>OZ020277.1:10422599-11118322 GCA_963971205.1 Aethes cnicana
GGTTGACTTTTTTGGTTAGTTGCTATGCGTTGTCTGATCTTGAGAACGATCTTGCCCGCATATACGAGAAGGCATTGATTCTGTTAATTTTGTTGGGTTGGCTTTCTCCGCCTTTATTTTGCGTAGCTTCTGTGCTTGGTGATTTTGTTGGTGAACGCTTGCGCTTGTCCACGGCGGCTTCTTTAACAAGTACCTTATATAGGCTATTTTCACACAGGAAAGTTACGTATTTTTTCGAACGGCGCTCTTTACGTACAATAATACTATAAAATTTTATAAATATCAAAAAAAAGTGATTTCCTAACTCTTAAACAATCAAAAAAATTAAAAACTGAAAAAAACTCAATTAGTATAAAAAACAAGAAAAAAAGTGTTGAGGGTTTGTGATTTGAACCCACGGTCACCTAACCTATTTGAGTGAAACCACGTCTCTCACGAATACACCACCATAGCACTTACTAAGCTGGCGAAATTAGGTATCTAGTTAGAGCGAATAGAACAAAAGTCTAATTCAAATTTGTAACACGTCAAGTTTGCCGCGGTCTTCGCTAGATGGCGCTAGCTGTCGATTACATGGCGCTATCGTTTGGTTGCCACCAAACAGTGACCTGCGGTCATATGCAAATATTTGTTATATTTTGCCAGTTCCTTCCGATTAAGAACAAGTACATAGCACGCTATACGCTTTCACCTCTTCTACGTTTTAGTGTCGAGTATCCGGACAATATCGTGGCTACCGCAGTGAACTTCCACCCTAAGCTGGGATTCACTTTGTCAGTACGGCGGCGCACTTATTGTTCCCGGTTGTGTAGAACGTCCGTGTAGTAAAGTTCTCGTTCTAAGGTTGAGTTTCCCTTGTCCCTCACTTCGCCCGGCTATAAATTTTGAATATTTTTTGTATATTCATTCAAGTCCATGATATGACTAAATAGTTCCAAGTTGCCAGTGTTTTGTTTTCTAATGGCCTCATCGATGCCGCTAGCTAAAGAAGTATGTTTAGATTTAAAAAAAATAGTACATAGTTATGATGAATTAATAAATTCTATACAGACGATGATTCCCAATTCCGATATATGAATCTTCCAATAAAATCTTGTTCGGCTTCGACCCTGCCTGATAGGGTCATATAATAAGGTACTTAGTGTTGTGATTAAATTGTTTTTTTTTCACCAACTGTGAATAGGGATCACATAGAGACGCTCAGTTGTACGGAACCCTACATATGCGATTCCGCATTTGACTGATTTTTTTTTATGTATGACCGTTTCGTTAATTATTAACCGATTTCTTTTTTATTCGAAAGGTGGTACTTCCAAGGTGGTCTCTTTTGAATTTGGTTGAGTTTTGTTGATGATGGGATCCATGAAAAAATGAGGGTGTTCCTCAAAATATGTTAGCACGTGTATGATTTTGGCATCAGTTTCAATTACTACATTGACATTTTCGTCCCGTTGTATCCATGTTTGGACAATGCAGCTGAAAAAACCGACTTCAATCAATCACCGACAGCCTATCCGATAAGCTATATCGTATCGTGAACTTCACAATTTCAACCAGGCATTGTTCAGAATCAAGAATAAATCAAAAAGAAAGGAGTACGTCTAAAGCCTGACCGGGAATTTGGCAAACCTCGCCATATTGAATGAATGCGTTTCATATAAACCTCTAAGCAGGTTTCTGAAACGCGTCTTAATATTAAGTCAAAGTTGTTGTTTTATTATGAACCTAGCAGTTTCTGCCCGTGACTTCGTCCGCGTGGAATTCGGTTATAGCGTTCCCGTGGGAATTGAACGTTAAACTAGGTATAACAAATTATATACTAAAACCTTTCTCTTGGATCACTCTATCTATTAAAAAAACGCATCAAAACCCGTTGCGTATTTTTAAAGATCTAAGCATACATACGGACAGACAGCAGGAAGCGACTTTGTTTTATACTATGTAGTATGTTGTAGTTTATGTATGATATAAGGCTGGGCGCATATGTTAGGTTTCTGAATGCGCTTTTCAGATTAGGAATTTTGAGTATGAATTCCGAACGCCTAGCGTAGAGGTTCGGTTTTTTACATTAGTTTTTTTTTCCGCCAGTACGTAGAGGTCCGCTTTCGTGGTAACGCGTTTCGGACGACGATGACGAATTAGTGGTTCTAAATAAGAATAAATAAAATATATTGGCATACATTATAAAATTTTCGGGTCCACACATTTTGTAAGAACAGACCGTTAGTAAAAAATACACGTCTACACTAAAAAGCGTTGGCGGGATTCGGACCCTTCTGATCTGAAAATTTCCGTCCAACGTGTGCGGTGGTTCAAACGAAATGTATGGGAAGGGCGCGTTAGACTGGGCACATACGACAGGTTTCCGAATGCGGTTTTCACATTAGGAACACCTGCGCTAGGCGTTCGGAATTCCGAGTCACAATGACTCGGAATTCCGAACGCCTAGCGCAGGTGTTCAGTTTATTTCATTAGGTTTGTTCCCGTCAGAACGTAGAAGTCCGCTTTCATGGGCTGCGTACCGAATCGCGCTCAGAGCGCTCACAGCTCCTTGCATCCTTTTTCCTCTTGGAGCAGACTTAAAAGAGAAAGAAGGATGCAAGGTGCTGTGAGCGCTCTGAGCGTGATTCGGAACGCAGCCGTGGAAACCCGTCACGCGTGGCAGACTTTTCGAACCGAATGGGTGATGTCATTAAGTTTTTTTTTTCGTACGGAAAAAGTCAGAACATGTTCGTCATGTTGAACAATTTGTATGAAAAGAGTGCCGTTCGGTTTCCAAATCTGAATTACTAATCTAAAAACCGCATTCGGAAACCTAACGTATGCGCCAAGCTTTGGACGACGACGACGAATTGATGGCTTTTGCTTTTTTAATGGTTCTAAATAAGAATAAACTTTCGCTCCTCTGCCGCGGATTCGAAACAGCGGTACCGCTGAACATTTGCGATCGTTTGTCCATTATACACATCCTTGACGCCGCTCACATCTCCGCGTTCAAACCGCTATTTCAGTTCCGCGGCGGAGATGCGAACGGCGTGAAAGATGTGTATAAGGACAAACGATGGCAAATGTTCAGCGGTACCGTTGTTTCGAATCCGCGGCGGAGGTGTGAAACAGCCTTAGGTTTCTTGCCGCCAGTGCGTAGAGGTCCGCTTTCGTAGAAACGCGTTTTGGACATTGACCTATAATAACATATGGACGAACAGTGCCTAACAGAATACGTCAAAAAATATGGAGCAAACTGACATTAGAAAATACGTTCCAATATGCTAATAACGCCTCTTTATAATATGCGTCAAGATAAATATTTTATACAAAAGTAAACCTAAAGGCTTAAGTGTCAAATTTACTGAGCGTTTTGACGGGCCATTTTTCTCCGCCTGATTGTGAATCCTTACTTATAATAGATTAATGGTTTTGGACGACGACGACGAATTGATGCAAACGTGTAGAACAAACCGTTAACAGAAAAATACACATCTACACTGAACAACGTTGACGCGATTCGAACTCTCCTGATATGAAAATTTCCGAACATCAACCACCGCGCGGTGGTTCAAACAAAATGTATGGGAACGGTGCGTTCGGAGTGACGTCATTAGATTTTTTCCGTCCCTCCGAACCGAACGCGCGGCATACTTTCCGAACCGAATGGTTCATTAGGTTTTTTTTTCAGAAGTTTTTTTTACAGAAAAAGTCAGAACTTGTGCGCCATGTTGAACATTTTGTATGAAAAGAGTGCCTTTCGGTTTCAGAATCTGAATTCCTAATCTGAAAACTGCAATCGGAAACCTAACGTAGGTAGGTATGCGCCCAGCCTAAATGGCAAATGATTGACTGATGTATCAACGCACAGGCCAAACCACCTGTAGATAACTGAAATTTGGCATGTAGGTTCCTTGAGGAGTGTAGGGGAGCACTTTGAGAGGAATTCCCAAAAATTCCCTGGAGACAGGAAAAAATGGGATTTTTACATTTTAATGTTTACGCGCGTACGAAGTCGCGGGCAACAGCTAGTCCAAAATAAAACACACTTTATGAATCAATTTTACATACCCCATTCGATTTGAATGACCAAAAATGGTTTCACGATCCTTTCTCCACCCATAATTTTGGAGATGAATTAATAGATTATTTTCGAATAAATTATATTTTGTCGCGATTAAATGTGAAAACTTCAGAGCCAAGAGCCAACAAAGTTGCAGATGCTCGGTGGCGCTGAACTCGTGCACATAGCTAATAATGTTCCTTCGCGTCCGCTCACCCCCGCGCACCTGGCCCACAACTTGGTCACAGAGCAGGCTCCTGTTATAGGTACCTCCATGGCGACTTCAAACTCCGACAGCCTGAAAAGCCAGTGTCAAGTTCACTATAAAGATTGTCATCAGCATTGGGTCGGTTCACTTAAAACCGACTTTGAAGGCTGTCGGAGTTTGAAATCGGTTTTTTTAAGGTATTTTTTTCTGCTACAGGTTCAAAACATGGCTACAACAGGACGTAAGTGTCACTGTAGTATTTCAAATTGATACCAAAATCATACACGTGCGAACAAATTTTGAGGAGTTCCCTCATTTTGTCAAAGATCCCATCATCAGAACTGAACCAAATTAAAATTATTCGTTTCAGTGAGCAGGCATGGGCCCAAGGCTCTTTAACAATAAGGCTCGGCGGCTTGGGTACCCGAAAAATCTCTAATATTGCATTGCCAGCAATCCTGTCTTCAATTCACAGCACGGCTAATCTCGCAGGTATAATTCTTAAAACCCCTACGGGTACTAACCGTGAGATCGCCTGCTTAGATGAAAACAAAGGGGCGCTGGGGCTCCACAGGGAGCTAGGGAAGCGCTTAAGGGAGGCAACGGGAGACCCTCACGCCGGCAGCTTTCTCGCGCAGACTGGCTATTTCCATACAGCGAGGAAATGCTACCTGCGTGATGGGAACCCTTCCGAAAGGCCCTAATTTCGATTTTTAGGTTATTGTTTAGCTTTGATTTTTTATTTCTGTAAATTTAAATGCTATTTGATGTTTATTTTTAATTTTTTAACTTGTTCTTTTCTGAATGAACTCTTTTTTAGGGTTCCGAACCTCAAGAGGTAAAAACGGAACCCTTATAGAATCACACGTGTGTCTGTCCGTCCGTCTGTCACAGTCGAATTTCTCCAAAACTACTAGACCGATTAAGTTCAAATTTGGTACGTATATGTAAGTTTGTGACCCAAAGACGGAAGTGTAACGAAAATCAATGAATTTAAAACATAGACCCTATTTTTGGGGGCTAAATCTGAAAAAAAAAAATGAAGTTTTTCAAACTATATAGTCTGACTTATCAAATGAAAGCTCTTCTTATGAGGATCTCAAATATATATTTTTATTTCTTTTTTGGTCAATACTTTTTGAGTTATTTAAGAAAATATGCGAAAAATACCATTCCCCCCCACCCCCTTAACTCCGAAACTACTGGACCTTAAATTTTGGAAAAAATACGAAGGATAGTTGACCTACATAGTTGACATCACAGGAAAATTATTAAGAAGTGTATGGTATTTGAAATGTATCATATAAAAAAAATTTAAATAAAAAAATAAAAACCGCCTTCAAACTCCGACAGACTGCGATGTCAATGTCAAGTTCACTATATGATTATCATTTCTTTGGGTCGGTTCACTTGACACCGACTTCGCAGTCTGTCGGAGTTTGAAGGCGGTTTTTATTTTTTTATTTAAAAATTTTTTTTCGGCTACAGTTTCCAAACATTACTATAGAAGTACATAAGTAACTCTGAAGTCCTCGAAATTGACACCAAAATCATCTACGTGCTAGCAAATTTGGAGGAGTTCCCTCATTTTCTCATGGATCCCATCATCAAAACTGAACCAAATTAATATGGGACCAACTTCGAACAACAAAAGAATCATCGAAATCGGTTCACGTTTACTATTTATTTTTGGTGAACATACATAAAAAAATTAAAAAAAAAAAAAAAAGATTCCGACGAATTGAGAACCTCCTCCTTTTTTTGAAGTCGGTTAAAAAGAGCTTCTTACCCTGTGAAACAGTTCGAAAATTACGTCATTGAAAATAATCAAGGGTCGGAACCCTCTCCACGCAAGTTTAACTCGCTTCTTGGCCGGTTTTTTTAAATTATGATAAAAATAAAAGAAGTAATTAAAATGGGACCCAATCATCGAAATCGGTTCACAATTGACGGAATAAAAAAAACATACAGACGAAGTGAGAACCTCCTCTTTTTCTCGAAAAAGAGGAGGAGTTGATTCAGCGAAATAAATAATCGGGTAGATATATCGGTATTTACTTCCTTACCCTTTTTCATTGCAATGCCATAGCCTTTGCTGTCAAGAAGACCGCCAATCTGAAATAATGGTAGTACATGGTATTGAAAGAGCAAAAATTATTGGTCTATATCCCACTACACTTGAGTTTGTTTTTCTGAAGGCGAGGTTTATTAGCGCGATAAAATTTATTATAAGTTAAAATAAATTGACTAGGTATCACTAGCCCAACATACCCTCGAAGATCAAAGTGTAAATCATTTATAATTTAATTTCCTTCAGTATATTCAAATATATACCGTACGATACCTGTGTATATTAATAACTATTCTAACCTGAGTAAGATTGCAGAATCTTTCCACGCTGTATTCTATAGACGTCGACTCCATTAAAAATGCATACTTTCCATTCACCTCACCATCCTCTACTCTGCAAAAAAAAATACATAATCTTTTAGAAATAGCGAAATTGTTGACTTACAAACGAAAATTGATCTAAATATACAAGTAAGACCATAAGTTAGAAATTAGCTCTGTAAATAATTAAAGTAAAATATACCTCTTTATCCCTGCTGGATTTGATGTCGGCATATCCCATTTTTGCATGTTCTCGAACATTCGTTTGAAAGTCCCTTCTTGAGAATGCTGAAATCAAAATAGTTATTTACGATATAAGTGTGGTAAGTTGGTAATGACCAAATGCCCATCGAGTGGCCGTGATGTAAAACACGACCGTAGGGAGTATTTTACACCGACACGAGTTGGGAATGACCAAGCCACACGTGTATTGTACAACGTTTTACAGTACATGATGCGAGGAAATAAAAAAACCTTTTTTTATATTATTTAATTGTTAAAATTAAAAGTGACATTGGTAGAATTTTGTATATTGAACGGAATCGTTTTTCCTCCAAATTTATCCGTCTGGCTCAAGTTTGCAGGATGCTCAGACACGCTATCATCACTCAGAGTTTCATATACGAACTAATATTTCGATTGGCATTTGGGGGATCGCAAAGCTTCATATTTCTTCACTAAGGTATACAATTCACCATCGATGACAAATGTTCTAGGGATTCATTTTTGTATCCGAAATTTTGACAACCAATACTTCTTGTTGCTGAATGTTGTCTGTAGTTATATTCACCACGACCACATGCTCCCATAACTCCAAAAATAAGTGCTACCTACATATGAACAATAGTTATTTGTTATGCAATGCTGCAAAGTTGTTGTTTGCTGTGAGTGCGTGATTGAGGCCCGAGTGACCGAAGGACTCTAGGTTTGAACCACGAGCGAAGCGAGTGGTTCAAATATAGAATCCTGAGTGTAACGAGGGTTTCAAGGCACGAGACAGCAAACGACTTTGCTGCTGAGCGCAACACAAAATGTTTCACCTCACGCGCGATTTTTCGGGAAGAAGACTTAGTTCGGCGTCACGTACAGTTTGTGCTTACTCTGGAGGAGTTAAATTCGTATCTTCAGCGCTAGAATCGCTCATATTTTCTTTATTACTTCGTATAGGTATTCTAAATTACAAAACCAGCAATTTAAAACTTTTTTTTATTTATTTTTATGTTTTTTTTTCCGGAGGTTGCGTTCCAAATCACTCCTACTCGTACTTCAAGATTCAATTATTCATTGAATACAGTTAAAATATACACATATTTAAGTAGTTTTGTGATAAAACATAGTGAAATAATGAAATACTTACATCTGAAACGGTGTATTATTAATATAATTTTATTAATGATGATATTAAGTAAATTGAACCTTTATTTTAATAAAACTCTCACGACTAATTGCGTTTCAGAACGTATCGTTGTTTTTTTATTGTGACAGTGGCGTCATGTGTCGTTCGAATTTCAAAAACACTTTCCACGCTAGCGGATAAAAGCAACTTTTGCGCTCATATATCAAGCTGCAAAACGACCACTTTCGAGCCAGTGAGGTGAAAAAACATTTTTCTCAAACATGCTCGGAAATTTTCGTGTTACTTTAAAAAAAAGAAGACGCGAGGCTGTCCATTGCCGGCCTTGGCCAGCAAAAACATTATTGTCGTGTGTTTTTTTTTAATTCGCTTGCTATTTGAGACACCTCTGTAGAGAATCTGACAAATCCATGGAGGTAATAAGTACAACTTCCATGGCCAAATCATCCACGATCATGGAAGTAGTAAATACTGATGTGGGGTAAGTGCGCCTAAATTTATTTCGCCCCTATGCCTTGTAAACAGCCAACTACTAGTTGAGTAATATTTATAGGTTTCGATATATTTATGTTAGGCGCACTTACCCCATCCTGGCGCACTTGCTCCGAAACTGACAAATCCATGGAGGTAATAAGTACAACTTCCATGGCCAAATCATCCACGGCCAAATCATCCACGATCATGGAAGTAGTAAATACTGATGTGGGGTAAGTGCGCCTAAATTTATTTCGCCCCTATGCCTTGTAAACAGCCAACTACTAGTTGAGTAATATTTATAGGTTTCGATATATTTATGTTAGGCGCACTTACCCCATCCTGGCGCACTTGCTCCGAAACTGACAAATCCATGGAGGTAATAAGTACAACTTCCATGGCCAAATCATCCACGGCCAAATCATCCACGATCATGGAAGTAGTAAATACTGATGTGGGGTAAGTGCGCCTAAATTTATTTCGCCCCTATGCCTTGTAAACAGCCAACTACTAGTTGAGTAATATTTATAGGTTTCGATATATTTATGTTAGGCGCACTTACCCCATCCTGGCGCACTTGGCCCGACTGACCTTACGTATTTCCTCGCTGTTTGAGAAAAGCATTATATATACCTCCGCCGCAATTGCGATTGCCGGACTCGTACTAATAGAAGGCTTCGCTTCGCTCAGCCTTCTAACTGACTCGTCCAGCAATGCGCTACTTGGCGGCCTCTGCAATAATGTACTATTACATTAATGTTACCACCGTGATAAGGCTAATGAATACGAACATTGACCAATTTAAGATGTTTAAAACCTACATTTGTAGCCAAATATTTACAATCCGGTGCTTCGCCAATAAATCGTTTTATGTCATCAACAGGCAAAACTTTGGACTTTTTTGCTCTGTAATCACTATTCCGGGTTTTCAAAAATGCTGTCAGTTTTGAGTATTTGGCAATATCCAAGTTATTTTTGGTTTTGATGGTGGTTTTTAACATTGAATAAAGTGACGACAGACTGGATGGCTTATAATTTGCAGCCAATTCATTAAAATACGCCATTAAAACTCAGAATGTAAACACTACGAACAATAATGATAAAACACTTCTGGCGGGTTTTCTACGTCGAAAGCGCCGCAAATGAGCAACCAATCAGCGCAGCATGCGCGCGCATTTTCAGTAGTTTTTCCAAGGCAATGGTATTGGTCAAACAGTCAAGCTTTATACAAATAAATTAAAACTTTTAAATTACATTATATCAATATTTATCGTTTCTATTACACTAAATAAATGAAACTCATCTTATCTCATCGTTGTCAGTCATTGTTTATAATGTATAAATTATTAAATCACAATATAAATAAATCCTTTAAGCAGTCTCAACACTGCGTGTACTCGAGTGCTAGCAACCGTCTAAAACGAAAAAACGCCTTTGATTCGAAAAAAAATATATAATTGAAAAAGTCAAGCAGCGGTCAGTCCGAATTGGACTTGAGAAATTATGTGTAAATAATTGGTTATACTAATCGTAGTAAAATAATACAATTTAACAAATTTTACTTGTCATTAATATTAAATTAAACTGAGAATTTTTTATGTTTATAAATTCATTTGATAACTATTTAAAACTGGTTGATGGCGAGTAAAAACAAGCTTGAGATGTTATTGACTGGAACTCTGTATTATGGACAGAATATACTTATGCATGTATTTTGAAAATTAAAAAGTTACTTTACCGCACGTGTGCGGTAAGTAACTCATTACGTGCCTATGTGGGCCCTTGCCATCAGAAACTTTCAGTGCAAGTGTACTGTAATAGTACATTACAGACCTAGGGTGGTGAATTCGTAAATGTCCCAGATCGCAGGTTTCTGAGGCCCGAACCGAAGGTGAGGGCCATAAATATGCGATCTGGGGCTTTACAAATTACCGCCCGTAGTTTGTCAAAAGTTTTACGTCTTGCCTTGGCCAAGAAGTGAGATTTTCTCTCCGCGTAGCGGGCAGAAAATCCCACTTTATGGCCAAGGGTGATGTAATAGTACATTACAGACCTAGGGTGGTGAATTCGTAAATGTCCCAGATCGCAGGTTTCTGTGGCCCGAACCGAAGGTGAGGGCCATAAATATGCGATCTGGGGCTTTACGAATTACCGCCTGTGGTTTGTCAAAAGTTTTACGTCTTGCCTTGGCCAAGAAGTGAGATTTTCTCTCCGCGTAGCGGGCAGAAAATCCCACTTTACGGCCAAGGGTGATGTAAAATATATTTACATCACCCTTGGCCGTAAAGTGGGAAGCCCCAGATCGCATATTTATGGCCCTCGCGGACACGGCCTATAAAAGCATGATTTCGAACACAATTCGAATGAGGGTTCCGAACCTCAAGAAGTAAAAACGGAACCCTTATAGGATCCTCGTGTGTCTGTCCATCCGTCTGTGACAGTCGATTTGCTCCGAAACTACTGGACCGATGAAGTTGAAATTTGGTACGTACTCGTATATGTAAGTTTGTGACCCAAAAACGGACGGCTTCAAGAAGGAAGGCTCGCAGAACCTGGGACCTGATCCAGGAGGGACACGGCGCTGTCATGGCAGTTTAACCGTATCTTGACTGCCGGTCTACACTATAGGATGGCTACGATGGCCTTGAGGGCAAGGCATATCTTCAGGATGGCCGAGCTGTTAGGCGGATTCTTAGCCACGTCACTAGTTTGACAAGACTATGAGTAGAACGGGACGCAAGGTGTCACACTAGCGGCACCTGTCAGAGTGATATAGGACTGTCATCGGAGACTTGGCGCGTCTTCTACGCGGCTCTAGATTGAATTTACCTTACGAGTGGAAATTGTAGTGGTTTACATGAATATATATCGTATTTATTATAATCGGTGCTTTTAATGACTTATTAGTAGTTTATTAAAAGTCCTGCTTTGCCACTTTCTACTTGTAGTTGTTTCAGCATGTCTTGCAGGTTGCCTGGTTCTTCTTCAAACAGTACAAGATCATCAGCGAATCTCAAGTGCGATAATCTACGACCATTTATATTTAGGCCTCGGTTCTCCCATTTTAAGTGGCGGAAGATTTCTTCTAGTACAGCGGAGAAGAGTTTGGGGGACATTAGATCTCCTTGTCTTACCCCTTTTTACCCGACTGCGCACCGCAAAGGAGGGTTATGTGTTTACCTGTCTATGTATGTATGTATGTATGTATGTATGTATGTATGTATGTATGTATGTATGTATGTATGTATGTATGTATGTATGTTTGTTCCTTTGTGGCACACTAGAGATCAAACGCGTGGGTCGATTTTAATGAATCATACGTCAATCGATTCGTCTGAATTGCGCGAGTGTCACTGAAGATATGAAATTTATCAAAATTCAAAATGGCGGCTACCAGACGCCATATTGTACAAAATAAAAAAATAAAAGTCAACCAACTATGGCATGTGAGGTATCGTTGAATAGGTATTTAAAAATCATTATTAGGTTTCTTTGACCATTTTTCAGACAAAAGAACCGTTTATGATTTATAACGATTTAAAGTTCCTTTACTAACCACGTAAAGTAGGTACCTACCTACTTTACTACCCAGTAGTACATCCGTTCGAATTAGCAACACAGGAAATAATCTAGACCAACGAGTCTTCAAGCAGGTCACGACGACTGTAAAGTAATAATAATGTTTTTCATAAATCTCAAACTTCAATCGTACGTACGCATGTGCAATGTAGTGTACCAGTAGCGTCATCTATCCGTTGACTTGAAGACTTTTAGTTTCGTTATTACATTTAAAGTGTCAATAGTGTGTGTGATACAGTGAAATATAACCTAATTGATTATAGGTACCAATTAGGTACACTAGTCAGTACTCAGCGCTCGTAAATAAATAAAATAGCTACCTAATACTCTTATGTAGTACCAGTAGCGCCATCTATCGGTTGTCTTGAAGAATTTTAATAGGTTCAGGCTTATGTAGCGTTTTGAGCCGGGTTAGGTCTCTAGAGGGATTAATAATCAGTAATTTAGATCATCGCAAGCTACTTAATAATCCCCACGATAGCAACTCTCTCCATGAAATGACAAGATTGCGGAATTTACGGTCTTATAATCCCTAACTAAAAACAGTAAAATAAAAAAAGTTAATTTAAAAAAACAAAAAACCCGACTGCGTAAAAACTAAAAAGAAATAAACAAGACTACTTAGTTCAGTAGTAGCTAGGATTATGTTAAGTAAATTGATTGCTATTGAGGAATCTAAAGATGCCTACAGTCGGGACCCATTTAAAATCTAGGTTAAAATGTTACAAATAATGGGTCCCGATAGTAGGCATCATTAGATTCCTCAATAGCAATCAATTACTTAACATAATCCTAGCTACTACTGAACTAAGTAGTCTTGTTTTTTTCTTTTTAGTTTTTACGCAGTCGGGTTTTTTGTTTTTTTAAATTAACTTTTTTTTGATACTGAACTCTTCTCCGGTTGTCTCCAGTTTTACCTTTCCTGTACTTTTACTGTAAATGTTTTTTATTATTCTTATTTATTTATTATCAATGTTTTGGTGTTGAAGAGATTTTGTACGTGTTATTATGAGATATCGAGTCAAATGCCTTATTGAAGTCTACGAATGCTATGAAGTAGGGTTTACTGTATTCATTAAGTTTCTCTATAATTTCTTTTACCACATGTAATTTGGATATGTTCTGAAGTGAATTTTCCATAAAGTTATATTTGTCTTGTATATTGGGTATATTATTTATATGGATCAAATTTTCCCTAAGCTTATTGCAAATGTTGTCTGGTATTGGTATGTTTATGTTGGGGCCTTTGATGTGTTTCCTTGATTTCAGTTTGTAGCGAGCATCCAAGGTGGCTCGGACCATTCGGTGGTTTGTGTTGAAGTTAAATTGATTTATCTCGCTTACATCCCTTACATATCTTGACAGGTTGGTCGTTATAAAATCGATTTCAATTTTAGTTCTCCCATCTGGTGAGATCCAGGTCCATTTTCTCTTGTTAGATTTTTTGAAGAAAGTGTTCATTATTTTGAGGTTGTATTCCCTTGTTAAATCTATGAGTCCTTGGCCATTCCTGTTTCTGTTCCCGCTACAAAAAGGGCCTAGTGTGTCAGATACGCCTTGCTTCTGGGTTCCTACTTGACTGTTAAAATCTCCCATGACTATCTTCAGTTTGTGGGCCTCGTCTAATGTTTCTTGTAACAGCCTGTAAAACTCAGTTTTTTCTTCTTCCTTGGCTACTTCAGTCGGTGCATATACTTGTATGATTGACCAGGGTTCTTTATGACCTGGGAAATTGATGTTTAGGATGCCAATCCTTTCAGATTTGCTTGAGAATTAGAGAGAGGGTAGTCTTCTGATGCGTAAATATCTTTGGGAAGCTTTTTGATATTTTTCAAAACTTCAAATTTATGCCATGTCAAAGTTACAGATAATAGGATATAAGAAGTACTTCTTATGTGGGTCTCAAATATATATATTTTATTTCTTTTTTGGTCAATACTTTTCGAGTTATTTAAAAAAATAGGCGAAAAATGACCATTCCCCCCATTCAAAATAAGGAGGATAGCTATTGACCCTATAGATTACAGGAAATTATTAAGAAGTCCATGGTATTTGAAATCTATCATATAAAACTTATCCTGTGAAACGGTTTGAAAATGACTTCATTGAAAATAATCAAGTGTCGGAACCCTCTCCACGCGACTTTAACTCGCTTCTTGGCCTGTTTTTTTTTTTTTTTTTTTAAGCCATAAATTGGTTACAATTTTACCCCCAGGGTGTAGCCAAAACAACACTTTATTTTGTTTTAGATTAGATATTTAATTACCAAAGATATGAATTATTTTTGAAGTACTTTCTTTTTAAACAACAACGATAATTAACGGATTTAATTATGTCATCCATTCTCTTGTTCGATTTCTCCAGTTTAAGTAACACACGTTCAAACTTATCTATACTTACCCTCGAGGGATGTATAGTATTTTATACTACACCTACGAAGAAAAAACTAAAAAAGAAGAAGCTTATTTTCACCTGCTCAGATCTATTTTTATCGCTCTACATTACTTGTATAACAAACGTGTCTTTATTTTAATCCCTTCTTCATTAAGATCGTATCATTACGAGGGGCGGCTGAAAAGTAATCTACATAACAATGAAACAAAAGACTGTCGTGGCTACTTTTATTTTATTTTTCTAGATAGTCCCCTGCTGATAAAATTCACTTATTACATTTTTCAAATATTGAATTTAAAGCAATAAAAAAAATCTTTCGGTTTGTCGTCAAAAAAGTCAGTAACCGCAACCTTCATTTCATCATCGGTCTTAAACCTCCGTCCCCTGAGGTCTTTCTTGAGAAGTCTAAACAGAAAATAGTCACAGGGGGCTACATCTGGACTATAAGGGGGGTGGTCAATGGTTTCGAAGCCATTGTCTTTAATTGCTAGCTTCGTTGTGCGGGCGGTATGCACTGGTGCGTTATCGTGCAAAATCAGAATTCCTTTGCTTAGTTTACCTCGCCGTTTTTCTTTTATTGTCTCTCTTAGTTGATATAGTAAGTTTGAGTAATAATCAGCATTCATTGTAGTTTTCTTCGGTAAATAATCCATGAGAAAAATCCCTTCTGTGTCCCAAAAGATTGTTTCCATAAGTTTATCTGCCGATGAACAGACCTTGAATTTCCGAGGCGGCTTCTCATCCTTAAATTTCCACTGTAACGACTCTTGCTTACTTTCCGGGTCTCATTGTCGAATCCAAGTCTCATCACATGTTACAATTCTAGAAATTATTTCTTCCTCTTTCCCTCGACTCATGTCCAAAAACTCTTCGCAACATTTGACACGCCTCCATGTCAAATGTAGTCAACATTCTGGGGACCCAACGTGCACTAACCTTGGAAATGTTCAAATGCTCATTAATTATTTCATTGACTTGCTCTTTACTGACGCCCACATCTTTAGCTATCTCCCACTGTTTCACTCGTCGGTCCTCTAATTATTATTTTTTTACCCTGTCTACATTTTTATCGGTGACGGCAGAAACTGGTCTTTCGCTACGCGGATCATCTTCCAGGCTCTCACGACCTAACTTAAACTGCTTTGAATGTAATACGGTCTGAAAATAGAATAACAATAGTACATTATTGCCGTGGCCGGGAAAGTAGGTCTTTGCAGGCTGAGAGCCGAGGCCCTTTAATATGTACGAAGCCTGCAAAGCCTTTCACGTGCCGAGGCTTATATAGTGCTTTTCTCAAAAATGAAAAAAAAAACCTTGATATTAGGTATTCATAATACAGCATTGACACGCACGCAAAGATAGTCAAGTACTTACAACAAGTCCAATGGAACGCCAGTCTTATTTCGTATTCACCGATATTTGACTTTAATAGACACACTAACACGGCAAGTTAAAAACTCGCACGTAGATTTCTCGTTTTTTATAAAAATTAAAACCTTTTATTAATTTTTAAACCAAACTAGTAAACTATTTTCATGAAATTTAGCTAAATAAATCTGATACAAGACAAGAACTCCCGCTCTTTATGGATCGTTTTTTTTTTTTTAATTCCGTTCTGAAATACATTGCGCTGTTACAGACACGGTTAAAAACGTTTGGTTTCGCGTCAATTGACAGATACAGAACATGCAGACTTGGCTGTTTGGGAATTCCTTCGCGTATTTATCAGTTTAAAAAAAAAGTACCTGTACGATAATGAAATTCCATACAACATTCCCTGCGCTTATACATGCCGCGGAAGTAAATTCATACAAATTTCCGAGGCATGCAGTTGAGTTTTTTTTTAATTTTTGACTGATCGTCAATGACGCACTTCGCGGTCTGATAGAAAGCAGACAATGACGAGTTTCCCGGCCATTTTTGAGAAAACGAATATAAATCCATACCAGCCATCATTATTTTTGTATATATTTCTGACCAAGGAGATTACTTTTCTCAAACATGCAATGAAATATTGATATTATGTTCTTCTTATTAGCCTGGGAAGTATCACGTTTCAGGTGCGGCTAGACAATTGGGTTCCCCCTTGTTTACGCATAATTTTATTTGGCAGAATTCGATTTTGCATAATAAGTATATGCATAATAGTGTTTACGCCGAAACTAAACTCGCATAACGATCTTTCGTCGAATTCTATTACGCATAATCTATTTACGCCGAATGGTTTTCACGCATAATTTTCAAATTTCGAATATTGTTTAGGCAGAAAATTACTTTCGCCGAAAATCGTTACGCCGAAAACTACTTTCGCATACCTTTATTTTCTTCGATTTAATTAAATGAGTATCCTGTATAACATCAATCATGATATTGGGGGAAGGGGATTTTTACTAACTGATAATTTCGTTTACTTATATAAAAAATAACCTAACCTAACCTATGCGAGTCGGCTTTGCTCCAAACTTTGGGTGTTACCGCGCACACCGTCCCTACATAATTTGTTATTTCGGACATAAATTCGGACAATATTTCGGCCTATCCAAATTCTGGTAAATTACTAGTATGCCAAATAATATTATGCATAATTCAATTCGGCCAAGTCAACATTATGCCAACACAATATTCGGCTAAACACCCATTCGGCCAATAAAGAATTATGCTTAATAAAAATTCGGCAAAGTCAAGATTCGGCGTAGATAAATTATGCGAAGCCTGTTATGCGTAAACAGTTTCGGACAAAAAGAATTATGCCAAATAGAGGGCTCCCAGACAATTGGTCTATAATGCAATTTCATACAAACGTTGCAGGCCTAGGCCGGCAAGTCACTTTTTAGGGTTCCGAAGTCCACAAGGAAGTTTAACTTTTTAGTATTTGTTGTGATAGCGGCCACAGGAACACGCATTCTGTGAAAATTTCAAATCTCTACCTAATTCCGTTGAAGAGATAGAGCCCTGTGACAGACAGACGGACGGACATCGGAGGCATGTTAATAGGGTTCCGTTTTTGTTTTTCACCCTTTGGGTACGGAACCCTAAAAACTAGCCAAGACTCGATGGAGCTGCTTGTTTATCTCTAAAAAGTAATGAAATCTAGACAAAGTCGTGCCAAGTCTAAGGTTTCTTACTGCGATTTCTTTATTAGTATAGTTAATGTTGTGTGATTTGGCCGTTTGTACCCACTAACGTATAAAGAATGTTCAACGGCCAAGTCACACAACTTATCTTTAATTACACCTTAGCATAGACAACTTTTAGTTGTCGTCACAGAATATAATTTAATAGTACTATACAGAATGGCCACGGAATCAACCGCCTGAATCTAGCCGGCGCGCGACTTACGCCCATCTCGCCCTTACCGCCATTTGTTTCATCCGGAGATGGAGATCCAATCATTGGCCCGCGTACATACACATTTACAAATGTATAAACGTGCTCGCACGCACGCATACGTCGTCGCACGCAAACATTGTCACTTCATTCGAATTGTGTTCGAAATCGTGCTTTTATAGGCCGTGTCCGCCGTGTGGTGTCGTTGGCGTGGTAGGCACGGGAGTGCATCGCAACTTTAGGTGTCCTTATTACCGTTCAAAAGATGTTTTTTTTTTCGAGTACCTTGAAGAACATATAAGTGGACCCGTTGATTTTGGCCCCGTACGTGATCCCCATGGTGTTGTTGGCCAGCTCGTACACGTCGTTGAAGTCCTGGTTGTTGTTCTTCTTGGCCAGCAGCGTGGCCAGGTTGGCGGTGTACGAGCTCGTAATCACCAGTGCGAAGATCCACCACGCGCTCGCCACCGCTCGCGACCCGTACGCGCTGGTAGAATAAAATCCATCTCTATTTTATGTATCTATCTTCTATCTATCTATATCTGTTTATCTATACTGTAATGGACCTCTTCACGAGTGCACCAGACAGCGGTTCGCGAAGAATGGCGACGGATAGTAAAGCGCGCCACTAACCCTCAAGAGATGACCACGACCACTCTGCCAAGAGTGTAACGATTCAGAAGAATACTGGCTTGACCTATACACACAATTTTATATTCTACGAAGACGAAGTCGCGGGGTACAACTAGTTAATATTACCACCAAAAACATTCTGTAAAAAACTAGCCAAGTCTCGATGGAGCTGCTTGTTTATCTCTAAAAAGTAATGAAATCTAGACAAAGTCGTGCCAAGTCGAGGTTCCTTACTGCGATTTCTTTATTATTATAGTTAATGTTGTGTGACTTGGCCGTTGGCCCACTGACGTATAAAGAATGTTCAACGGCCAAGTCACACAACATTATATGACCTACAGACTTGAAATTTTGGATTTTAAGTATGTGATTTTAGCTTACTGGATGACGAAAATTTCTGCATTCTGGATAAGTCCAGAGGTTCTCAAAAAGGGGCCTGAAAATGCGGCGAAATGGTTCCAGTAAAGGATTATGGTACGGCAGTGTTTGCTTCGCGCTCGACTTGGCGGGGGCACTGCTGTGCCCCCCGATAATGCGAAAGTAACTCTGTCTGTCTGTAAAGTATCTCTTCACGCATGAACCGCTGGATTGATTAAGATGAAAGTTGGCATGGAGGTATTTGGAGTCTCAGGGAAGGATATAGGCTTTTTATTCCGGAAAAACGCATAGTTCCCGCGGGAACGCGATAAGCGGATTCCACGCGGGCAAAGTTGCGCGCAGAAGCTAGTATAATATAGATATACGTCTAGATAACCCACTGAAAACCCTGGACACTAGTCGTAGAGTCACGTCAGTACCAGTATGTGTCATTAAATTAACTTCTTACGAGTATTTTCCAAGTTTCAAGCCGGTTTTCGGCCAGATAAGCTAAACTTTGAATAGGGATGACGACAACTTTTTGTTCCTTAGTCTATCAGGAAGATTATTGAAAAGTATTGGACACGTATTTTTTGTTTTATCAAATTAACAAAGAATGACTAAGTTAAAACGCATTAAAGGTAGGAGAGTGGGGGTAACTACGTCACCGTTAGCTATAAATCATACCTAACCGTGACGTCACGCGACATTTCAACTCAATATATCTCCGTATAAGTTTGATTACGTGAAAAAAAAAACACGTGTCCAATACTTTTCAATAATCTAAAACTTATTCTGCATATTATTTATAAACTAAGAATATAATGCTGCGTGTCTGTATATTTTTTTGCAATTAATAGTATAGTTTTATTTTTATAAAAATAAATATCAGAAAGAAGCAATTTCGGTGGTTTTCGGCCCCCTGTTTTAGTTTTCAGCCGCTTATTTAACCCGTTCTCGGTTACCTACTATGTTATTTAATTACAAAAATGGCTCTTACTTCATAAACGCTATATTTTAAATTTAAACAAAGCATAAAATAATTAGTCATAGAAGCTACTTTATTCAATATACAATTAAACTAATTTTCGGCAGTTTGCTAAAACACGGCCGACAGTAAAATTAATTTTCTCAAACATGCTCGGAAATGTTCGTGTTACTTTCAAAAAAAGAAGACGCGAGGCTGTCCATTGCCGGCCTTGGCCAGCAAAAACATTATTGTCGTGTGTGTTTTTTTTAATTCGCTTGCTATTTGAGACACCTTTAGAAACTGACAAATCCATGGAGGTAATAAGTACAACTTCCATGGCCAAATCATCCACGATCATGGAAGTAGTAAATACTGATGTGGGGTAAGTGCGCCTAAATTTATTTCGCCCCCATGCCTTGTAAACAGCCAACTACTAGTTGAGTACCTAATATTTATAGGTTTCGATATATTTATGTTAGGCGCACTTACCCCATCCTGGCGCACTTGCCCCGAAACTGACAAATCCATGGAGGTAATAAGTACAACTTCCATGGCCAAATCATCCACGATCATGGAAGTAGTAAATACTGATGTGGGGTAAGTGCGCCTAAATTTATTTCGCGCCTAAATTTATTTCGCCCCTATACCTTGTAACTAGCCAACTACTAGTTGAGTAATATTTATAGGTTTCGATATATTTATGTTAGGCGCACTTACCCCATCCTGGCGCACTTGCCCCAACTGACCTTACGTATTTCCTCGCTGTTTGAGAAAAGCATTATATATACCTCGGCCGCAATTGCGATTGCCGGACTCGTACTAATAGAAGGCTTCGCTTCGCTCAGCCTTCTAACTGACTCGTCCGGCAATGCGCTACTTGGCGGCCTCTGTAATAATGTACTATTTCTCAAACATGCTCGGAAATGTTCGTGTTACTTTCAAAAAAAGAAGAGGCGAGGCTGTCCATTGCCGGCCTTGGCCATAGTCATACTTATTACGGTCAAAATACCGCACTTTAGGAAAAAAGCAAGCCGCTTTTCACAGTGATAGTAGGGACCAAAATAAGCGATTTGATCCGAGGCAACCTCTGATTCGACCCTTAGGAACAGAGATGGCGCCACTTGTTCAAAATTTTATTTAAAAATTTCTAAAACCTGAACGGGTTGTCCGATTTTGACGATTAAGATGTCAATCGAAGGGAAATGAATTCTTCTATCATTAAAAAAATAATGAAGTCTTAAAAAAATATGATAAATACCAGAAAAACCTTCATTATTGAAAAAAAAAAAATGGTTTTTTCGTTTTTTTGGAATTTTATGAAAAAAATGTATAAAACTTGTACATTTTTATATATTTATTATATTGCGCAATTCATTGAGCACTTATTACAAAAAACCGCACATCAATATCTTATATAGTTCCGAAGTTATTAAACAATACACTACACGGTGTCAGTGCGGTGCTGCCGCCTTACGTGCAATTTCGATACCTTACCTTGCCTGCCCGAAGTGCTCAAGGCCCTTTTTGTTCAAAATTCGCTATATGGGATAATGGTACGTTGTATTTGTCAAACAATTAATTTAGTATTTTTATTAGGTATCTTATTTAAGCTGCGGTGGCCTAGTGGTTCGACCTCCGCCTCGCATGTAGAGGGTCGGAATTTCGAATCCGGTTCGCACCTCTAAGTTTACTTATGTGCGAAATTGAATTTGAATGTACCACTGAGCTTTTCTGTGAAGGAAAACATCCTGAGGAAACCTGTAAAGGATTTATGTGAAGTCCCCAATCCCCACTGGGGCCCCGTGGGGACTTGGACTATGGCCCAAACCCTCTCATGATGAGAGGAGGCCTGTGAGCAGCAGTGGGCCGTTAATAGGCTGTTGTGGTGGTGGTAGTGGCATTATCTTATTCATTCTTCCTCTTCAACGCTGGTCTTCCTGAAAATGAAATCGCTATGAAATATAGTATATGTTATGTCTGAAACGCTTGTAACTATGTGCCCTAGAGCCTAATTTGATTTTTATAAGTTATTAAAGTTTAACTAAAAGATGGAGAAATAATGGAAGATGAGAAGTATTTAAATCATAAATACTGTCTAAGTACCAAAAGGAAGTTAATAAATGCGTTAGAGTTAAATCTGGAATGGTTAAACGAAATTGAGAAATTCGTATCGATTCGTGTAATAGAAATGTTACCGCGTGGATTCGTGTAATAGAAATGTTAAAGTTCCTGTGGAGTAGAGTCGTGTAATAGGAATAAATATTTTCAAAGTCAAATATCTCGTGAACTATGAGGAGTTTACCAGACGGAATTAAGGTGTAATGAATGTAGATAACGGACTCTGTTCGAATTCATCGAAAAACGGGTAAAGTTTGAAGTTCGAAAAACAACCCGCCCGCGCGTGTTGATGTGCTAAAAACATACATGGGAGGAAGGCCCAGAGATCGATGCTCGGAATGTTTGGAATATTGAATGAGCGATCACGCCGGACATGCGTGATGGGCGTGATCCAGGCATACTGGAATAGGCATTTCGGTTAAAAGGTGTACTAAATATTAACCCCCTAGAAAAGTGGGGGGGGTTATTATAATAAATTGAATACGTGCGAAATTTGATTAAATGAGACGCTGAATTAGATCGATGGAAGCTAGTTTGAGGTACACGGATTATCACAAAAAGGTAATAATTAAAGTGAGTTGGGAAAATCAAATAATTAAATAATTTTATTTAATTTGGACTGTTACAGCACGGCAGCAGAGCAGGACGGGGGAACATTCTTGGGAGGGGTTTGGTGGAGTAAGAAATGGAGTTTGTATTTTATATGAATAATGGGATACTCTGATTGTGGATCATGATTTCTTATGTCTGCGTGTTTTGATTGGTTGGGTGAATCGAATGAAGGCCGAAATACAGTAAGCTGGACTTTTCACTCAAATGTTGGTCGACAGCACAATGACGTTTGGATCTTGACTGTGATTGGGTATGAATGCCCCGTTAAAAGAGATGATGTTGGAATTCGCATTATGGCTAGGATTTCTTATGTCTGCGGTGTTTGGAGTAACAGAGTGAACAGGATGATAACCGAACAATAGTAGGTTTGACGCATCGCTCAAATGTTGGTCAGCGACACAATGACGTTTGAATCTTGGCTGTGATTGTGTATGAACGACATAAATGAGACTAGAGGGGAGTCTAACGCATTACAGCTTTTCACTAACGTGTTAGCTTGAGATGAGATTGGGAGTCGAACGCAATACAGCTTTTCTCTTACGAGTAAGCTAAAGACGAGGTTGGGAGTTGAACGCATTACAGCTTTTCACTAACGTGTTAGCTAAAGACGAGGTTGGGAGTCGAACGCATTACAGCTTTTCACTAACGTGTTAGCTAAAGACGAGAAAGGGAGTCGAACGCAATACAGCTTTCACTTACGTGTCAGCTACTTGAAATGTTGGGAAACCGACACTTTGTCATGATAATAATACTATTTTATTAAACATTTCTTTTTCAGCGCAGCTCCTCCATACATATTTTTACATCTTACAGATACGCCGTGAATCAAGCAAAATTTATATTGTTTATCACACAAAGCTATCTATATATTGTGTCCACAGAGTGGTTCCTTATAACAGGTGTACGACGGTATGTGTGGTGGTTGCCTCCGAGTGGTGGGGGGGCTTGGAATATTCGATTACTATATGGATGGATTTGTCCTTGATCAGGGTGCGCGTTGGTAGGAGCGTATCCTCTTCGCCACACCCATTTTTTTTTAATTGATTCTTAATTTAAATGAATATTTTTTTCAATTACATTTCTTTCTCTTA
Source organism: Aethes cnicana (assembly GCA_963971205.1). Classification (NCBI taxonomy): domain Eukaryota; kingdom Metazoa; phylum Arthropoda; class Insecta; order Lepidoptera; family Tortricidae; genus Aethes; species Aethes cnicana. The sequence goes on from OZ020277.1 coordinate 10,446,156, forward strand.
ATAATGGGTGAGGCGTTGCCATTAGTATTTAAGTGCTTTGCTTATTTTACTTCCAAGCTGGGGCAATTACCGACATAGCTAAATTAAGTTTCTTGACACACACGAGGCACTGATGTAGTCTTGGTTGAGCCACGACTAGACTACTCAAAGAATCTGGATTACTATCATGACAAAGGGGACTAAACGATCACAAGCCAAAGGGAATTTAATTCCAACTAAAGAATGGATCTTCAAGACATGTTCTTGTTGATTCGTTTTTTTTTATTTTTTTTATTTTACCTTTCTATTTTTATAACATTTTCTTTTTTTAACATTTCTCATTTTAATAACGAGGAAAAATCATCATGGAAATATGGGCCATGATGCGAACAGTTACACGCTGTAGGAATTACAACAGATATTGGACGACCTAGCTCATTCACCCCAGCGCATTGGTCTCCGGATGAACTTGGTTAAAACCAAGGTCATGTTCAACGAGCACGTTGATCCGGGACCGGTCTCCGTAAATGGGATCTCTCTTGAGGTTTTTTCGGAATATGCTTACCTAGGACAAATCAACTTCAAGAAAGAAATCAAGACAAGAATTCGAATGGGCTGGGCAGCATTTGGGAAACTTCGGTGAGTCTTCTCAGCATCAATACCACAAAACTTGAAGACTAAAGTCTACAATCAGTGCGTCCTACTGGTAATGACATACGCAGCCGTAACGTGGACACTCACGGTCCGTCTGGTCCACCATCAACTAAAGGTTGCTCAGCAAGCTATGGAAAGGGCTATGCTTGGTTTGTCTCTAAGGGATCGAATCTAGAACGAAGTGATTCGGCAGAGCACCAAAGTTACAGCCCAAAAAATTAGCAAGCTAAAGTGGCATGGTCCGGTCACTTTTGCCAAAGGACCGACGAACGCTGGAGCAGACGAGTTCTCGAATGGAGACCACGAATCGGCAAAAGAAGCGTAGGACGCCATGTGGCTACTGGTTAGATGGACCGATAACTTTCGCAGGGTTGGTGGCAGAAATTGGAAGCTAATAGCTGAAGACAGAGCTAAGTGGCGATCAATGGGAGAGGCCTATGCCCAGCAGTGCACTGATGCACGCTGATGATGATGAAATATAGCATTACTATGATCATTAGAATTTCTGAATCTGTATATTACTTTCGCATTGGCCTTTGCATGTTTTGCACTATAACGTGCAAAGTAGAGTCCACAATCCCCACCGGGTCCGCGTGGGGAATATATTTATGAATGAGGTTCGGAAAGATTTGTTTTTGACAAAACAAGCCGATGACAAGCCTTCTTCAGCTGCTCTTTAACAACATGGACTGCTTGCAGCGTTTCAAGCGGGCCATATATGGGGAAATGTATTAAATTTGAATCAATTAATCCCAAGTCCGTCTTTTTGGGGATGGACAGACGTTGAAGGCAAATGGACTCCTCAATAGTTGAAGTTTACTCCAATTTGGCCATAATTAAGCCTCCTCGACCATTGTGGGTGGATGCAAGTCAGTTGGGCTGTGACACAATGCGTTGTGGCTGCCGACGCGTTGACCTACCTTGCATCCACTAACCACAACACAACAGCCTATTTACGTCTCACAACTGAGAACAGGCCTCTCATCACGAGAGTGTTTAGGCTATATTTCCCACGCGGGTCCAGTGGAGACTCTACCTTGCACGTTACAGTACAAAACGTGCAAATACCAAATGCGAAAGTAAAATACAGATTCAGAAATCCTAATGATCATGCACGCTGATGATGATGAAATTATAGCATTACTATGATCAGTCCACTGCTGGGCATAGGCCTCTCCCATTGATTGTCACTTAGCTCTGTCTTCAGCTATTAGCTTCCAGTTTCTGCCACCAACCCTGCGAAAGTTTATCTCTCCATCTAGCCAGTAGCCACAGGGCGTCCTACGCTTCTTTTGCCGATTCGTGGTCTCCACTCGAGAACTCGTCTGCTCCAGCGTTCGTCGGTACTTGGGCAAAGGTGACCGGACCATACCACTTTAGCTTGCTAATTCTTTGAGCTATGTCTGTAATTTTGGTTCCCTGCCGAATTACTTCGTTCCAGATTCGATCCCTTAGAGATAAACCAAACATCGCCCTTTCCATAGCTCGCTGAGAAACCTTTAGTTGATGGTGGACCAGGCGGACCGTGAGTGTCCACGTTTCGGCTCCGTATTTCATTACCGGTAGGACGCACTGACTGAAGACTTTAGTCTTCAAGTTTTGTGGTATTGACGCTGAGAAGATTCGCCGATGTTTCCTAAATGCTAGGCAGCATTTAGGAAACATCGGCGGCCCATTCGAATTATTGTCTTGATTTCTTTCTTGAAGTTGATTTGTCCTAGGTAAGCACATTCCGAAACAACCTCTAGAGAGATCCAATTTACGGAGACCGGTCCCGTATCAACGTGCTCGTTGAACATGACCTTGGTTTTAACCAAGTTCATCCGGATACCAATGCGCTGGGTTGAATGAGCTAGGTCGTCCAATATCTGTTGTAATTCCTGCAGCGTTTCAGACATAACATATACTATATTTCATAGCGATTTCATTTTCAGGAAGACCAGCGTTGAAGAGGAAGAATGAATAAGATAATGCCACTACCACCACCACCACAACAGCCTATTAACGGCCCACTGCTGGGCACAGGCCTCCTCTCATCATGAGAGGGTTTGGGCCATAGTCCAAGTCCCCACGCGGGCCCAGTGGGGATTGGGGACTTTACATAAATCCTTCGCAGATGCGTACAGGTTTCCTCAGGATGTTTTCCTTCACAGAAAAGCTCAGTGGTACATTCAAATTCAATTTCGCACATAAGTAAACTTAGAGGTGCGAGCCGGATTCGAAATTCCGACCCTCTACATGCGAGGCGGAGGTCGAACCACTAGGCCACCGCAGCTTAAATAAGATACCTAATAAAAATACTAAATTAATTGTTTGACAAATACAACGTACCATTATCCCAGATAGCAAATTTTGAACAAAAAGTGCCTTGAGCACTTCGGGCAGGCAAGGTAAGGTATCGAAATTGCACGTATGGCGGCAGCACCGCACTGACACCGTGTAGTGTATTGTTTAATAACTTCGGAACTATATAAGATATTGATGTGCGGTTTTTTGTAATAAGTGCTCAATGAATCGCGCAAAATAAAAGATATATAAAAAATTACAAGTTTCATACATTTTTTTCATAAAATTACAAAAAAACGAAAAAACTAATTATTTTTTTTTCAATAATGAAGGTTTTTCTGGTAGTTATCATATTTTTTTAAGACTTCATTATTTTTTTATGATAGAAGAATTCATTTCCCTTCGATTGACATCTTAATCGTCAAAATCGGACAACCCATTCAGGTTTTAGAAATTTTTAAATAAAATTTTGAACAAGTGGCGCCATCTCTGTTCCTAAGGGTCGAATCAGAGGTTGCCTCGGATCAAATCGCTTATTTTGGTCCCTACTATCACTGTGCAAAGCGGCTTGCTTTTTTCCTAAAGTGCGGTATTTTGACAAAAATGGACCGTAATAAGTATGACTACCAGCAAAAACATTATTGTCGTGTTTTTTTTTAATTCGCTTGAGACACCTCTGTAGAGAAACTGACAAATCCATGGAGGTAATAAGTACAACTTCCATGGCCAAATCATCCACGATCATGGAAGTAGTAAATACTGACGTGGGGTAAGTGCGCCTAAATTTATTTCGCCCCTTTGCCTTGTAAACAGCCAACTACTAGTTGAGTAATATTTATAGGTTTCGATATATTTATGTTAGGCGCACTTACCCCATCCTGGCGCACTTGCCCCGAAACTGACAAATCCATGGAGGGAATAAGTAAAACTTCCATGGCCAAATCATCCACGATCATGGAAGTAGCAAATACTGATGTGGGGTAAGTGCGCCTAAATTTATTTCGCCCCTATGCCTTGTAAACAGCCAACTACTAGTTGAGTAATATTTACAGGTTTCGATATATTTATGTTAGGCGCACTTACCCCATCCTGGCGCACTTGCCCCGACTGACCTTACGTATTTCCTCGCTGTTTGAGAAAAGCATTATATATACCTCGGCCGCAATTGCGATTGCCGGACTCGTACTAAAGAAGGCTGAGCGAAGCGAACTGAACTGAAACTGACTCGTCCGGCAATGCGCTACTTGGCGGCCTCTGCAATAATGTACTATTAATTTAATAGCGAATATAACCCATCAATTATTGGGGGCTCCAAGTTATTCCTCGGCCGGAAGGCCGAGAACCAAATGATTTTACGAAATGCAATCTAGTTATCCAGTCATCACATTTGAAAGGATTTTGCTGAATATCATATAGATTTTAATCTTAACAACATTATTTCAACTTAACTACAACGCACATAGATAATAGCGATGTTTCCAGAACCAAAGAAACCACATTTTAACTTACCTTGAAAAAAATGGCGCGTACTATTTTGTTCGCTAATTTTGATACAAATCCTGACTGCCTAAATTCCGTTGCCTTTTTTACGAGCTTATTGAAACATTTAATAAGCGAACAGATTCAGAAGGTGTCGGCGTCAAATGGATTATTTGAATGAGTATGGAAAAGTTTTCTAGTTATTAGAGTTTTACTACGTAACGGTCGAAAACCAGAGGGGGCCGGTAAACCGGCTAAACTACCCTACTCATTTGTAACATATCCCAATATAGTTAGTTACACCAAGCGCCCATTGCAAAATCCCTAATTACACCCTATGCATTCATTGTCTTTTCATCTATTCCTATAATATTTTGGTTTAGAATGTAATAATTTTTACCCTTGGCCGTAAAGTGGGATTTTCTGCACGCTACGCGGAGAGAAAATCTCACTTCTTGGCCAAGGCAAGACGTAAAACTTTTGACAAACCACGGGCGGTAATTCGTAAAGCCCCAGATCGCATATTAATGGCCCTCACCTTCGGTTCGGGCCACAGAAACCTGCGATCTGGGACATTTACTAATTCACCACCCTAGGTCTGTAATGTACTATAACTTATGGGTTAGGTTACTTACACTGGTGCAATTTCAGAGCCCTGGCAAAGTATAGCTCCCAGTGTGAACCATAGGGCGTTGCAGAGAGTGAACTGGTTTTCCAAAGCTTCTGGTTCTTCGATACAAGGGTATGGATTCTGCCACTCTTCAGGGCAGAGGCGACCCACCACGTATAACACCAGCGAAGTGCCCACGTAAGCCAAGCCTAGACAGATCCAGACCTGCGGAAAAAACAAAAATATCGTGTAGAAGAAGAAAATTTAATGTAGAAGTACCTACCTATTAGACCGGGAGATGGTGACACAGAATTCCGAACAATTTGTACCAGGCTGGCGACTCTACAGAGGTATAATTATGTAATGACGAAAAGGAAAATCATGGTCATAGCGCCAGTACCGGGGCCCAATCGCGTGAGCGTTAGTCGAACATGTTGGATAAATTACGAAAGTCGAACAAAAAATTTATTTAATATCTATTTATTTTGCAGGTACAAATTTCTAACATGATATTTTTATTAGCTAGTAAGAAAGTTTAAAAAATTTTAAAGGACACGTTTTTTTTTTGTTTCGGAAGTCGTAAATTTCATACGTACTTAAAATCGAAATTTAAAAACTCCTCATTATAAAAAGGCGTAAGTCAATAACTCGATGTTTGAAAAAAAACAAATAATGGATCCCGATAGTAGGCATCTTTAGATTCCTCAATAGCAATCAATATTTGATTCTTGTTAGTGTCGAACATGAAATTATTTCCATGGTGTCATTTCTCAGTAGGTACGATCGCCATTAGACGTAATATGAGCAAGCAAGAATGATCAAAAATATCTGAGCATGTAGTCTAACGTCTTGACAGTAAGATCGTGTCCAGATATTTATGATCACATTGTTCGCTACCATATATATCTGATGGCGACGGTAAATATTACTAAACATAATCCTAGCTACTACTGAACTAAGTAGTCTTGTTTTTTTCTTTTCCCCTCCCCTCCTATTCGAAAAGAAGTGTTTTGTTCCCCGTTTAGAGGGAGCAAAATGCGATTTTGCTCCCTCTTCGTTTTTTTTTATTTTTTTTTCATTTCTGCCCCGCTAACAGGGAACAAAATACGTCTTAGCAGTGCGTTTACGGAGCAGCAGCTCCGGAGACTGTAAAAAGTTACATTCAAAAGTCGCGTCTTTTTCGTATTTAGAATTTTTTATATCGGCATTTTACATAAATACTTTATTACACATACTAAAAATCCATAAATTCATAGATATATACTTACTTTTGATAAATTATTTTCTATTTTTTATTTTCAATTTGGCTGAATGGTGCAGGCTAATGCCGTAGCATTCCTCGTAAACTCGTCGTGTGATCGAATTAAAAAAAAAACTCGAACCCGCGAATTTCGTGAGCGCTCATTTCCTTGCCGTATTATTTTACACTTAATTTCCAAAATAAAACGTACCTTATGTAGTGTTATGAATTATTTCCTAGAAAATGAATGAAATCAAAAAGTGATTTAGGTGATGCAATGTATTGGGATCAACACCTCTGAGAATTCCAAAGGAATATTATGTAAGTACGTAATATGAATTGCACTGCCCTTTTTTTCATTTTATCGCAAATGTATTAAAAAACTTTGTGTGATACAGTATGTGCGAAATTGTCATAAAATGTACTTTATTTCACATTTGTTAAATTTACCTATTATTATGAACGCAACGCGTGCGAGCATGACAGAATATAAATACAATATAGTTACTGATTCTTCAATATGGAAGCCATTTTCGCCTTCTACCTATGAATTTATGATAAGCGCGCGAAACACACATTCTTTTTAACCTTGTTTGTTTCTAAATGTATTATTTTTTTGTTTTACTTAATTTAAAGACAATAATGAACGAATGATCCATAGACGTAAATAATATAGACCCGGTCTAACGTACACGTCATATGTCCCCACTTCCACGGTGTCCAATCCAAAGTTCTGTCACCGAGCGTGCATGACAATAAGCGTTCTTAAAATAACTTTTTTCGAAACTGTTTCTCAGTATCTAAAAACTCGTCTCGTTGTTGAAAAAATGTGACCCAGCTTTAGTGTCACGATATAAGTTTAACTTTGGATTGGACACCAATGAAGTGGGGAAACGACATGTATCTACGTTAGGCCGGGTCCATACGAAGTATTATTTATGTCTATGGAATGATCTAATGATTTTCTCATCGGAGGGGTGAAAAGCAGAGTGTACAACACGGTAGCAAACTTATTTATGCCTTGGGTGACAAAGCTTGAATCCCTCGCTAGCTCAAGATTCCACGCTAGAATCCCTCGCTTACGCTCGGGATTCTATTCTGGAATCTTTCGCGATGCTCTGGATTCAATCCGTCACCCGCGGTAAAATATACCTTTTTGCTCCCTAGTCATACAATCTACTATTTTAGTTTTTTACGCAGTCGGGTTTTTTGTTTTTTTTATTTAACTTTTTTTTATTTTACTATTTTTAGTTAGGGATTATAAGACCGTAAATTCCGCAATCTTGTCATTTCATGGAGAGAGTTGCTATCGTGGGGATGTTTTGTTAGCAGTCGGCCTTCTGTACGTTAGTACTATTACTTATTCTGTGTCTACACTCCGCTTAGCTCGGCACCATGTGAGCTACTCATTCATGTTCCAAATTTTCAGGTTTTGTGCTACAAGTGTTGATAAACAGGCCTGTGTTACAAAAAGTGTTCTTACGCCTGTGGAGAAAGGCAGCATGAAGGCAAACAGCTTCGGGACTGGGGCGGAAGGCTTGCGGTACAGGATGCTGATGCCCAGGTTCATGAACGGCGTAGTAAAGTCAACTGTGCGTTCGCGCTCCGCAGTTATCGTCAGGTCAGTTATAGCGAAGTCCACCTCCTGGCACAGATAAGATAATTGTTACTTTAACTCCCGGTTTACCTTGGTATTAAGGAACTTGTCGCACTGTCAAGTGACTAGTTATAAACTTTTCATTTCTCATACTCTGAATGTTTATCATTGTTCATCTGCGTAGCGTGTTGAAAGTGATGCATGGCGATCCTAGGGTCGTAAAGCAATTGGAGGATTTGACATTCATATTTCCGTCTCTTTCAAACTCATACACAGTCATATGTCAAAACAGGACAAAAACATGTCTCTCGCTCAGATTCAAATCAAACAATCTTGGAGAATTGAATTTTTTTTTGGCAATATATTTGGCAGAAAAACGGCCAAGGGAACAAAGAATATAGCCAAGAAATCATCGAGTATAATATTATTTACATCACCCTTGGCCGTAAAGTGGGATTTTCTGCCCGCTACGCGGAGAGAAAATCACACTTCTTGGCCAAGGCAAGACGTAAAACTTTTGACAAACCACGGGTGGTAATTCGTAAAGCCCCAGATCGCATATTCACAGAAACCTGCGATCTGGGACATTTACGAATTCACCACCCTAGGTCTGTAATGTACTATTACATGAACTTACGCCATCCTTAACCGCTCTCATCATCTCGTTGTAATTACCGGTGGGCTCCATTATGAATGTGTAGTTGAAGTTGAGATGCTGCGCCAGTTTTTCAATTAACTCGATACAAAACCCTGTTGGATTTGATTTCTTTGTCTCATTTCTGTTATTGTAGGTATTAATTTCATTTTTTTGCGAATCATAAAAGATTTACTCGTTCCGCTTTTGGTCGATAATAACCACGTCTTACCCTCGTATTGATTGTTGCCAGAAAGCCTGTCCGCTGATTTTTTCATCATCACATAAGGATCACTCTGAAACCAGAAATATTACAATTAACATCATGAAGACAATTTAAAACTGAAATTTATCGACTGCAATGATGATGTTTGATGATTTTTCCCTGTCATCATCAAATAGGAATTTGGCTTGGTTGTATATCGCTGATGGTCATTGATTGGACATTGGCTATATAGGAATAGTTTTCACGTTTAGTATTTTCAATCGAAGAAAAAAAAACCGGCCAAGAAGCGAGTTAAACTCGCGTGGAGAGGGTTCCGACCCTTGATTATTTTCAATGACGTCATTTTCAAACCGTTTCAGAGGAGAAGCTCTTTTTAACCGACTTCAAAAAAAGGAGGAGGTTCTCAATTCGTCGGAATCTTTTTTTTTTTTTTTTTTTTTTTTTATGTATGTTCACCAAAAATAAATAGTAAACGTGAACCGATTTCGATGATTCTTCTTTTGTTCGAAAGGTGGTACTTCCAAGTTGGTCCCATATTAATATGGTTCAGTTTTGATGATGGGATCCATGAGAAAATGAGGGAACTCCTCCAAATTTGCTAGCACGTAGATGATTTTGGTGTCAATTTCGAGGACTTCAGAGTTACTTATGTACTTCTATAGTAATGTTTGGAAACTGTAGCCGAAAAAAATTTTTAAATAAAAAAATAAAAACCGCCTTCAAACTCCGACAGACTGCGAAGTCGGTGTCAAGTGAACCGACCCAAAGAAATGATAATCATATAGTGAACTTGACATTGACATCGCAGTCTGTCGGAGTTTGAAGGCGGTTTTTATTTTTTTATTTAAATTTTTTTTATATGATACATTTCAAATACCATACACTTCTTAATAATTTTCCTGTAATCTATTATAGGTCAATAACTATATATTTTAGGTCCAGTGGTTTCGGAGATAAGGAGGGGGGGCGAGAGTGGTAATTTTTCGCCTATTTTCTTAAATAACTCGAAAATTGTTGACCAAAAAAGAAATTAAAAAAATATATTTGAGATCCTCATAAGAAGTACTTTCATTTGATATGTCAGACGATATGTCACACGATAATTTGAAAAAATATTAATGAAGTTTGAAAAACTTCATTAATATTTTTTCAAATTCAGCTCCCAAAATAGGGTCTGTAAGGTAGGGTGTTTAATAGTACATTACACACCTAGGGCGGTCAAGTAAAGAAAGTCTCAGATCGCGGGTAATTGAGGCCCGAGCCGGAGGCGAGGGCTATAATCTAGCGGTCTGAGGGTTTCTTTACTTGACCGCCCGTGGTTAGTACACGATTTTACGTCACCACCTAGCCGTGAAGAGGGATTTTTCGTAGCGCCCAAGGGCGGTAAATCCCGCTTTTTGGCCTGGTGTGACGTAAAAATCATTTATTTTCGTTACTCGTCCGTCTTTGGGTCACAAACTTACATAAGTATACCAAATTTTAACTTGATCGGGCCAGCTTATTTGCCCGCGACTTCGTACGCGTAAAATATTGAATTTAATGCAAATTGAGATTTTAGCGAATGCTTATTTGCTGGTGGTAGGACGTGGTGCAAGGACCGTCGGGATAGCCACCACCGTTTTACTCGCTAACTTGCCGCAAAATGATGATGATTAAGCCATACAAACGTTCATTCCTTATTTCACCACCGTAAAAAAGAAATTTCCAAAAATGCTGAATCATGTGTTTTAGTATATTTCATTACTAGTACGGAATGGCTGTCATTGCAAAGAGTTCCGACAAATGTCTACCCGAGCCGAAGGCGAGGGTTGACAGTCGGAACGAGTTGCAATGACGGTTCCGTACGTGTACTGAACGACTATTTTTAATACAGTTGCGAAAAAATGAAGCAATTTAATCAAAAGTAGTATAATATTGGGCATTCTGGCCCACCTCTCGTTCGATCGGGCGAAATTTTCGCCCTCACTCACTCGTGATGGTCCAAATGCCCAATATTATTTTGAATACGGTCGATTGGGCATTCTGGCCCACCTCTCGTTCGATCTGGTGAAAATCTCACTCACTCGTGTTGGTTCAAATGTCTAATATTATTTTGAATACGGTCGATTGGGCATTCTGACCCATCACTCGGTCGATCTGGTGAAAATCTCACTCACTCGTGTTGGTTCAAATGTCTAATATCAAACGTAACGCACACCGGATACAACACCAGAAACCGTAAATTTCGTTTCATTGGGTTTATTATTCAAAGAACGAATGAACGATCGATGCAAACCAAGCTAACCCGAGTCCGTTTCCATCCGATCACATTATTGTTCTCTTTCACTCACTTCAATCGGTAACACCACTTGCGTGCTTATTATGAATACGCTTAAAACACATAAATCGTGCAATAATTTGATATATTGCTTGTTTTGCATTCAACTTTAATTTATCAACGTAACGCAGAACACTTGAATTTGCAAATTCCGTTTGTTTTATCACCACACTAAGTCGAAACTCTGCGTATTTGTTTTTAAATATTACATAAAGAGGCAAAAACACCACACACACACCGCGTCCGATGTGTGCACGAGGCAGCGCCACTGAGCCTTCGTCGCAAGCGTAATCTCAAACTTTTGACTCAGGTTAACTCAGGTGTTTGCATAACTTACAATGGAGTTGATCAGGCTCCACTGCAAGAACGGACCCCCGGGAAGTTGCTCCCCGGCAGAAGGCCGCGTTTTACATGCGTGGGTGAGTTTCCATCCATCCCAGGGACGGGGGTCATCCATACAAGCCACCGCACAAGTACAGAATCACCCCTCTGATTATCTTAGAAAATTCAGCCAAACTCTGTGTACTGGGTTGATCAGGCCCAGCACGTCGAGAATTACAGACTGGGACTGCATCGCATCCCCCCGGTCGGTCAGGGGAGCCATACAGCCACTTAGGATTTAGGGATTGTTACTTCTATATATATCAACAAACTTAGAAACTTCGATAGCGCGATGCACGTCAAAGGTTTATTTTTGTATAAACATCAACATAAACGTTTAATGTTGCCAAGAAAATTGAAGCACTTTTATTCAAATTTTTCTAGCATAAATTGAAGAATAAAATATAATGATTTAAATCTAAAAAACATACGAAAACTAGTTTTAACCATGTTTATGATTTATTACGCCATCTGTGACGATGTTATGCATACTGCATTATGTTTTCTAAGATCATTCATAAACATATTAGGTTGATGTAAAAACAATCTTAATGATTATATATTAAGTTTCATTTAAAAAAATAATGTATTGCTTTGCATTCTGGCAAACGTAATTGGAGCTTAATAACGTCATCTATCGATACTACGCTGAATTACTTCACCATGCACTTATTAATGTAGCTAACCGTGCATTGACTTAATTTGTCTACTTATTTCATTACTTAAGCAATTAGCGTATAGATGACGCTTTAAAAAATAAACATAACAACACTGAATCACATCGTATTGCAATGCTTAGGAATATATTATTTTTATATTATTACCTATTTATTTTATGTTTGATTATAAAGAAATGATAATACAAAGAAAATGTTTCCGACATTTGAACGTCTTTTGGTATAAAAGCGTTGAGTACCTGAGTGACTGAGCTTTGCTCGGGAACAAATCTGAAAATAGCTAAAAACGAGTTTTCCCAGATATGATACCTAGCTAGATCGATTTGTCAGCTTCGAAAATACCTATATTCCAATTTTCATCCAAATCGGTAGAGTCGTTTCTGAGAATACATTCTAAATAAATATAGAAAAAGAGAAAAAGAAATATACAAGTATATCGCGTTAAAAGTTCAAGATTAATTTTAAATTCTTTTAGTCTTTAATTTTTAAAATCATTAATTAGGTACGTTTATGAATATATTTATTTGGGATAAGTCCACATAATTTTAACTTATTTAAATATTTAGCGATAAAAATCTATTTCAAATTATTTATTACCTACCTATTTATTAAGTTCGACTCATAAAATCCATGAAATTAGGACATTGACAAAATTTCGCAATTATGGCGTACAGAGGATGTTTGTGCAACGACCTAAATAATATGCAAGTAGTTGCATTTTCAGGGCTGGCACTAAAGGCTTTGCGTTGAACAATTTGATATAAAAGCGGTATTTATAGTTTTAGTATGTAAAATCTTTATTTTGTATTTATTTTTTCTTCTTATTTGTTTTTTTTTTTTTAATTTACCAGCAATCAGTTATTTCTGTCTAGATTCATGTTGTACTTTTTTATTTCATGTGGAGTTAAATATATGACATACTAGTTTTTTTTTTTTTTTTTTTTTCATTTTGGTAAAATTTCTAATTATTCGGAATTACCTTCCATTGGGTTTCTTATCACGTTTCTCTGTAGTGATGAGAATTGATTGTTTTTTGTATTAATATATTTATTCTTAATAACACGTATTTTAGAATATATTTGAATTTGCTGGAACTATCTATTATCCATGAGTAAAACTAATATAATACTTACCTATTGTTAGAACAATTTGCAACGCGACAGCCCTGGCTCGTTTTGTAAAATCAGCAATAATCACCTATTTTTATTTTCCATCGATCTAAATTCGTTCTATTCCAATTTTGGCTGCCGCAGTGCAAAGAACAAAACTCTACTGTCTACTCTTACGAAGTCATCCATCATCAGCTCAAAGGCTACGTTACGCAGTACGCTGTAGCAGTTTCCACGTTAGTGCCCACTCGATACATTGCTGAAAAATGTAAGTAAGTAAGCAAACGCTTTACTTTCCTCATTTATATATATATATATAGGTATTTTAACTTTGTAACAATAAGCATTATTTTATTAATATCTTATTTTAATTTCAGGTCTGACTCCGAATTTGAACACATCGTCGTTGCGAACAGTGTACCTGTTCAACCAAAAACGTCCTCTCGATCAAAGGCGGCAAAAAAAAGGAAATCTTCAGCTACCAGGTATCATTTTCAATTGATAAGGAACTTACTTGCTAGTTAAACCAATTTTTTTAAGTTTTTAAATTAATTTTTGTACTTTCTGTTTTAGATCTGATTCAGAGGAAAGTGTTAGCGCAGAAAGTCAATATACACCGAAATTTAAAAAAACTGCTCAAAAAGGAAAGGCAGCAGCTTTAAGGTATTTTTGTTTTCATTTTATATTTCTATTTATTGATTGTTTATTGAAATTTTAGTGTACCTACATACAGATTGTAGATTGGAGATTTATGAAATTGTATTTTGTTGCTACAAATAAATTAATTTGGAGCAAGTGCAATAACATAACGATATCACAATTGTTTTCTTATACACAATGTTTGTTATCAGGTCCCCAGCATCCAAGAAAAAAGAGTTTAAAAACCCCTTCGACGTGTTCGGAGTATTTCCTGAAGAGGTTGTTCCTACGAAGAAGCCTGTTCTATCAGATCCAGTCGAATCGTCCATTACCAATCGAATTCCTAACGGTACCACCAAAAGAGCCTGCAACATCGATGGTGACTTTTTCGTCGAGCTACGAGTGTACAACACTGCTGACGTTCGTGGTGAGTTACGTGAGGAACGTTGGAAAAAGGCTCTCCTTGCCGTTAAGGTGCAAATCAACGACGATTCGCCTGAATGGGAAGCATTGCAAAAATTTATTAAACGAATTAAAGTACTTTTCGCTGACGCCGACGTCAAATTTTATTCTAATAATAACATTAAATAATTATTTATTTTAATTGTATACCTTTGCAATTCAAGTTAACGCATATATATATATATATATATATATATATATATATATATATATTAATCGCAGTAATTAAAATTGTAATTTAAGGTTAGCAATGTGTTTCTCTCTCATTTTTATATAAATAAGTAGCTGTTTATTTTGACAATAATAGTAATTTCTAACAAGAGATAGCAATAGCTCAAGGTAAGTTGTTAGAGCAAATAAATAGGTAATATGCCTTTTTGCGCGGTGTGTTTAATCAAAATAGACAGAAAACAATGGGTGGGACACCTAAAAAGTAATAAACATAAAAATAATTCGGTTGTAAAACTTGACGATGATATTGTTGAAATTTCGTCTGCTTTTAAAGGTCGCATATCCTCATATAGAATTATGGCAACTGATGAGTTTAAGTTTTGTTTACCAGAGTCATTTTTGAACACGTTAAAATTGAAGTTGTTAAAAGTTTTTCAAGAATCGCTTCAAAAACACATGTGTTTTAAAGTAAATTTAGAATATTTTGCAAATTTTCTTTTATTCAAGGATAACAAGCAAGAAATTAAGTCTTTTGCCACGAAAAATTTTGCTGTACATCAAAATTATCAATTTGAAGACTTTTTTCAATCATTTATTATTACTATAAAGAAAAAAATCGAAGAATTTCAAGAAAGGGACTCAGGGTGGACTTTTTTATCTAATTTGTATTTAGAAGTTAATATTAATAAGTATGAGCCGTTGAAAGCGTCATCTTACGTGGATTTACCCAAGTTCATAAAAAATAAAAAAGCCTGCATTAACATTCATAATCATGATGATTACTGTTTTCTCTGGTGTGTTGTTGCAGCTCTTTACCCGTCTAAAAAACACAGCGAGCGAATATCGTCTTATCCTCATTTTAAAGACTTATTGAAAATTGATGATATGTCTTTCCCTGTTACTTTCGATGATATTAGAACATTTGAACGTAATAATATTGATATCTGTATTAATATTTATTCGTTAAAAGACCGTCGAACTGTTGTAGGACCTCTATATAGATCCGAATACAAAAGGAAACATCGGATCAATTTACTTTTAATCGAAAATGGTGATAAGTCGCACTTTGTTTTGATTAATAATTTATCGCGTCTTGTTCGCTGTCAGATTACGAAACATCATGCTAAGCTTTATTTCTGTGAAGACTGTTTGATATTTTTTCCAACTGAACTCGGATTTAGTAATCATGTTTGTAGTGGGGTTGCAACGGTACTTCCTCAGAAAGGTACTTATCTCGAATTTAAACATTTTGAGCGAAAACAAGATGTTCCATTTGTTGTGTATGCTGATTTCGAAACAATTCTTAAGCCCTACCATAACTGTGAACCTAACCCGACCAGTAGTTTTACTTCAAATAAACAAATTCATATACCTGCAGCTTTTGCTTATTACATAGTCTGTTCTCATGATGAGAGTCTGAATCGATTTGTTCAGTACCGTGGTCCCGATTGCGTTTCTAAGTTTTTGCAATATTTGTTTAGACATGTTAATGATATATACAAAATATTAAATAAGGAAATTCCTATGATTTTTGATGAAGAAACTGCTTTAGCTCACAAAAATGATAAAATTTGTCATATTTGCGAGTCAGATCTATTTCTGGATAAAGTAAGAGACCACTCAGATCTCACCGGCCTCTTTCGCGGATTTTCCCATCAATATTGTAACTTACGTTTCCGCGTACCGAAATTCGTTCCTATATTCTTTCATAACTTGTCAGGTTATGATTGTCACTTATTTATCAAAGAACTGGGTAAATGCTCCGGTCCTGTGAAAGTAATACCTAAAAACAAGGAAAACTATATTTCATTTACAAAATTTTTATGGTTATCTAACGAACAGTACGCACAAATACGATTTGTGGACTCGTTTAAATTTCTAGGAGCCAGTTTAGAAAAGTTAGCAAAGGGCTTAGGTAAATCTGACTTTTTCCATCTACGAAATTTTTTTCCTAAACTAATTGAATTTGATTTATTAATACGTAAAGGAGTTTATCCTTACGATTACATGACCAGCTGGGATAAATTTTTAGAAACTCAGTTACCTGAAAAGTCTTCTTTTTTTAACTCTCTTTCTGCAGAGCAAATTAGTGATTCTGATTACCAACATGCTCAATGTGTGTGGAATACATTTAAATTAATTAACATGGGTGAATATACAGATCTCTATATTAAAACTGATGTTTTGCTTTTGTCAGATATTTTTGAAAGTTTTCGAAAAATTTGCAAGTCAAATTATCATTTAGACGCAGCTTTTTACTTGACTGCACCAAGTCTATCGTTTGATGCTATGCTTTTAAAAACGAGAGTCAAGCTAGAATTGATAGCTGAATTAGAAATCATTCGGCTGATACAAAAAGGAATAAGAGGTGGTATTTGTATGTGTTCGACTCGATACGCTCGTGCAAATAACAAATACATGGAAAGTTATGAAAAGAGTAAATCAGATTCATTTTTAGTTTATATCGATTGCAATAACTTGTATGGATATAGTATGAGTCAATCGTTGCCCATGTCAGATTTTACTTTTCTAGATCTCCATGAAATTGTTCAGCTAGATATTTTATCTGTGGAGGATGATGCTGAATTTGGTTTTATTCTCGAAGTTGATCTGTTATATCCCAAATATCTACATCATAGCCATAATGACTATCCATTTTGTGCACAGAAATTTATTCCTCCAGGAGGTAAAACTTCTAAATTAACCCCAAATTTATATGACAAATACGAATACGTCATTCATTACGTTCATTTGAAAACATGTTTACAAAATGGCTTGATTCTTCATAAAATCCATCGCGTTCTCAGATTCCGTCAAAGCCCATTCTTAAAAGAGTATATCGATTTAAATACAGAACTGAGAAAAAAAGCTAATACTCCTTTCCAACAAGATCTTTTCAAATTAATGAATAACTCTGTTTTTGGAAAGACTCTTGAAGACAGTGAGCGACGCGTAGACGTAAAATTAGTAAATAAGTGGTGCGATAGCCGAAACAAAACAAAAAAGTTTACATCTGCCAACCAATTAATCGCGAAACCAAATTTTCACAGTGCAACAGTGTTATCTGAAAATTTAGTTGCCGTGCAAATGAAACCTGAAAGAGTAATTTTGGATAAACCAATTTACATAGGATTCTCTGTACTAGAACTATCTAAAAGTCATATGTACCAATTTCATTACTCTGTAATGAAACCTCACTATCAAGATCGAATTACCCTATGTTACACTGATACTGACAGTTTTATTTATAAAATCGAAACGGAAGACTTTTATCATGATTTAAAAAGTAGCTTTTTAAAATTTTTTGACACAAGCAATTATAATGACCTAAATAGATTTAATATACCTTTACGTAACAAGAAGGTACCTGGGTTGTTCAAGGACGAGCTTGGAGGACAGATCATGTCCCAGTTTATAGGACTACGTTCTAAACTATACTGTATTAAAAGCGAGAAATCTCTTATTAAAAAGGCTAAAGGAATAAAAAAGCCTGCAGTTCGAGAGTTAACATTAAATGACTATCAGGACGTGCTGTTTAATGATAAAATAATTCGGAAAGCAAACATATTATTTAAATCGATTAAACACGAGATCTTCACTCAATCTGTCAATAAAGTTGCCTTATCTAACAAAGACGACAAACGACATATATTATCAGACAAAATTTCAACAAAATCATGGGGACATATGTCTATTTTTTAGTGTAATATTTAAAAACAACCTTACCTTGATAACTTTATTTAGGTATATAGGGTCCAGCAAAACGTTGTGACTGTATTTTAACTACTGTATCAGTTATCGATATTAAGCATGTTTATTAGGTTTTTAATTTTTTTTCGAGTTGGTCAGATAATTTTTTGTATGGGATTGAGGTGTCGGTGTGTGAAAATTATCTATATGTATAATGGTTATCTAGTAAAAACGCATTAAGTACCTAAAATAGTTAGGTGTTGATTCTAAACTGATATTTGTGTACTTTGTAAATTCATACTATATTAATTTGGTTTAATTAGTAGTAAGACAATATTAACTTAATCCTTCTTTGAAAATAAAATGCTTTATACTGCGATTTGTTAATTGTTTCGTATTTATAAATAAATAAATGCATGGGTTTATAAACATTTGTTTTCTTTCTATTATACCTTATCTGATAAAGTCTATTCTCACGCACATAAGAGCGTAAGCTTAAACATGAAAACGTGAACGCAGCTAGGAAGTAAGCGTTGTATAGGTAGGTACCTATATCCTGTAATTATTCGATTATTGTTTAACAATATCGAAAAGTTATAGCTTCATTTCAAAAACAGCAAAACACGTTGTTACTTGTTTATGAGTTCAATCACCTACAAAGCTGATTCAGCTATGACCGCGTTATGGCAGTTTGAATGGAATTTTGTTGTCACGTGTATTTTCACGATACATGCTTGCGTAATTTTGCTGATGCAAGAAGTCAAGCTATTTATTTGATATAAAACGATTCATATTCAAATTCAACTACACTTGTTCGAATTAAGAGCCAACTGGACACACGAATTTCCTACTGATTTAAGTCAAATCGCGGTGTATCTACAACTGACCTTAGGTAAGCTATTTTTTCTATTATTTATATATATATATATTTATAAAGTGTATTTGTATTAAAAATCTGATTGACATAGTTGATAGTGATCCTGTCTCCTGTAGGTACTGAAAGTAGCGAGTTCGAATCTCGCAAGGGCAAACTTTCTGTGTTGAGCATGAATGTTTGTATGTACTAGAATCATGAACGCATAGTACCTATTTAAATGTATTTATTTCGGTGTCTAGTATGCATAGTAAAAGCTCTATCTTGTTCGAGACTAGGTCGGAATGTGTAAAAAAAAACCTATAATTTACAGTTTGCTTTGTATAGTACTTATGTCAAACTTCAACTATATATTTTGTACTGATTAAATTACGTTTTTTGTTACAGAAAATGGAAAATATCTTCGAAATGACTGAAACTCCGAACGAACTATTTGATTCTTACACTCAACCATTTCCTGAAGAGGAAAACGACTTAGTCAAAAGAATTCAAAACAGCGGATTGAAAAGAAATAAAGATAGAAGAGCAAAACTACGTTTACAAAATAAGGTAGTAAAAAAAAACAACCATCCTCAACTATCATCTTTTGTGGTAAATAACAAACCTGGAAATGGTACGCGATTAATAAAAATTCAGATAATAGACTTAAGCAAAGGTAGTGATGACGACGAAAACTCAATTCTGAGTGCACAATATGTGGCAGATGATGGGTACGACGAGATCATCGATAGTGCTGAAAGTGTAGTTAATAAAATTTCAAAAAAACTGAGTGGATATAGTGTTAGTTATTAAGATCTCTTTAATATGTAGTCAGTATGTATTTCATGTAGAAGCTAAAAATAAAAATAAAACTATTCTGTTTATGATGTTTTATTTATTCGCAATTTAACTTAACTAGTTTTTTCACATTAGTATTCAAAATGTTTTTATCTTTAAATACATGTCAACAGACTTGACTGAGTAAAATAAAAATGAGAGTAACAGTATAATCTTTTTATTTTATGACAATTTTTATGATAAAATCATATCTAAATGCAAAAAATTATAAGTTACTTTCAAAATGCCATTTTTTTATACATAAAACATTTTTCAATGCACAAGATTTATTGTGGATTAAACAATTGTATTTATTTTTGTTGTCATTACAATATTTTTGATACATAATTTGAAAATTAGGAAAGCCTTGCTCACCCAACTCTATTACAGTACAATTATTGCACAAATCTTTGATCCATTGAATTTTTTCTAATCCTTTTACATATATTTTCTTACTTTCTAAGTAATTATAAATCATTCTTTTAAATTCTCTATAATCAATATATCCTTCACACCACATAATTCCAAGATTTTTCTCTACCCACCGTACTTGTCGTTTTTCTTTTTCCGATAAAGTAGAAAATGCGTATGGAGGTTTTATTGAAAATATTTGTGTATGTTCATTTGTACTGTATGCAAATTCTTTAACAATAAATTCATTGTTTGATGATTTAAACCCTTGAAGATCTACGAATAGATTTTCCAACATTATGATATTCTTCGTGTTATATTGCTTAATGGTTTGTATTCTACGATACTATCATTCAAAATTAGACAGTAAGCTGCAGTATTGTCAGGTATGTCCTTGTCGAACTCTAATTCAATGCGGATATCGACTGAACCAGTTTTGAGGGATTCACACTGTCTTGAGCAATCGATAACAAACAGAGGCGATTTTTCTTTAAATTCTTGTGGACCTAACAATGGTGCCTGCCTGCGGTTATAATAAGACTGTTGAAATTTAGCATACTGTTCGTATAATATAGCAAACTTTTCATCTGCAAAATTAACGTTTAAACTTTCGTATGGATAATAAGCTGAATTTAAAAAAAATTTTACATCTCTTAAATAACAATGATCAAAGTGAGTTATATCTTTATCAGACGTATTTTTTCTATGTGTTTTTAATCCAATTATAGCGTAACGTGGTTTTTCAATTTGAGAAGAGGTTTTGACTGCCCAGGAATGTTTTGATGTTTTAGGTAAAAGCGGATACTCGTAGAGATCCCAATTTCTAAACGCTATCTGAATAGTTCTATCTCTTTCTAAACTTTTGAGTAAAATTAATCTTTCCCGATCAGAAACCTTAACATGAGGCATACGCCATACAATCTTAGATATGGTGATGTTATCTACGTATTCATTTGTATTCAATTTTACGCTATTCAAATTTGTGTTGGATCGTAAAAGAATAAGTTCATGCTTGCAGTTAATTATTATTTTGTTATAATCCTCTGCAAAACCAAGAATTTTATTTAAAGGAATAGATACGGAAAATGACCCATGCGTAACTTTTGTACCGTCAACATCCCAACCCCATAGCTTTGACATCGATGCTTCGAGCTCATTCATGGATACAAGAGATTTCATAGTTGTTGTGATTCCTGCATTTTTTATTTTATCTATTTCAATTCCATTCAGTTCATATCGAATATCTTGAAACAAATGAAGTATAGGGTTATTTGTAAAAAGAACACTATTCGCTTTCGCTTTCGTCTCCCTGTTGATTACTTCAATAGTACCCTCTATGTATAAAGTACTCGCCGAAGGCAATACATAAAGATCTTGTTGGTTAATAGGTATACGGATTTCATCATTCAGGTTAAAACTTGATACGTACGGCTTATACGAATGATACTCAAAACTTTCAATCGTGTTATCAAAACTTACATTTTCTGTTAAGCTTAGTATTCCCATTTTAACAGACCTATGTTTTTTTAAAAAATAATATTTTCCTTTGTAAGTTGTTGTTGTTTAGGTCTTCTTTTCTTGATGGCACAATGAGTACTGAAACGTTTTTCGCACGAGGCTGTATTTTTATTGAAATCTAACATTTTTTCGAAGATGTAGATAAATTTGAATCTCTTCACCTCGTAAATTAACTAAATTATCGTTTTCGTCTAATATTCGTACATTAAGAGAGCCTAAGCTGTTTTGTGTAACTGGGAAGTAGATAACGTTTTTCGGAGTTTCTATGATCCGATAACCAGGTGGAACATTTGGTACAAACTCATGAATTATATGGCTTGGTTTTCCGTTTACAAATGATCCGCTCACGATGTCACATTCTACTCGTACTATAGTTGTAGACAGAATGGACACCGGGAAGGGGGACTCTGTTAATATATTAGCTTGTATTGTTTCTTTACCGAAACCTAGTAAATTACCAATTGAATTTTTTCTATTAAAATATACATTTTTAGAACACAATATTGAAGTCTTTAACGTATTATTATTGCACGTTAATGAAAAGGTACACCCTTGTAGACTTCTTTTGAGGTAATCGTCGAGATCTTGAAGCTCATATGACCCTTCAGGAATTTCTACTACCTCATTGTTGCCATAATAAAACTTATTATTTCTGTAGTCTATATTAGGTATAGAGTTAAAAGTTGACATGTATAGCAGCCCACATTCATATCCACCATCTAGCTGAAGAGCGGGCGAATGATTCGTAATCAATTCCGAAGAGGATCCCGTTATAGACAAAGTGAAAGACATCGTGCGAATGGTATTTTTTTTATTAAACATGATTATTTAAGCGGTAACTTACTCCAAAATTTTTTTAAATATTTCAAACACAAATGTCCACAATTTACAGTGTTGAACTTTTGATATGTGTTGTAGTTATATGAAATATCATGATTTTTTAAATATTTTATTAACTCTAGTGGAGGTTGAAGGTCTCCATAACTATTAAAATATTCACAATAATTGTTGTATTTGACATAGGCTACCCAGTGAGTCCCTTGGTTTTTAGAACTGTCTAAATTTATAATTGCGCATTCTACTTTTTTTGGATGCTTTGGCAGATTATCTCTCATATAAACACCTCGAAAATGAGGAATATTTATCGAATATTTTAAAATATCCACATTTGTAAGAGCACGTCTGGGGAGCCTTATATTCAGTTTTTTGATCTTTTTAAACACAGCCCCTTTCCATTTTTGTACGGTTTAATATGTAACCCTTTCCCTAAAGCTATAGATTCCATCATTTTGTTATGACGGGCTGATTCCACCAAGTTCTTTTTAGCAGTTTTGTAATCGCCAACAGCTTTCGCAATCCCAGCAGCTCCTCCCGCTAAAGATCCTAGAGCTGAAAGTCCTGCGAAAATAGGTATGAGCGGTAATATACCTCCAGATTTCGGAATTGGTATTAAACGTGGAACCCGTAGTTTTGTATTATTAGCGAATACTTTTTTTGCTGCAACAAATGCACGATCGATCACATTGGCTTTATTTTTAGGTTTGTTTTTTCTCAATTCAGTGCGTATCTTCGAAATATAGTGTTTAAAAGATCTTATTCCTGCACCGGCTTTAATTTTGGCTTTCATCACTTTGCTTACTAACCACGAAGCAAGCTTTTCTCCTTTTCCTGCGTTTTTCGATTTCAATCTTTGTTTAGCCATATTATATAGATCTAAATCTGCACGGTGTCGATCTATTAGATTAGAATGTTTATCGTATGCAATGTCGTGCTGCATGCATGCGTCATCTAACGCATTGATTCCCTTATCACCTCTTAGCAGTCGTTTGTGTAATTTTGTACCTGGACCGCAATAATTATAGCCAGGTATGTGCAATTCAAACGGCAAATGATTAATAGCACTATTTAAAAGTCCTCTTCCTTTCA
The DNA here is from genome assembly GCA_963971205.1 of Aethes cnicana. Lineage (NCBI taxonomy): Eukaryota > Metazoa > Arthropoda > Insecta > Lepidoptera > Tortricidae > Aethes > Aethes cnicana. The sequence goes on from OZ020277.1 coordinate 10,469,852, forward strand.
TATCCTAAATGAGAATGATAAACACACTTGCGCAAGGGTCTTTAAGTATTTACATTTAAACAATAGCATTTCTATCTATCCAGCTGTTTTCGGTGTTACTCAATCCTAACCACTTGACGTATAATTTGTTCCCTCTTTTTTTTATCACCTTTTCTATAAGGTAAACGTCAGGGTATTTGGTTTTCTGAAGTTCTTGATCATAAAACGTACCGAGTATAATATTTCCTCGTTGATCTTCAATGTGATACGTTACTGGTAAAGTTTGATTAACTTTTTTTATAGTAAACAGCTCAGTTGACCAATTAGGTGTATAACCTTTATGGAAGGTGCTTTTATATTTGCTTATACGTACGCGATCTCCCACGTTGAATTTATTTAATTTATGACGTACGTTTGAATGAGATTTTTCTATGTTTCTCATTACTTTAGCTTCATTAGCTAAATTAACATCAATGGGTCTAAATTTCGTTGTTCTATGCACAGTTTGGTTATAAGATTGGACTATGTCATCTAAAGGTTTCCCAACCCATTTATAATTTCCGATAAAACTAAAATATTTGTAAAGTTTGTTTTTCAGCGTTCTTATTACTCTTTCAACAATAGATGCTTTTTTAATTGAATACGTAGAATAATGGTTTATTTTTAAGGCTTTTACGAAACAATTAAATTCATTATTATAAAATTCTTTTCCATAGTCTGTCTGTAAATTTTTTGGTATCCGTTTTGTTAACTTTATAACTTGTTGAAATGATTTTTTTATTTCTGTTTTAGTTTTAGATTTTGTAGGAATACACCAAGTATATTTTGAAAAGGCATCGATAACCACTAAAATGTATTTGTTTCCCTTGTTAATCTTTTGAAAATTTTGTAAATCGATCAAATCCGCTTGCCATAGATCGTCAATTCCTTTTAATATAACTCGACGACGTTCGAAATTTTTTCTTGCTGATCTATGGATTTCATTCACGACTTGTCTTTTTGTCATTTTTGATATTATTTAAAATGTTATCTATATCCTTTTTTGTATAAAAGTTCATTTTCAACTGAGTAACAAGCTGATGGATTTGAGAATTTATAACTTCAAACAAAGAATCAAGATGCTTCTTCTCGTAAATGTTCTGAACAAGCTGATCAACATACTGCTTATTAACAGCATCATCAGGTGACGAAGGATCTGCTACTCCCTTTAACCTTGATGATTGTAAATCAAAATCGCCATTATCTGAACGCAGCAAAGTTTTATTTTTAAGTTCAGAAACTTCACATAGACGTAAACGTTTATGAACATGATGTCCAAATTTGTCTATGTTCATTTTAATTTTTGGGTATTTATAAGCAAAGTCCGTCTATGACTGATACCAAAACTACTATATATGTATATATATATATATATATATATATATATATATATATTATAACTGATATATATCATTAATTAACCAAGCCAGCCTCACGCAGTTCTTCAATAATTGATATAATTTCATTGTCTAATCCTGTGTTACCAGCATCACGGGAAGCTATGAGTAATTTCAGTCTTTCAACTAATTCATTAGGGTTATCCCAATACACATATGAAACATCTCGTTTAACTTTTTTCATTGATGGTAAGCCTTTACCATGAGTACTTTTATCGCTTATTAAACGTTCTTTAGATAATTTGAAAAGCGGTTTTATTATGTACAAATATTTTTTTCCTTTATTACTTTTTATTGGTTTATTAGGGTTAAAATCTCGTCTGTGGGCATTCGTTTCTAGTAGCAGCATTTTATAGCATCGTTTATCGTCTTCAGTTATGATATCTAAGTCAGGTAATTTCTTAAATAACAAGTTATGTAAACCCGGTGTTAAATTGTAACTATTACCTTGTAATTTGAGTTTATTGTCACTAACGGAAACTGAATAAGATCCTAGCATTAGTTTATCACGGTCTGTTCGAATTCCAAAAGGAATGTTGAAGGTGGTATTATATTGCTTTTGCCATGCAGGGTTTTCACGAGGAGATGTAAACGAGTCCGTTGTCTTAAATGATGTATCAGTGGATTCAAGACCATCCTTGTTAACGCTTTCACATGACGAGCCATCATCATCATCATCATCGCTGCATTCGTCACCATTCGATATTTCATCATCATTTGAACCGGAATCAAAAGATTTTTGTATAATTGTCTGATTATTAATGCTACTTCTCTTTTCATTATTAGGACTAAATTGTAATGTTTTTGCTGTCTTTTTCCATTTAAACATATCTTCATCAGAATCAGTATCGTTAGTGTTAAAGTAATTATTTTTACTAGTATCGTTTCTTTTAACGATTTCATTAAGCGGTTCTGTTATTGGTTTCAAGACAGATTCCAATATAATATTATCATTGATTTTCATGTTACGAAGCAGTTTAACTTTCTTTTTGATTGCCTCAGCAGACCGAATTACTTTTTCCTTTAAAGTTTTCTCTTCGTTTATTTTAGATGTCATGTCCGATCTCAATGGTATCATAAGAAACAATAAAAGTTTCTTGATAATGGAACTCATTAAGTATCTATCACAGTTAATCTATAACGATAAATGTATCAAATCCCATTCTATAACATCCTGAATTTCTGGAACAATCTTTATTAATAACCAAGTAGTTAAAAGGTATGTCCCATATTTTTGCACACATTTCCCGAAACTGTGACCAAGACATATCGGACCCAACATGCTCATCATAAACATGACGTAAGTTAACATCATCTTGTTTAAAAAGGATTATTAAATTAGCGTTGTCCCTTATTAATTGTTTAGGAATTTTACTGTAAGTTTGATTCAAGTAGAAGCTGTCAATATTCTTATGTCTTCCCATTGCAAAGTAATCCCTTATATTGTTTTGATTTTCGCAAGCAACATCATCAAAAATGAAAATAGAATTATTCTCGGCCTCATGCGGGCTTAGTATTTCATCATTTTCATGATATTTTTGAAATTTTACTGATGGAACCAACATCAATATTTTTTCCAACAACTGGTACATCGGTTGAAAAAGTGTTTTTGAATATATATAAACATTTTGGAAGCGTAACCCTTGTTCATGCAGTAAAAGACCGACAGTTAAATTAGTTTTTCCACAATTAGATGGTCCGCAAATGATACAGCGAATTGTATCAGGTAAAAGTTCACCATGACGAAAACTACGATTGTTGCGATCTGGACAAATGACATCCAACTGCAAGCTCTGAGTTTGTTTTAAAAATTTCATACTTCGTTAAGATTATATTCAACCAATGCGCGCGTGTTGCAAGCATGAAAGGCTTATTCAAAATGAGCATAGGAGTTCTTTTTATTTTTATTTCTTACGTTGGGTGGGGCAGAATGCTCAATCGAACGTATTTTGCACATTGCCATTTTGGGTGAAGGTTTTCAAAATAATATTGGGCATTTGGACCATCACGAGTGAGTGAGGGCGAAAATTTCGCCCGATCGAACACTAACGGAAACTGAATAAGATCCTAGCATTAGTTTATCACGGTCTGTTCGAATTCCAAAAGGAATGTTGAAGGTGGTATTATATTGCTTTTGCCATGCAGGGTTTTCACGAGGAGATGTAAACGAGTCCGTTGTCTTAAATGATGTATCAGTGGATTCAAGACCATCCTTGTTAACGCTTTCACATGACGAGCCATCATCATCATCATCATCGCTGCATTCGTCACCATTCGATATTTCATCATCATTTGAACCGGAATCAAAAGATTTTTGTATAATTGTCTGATTATTAATGCTACTTCTCTTTTCATTATTAGGACTAAATTGTAATGTTTTTGCTGTCTTTTTCCATTTAAACATATCTTCATCAGAATCAGTATCGTTAGTGTTAAAGTAATTATTTTTACTAGTATCGTTTCTTTTAACGATTTCATTAAGCGGTTCTGTTATTGGTTTCAAGACAGATTCCAATATAATATTATCATTGATTTTCATGTTACGAAGCAGTTTAACTTTCTTTTTGATTGCCTCAGCAGACCGAATTACTTTTTCCTTTAAAGTTTTCTCTTCGTTTATTTTAGATGTCATGTCCGATCTCAATGGTATCATAAGAAACAATAAAAGTTTCTTGATAATGGAACTCATTAAGTATCTATCACAGTTAATCTATAACGATAAATGTATCAAATCCCATTCTATAACATCCTGAATTTCTGGAACAATCTTTATTAATAACCAAGTAGTTAAAAGGTATGTCCCATATTTTTGCACACATTTCCCGAAACTGTGACCAAGACATATCGGACCCAACATGCTCATCATAAACATGACGTAAGTTAACATCATCTTGTTTAAAAAGGATTATTAAATTAGCGTTGTCCCTTATTAATTGTTTAGGAATTTTACTGTAAGTTTGATTCAAGTAGAAGCTGTCAATATTCTTATGTCTTCCCATTGCAAAGTAATCCCTTATATTGTTTTGATTTTCGCAAGCAACATCATCAAAAATGAAAATAGAATTATTCTCGGCCTCATGCGGGCTTAGTATTTCATCATTTTCATGATATTTTTGAAATTTTACTGATGGAACCAACATCAATATTTTTTCCAACAACTGGTACATCGGTTGAAAAAGTGTTTTTGAATATATATAAACATTTTGGAAGCGTAACCCTTGTTCATGCAGTAAAAGACCGACAGTTAAATTAGTTTTTCCACAATTAGATGGTCCGCAAATGATACAGCGAATTGTATCAGGTAAAAGTTCACCATGACGAAAACTACGATTGTTGCGATCTGGACAAATGACATCCAACTGCAAGCTCTGAGTTTGTTTTAAAAATTTCATACTTCGTTAAGATTATATTCAACCAATGCGCGCGTGTTGCAAGCATGAAAGGCTTATTCAAAATGAGCATAGGAGTTCTTTTTATTTTTATTTCTTACGTTGGGTGGGGCAGAATGCTCAATCGAACGTATTTTGCACATTGCCATTTTGGGTGAAGGTTTTCAAAATAATATTGGGCATTTGGACCATCACGAGTGAGTGAGGGCGAAAATTTCGCCCGATCGAACGAGAGGTGGGCCAGAATGCCCAATATTATACTACTATCAAATTATAAAAACACAATAAACTCAATTAACTAATCATTTGTATTTCTTATAAAAGTTATAATTCACATATACATTGAAATTGGTACAGTTTTTTATACTAACTGGGGAAGTTTTAGGTTGCATATTTACTGTTTGAGACAAACTATTATTAATTTCGTATGATTGTTCATGTATATTTGTCATACAATGGCGTTTGCTAGTTGATGGAAGTGGAAGATCTGATGAATTATCATTATCAACGAAGGTACTCGTAGATGGACGAACGTTCTCTTCAGCATGTGAAGGAGACGGACTGGACCTTAAATTAATGGATTGTGTGATCTTTTTCCCAGTTTCTTGTTTGTTGTTTAATGAATCACCAATATAGCTTTCTGCAACTTTGTCCGATTTCCAACCACCTAGTCGCTTTAAGGACGTTATATTGGCTCCAGAATCTGCCAATAATGTAGCAGAGGTCCTTCTGAAGCTGTGCCCAGTATAACACTCAGCATCCGGCAGACCAAGAAACGTAGCTATTTCTTTTGGCATATTACCAAATTTGTTTATGCCGATTACTTGAGCTGTACACTTCCCTTTTTGGAAATTTTGAAATACGGTCGGATTTTCCTTTTTGGGACCGCTGGTTCATATATTTTTTCACTATTGTGAGAAAATCTCCTTCAACAACAAAGCTTCGCGGTATCTTATTTTTTGTGTTTGGAATCTTGATAAGTAGCATTTCTCCATGGGCTTCAATATCTTTTAAAGTAATATTGGCTAACTCCTCTCTGCGGCAAGCTCCAACAACGCCAAAAATCAGAGCAACCTAAAAAAACGATTTGATTCATAAATAATGTATTGACTGTATTTTGCGATTTTGTAAACTGAACACTAAAGAAAAATGTAGATAATTATACTTATTAATAAATTACCTTTGTGGCTAAATAACAATCATCGGGAGCTTCTTTCAAAAACCTTTCCACGTCATTCGATGTTAATATTTTCGACTTTTTACTGGTAAAACCGTCTGATTGTCGTTTTAAGAAAGCATTTAATTTTGGATATTGACTTATATCCACGTTGTTCCTTATTTTCAGCATACTTTTTATCATCGAAAACCTTGACCATAACGTAGAAGGTTTTAATTTTGCTGAGAGTTCGGAAAAGTATGCCAACATAACATTTTCTGAAAAACTATTTGCTTTTTTCTCTTCTCTCCACGCAATAAATTCGTCGTATGTAGATATGTAGCGACTTTTTGACTTTTCCGGTAAAATGTTCTCCGAAGCATTTTGTGCAATTATACTGAGTTCCGGTGGTGTTAATTCAAAAAAATTTAGGTCGAAATTACTCATTTTGTGTAAAAAAACAACTAAACTCGCGAAGAAAATTTCGGAAAATGGCGCCAACCGTAGAATGTAAGCAGTTTTTTTTCACCCATTCTGGTAGGCAAAGGGAACTGCCCATACAGTCAAGTCTTTAGTACTTAGTATTTTTTATTATAAGAAATGAAATTGAAATTTAATGATATGAAATGAACTGAAACCTTACCTAACTCATTCAATCAAATAATTAATTCTGATATTGGACAAATTAGTATAGGTAGCTTCTTTTTAGAAACAAATAAACCTATTTGCATGAATCGCAAAAACTTCTATGATTTTTTTTAGTTAAAACTTCATGGTTGTTTTTTTTTAATAGAAATTATTTTGACAGTTGGGAAAGAAAACGCACGAGTTCGGGAAAGGCAAAAAAAAAGCACGAGTGTGAAATAGCCCAGATCCCGAACGCTACACGTCCCTGCAATACGCCACTTTTTGAGCAACTGTATTAAAAAATTATTTGTAGTCAAACATCTTATTCATAACTAGCTTTTTGCCTGCGACTTCGTACGCGTAAAATATTGAATTTAATGCAAATCGAGATTTTACGATACACACTCATATTAAACACACGGTGTCACGAGAAGACTTCTCGAAATCGTTTTTTTAATACAGTTGCTCAAAAAGTGCTACTTTACGTAGCTGTTTAGCGTGCGCAAAGTTGGTTTTTGCGAACTAGTGCTTTTCTCTTTACCATTTTTGTTAGGGTTCCGAAGTCCACAAGGAACCCTTATAGTTTCGCCATGCCCGTCCGTCTGTCCGTCCGTCTGTCCGCACTATTGCTCGGAGATGCTTAGTTTTAGAAAGCTGCATGGCATTTTTGGCATGACTATACAGGGTGGAATGAAAACACACAAAATAAAACAATATTCATTTACATCACCCTTGGCCGTAAAGTGGGATTTTCTGCAAGCTACGCTGAGAGAAAATCTCACTTCTTGGCCAAGGCAAGATGTAAAACGTTTGACAAACCACGGGCGGTAATTCGTAAAGCCCCAGATCGCATATTTATGGCCCTCACCTTCGGTTCGGGCCACAGAAACCTGCGATCTGGGACATTTACGAATTTACAACCCTAGGTCTGTAATGTACTATTAATAACCTTACTAAAACCTTGCTAACTAAAGTAGTTGTTCAAAATGAGCCCCGTGTGTTTTAATTTTTCGTTTACAATTTTCATGGCCTTCCGTTATTCTGATTGTATTTGTTATTTAGAGAAAAATGAACCTTATCAGTAACCCTTTCAATCTGCATCATAAAATACAGCACATTATTTTTTGTCACATTTGACCGGTTCGAGTCCCGACTGAGGCAAGCGATTTTTCATAAATCCTTAAATGCAGTATTTATTGTTTTGAAAAACAAAGGAAAGTCTCCCTTACACAAAATGTGCTATTTACAATATTTAAGGTAGTTGCCATCCATGTGGCATTCGATCTTTCCACCCTGTATATATTAGTTATGCCGACAAAGTGCTACATGGAAAAACATTGTGGGTTTGCTAAGACCATTTTATATTATATTACCTTATCTCCGAAACCACTACTGGACCTAAAATTTTGGAAAAAATACGGAGGATAGTTATTGACCTATAGATTACAGGAAAATTACAAAGAAGTCCATGGTATTTGAAATCTATTTCGCTATTTGGCTACGGAACCCTAAAAATGAGAGAACTCCTCGAAATTAGTTAGCATGTGTATGATTTTGACATCAATTTCAAAGAGTATAGTGACACTTACGTCCCATAGACCCCATAGTGCACATGTTTGGAAACCATAGCTGAAAAAAAAATGTACATCCGACTTCAAACTCCGAAAGCCTGTGCAGTTGGTGTCAAGAAAACCGCCCCAAAGCTATGACTATCTTATAGTGAACTTGACACCAACTTCACAGGCTGTCGGAGTTTGAAGTCGGTTCTATATATTTTTTTATAAAACCCACCTTCACTTACATGAATTTTCCCAACATTAAAAAAAAGTTTCCCTATATCAGTTTTATTTCCCGTGCTGGTATGTGAGTAACTTTAGTCTAGGAGAGCGTAACTTACAATAGCTATCAGGACGGTGAAGGTCTGATTGGCCATGACGCCAGGCGGCGGCGGGGACGCTCGCGCCGGCGGCCGCGACCACTGCACGCCGAGGTGTGCGTGCCTCGGGTCCCACTGGCCTACGCGGTTCATGCCCCCTCCACGCGCCAGCTCCACCACTTGGAGGCGACCCACCCGACGCGCGCCGGCTCTGGCCACCCAGTCGTCCTGGAAGTATTGTCCATGAGGTGACTATCACATGTGAATTTCGATCTTGTATGGTATTAATTGTTTGAGAAAATAAGGACAATTATCATGCATTGAAAATAAAGTTTCATAAAAATGACAGGTGAACATTGTATGTATAATTAGGTAAGTACTTGTAGGGAAGACCTAGAACAAGATTACAATTTTAGGTTCCATTATCTGATACTCTTTGGGAGTGGTCAGGTAATCTTTCTAATAAGGGACTGTCAAAAAGTATTGAATTTTAGTCATGACATGATACACACACATACACACACACACACACATATATATATATACACTTCCACACATCAATATCAATAAAATAATTAATGTAAAAAAAAACAATATTTAATAATAATATTGTTCGTAATATTATTGGCCCGGTGAACTTCGTATCACCACAGATTTTCATTTTCATGTGGCCAGTTTTTTTTCTTTATAAACCTTCCCTGAATCACGGGAAATAAAACAAAAAAAGAATCAGCGAAATCATTCCAGCAGTTCTCGAGCCTTAGCCAGACTAACACACGGCATTCATTTTTATATATAAGAAGAAGATATAAAATAAGTCTAAATAAAATAAATTAACTTAACATTAATAACCACTATAGTAAAAGTTAAAGCTTAGCCTGTCTCCTAAAGAAAACTGTATTGCTTAGTTGTACTTGCCACCTGAATGCCGCACCCACAAGAACGTGTCGTACTTACATCAGTAGCGGCACGGCTCGGAGATCGATTATTATTTATTACCTAGCTTTACTTAAAAATATGTTTTGTTAACTATTCTCAACTTACCCTTTTATTGTTTATTGAATGTATTATAATTAGTTAATTCATTAAATAAGCATTGCACGTTTCATCTCATTACTTTATTTACATAAATAATGTTTCTCAGTAAGTGAATTATGTAATTCTTTTAAGAAATAAATGATCTTTAACCGTACATGACATCACGTTTCCGTGGTTATACGACTCGTGTCCGAGCATGAGTGATTGAGTATACGTAGATAATAATACTTAGTCTTTAGTCAGATGATCCTGAACCGCGGGCACGGTACAATGTCTTGCAAATGCTTATGGCACAAGACCGGTTTGATTAGCTACGCGCCCTAATCCCTATGTCTAGACATTTTTCGACATCTACCGGCTAACACGATAACGATTATGTAACACCTCAAGAAAAAAAGTTAATGTTACTTAGCAGTTGCTCAATCCGCATAGCACAGCGTATTGATCTTTTATTATATCTAGAAAAATAGTGAATGATGATACTCACAGAACGAAGGTAGTTGATGAGAGTATCGGCGTGCATGTAGGAGGTTCCTGGGACCTCTGAGGATTGCGAGTCGTCGGATGGCAGGTTCAACCGAAGCAGCGCCTTCGCGGCTTCTTTCACCACGTCGTAGGTCAGAACCAACGCGGTCGGAGGTGCGTTCGCTATCTATAATAGGTAGATGACATGACTTTAATAAGTATATGGATATTTCATTTGGCATGAACTTCTTATTAGGTTCGATTACTGTGACTTCTGTAAAAGTATGTGTGTCCAGCGGTGAGTACATAGGACTTACTTTCCAAGTAAAGTGATTTTCAATTTTATTGTTATTTTACTTGTCTGCTGAATCAATTTATCTATAGATTAATATATAACTAGTTTCGGTATACATTTGTTTTATTGACCCATCGAATATTAGTTACACATTTTGGCCTATTTCTATATTATTCCACAAGTTTCCAAATCGTCACATTTCAACTCTCAATACCTCATCGACCTGCATTTGGACTGATTCATCAGTTTCCTCCTCATCTTCCACTTTCTGTACAGGTTTGTCAGCAGATCGTAAAAAGTTCACGTATTTTGCCCGCCACTGTTGCAACATCTCCTGTTCTTCAGCGGGACTAAACAACTGCAGACCTGGAAACATGGTATTCTAGTTTGGATTTGACAGATGTTCCGTAATTTTTTGTCTTTAGTAAAGTACTGGGAAAGAAACGGTTGTGTCGGTCATGAATTAATTATTGATCACGTTTTTCCAAGGATTATAAGGCAGTAATCTGCTTGCAAAGAAATACAAATTAGCAAGCAGAGTTAAACAACCAGCTTTAATCCCATCAGTCATGAAATTTGTTTAGGTATCTCATTGAATGATTTTTTTATTCTTACATCGTACAATCTTACACGTCTTAGATTCTTACCTGTAATATTAGCACCACCATGGCTATATGGTTCCAAATCCAACGTATGCATATCCAAACCCAGAAGAATATAGGAATGGCGATCTGACAGCAAACCCACCGTTTGGGCCACTCCCAGCACGCGTTCGCAGCACTTCTCGTCACACCACACTATGAACTTCGTGTGTTCTGCTTTCTTTAGAACTAGGAGGAGGTTTCTTAAGGCTTGTGAGTCTTCGGGCAATCGTCGGGCGAGAAGAGAAGTGTCTGTACCAGCATCTGTGACGCCTTCTACTAGACGGACGCCTACTGGTCCCTCGTGCAATAGTACCGCGGAACCCCAACCTTTGGCATTGCATAGTGCTGCGCATGCCTAGAACAGGTAAGTTGAATTTCAATCCTTCTTCCATACTCGTTTATGATATGGATAAAAAGTAGCAAAAGGAGGGTGTGAATGGCGAGCCTTGGGGGAGGAGGGAGGCCTATTTTCCAGTAGTGGATGATAATGGTAATGATCATATAGAGTTTACATTTCCAGCTATTTTATTTAATAAACTAATCACAATCCCCGTGGTTATGAACAAGCAGCTCATTACATGTTGCTATTCAGTTTGCCACTTGATTTATATCACTTTATACAGGATGGCTTTTTTAGAGTTCCGAAGTCCACTAGGAACCCTTACAGTTTCGCCATGTCCGTCCGTCCGTTCGTCCATCCGTCCGCACTATTGCTCGGAGATGCTTAGTTCTAGAAAGCTGTAATTTGGCATGAATATGCATATTAGTTATGCTGACAAATTGGTACAATAAATTGTTGATTTTTTTTTTTATAGGGTACCTCCTCTACTCGTAAAGTGGGGATGTATTTTTTTTCTTGCGTACCCTATGGTGCGGCATATCGTTGAATAGGTCTTAAGAAAATATTGTGGGTTTGTTAAAACCATTTTTTGATTAAGTGATGCGTTTGTGAAATATTAAGCTTTAAAGTGCTATTTTTTGTTAGTGGATGGCTAAAAAAAATCCCGGTTGTGGCATATATAACGTCATCATCATCATCATCATTTCAGCCGAAAGACGTCCACTGCTGGACATAGGCCTCCCCCAAGGCTCGCCACTCAGACCGGTCCTGCGCTTCCACCGGTTTCCCGCGACTTTCACGAGGTCGTCACTCCATCTTGTTGGAGGCCTACCGACAGCTCGTCTCCCGGTTTTCGGACGCCACTCGAGAACTTTCCGGCACCATCGGCCATCAGTCCTGCGAGCAATGTGCCCCGCCCACTGCCACTTAAGGTTCGCAATTCTTCGGGCTATGTCGATGACCCCAGTTCTACTGCGGATATCCTCATTCCTGATTCTTTCACGCAGAGAAACCCCGAGCATAGCCATTGCCCTCTGAGTGACTTTGAGCCTCCTTATGAGACCCAACGTGAGCGCCCACGTCTCGGAACCATCACTGGCAAGGCAACACACACTGGTCGAAGACTTATATAAGTCTATATAACGTAGTTGAAAGGAAAACTATCACAGCTAAGTACAAACTTACGAGTCACAGTCGACCAACTTATGAAATGATTAAAAAACCAATGATTTTTGTCGAGCGGCAGGGGCGTCGGGCGGGCACGTCATAACCACAGGCTAGCTAGATGCTAATAAGTCTTAGAAAGGTACTGTGGGCATCGTCAACTTCATAACCCTATACTTTGCGCGTGGCCCGACACGCACTTGGCCGGTTTTTTTAACCTACTTATTGCAGTTTGGAGAAATCCCAATCTACATGAGATAGAGGGAAACGGTCTTGGGAGGCATTTTATCTTGCCAATCCAATGAGGGCCACCGTATTTTTGCTCACCAGCGGGTGCTATTGCACTGGCGTTGGGAAGTTGCTTTCGAGGTCAATGCAAAGATTGGAGGGATGTTAGCTGTCAATGTTAAACCGCGCAAAACGGCTAATGACAGTCTTAACCGCTACAAGGGTCCCTAGCGAATGTTTCACTCGCAGTGACTTCAAAGGTTGACTGGAAGAAATTCATTAGAGGGATAAGTTCGCCTTTGTACATTATTATTATTTAAGTGAGTATTAATTTTGTGGTGTACAATAAAGTGTTATTAGAGCGAGCGAAGCGAAGCCCTTCACTATGCCACGATCTATGCAGTCTTGTGACACACTTTACGAAAAAATGATTAGACCTTTAGATTTGAACTTTTTACAAAGTGATTTAAATGCATGTCTAGATGTGTTATCAATCATAATATTTGAAAAATCAGTCAAATGCGAAATCGCATATGTAGGGTTCCGTACAACTGAGCGTCTTTATGTGATCCCTATTCACAGTTGGTGAAAAAAAATCAATTTAATCACAACACTAAGTACTTTATGACCCTATCAGGCAGGGTCGAAACCGAACAATATTTTATTGGAAGATAGGAGAACATTCACATATCGGAATTGGGAATCATCGTCTGTATAGAATTTATTAATTAATAACTATGTACTTTTTTTTTTAAATCTAAACGTACTTCTTTAGCCAGCGACATCGATGAGACCATTAGAAAAGAAAAACACTGGCAACATGGAACTATTTAGTCATATCATGGACTTGAATGAATATACAATAAATATTCGAAATTTAAAGCCGGGCGAGGTGAGGGACAAGGGAAACTCAACCTCTAAGGTTGAGTTTGAGTTTCCCTTGTAGAGAACTTTTCTACACGGACGTTCTACTCTACCGGGTATAATAAGTGCACCACCGTACTGACAAAGTGAATCCCAGCTTAGGGTGGAAGTTCACTGCGGCAGCCACGGTATTGTGTGAATACTAGACACTAAAACATAACAGACGTGATGGCGTATAGCGTGCTAAGTACTAGGTCCGAAGGCACCGGGAAAGTACGTCAAATATTTGCATATGACCGCAGGTCACTGTTTGGTGGCAACCAAACGATACCGCGATGTAATCGACAGCTAGCGCTATCTAGCGAAGACCGCGGTAAACTTGACGTGTTACAAATTTGAATTGGACTTGTGTGTTCTATTCGCTCTGCACTGCTCGCACTTACTAAGCTGGCGAAATTAGGTATCTAGTTACCTAATTTCGCTAGCTTAGTAAGTGCTATGGTGGTGTATTCGTGAGAGATGTGGAAACTCATTCAGGTGACCGTGGGTTCAAATGACAAACCCTCCTCACTATTTTTTCTTGTTTTTTATACTTATTGAGTTTTTTTTCAGTGTATCTATTTTTTTATTGTTTTAGAGTCAGGAAATCACTTTTTTAATATTTATAAAATTTTATTGTATTAATGTACGTAAAGAGCGACGTTCGAAAAAATACGTAACTTCCTGTGTGAAAATCCGCATTGGGAATAAACTTATTGACTGTTTCAGTATTTGTTGTGATGGAGGCTTTAATAATGCGTATTTTGTGAAAATTTCAGGTGTCTAACAATAATGGTTCATTAGATAGAGCGCTTGAAATGAGATGAAGAAAAAAACAGTTACTTGTATGAAGGCCCCAATTTATATAGATATATTTTAACTTTTTAGTATTTGTTGTGATAGCGGCCACAGAAACACGCATTCTGTGAAAATTTCAAATCTCTACCTGTTTCCGTTGAAGAGATAGAGCCCTGTGACAGACAGACGGACGGACGGACATCGGAGGCATATTAATAGGGTTCCGTTTTTCATCCTTTGGGTACGGAACCCTAAAAACCGGCCAAGAAGCGAGTTAAACTCGCGTGGAGAGGGTTTTGACCCTTGATTATTTTCAATGATGTCATTTTCAAACTGTTTCACAGGATAAGCTCTTTTTCCAAAATTTTAGGTCCAGTAGTTTCGGAGATAAGGGAGGGGGGGAGGGGAATGGTCATTTTCCGTCTATTTTCTTAAATAACTCGAAAAGTTTTGACCAAAAAAGAAGTTAAAAAAATATATTTGAGACCTACATAAGAAGTACTTTCATTTGATATGTCATACGATATAGTTTGAAAAACTTCATTAATATTATTTCAAATTTAGCCCCCAAAAATAGAGTCTATGTTTAAAATTCATTTGTTTTCGTTAAACGTCCGTCTTTGGGTTACAAACTTACATATACGTACCAAATTTCAACTTAATCGGTCCAGTAGTTTCGGAGAAAATCGACTGTGACAGACAGACGGACAGACACACGAGTGATCCTATAAGGGTTCCGTTTTTACCTCTTGAGGTTCGGAACCCTCAAAATGCGTAAGACGTAACAAATTGTATTATTCAGAATTATATTGTACTAGTAACGCCATCATCTTGCCAAGGCCTTCCTCTGGCCGGTCCAGGCCGCACACGGTATCGACAGTTGCGCTACATCCGTGGCAAGCCGGGCTCTCTTCCCGGCCCGCGACTCGGTGCAGGTACTCACTGAAGACACCATTTTGATATTCGGAATCAGAATCAGAATAAGAATTTCATTTATTGTTTGACTAGCTTCTGCCCGCGACTTCGCCCGCGTGGAATTCGTTTATCCCGTTCCCGCGGGAACTATGCGTTTTTCCGGGATTAAAAGTAGTCTATGTCCTTTCCCGGGACAACAACTATCTCCATGCCAAATTTCAGCGAAGCAAAGTCCAGCGATTGAAGCGTGAAGAGGTAACAGACAGACAGACAGAGTTACTTTCGCATTTATAATATTAATATGGATTAGCTTTTTGCCCGCGACTTCGTACGCGTAAAATATTGAATTTAATGCAAATCGAGATTTTAGCGAATGCTATTTTTGGTGGTGGTAGGACGTGGTGTAAGGACCGTCGGGATAGCTACCACCGTTTTACTTGCTAACTTGCCGCCAAATGATGATGGTTAATCCATACAAACGTTCATCCCCTATTTCACCCCCGTAAATGTGAATTTACCAAAAATTATGAAACACGTGTATAATAATTTCTCTATCAAATATATAAACCATAATATCTCAGGCGTCTAACTATGACGGTTCAAATAATACAAACTTTCATCCCCTACCTATTCTATTTCACCCCCTTAAAAGTCAGATTTCTAAAAATGCTGAAACCCGTATATATATATTAAATTAAATTATTGGTAATCGAATATCTAAATCATAACATTAAAAATGACGGATCAATCATACACACTTTCATCCCCTATTTCACCCCCTTAAATATGAAATTTCTAAAAATGCTGAAACACGTGTTTAATTATTTGTAATAATCAATCGTGATGGCCTAGTGGTTCGACCTACACCCTCTCATGCAGAGGGTCGGGGGTTCGATTCCGGCTCGCACCTCTAAGTTTACTTATGTGCGAAGTTCAATTTGAATTTACCACTGAGCTTTTCGTTAAGGTGAAGTCCCCAATCCGCACTGGATTCGCTATAGCCCAAACCCTCTCGTGATGAGAGGAGTCCTGTGCCCAGCAGTGGGACGCAAATAGGCTGTAGTAGTAGTATCTAAATCATAATATTTCGGTCGTTTAACTTCAAAGATGAAGGGTCATCCATACAAACTTTCATCCCCTATTTCGCACCCTTAAAGGCAAAATTTCTAAAAAATGCTGAAACACGTGCTTATTTGATTCTAATCATGCACCTAAATATCAATGTTTTGTATTTCTAACTTAAAAGATAACGGATTTCCATACAAATGATGGACCCCTGTTTTTGATTCTTACTGTAAGAATTTCGAAAAATCCTTTGGGTGTTGATCAGTCAGTCAGTCATTTAGTCAGGCACGACATCATTTTATATATACAGATTAAGCGTTATACATAGATGTTATAATAATATTCATAAGTCCGTGTCTTAATCAACCCATCTACTCTCTGCGTAGAACTAGAAGCCCAAGTAAATTATCATTTGTGAAAATCATACCGTAATGACGCATGTAATACATAACGTATTACGATGTATTGAATTGATAATCTCCTTTCTTGAAGCTGGTTAAATATGAATGACAACCTCTTTTTACCCGACTGCGCACCGCAAAGGAGGGTTATTAGGGTTCCGAAGTCCACAAGGAACCCTTATAGTTTCGCCATGTGCTCGGAGATGCTTAGTTCTAGAAAGCTGTACTTTGGCATGAATTAATATATTAGCTACGCCGACAAAGTGGTATAATAAAATTTTGAAATATATATTTTTCACCTCACTGGCTCGAAAGTGGTCGATTTGCAGCTTGATATCCGAGCGCAAAAGTTGTTTTTATCCGCTAGCGTGGAAAGTGTTTTTGAAATTCGAAAGACGCATGACGCCACTGTCACATTAAAAAAACAACGATACGTTCTGAAACGCAATTCGTCGTGAGAGTTTTATTAAAATAAAGGTTCAATTTACTTAATATCATCATTAATAAAATAATATTAATAATACACCGTTTCAGATGTATTTCATTATTTCACTATGTTTTATCACAAAAATACTTAAATATGTGTATATTTTTACTGTATTCAATGAATAATTGAATCTTGAAGTACGAGTAGGAGTGATTTGGAACGCAATAACCTCCGGAAACAAAACATGAAAAAAAAAAGTTTTAGATTGCTGGTTTTGTAATTTAGAATACCTATACGAAGTAATAAAGAAAATATGAGCGATTCTAGCGATGAAGATACGAATTTAACTCCTCCAGAGTTAGCACAAACTGTACGTGACGCCGAACTAAGTGTCTTCCCGAAAAATCGCGCGTGAGGTGAAAAATTTTGTGTTGCGCTCAGCAGCAAAGTCGTTTGCTGTCTCGTGCCTTGAAACCCTCGTTACACTCAGGATTCTATATTTGAACCACTCGCTTCGCTCGTGGTTCAACCCTAGAATCCTTCGTTCACTCGGGTCTCAATCACGCACTCACAGCAAACAACAACTTTGCAGCCTTGCATAACAAATAACTATTTTTAGGGTACCTCCGCTACTCGTAAATTGGTTATTTATAATCATTTGTAATCATTTTAAACTAAAGTTTTAATTTGAAGTAAGCTAAAAGTTTTCAAATATTACCGAATAAATTCGAAATTTATCTTGTACTAGTTTCCGATCATACGTTTACAAAATTGCCGCCATTCTTTCATGTCAAATCATGTCTTTCTTCTTAATTTTCCACAACTCAAATTATTACTTGAATTTCATGTTTTAAAAGAATTACTTTAAAGTTAGTAATTCTTTTAAAACATGAAATTCAAGTAATAATTTGAGTAAAGGTGTGAAGAAGAAATGTTATTTCATATTTTTCGTGATGTAAGTATTATTTGTAGTTAGTAAGTAGGTACCTTTTATGTGTTCTCACTACTGAGGTGAAAAATTGTATGTGCTACTCGAGAGCAATTTCTTTTACTTCTCGTGCCTTTGAGTCCTTCGCTAAGCTCAAGATTCTAAATTAGAATCACTCGCTCGACGCTCGTGATTCAACTATAGAATCTTTCGCTAGCTCAGGACTCAAACATGGCACTCGAAGAAAAAACCAATTTTGCTCTCTTGTTGCACAAATAACTATTTCACCCCTCCTATTCGAAAAGAAGTGTTTTGTTGCCCGTTTAGAGGGAGCAAAATGCGATTTTGCTCCCTCTTCGCTTTTTTTTTAATTTTTTTCATTTCTGCCCCGCTAACAGGGAGCAAAATACGTCTTAGCAGTGCGTTCACGGAGCTTCGGAGACTGTAAAAAGTTGTATTCAAAAGTCGTATCTTTTTCGTATTTAGAATTTTATATATCGGCGTTTAACATAAATACTTTAATGCACATACTATAAATCCATAAATTCATAAATATATACTTACTTTTGATAAATTATTTTCTATTATCTTTTATTTTCAATTTGGCTGAATGGTGCAGGCCAATGCCGTAGCATTCCTCGCAAACTCGTCGTGTGATCAAATTAAAAAAAAACTCGAACCCGCGAATTTCGTGAGCGCTCATTTCCTTGCCGTATTATTTTACACTTAATTTCCAAAATAAAACGTACTTTATGTAGTGTTATGAATTATTTCGTAGAGAATGAATGAAATCAAAAAGTGATTTAGGTGATGCAATGTATTGGGATCAACACCTCTGAGAATTTCAAAGGAATATTATGTAAGTACGTAATATGAATTGCACTGCCCTTTTTTCATTTTATCGCAAATGTATTAAAAAACTTTGTTTGATACATGAGCGAAATTGTAATAAAATGTATATTTTTCACATTTGTTAAAATTTACCTATTATTATGAACGCAACGCATGCGAGCGTGACAGAATATAAATACAATGAAGTAGTTAGAGATTCTTCAATATGGAAGCCATTTTCGCCTTCTGCCTATGAATTTATGATAGGCGCGCGAAACACACGTTCTTTTTAACCTTGTTTGTTTCTAAATGTATTATTTTTTTGTTTTACTTCATTTAATGACAATGATGAACAAATGATCTTGTGATTTTCTCATAGGAGGGGTGAAAAGCAGAGTGTACAACACGGTAGCAAACTTATTTATGCCTTGGGTGACAAAGCTTGAATCCTTCGCTAGCTCAAGATTCCACGCTAGAATCCCTCGCTTACGCTCGGGATTCTATTCTGGAATCTTTCGCGTCGCTCTGGATTCAATCCGTCACCCGCGGTAAAATATACCATTTTGCTCCCTAGTCATACAATCTACTATTTCACCTCAGCAGCTCAAACAAGTAGACTTTGCTGTCAGAAATCAGTGAGCAAAATCTATTATTTTGTTTTAAATATTTTTTTTAATTTGTTTTTTTTTAATCCATTTATTCCATCAGGCAAAGGCAAAGGCCTAAGCCATACAGCCACAGTGTCATGATTTAGTTTAATGTGATCAATTTACTATTCTAGATCAAAATTATTCAGTAAGATACGAAGAATAAACAAATAAAAGTACCTACTTAAAAACAAAACGAATTAAAAACTTCTTAAAATGTAGTTAAATCGTTCCCGCGCTTTTTAGGGTTCCGTACCTCAAAAGGAAAAAACGGAACCCTTATAGGATCACTTTGTTGTCCGTCTGTCCGTCCGTCTGTCAAGACCCTTTTTCTCAGGAACGCGTGGAGGTATGAAGCTGAAATTTATATCAATTACTCAGGTCTACTGTCACTTGAAGCTGTGAAAAAATCAAACTTCTAAGCCAACGCAATCAAAAGATACAGCCGTTTATGCCGCAAATTTTCGACACTTGCAAGGGAATCAAAACCTACAGGGTGCTTCCCGTGAACTCAGAATCTTGAAATTTGGTACGAAGCAACGTCTTATAGCATAGATAAAGGAAAAATTACGAAAACCATAAATTTTTAGTTACATCACATAATATTTTTTTTTTTAATAATTTTAACCTTACTACCCATTTCCTCATAAACGCGTAGAGGTATTAAATTGAAATTCATACCAAATACTCAGGTCTATAATACCTTTAAGCTGTAACAAAATCAAACTTCTATGTCAACGCAATCAAAAGAAACAGCAATTTAAGCTGCATATTTTGAAACTCGCAAGTACTCGCAAGGGAATCAAAACCTAAAGGGTACTTCCAGTCGACCTAGAATCTTGAAATTTGGCATGAAGCAACGTTTTATAGCACACATAAAGGAAAAATTCCGAAAACCTTAAATTTTTAGTTACATTACAAAATATATATTTTTTAAGATCTTTGTCTTAAATTTATGCTACTCCATCTTTCCCCATTGTAATGTTATGAATTTCATTTTGCAATAAAAATACCATAGTTATGACTCGATTGTCGTAAAGAACGAACTTTGTAAACCTTACAGGTTTGTACGGAACCCTCGGTGCGCGAGTCCGACTCGCACTTGTCCGGTTTTTCTGTTTTTAAGTTTGATAACTGCGAATGGTCGTTTCATACTGCGCCATATAGGTAGGTAGTACTAGTACCTACTTATTAAAGGTACTAAAATTCGAACTATCTCGATTTTATTAGCTCTCTTCTTTTCATTTCTTTAAGAAAAGAGGGAGAATTATATTAAGCAAGTCATAGAGCGAATCTATTTTCCCAGAAAAAAAACTGAACAAGAAACGTTCGGATACGCGCAATAAATCAGTACCGCCGTGTATTTTTAGGCATTAAAATTACAAGTTGATTTTACCTTCGTATCTTAATTTTTTTTAAATGAATTATGTTATTTTTTGTAATCATTTTAAACTAAAGTTTTAATTTAAAGTAAACTAAAAGCTTTCAAATATTACCGAATAAATTCGAAATTTATCATTGTACTAGTTTCCGAACATACTTACGTTTAGAAAATTGCTGCCATTCTTTCATGTCAAATCATGTCTTTCTTCTTAATTTTCGACAACTAACTTTAAAGTAATTCTTTTAAAACATGAAATTCAAGTAATAATTTGAGTGAAAGGAGTGAAGAAGAAATGTTATTTCATAAGTATTTTTCCTGATGTAAGTATTCTTTGTAAGTACCTTTTATATGTTCTCGCTACTGAGGTGAAAAATTGTATGTGCTACTCGAGAGCAATTTCTTTTACTTCTCGTGCTTTTGAGTCCTTCGCTAAGCTCAAGATTCTAAATTAGAATCACTCGCTAGACGCTCGTGATTCAACTATAGAATCTTTCGCTAGCTCAGGACTCAAACACGGCACTCGAAGCAAAAAACAATTTTGCTCTCTTGTTGCACAAATAACTATTGTCTCACTGAGTGAAACAAACACGATTTTGCTCACTGATTTCTGACAGCAAAATCTACTTGTTCGACCTGCTGAGGTGAAAAATTCATTTATTTTTGTTACACGTCCGTCTTTGGGTCACAAACTTACATATACGTACCAAATTTCAACTTAATTGGTCCAGTAGTTTCGGAGAAAATCGACTGTGACAGACGGACGGACAGACACGAGTGATCCTACAAGGATACCGTTTTTACCCCTTGAGGTTCGGAACCCTAAAAAGGTGATCATACCTTGCTGAAGAATTACAGACCCTTCTCACTTCTGACCATGTAAATATACAAGCTGTTTTCGAGAGTCATTACGAACCGTCTCACGCGCAGGTTTGACGACTTCCAGCCTCCCGACAAGCCGGTTTCCGAAAAGGCCGTACAGTACCGCAGACCACATACATGCGTTGCGGCAGGTTATACAGAAGACAGAAGAGTATAACCTACCCCTTTGCCTTACATTTGTGGACTACGAGAAAGCGTTCGATTCGATCGAGACTTGGGCTGTACTGCAGTCTCTCCAGCGGTGCCAAATTGACTACCGGTACATCGAAGTACTGAAGTGTTTGTACGAAAACGCTACTATGTCCGTACGACTACAGAACGGACTCCACTGCAGCGGGGAGTCAGACAAGGAGATGTAATCTCTCCGAAGCTGTTCACCGCTGCATTGGAGGATGCCTTCAAGGTGCTGGACTGGAAAGGGCGAGGCATCAATGTAAATGGCGAGTACATCACTCACCTTCGATTTGCCGACGATATAAGTAGTAGTTATGGCTGAGACCATGGAAGACCTCAGTGTTATTCTCCTTGACCTCAGCAGTTTCCGATCGAGTTGGTCCGAAAATGAAGATGGACAAGATGAAGATCTCTAACGTCCATGTTGTGCCAACTCCCATAATAATCGGAGGTTTTGCACTCGAAGTTGTTGACCATTCTATTATATACCTGGGACAAACAGTCCAGTTAGGTTTTTTTAGGGTTCCGAACCTCAAGAGGTAAAAATGGAACCCTTATAGGATCACTCGTGTGTCTGTCCGTCTGTCTGTCACAGTCGATTTTCTCCGAAACTACCGGACTGATTAAGTTGAAATTTGGTACGTAAATGTAAGTTTTAGACCCAAAGACGGACGTGTAACGAAAATAAATGAATTTTATACATAGATCCTATTTTTGGGGGCTAAATTTGAAAAAATATTAATTAAGTTTTTCAAACTATATCGTGTGACATATCTGTGAGTCTTCAGTGAGTACCTGCACCGAGTCGTAGGCCGGGGAGAGAGCCCGGCCTGCCACGGATGTAGCGCAAATTTCGAATGTCGATACCGTGCGCCACACTGTGGAGGAGTGCGCGGCCTGGGCCAGCCAGAGGAGCGCCCTGGCAAGATGCTCCTCTTGTTCCCCCGGGCCGGTAGTAAAACTTCGCGAGCCCTTACGAAGCTCGGCTTTTTGTTAGTGTACTTACTTACTTACTTCATTAGGTAACTAGAATGTTTCGATGTTTCCCATGTATGATAAGTAGGTACTTTATTAATTATGATTGGTGGGTATCCACGCATTCGAGGTCAGTTTACTTACCTCAATGAAGATGTTATATTGCGGGTACATGTGCACCGCCTCCCAGCAGGCCAGGTCCTCGGGCGACGGCATCAGCGAGGTCGGCGCGACCAGCAGCAAGGGTACACCGTCGCGCGCAGCCGCCGCCGCCGCCAGCTTCACGTAGTTCGTCTCGCCGTGCGTCACGATGGCCGACACGTGCTCAACAGCCTGTAAAAATGGAAAAATATTCCTATGATCTAAGTTCAAATTCCAATTCAATCGTTTATTCAGCAAATTGGCCACATAGGGGCACTTTTACACGTCAGAAAAATAATTTACCAGCGCTTCCTATACCCATTGCTTGAGAAGAAGCGCCGCAAGAAACTCAAGCAGAGGGCCTTTTTTCAAAATTTACACATTGTTACAAAATTTACATTATATGCATAAAATATACATATAGGTACGTACTAAGATTACATTGAAGGGATGTATAGTCCGTAACTTAAACTTAAATCTAAGATCTTAGGGATGTATAGTCTCCAAGGGTCCAAAAAAAAATTATGGAGATGGCCTCCATTGTCAAATAAATATAAATTCCATAGATGTCGACAGTCTCAAAATGTCAAACAAAAATCAAGAAAGAAAACAAGGTCTTCGTTCTTGTTTTCTGAAAATAAGAAAACAAGGTCTGCTCCTCCGGGTTGCGTGACACCCGTACGTCAAAGTCGAATTGCCAATTTATTGCAATATATTATTTTTATGTTTCAGTACGCATTTTATAAGTTGGTCGACCATCACCACCGTGATTTTTTTCAGCCATCCGAAAGCCACCATTTAGCTGGCAGGGAGGCGGGGGACACTCGACTCTAACAAAAAATATCACTTAAATCATAATATTTCACAAATGCATCCTTTAATTAAAATAACCGGCCAAGAAGCAAGTTAAACTCGCGTGGAGAGGGTTCCGACCCTTGATTATTTTCAATGACGTCATTTTCAAACCGTTTCACAGGATAAGCTCTTTTATATGATAGATTTCAAATACCATGGACTTCTTAATACTTTTCTCAAGCATGCTCGGAAAGTCTTGCTTTGCATTCGAAAATAGAACACGGAAAGTCAATCATTGCTGAACTTCAAAATTTAAAAAAAAGTTTTATCTCCCTGGTACCAATATTAATGTACCAAATTCCAATTATGTCCGCTACAGTAACTTTTTAAAACTTCTCACTATTACATGAAAAATGAGAAGGGCCAAAGCATAATCCCATACAGCCAAGCTAAACTGCCCGTTTCCGAACACAGTGTGTTCCATTCACAGTGCGTGTGCAAGTTTTTTTTTTTTAATTTATACTTTTTAAAATGGGTTGGAACTCGAAGTGCCCATAGAAGAAAGACATTAGCAATGGCGGCAAAATGTGAATGCAAGTGAAGTGATTTAACATTGAATGTTTTATGCCCGTCGAAGGATTAAAATTGGTTCTGAACAATTATCTATTATTAAGGAGTCGAGTTCAATACATATTTGTGCTTTTTAGTGCAACGAACGTCAGTTAAGTGCACTGTTAACATGTTTTCGTGAGCAATCAAAATACGCGAGTTTAATCTTTTATAATAAATACCACATTATACATGCATGTGAATGTATTAATTTCACTAGCATTACAATTTTTTTCAGGGCCTTTTAAATGTAAGAGCACAGGTAAAGAATCAAATCTCTTGTAACGTGAATTATTATTATTGACTTTCTAGAATTTTCGTGTACAGCGTACTATAATACGCATTTCGTGCTATATTCTTAATTAGCTTTTTTTATAATTTCCTCGCATTGTTTGAAAAAAGCACTATGTAGTCTTTGGTGGAAAGAGTACTTACTTTACGGAGTTGGCAACAATGTACTATTTCCTGTAATTCCTGGTCAATACCTAACCTCCGTATTTATTCAAAAATTTTAGGACCAGTGGTTTCGGAGATAAAGGGAAGGAATGGTCATTTTTCGCCTATTTTCTTAAATAACTCGAAAGTATTGACCAAAAAAGAAATAAAAAAAATATATTTGAGATCCTCGCATAAGAAGAAATTTCATTTGATATGTCACACGATCATAGATATGTATAATACTTCGTATAGACCGGGTCCACGCACATGACATATAACCCCACTTTGTTGGTGCCCAATCCAAGTTTGGTCACCAATCGTGACACAGTGCTCAGCGAGACACCGGCGAGTGCGAATGTCAAACAACATATACGCAAAAGGGTCCCTTGTGGACTTCGGAACCCTTTTTTGGCCAGGATCCTTATCATAAACAGACGAAGGGTTAACACTTATTGCGTGGGAGATACGCTGATTGGTATGTAGGTTGTCATTCAAGGTTTGATAAGAAGCTATTGACGAGATTTCTAACCTGTGCACTGACTTTAGCCGGCATGTCCAGGGGTTCATCAGGCTCAACTGGCTTGACCACCACCTCCGGCGTGACGCCTGCATCCTCCAGCGCCGCCTCTGCAGCCGCAGCCAGGAGTTGGGCGGTCTCGGGGGGTGATACCACCCCTGGAAGAATGATCGAATGGGTTGGTAATTACGGTGGTACCAAAATAATGTTCGAGTTAATACGGAGCTAGCAAAGCGAGCGAAACATCTCCCTTTTAACTGGGCCAAAAATGATTTCTTATAGCCGGATGTCTCTTCTCCCCTACAGGTCGTATTTCTCAACAGATTCTCGTGAAATTTTGTGACCAGGTTCCAAAATTACATAGATTTGTTGTCGATTCCGACTAGTCAGTCAGAACAAATAGTCAGCGAGGCTTATGACTCTCAGAGCCACTAGTTTATGGTACCTATACTCATAATGTCAGCCGAAATATTATACTTATCCACGGACAGAGTCTTATACCCTAACGGTAAAAGTGGCCGTACCTATGTGGCCAATTAATTAGCTGATAAATTATTGAGCTTTGAATCTAAGACTGGCTACTCAGACTTGTGCCACTCGTATCCACAGTATTCCTTCAACTTTCACTACTCTTCTTGTAGCAGGCCTACCGACAGCCGTCTTCCTGTGCCCGTGCGTCATCGCTCATGCTATGTTCATTCACATTGTTTATATTTAGTAAGTAGTAGTAAACAAATTGGATGACTGACAAAAGTATTGAAATGGTTATCATAATTGCCGTTTCGACAAGAAAACAACAATCCATTTGAGAAAACAAGCTTCCTACTGACCAATTCTGATGGACGGTTTGCGCGACGCCTCGCCGATCGTCAGCAATGCAAACAGCAGCAGCGCAGGCGCATTCCAAATATCCCACAACACACGCATTGTACAAGTTTCAAATTCATGAAACAAAACACGAAAAAGCACTCATTTTTAGACTAGAACTATAGTTTGAATCAAGTCTCACGCAGTCACTGTTGTGTTTGAATTTTAATGCAAATCTACAATTTTCATAAATATTTTCTGTAGCGCGATTTTCAGTACTAGACAAGATATAAAAAGGCACTCGTTTTTACACTAAAACAATCAATACAGTCGCATTCACTGCACCGTTGCTTGAGTTTTCATGAATCTTCAATTTGCGTAATGGTTTTATTTTAGAGCGGTTTAAACAGTTTGAAGCGCCGGCGGGCGTTGCCACGTGCGCGCGACCCGCTTATGATCTATTTTGGGCTTTTGAGGACGTCTTCTCCACATAACTAGACTGATGGAACCGTTGATGGCTAGACTTGTGCGAGCAGACATTGTTTAGTCTACCTACTTGATAATTAGACTGTGCTCGTAAAATCTGAGGAAATTGTTCCATGCGCTTGACCATTTAGCTTGTAATCCGGTAATTAGAACTAAGTATTAGTAATAAAAGTAGACATGTTGCTGATTGATCCAGCATTTGTATTTGACTGTGACTAAAATATTTGACCGGAAAACGCGCAATGCTTCGGATACTATCAGTAGGTATTTGACTATTTTTGTGACAATTTTTGGTTCGATTCCAGATCTTTCGCAACTGAAAAATGTCTTTTACAAGATTTTAATATTTATAATCGAATGTCACCTCTGAATGATTTCCAGCTACAATGGCATAATTTAGCTATCATAAATGAAAAAAATATTTCAGTCAAACCTATATCTACTGGAGACCGAGTATTGACCCAATCACAACAGAGGTATGTTATAGATACCTAACTAAAACTATATACCCAAGCTACCTATTTACAGTCGCATCAGACAAAAATAACGACTATAGCGCCATCTGCTGGCTCAGAAGGGGATTACGCGCCACGCTCGCGCCGCGCCCGACAAATTCGCGTGCCCACGCGTTTTTCATCCGAATGATGAGACCTTTTATTGCCTATGTCTATGGTCCTGTTGAAAATTGGAATTGAACGCTAGCTGTGGCCATTTTGTTTTATCTAATAAGAATTATTTGTGTTGTGAAGTGGATAATGTTTAAAACTACTTTTAATATTGTAATCGAAGAAGAGCAATTAATTATAAATCTAGAAGAAGAACGTGTTTTTCTTAGTCTGCCCGCGACACTACCTCATTTCGTAACAATAAAAATTGTCACCATTTAAGCTGCAGCATTGTGTTGTGTAGTGTTTGCAACTGAAATAAAATATGCATTAGGTTAATATTGTAATAAGCATTTATGCTTACTGTATTTTCAGAGCCATCTATTTGCCTCTGTTTGAAATTACAATGCCGTTTTAGTAAACTAAGCTACGAGCTCAAAGCTTCCCTCAACCAGCGCGTACAAAGTGAATGTGCAGGAGCGAACACAGCGCCGTGGCGTTTACAGAGTTTTGACTTCTTCACAAGATGGCGCTGTCATCAGTCGGTATGATTGTAGGACACATTTATAAGTACATTATGCATTCAAAATTAAAAGCAGCTCCGTCCTAAATCATCTATCTAAATATATAAAACTCAAAGGTGACTGACTGACTGACATAGTGATCTATCAACGCACAGCCCAAACCACTGGACGGATCGGGCTGAAATTTGGCATGCAGGTAGATGTTATGACCTAGGCATTCGCTAAGAAAGGATTTTGCAAAATTCCCACGGGAACGGGAAAAATCGGGATTTTACTTTTTAATATTTCTGCACATACGAAGTTGCGGGGAAAAGCTAGTTTAATCATAAATTTGCAAAATCATCAATCAATCCTAAAATCACAATCATCACCACAACCTTATTCATTAAGAAGAAATAGGTATATTTATTTATCACACTCATATCATAAATCCTTTATGATGCGTTCAAAAATCGGTAGTAATGACATCCGTTATGACTGCGAGTTCTGTCAAAGCCAATTTCCTATCCGTGGTCATACAGTATAATCAAAGTATAATTCATTTTCTCAAACATGCACTGAAATATTTATATTATGTTCTTCTTATTAGGCAGCTCACTGACGTCGAGACGGCCAGGTTAGTTTATTATAGTTATTTGCATAGTGTCATGTCTTACGGAATTATACTTTGGGGGAGAGCAGCTGACATTCAAACCATCTTTGTGCTGCAAAAGCGGGCTGTACGTGCAATATATCAACTTGGGTCTCGGGTCTCCCTTAGAGAAAAATTCAAGGAGATAAACATTCTTACCGTTGCGTCACTATACATATTTGAAAATATCATGTATGCTCGTAAGAACTTGCACGACTTTAAGCATAACAGTGATGTTCACAATTTTAACACTAGGAATAAGGATAAACTTTTTGTTACTGGTTACCTTCTTCGTAAAGTGAGCTCTTCGTTTGTTGGGAACTGTATACGATTTTATAACAAATTGCCTTCTGATGTTGCTAATATGCCATTTAAAAAGTTCAAGTCGTTCATTAAGTGCCGCCTTTTAAAGAAGGCATATTATTCGGTGAATGACTTTTTAGATGATAAGAATCCTTTTAAGCCAACTGTTTAGGTTATTATTATTGACTAGTAACATGATATGTGTCTCGCTGGGCAAATATTAACTCTTTTTTTTTTCTTTCACTACCAAATTTGTCCAGAAGCTGGAGCATGTCATGCTCGCTTTAAGGTCCTTGCTTACAGCGGCGTCGTTGATCGGGTCGCCACCTTCCCTAAGAAATGGTTGAGGGAGGCGATGGCTGAGATACGCGTCACGCTCGTGAACGGGTGCTGTCTGTGGGGTCCGGTCTGTTCATGCTTGCAAGGACGTTTAAAAATAATCATTAGCTGTAAATATATTACTAAGTCAAACATTTTAAGCGAGAGACCTCATCATGTTCTTATTGACATGTATTAATGAACTCTTTTATACATGATGTATTTCATTATTTATTGACATTTTGAGACTGTCGACATCTATGGAATTTATATTTATTTGACAATGGAGGCCATCTCCGTAATATTTTTTTTCTGGACGCTTGGAGACTATACATCTCTAAGATCTTAGATTTAAGTTTGAGTTAGGGACTATACATCCCTTCAATGTAATTGTAGTACGTACCTATATGTATATTTTATACATGTAATGTAAACTATGTGTAAATTTTGAAAAAAGGCCTTCTGCTTGAGTTTGTTGCGGCGCTTCTTCTCAAGCAATGGGTCTAGGAAGCGCTAGTAAATTCTTTTCTGACGTGTAAAAGTGCCCCTATGTGCCCAATTTGCTGAATAAATGATTAAATTTTGAATTGAATTTTGCCTGGGAAGTATCACGTTTCAGGCGCGGCTAGAGAATTGGTCTATAATGAAATTTCATACAAACTTTGCAGGCCTAGGCCGGCAAGTCACTTTTTTTAAATTTTCATTTGACATATTTGTGACATAGCATCTTGGCATTTCGCCATTTAAAAAAAGCTACAAGCAATTTTACTCTATGATTTGCTATGTCATTCTGGCAATATAACTATTAAAAAAACATTAACTATATTTGCTACATAGGTATCGCTGTTTTATATACGTAAAAAACCGGCCAAGTGCGTGTCGGGCCACGCGCAAAGTATAGGGTTCCGAAGTTGACGATGCCCACAGTACCTTTCTAAGACTTATTAGCATCTAGCTAGCCTGTGGTATGAATGACGTGCCCGCCCGACGCCCCTGCCGCTCGAGAAAAATCATCATCATAAGTTGGTCGACTATTACTCGAAAGTTTGTACAGCCTACTTAGCTGTGATAGTTTTCCTTTCAACTACGTTATATATGCCACAACCGTGATTTTTTCAGCCTTCCAAATACCACCATTTAGCTGGCAGGGGGGGGGGGGGACACGTGACCCTAACAAAAAATAGCACTTTAAAGCTTAATATTTCACAAACGCATCACTTAATCAAAAAATGGTTTTAACAAACCCACAATATTTTTTCAAGACCTACTCAACGATATGCCACACCATGGGGAACGCAAGAAAAAAAAATTACATCCCCACTTTACGAGTAGGGGAGGTACCCTATAAAAAAATATATTTCAACATTTTATTGTACCACTTTGTCAGCGTAACTAATATGCATATTCATGCCAAATTTCAGCTTTCTAGAACTAAGCATCTCCGAGCAATAGTGCGGACAGACGGACGGACGGACGGACGGACATGGCGAAACTATAAGGGTTCCTTGTGGACTTCGGAACCCTAAAAAGACAAAATTTATTATACATAAAACATTATTTTATTTATTTATTTCATTGCATGTTTGAGAAAAGCACTATCTAGACACGCGGGAGCGTGTCAAGCCAAGTTCAAGAAACAGAACTGGCGAGCCGCACCGTGTGTAATATTACACGAACCATTTGGAGCCACTTTTGACCCCCTCATAAATCAGAAACTATTTTACATAAACGTATCAAATTTGGCTCATATATTGAGACTTGCGAGATACATATGTGTTCTAAATTTCATAAGCTTATCTCACACGGTTATTTAGATATTAATGTCCAAAATTCCTCATTTTTATCATTGACTGACCTATACACCAAAACTCTAACCCAGTTCCAGATGACCTAGAGAGTTAAAATTTGGTATGCAGATAGGTAATTAGATGAATACAAAGGAATAAATAAAAAACTGGCAATTTTTAAATAATTAGATTCTATTATGAACGCTTAACATTAATACCTAATATTACTTAGGGTACCTACGTTAATTAACTGGGATTGATTATTAATTTTATATTTAGCGCACATCAATAGTGTAAAATCATTACCTACTCATAAATAATGATAAAATAATAGGCATTTAGATTTTCGGTATATAAACGACGCGCGGGCGCCGAGTGACGCCGGAGCGGCGCGCTGGCTTCCCCCCTGGTGGGGACTCGGAAGGAATAATACAAGGAATGTGACTGAATCGACGGGTCCCCGCTACGCGGGGCCCCTATTTCTAGGTAGTTTGCCCTTCGGGCGTATATAGATGACTAACAAACCTAACCTACATTCACACCTTTGACCTAACGGACTGAGTGGACTATTTAATATTTCCTTGCATTGGGATAAATGGAATAAATTCCATCTTGCTCTACCATTAAAAACTGGGAGGGACAGATGGACGACTCGATTCCATGTATCCCTACCAGTAGAACTAAATGGAAAAATATTCCATATGTCCACACTGGTGGGGATATCGCAGTAGGGATAGGTGGAATAGGCTGTAATTTTCCCGTCTGCCCTTACCGGAGTCCGGAACACAATTTTCTAAGCACTGCTATTTGGCGGGAGGTTAGTGGGTAAGACGGTGGTACCAACCCGGACGATCTTAGCACTAGGTCCTACCACCCTTGAAGGTGGATCTATATTATTACTTATTAAAAACTGTCTTCATTATTGAAAGTTCAAATTGTAAGTATACATTACCTTTCTCCCAGACATCCGTGAGGTCCCGTCTAGATGAGCTAAGTTCAGGTACTTAGTCCAAGACGATATCCGTGCATAATACATCAGGTACCCGGGTCGGGTAGGCCGGAACTAGCTCCATAAATTATAAACTTCCGCTAGTTTCGAGATGGATACGAACACATTAGGCGGTTTCTTGATACAGTCATACATCGCCTGGAACTAAAATAAAATCAGTCAAATGCGGAATCGCATATGTAATGTTCCGTACAACTGAGCGTCTCTATATGATCCCTATTCACAGTTGGTGAAAATCAATTTAATCACAACACTAAGTACCTTACGATCAGGCAGGGTCGAAGCCGAACAAGATTTTATTAGAAGATAGGAGAAAATTCACATATCGGAATTGGGAATCACAGACGATGATTCCGTCACGTGTCCCCCCTGCCAGCTAAATAGTGATATTTGGATGGCTGAAAAAAAACACGGTTATGGCATATATAACGTAGTTGAAAGGAAAACTATCACAGCTAAGTAAGCTGTACAAAATTTACGAGTCATAGTCGACCAACTTATGAAATGATAGCGTAACTAATATGTATGTTCATGCCAAATTACAGCTTTCTAGAACGAAGCATCTCCGAGCAATAGTGCGGACAGACGGAGGGACGGACATGGCGAAACTATAAGGGTTCCTTGTGGCCTTCGGAACCCTAAAAATCCAACGAATTGAGAACCTCCTCCTTTTTTGAAGTCGATTAAAAATATCGCCATGTGTGTCCGTACATAGCTGTTTTCACTTAGTGTGCAAACGGCCTACTGTTAAATCTCAACGCGAATTGTCTTGAGACGGATATTTAATTAAGAAATCTAGTGAAGCCGGATATTACCTGAGAATTTCATATCACTATCGACGTCTCGACTTTAATCAAGTGGTAATCAAAGTTATACGGGCATCATTATTAGCTGAAACTAGGGAACAAGTTTTTTCGATTCAATTCTGAGTTATTTAATTGGATTATATTTTTATACTAGCTTTTGCCCGCGACTTCGCCCGCGTGGAATTCGGTTATCGCGCTCCCTCGGGAACTATGCGCTTTTTGGGATAAAAAGTAGCCTTTGTCCTTTTCCGGGACCCCAACTATCTCCATGCCAAATTTCATCTCAATCGGTCCAGCGGTTGAAGCGTGAAGAGGTGACAGACAGACAGAGTTACTTTCGCATTTATAATATTAGTATGGATATGAATAAGATCAAACTACAAACAAGTGTTAGATCGACATTGTAAATTAAAGCCATACGATACAAAAAATTAGTACCTACAAACTTACATGTACATATTTTATGGCCTGAATGATAGGTAAACCAAAAATTAACACTGTGTTTACTATCATTTGCAAATATACGTGTGTAGCACCAAAGCATCGTTGCGTGGAGAAAAAAAAACAATTGACGATATACGTTCTCTGTCGCAGTATTCTTTTTCGTGACACACACGGCCTCTGAAAATGGAAATGGCCAGTATTTTCATGAAGACGAGTTTTTTTGCCATGCAAATGTGGTAGCAGTGGTACTCGCCTCATTAATCAACATTATGGGTAAGTCGGTATTAAAAAAACCGGCCAAGTGCGTGTCGGGACACGCGCAATGTATAGGGTTCCGAAGTTGACGATGCCCACAGTACCTTTCTAAGACTTATTAGCATCTTAGCTAGGCTGCGGTATGACATGTTCCTCTCCACAACATGTTCCTCTCCATGTTGTGGAGAGGAACATGTTTCCTCTCCACTACTCAAAGGTTAGCTGGAAGAAATTCCTTGTAGCTCGCCTTTGTACATGTCTCTTCTCTGTATTGACAATTGTATTTGTGTTTTTAGGGTTCCGTACCTCAAAAGGAAAAAACGGAACCCTTATAGGATCACTTTGTTGTCCGTCTGTCCGTCCGTCTGTCAAGACCCTTTTTCTCAGGAACGCGTGGAGGTATGAAGCTGAAATTTATATCAATTACTCAGGTCTACTGTCCCTTGAAGCTGTGAAAAAATCAAACTTCTAAGCCAACGCAATCAAAAGATACAGCCGTTTATGCCGCAAATTTTCGACACTTGCAAGGGAATCAAAACCTACAGGGTGCTTCCCGTGAACTCAGAATCTTGAAATTTGGTACGGTGCAACGTCTTATAGCATAGATAAAGGAAAAATTACGAAAACCATAAATTTTTAGTTACATCACATAATATATTTTTTTTTAATAATTTTAACCTTACTACCCATTTCCTCATAAACGCGTAGAGGTATTAAATTGAAATTCATACCAAATACTCAGGTCTATAATACCTTTAAGCTGTAACAAAATCAAACTTCTATGTCAACGCAATCAAAAGAAACAGCAATTTAAGCTGCATATTTTGAAACTCGCAAGTACTCGCAAGGGAATCAAAACCTAAAGGGTACTTCCAGTCGACCTAGAATCTTGAAATTTGGCATGAAGCAACGTTTTATAGCACACATAAAGGAAAAATTCCGAAAACCTTAAATTTTTAGTTACATTACAAAATATATATTTTTTAAGATCTTTGTCTTAAATTTATGCTACTCCATCTTTCCCCATTGTAATGTTATGAATTTCATTTTGCAATAAAAATACCATAGTTATGACTCGATTGTCGTAAAGAACGAACTTTGTAAACCTTACAGGTTTGTACGGAACCCTCGGTGCGCGAGTCCGACTCGCACTTGGCCGGTTTTTTTTTCTGTACAATAAAGTGTTACTTACTTACTTACTTAATCAAAAAATAGTTGAACTAACCCAAAATATTTTTCAAGACCTATTCAACGGAACTCCACATCAATCCCCACTTTACGAGTAACTAATATGTATATTCATGCCAAATTACGCTTTCTAGAACTAAGCATCTCCGAGCTATGCTACGGACGGACGGATGGACGGAGAGACATGGCGAAACTATAAGGGTTCCTTGTGGACTTCAGAACCTTAAAAATGGAAAAATTAAGTTTTGTATGTAAATGCGCGTAAGAATGATACTAGTAGATTGTATGACTAGGGAGCAAAATAGTAGATTGTATGACTAGGGAGCAAAATGGTTTATTTTACCGCGGGTGACGGATTGAATCCAGAGCGACGCGAAAGATTCCAGAATAGAATCCCGAGCGTAAGCGAGGGATTCTAGCGTGGAATCTTGAGCTAGCGAGGGATTCAAGCTTTGTCACCCAAGGCATAAATAAGTTTGCTACCATGTTGTACACTCTGCTTTTCACCCCTCCTATGAGAAAATAATTAGATCATTCGTTCATTATTGGCTTTAAATTAAGTAAAACAAAAAAATAATACATTTAGAAACAAACAAGATTAAAAAGAACGTGTGTTTCGCGCGATCATCATAAATTCATAGGTAGAAGGCGAAAATGGCTTCCATATTGAAGAATCTGTAACTACTTCATTGTATTTATATTCTGTCATGCTCGCACGCGTTGCGTTCATAATAATAGGTAAATTTTAACAAATGTGAAATAATAGTACATTATTGCAGAGGCCGCCAAGTAGCGCATTGCCGGACGAGTCAGTTAGAAGGCTGAGCGAAGCGAAGCCTTCTATTAGTACGAGTCCGGCAATCGCAATTGCGGCCGAGGTATATATAATGCTTTTCTCAAACAGCGAGGAAATACGTAAGGTCAGTCGGGGCAAGTGCGCCAGGATGGGGTAAGTGCGCCTAACATAAATATATCGAAACCTATAACTATTACTCAACTAGTAGTTGGCTGTTTACAAGGCATAGGGGCGAAATAAATTTAGGCGCACTTACCCCACATCAGTATTTACTACTTCCATGATCGTGGATGATTTGGCCATGGAAGTTGTACTTATTACCTCCATGGATTTGTCCGTTTCGGGGCAAGTGCGCCAGGATGGGGTAAGTGCGCCTAACATAAATATATCGAAACCTATAAATAATACTCAACTAGTAGTTGGCTGTTTACAAGGCATAGGGGTGAACTAAATTTAGGCGCACTTACCCCACATCAGTATTTACTACTTCCATGATCGTGGATGATTTGGCCATGGAAGTTGTACTTATTACCTCCATGGATTTGTCAGTTTCTAAAGGTGTCTAATAGCAAGCGAATTAAAGAAAAAACACACGCGACAATAATGTTTTTGCTGGCCAAGGCCGGCAATGGACAGCCTCGCGTCTTCTTTTTTTGAAAGTAACACGAACATTTCCGAGCATGTTTGAGAAAAGTACATTTTATGTCAATTTCGCACATACACATTTCACACAAAGTTTTTTAATACATTTGCGATAAAATGAAAAAAAAGGGCAGTGCAATTCATATTACGTACTTACATAATATTCCTTTGGAATTCTCAGAGGTGTTGATCCCAATACATTGCATCACCTAAATCACTTTTTGCTTTCATTCATTTTCTACGAAATAATTCATAACACTACATAAGGTACGTTTTATTTTGCAACGCACTGCTAAGACGTATTTTGCTCCCTGTTAGCGGGGCAGAAATTAAAAAAATTAAAAAAAAAGCGAAGAGGGAGCAAAATCGCATTTTGCTCCCTCTAAACGGGGAACAAAACACTTCTTTTCGAATAGGAGGGGTGAAAAGAAGGATTTTGTTAGAATGTAGCAAATATGAAGCGAAAATTGCAATCACTTTCTAGTCGCATTCGAATACCCCTTACGCTAAACTTAGACCTAAGTAAGACGTCAGTGCAAGGCAACCTCTTAATTAGGTCTACTAAGTTAAACAAGTTAGTACCGCAATAC
Source organism: Aethes cnicana (assembly GCA_963971205.1). Classification (NCBI taxonomy): domain Eukaryota; kingdom Metazoa; phylum Arthropoda; class Insecta; order Lepidoptera; family Tortricidae; genus Aethes; species Aethes cnicana. The sequence continues at coordinate 10,506,507 of OZ020277.1, forward strand.
TAATTAAGTGGTACGATGTCGAGCTAAGTTCGAGGCTACAAAGTTGTATTGTCTTGGCACAGTTGGGACTAGAGATCTGTGTGGTGGTTTCAGTTTGTTAATAAGTAATAACATATGGACGAACAGAGCCTAACAGAATATGTCAAAATATATGGAGCAAACTGACATTAGAAAATACGTTTCAATTTGCTAATAACGGCTCTTTATAATGAAGGCTAAACGGATGGCCGAGCTGTTCGGGCACCCGTTTTGACGAGGCCATTTATCTTCGGCTGATTGTGAATCCTTACTTATAATAGATCAATGTGGACAGACGCTACTACTACTACTACTACAGCCTATTTGCATCCCACCGCTGGGCACAGGCCTTCTCTCATCACGTCTGGAAGTGGGTTAGAGTTTTGATCTATCGGTAAGTCAGTGACAAAAATGTCGATTTTCGGACGTTAATATCTAAACAACCATTAAAGTTGTGTTTATGAAATTTAGAGCACGTATGTATCTCGCCAGCCCAGCCACGTCAGCCAAATTTGACATGTTTATGTGAAATAGTTTTCGAGATATGAGGGGGTCAAAATGGTTCGTGTAAAATATACACACGGTGCTGCTCGCCAGTTCTGTTCGCTTGAACTTTGGCTTGACACGCTACCGCGTGTCTAGATAGCACAATATAGTGGCAATAATAAGGTCTATCTTTTTATGCGAACTATGAACCCATCGATGTCAAAAAACACAAAGAACCACTCGGGCGCAACAGATGTGCTACAATAGGTCGTTACTAAACAAGTGACTGCGTTACCGATGATATTATTCACTTCTTTATGAAATTGATTAAGTAGTTTATTTTGGAAGTGTTTGTTAGAAACAAATCCCTTCGATACTGTTTACTTTTTAATAGTAGGTATTTACTACAAAGAATTTCAGAGGCTCTATTAGTATAGACTTGGTAAAGTTTACCTCAATAGTTACCTATTTTGTTGCCAATTTCGAAATGTTAAAACTTTACTTTGGTAAAACAAAACATAATAATAAATGTTGGCTTACATTTATTAACCGACTTCAAAAAAAGGAGGAGGTTCTCAATTCGTCGGAATCTTTTTATTTTATTTTATTTTTTATGTATGTTCACCAAAAATAAATAGTAAACGTAAACCGATTTCGATGATTCTTTTTTTGTTCGAAAGGTGGTACTTCCAAGTTGGTCCCATATTAATTTGGTTCAGTTCTGATGATGGGATCCATGAGAAAATGAGGGAACTCCTCGAAATTTGCTAGCACGTAGATGATTTTGGTGTCAATTTCGAGGACTTCAGCGTTACTTATGTACTTCTATAGTAATGTTTGGCAACTGTAGCAGAAAAAAAATTTTTAAATAAAAAAGTAAAAACCGCCTTCAAACTCCGACAAACTGCGAAGTCGGTGTCAAGTGAACCGACACAAAGAAATGATAATCATATAGTGAACTTGACATTGACTTCACAGTCTGTCGGAGTTTGAAGGCGGTTTTTACTTTTTTATTTAAAAATTTTTAGACATTAAAATTATAAGTTGATTTACCTTTTGAAAATCTTACAAATTTTAAAATTATTTATATTTCATATAATTATGTTATTTATAATCATTTTAAACTAAAGTTTTATTTAAAGTGAACTAAAAGTTTTCAAATATTACCGAATAAATTCGAAATTTATCATTGTACTAGTTTCCGAACATACGTTTAGAAAGTTGCCGCCATTATTTATTCATGTCTTTCTTATTAATTTTCGACAGCTAACTTAAAGTAATTCTTTTTAAACATAAAATTCAAGTAATAATTTGAGTGAAAGGAGTGAAGAACAAATGTTATTTCATATTTTTCTTGTTGTAAGTATTCTTTGCAAGTAAGTAGTACCTTTTATGTGTTCTCGCTACTGAGGTGAAAAAATGTGTGTACTACTCGAGAGCAATTTCTTTTACTTCTTGTGCCTTTGAGTCCTTCGCTAAGCTCAAGATTCTAAACTAGAATCACTCGCTGTACGCTCGTGATTCAACTATAGAATCTTTCGCTAGCTCAGGAGTCAAACATGGCACTCGAAGCAAAAAACAATTTTGCTCTCTTGTTGCACAAATAACTATTATGTTGGCAGAAATGCATTTTAGTATAAAATTAGTCAATACATATTTAACCTGTGCGGTAGTAATGTATTATTTGTATATGCTGTGCTAAAGGATTTGGTCTATGGTTTAAACGAAAGCATGGAAATAGTAGCTTAGGTAACTAATAACTGGAATTGAATTGAATTTACCTAATCTTATAACGAGACATAAGGACAAAAGAAGCTTAACGTCAAAATTTGGGCACGTATTTGAATTTTGAACGAAAAGTACCTTCGGGCTCACGTCATTAAGCTCAATTTTGATTGTTTTTAAATTGACACTACTCGCACCAGATGTACTTATTACCTCCACGACCGCAATATCGTTTAGAATAGACTATAGACTTTACTCCCGATTTATTTTGTAGGTTCTTACAAAGGTGTCCTTGAACGTATAAATAGGAAATAACAGTAGGGGAGTACAATAAGAAACCAGCCAAGAAGCGAGTTAAACTCGCGTGGAGAGGGTTGATGATTGATTATTGATTATTTTCAATGACGTTATTTTCAAACCTTTTCACAGGATAAGCTCTTTTATATGAGAGATTTCAAATAACATGGACTTCTTAATAATTTTCCTGTAATCTATAGGTCAATAAATATCCTCCGTATTTTTTCCAAAATTTTAGGTTCTGTAGTTTCGGAGATAAGGGCGGGGGGGGGGGGGTCATTTTTCGCCTATTTTCTTAAATAACTCGAAAAGTATTGATCAAAAAGGAAATAAAAAATATATTTGAGACCCTCATCAGAAGTACTTTCATTTGATATGTGACACAATATAGTTTGAAAAGCTTCATTAATATTTTTTCAAATTTAGCCCCCAAAAATAGGGTCTATGTTTAAAATTCATTTATTGTCGTTACACGTCCGTCTTTGGGGTCACAAACTTATATATACGTACCAAATTTCAACTTAATCGGTCCAGTAGTTTCGAAGAAAATCGACTGTAACAGACGGACGGACAGACACACGAAGTGATCCTATAAGGGTTCCGTTTTTACCTCTTGATGTTCGGAACCCTAAAAAGCTACTTAACAGTGGGCCTGGCCATTACGCGCGAGTGCTGCTTATTAAAAATGTGGCCTGAATATCAAATTGCTATATCCCATTGTATTGCACCCCTCGCCCCGTTTGGACACAATGCAAAGAGTAGGCCAGCATAGACACATGCAGTGGTTCGACGATGGGATATCATGGGATTCGTGAGTTTTCATTAAAAAAAACCGCTGGCTTGTTTTGTGTTGTTATTCTGTTTTAAAGACGGCAAATTGAAAATGTCATTTAGGTATTGATAAAGGTGATATTTTTAGCGGGAGGCAATCGCGTATGATCTTGCTATTTTGATTCAAATTTCTTTTTGTTTTGCTAACGTTTGCTTCATATTTAGACGTTCATAATCGTGTAGATTGTGTTGACAATATAGGTACTTACGTAGGTACCTATATAAAACTGTTTCGTTACTGAATGAGTGAATGACAGACAATACCTACACATCCGAAACTACTTACTGGTCGTAGAATGCTGAAATTTGGCATGTAGGTTCTTTAGGGAGTGTAGAGGGAGCACTAAAAGAAAATTTCCCGAAATTCTTATGGGAACGAGAAAAATGGGACGTACACGGATTATACCGTGCGACACTGCTAGTGTCTATCATATAAAGTTATATTGATTTAATATTATCATGAAATTCCTCGATATTCAATTCGAGGATCTGTGACATGTTACTCTGCGCTGCGTAAGTACAGGATGAGCAAGATTGTTATCCAGGGGCACTAGTCCGGGCTTTGTTTGTTTTTTTGTATATATAAATAAATTCAGATGTCACGTCCCCGGTGATAAATGGAGGTTCCGACACGCCGGTCATATGGCGAATTGTGCACTTGCAGGGGCTGGTGTTCTGAATTATGATTTTAAAGGGCAAATTGGTAGGGTAATCTAAAGTAGTCTTGCATTTTTTTTCGTGATTCTACGGGCTTATCTTATTAAAGGTCTAAAATTATGTGTGATCTAGACTGATGTACCCGGGATGAGATGTTTTTACGAATCTTTTCTAAATTTATTTTAAAAGAATCATCACTTTGATACATCATTGAGGCTTAATTGATAATAGTTACTTCATACCGCTGCACAATAGTTTTAGAGGCAAATCCTAAGAGCCGGTAAAGTTTGCATGGAGAGAGCCCCCACATTTTTTCTTATCCAAATGATAAAATATCTAATAAACAACAACCCTTCTAACAAAGGCAGGCTCAGATTTCCGCCCTTGAAAAATACACCTGGTTTTAAATAAACCAGCCTAAACTGGATCGCGGGATCATAACACGGCGAAGCTACTAAGTGGCGAGACGAGCCTGAGAATCTGAATAAGTTAGCAGAAGGCAAATCCATTTGGCCACGTTTCCGCGTTTTTTGCCTCCATTACCGTGCGCGGCCAATTTTAAAATATTGAATAAGTAATAATAAAGCTCGCGGAATATCATGCGGAGAGGAGAACACGCAGACGCGACACTCGCTTTGACAAAGGCAGAGTTTAATCAGGACCACGGGTGTTATGAAACATTATTACCTATTATTGCACATTTTTTTGTAATGTAATTTAAAATTTGTTATTGAAACAATATATAGTAGGATTAAGTAGTATTACAGTAAAATATTCTTTATTGAACACCGCACATTTAAAGGGTACAAAAAATGAAAAAAATGTGCATGGTTCTTCGAAAGTTTAGTCCACGAGGTATCAATCAAGGAATACTTAGTCTAACCAAAATAAACATTTCCTTTGACTTGACTTACAGTCGAGTCTAGTATAAAGAACAACCAAAGAACTTGTCTGTTCAGTGTTCACACAAATGGGTATACTCTATGACTACCGACATGAGGCAGGAGATAAACGCATTACGACTTGTTACCCGCTCTTTCATCCTGCATCCACCGAATTCGCCGACACCGCGTGTGGGAAATACCGGGAAACATTAACTTGATGTACAATTTAAATTTTTTAGCGGGTTGTTTTGTTTTTAGCACTTGCACGGAAACTGACACATTTCCATAGTGCTGCTCTAGCATTTTTTTCCCCGACCTGTCAGTTAGTCAGAGTATTACGTGGCGGCTCTCAGAATGACGTGAACGTTTTTTTAGCACAAATTACTGAGTAGTTTACGGCGTGTAACCTGTTTAAAAATAGTATCTAATTGTGGAGGCCGGAATTACACCATCGGGTCCACGAAAAGCTCACGCATCTCGGTCTCAAATATCGTCAATGCTTTAATCCACCTGGTATACGAGCCAAAATGAATAAAATAACCTATATGTGCTAAATAAATAATAAATTGTTGAAAACCATGAAGAGGAAACATTAAATAAGAACTGACGATTTGGATCTGTGTGGTTGGTTTGGATCTTAATGGAAAGCCAACCAAATAATCCGCATTCATCATAGGTATTATTAAGATACTTACCGAGATCTTCACCAAGTCGACGAATTTAAAATCATCACCAAATTTGGAGAAGAATCTCGAAGGTCGAAATGTGCAGTTTCAAATAACCTACGTACCGGGTGTTGCCTATAGGAGCAAAAAATTTCAACAATTATTCCACAGAGTATCCACAGATACCTCGATCTGATCCTAATGCTCCCTAGGGTAGTCCTTAACACCGGAGCTGAAGTACCTAATTTAAAGTTACAATCCACAGTCAATGTACTTCAAATTATTAAAAACAATCATGAATGACGATGTCAAATATTACGACTTGGCATAATATGTTTGCATTGCGGGCTCAACTAATTTTGTTAGAAAACAACGAAAAAATATTTTTTATTAGAATTACTTGAAACCATTTGGACTTAATTACTGATGAGTTAAAGGGTCTACATTCAAATTTTTTGCTCCTATTACAGTAGGCAACACCGTGTTATGAAACTCCACTAACTAAAATGTATTCAGTCTTTACTTTATTGTCGTCAATAGGATTGACTTGCAAAGGAGCCCTTTTTGGGACAGCGGCATTGACATGTTTTTCAAATAAACGGCAAATGTTTAAGTAGATACCTATAAGCGATATATTAGATTGACGTGACAGTGATCTTAAGCCCAAATCTGCTGTGCGCAATTTTGGTCTACAACCGACGAAAAAACGGAGGAGGTTCTCAATTCGACGCGTATATTTGTTTTTAACCGACTTTAAAAAAAGGAGGAGGTTCTCAATTCGTCGGAATCTTTTTTTTATTTTTTTTTATGTATGTTCACCAAAAATTAATAGTAAACGTGAACCAGTTTCAACGATTCTTTTTTGTTCGAATATTGGTACTTTCAAATGGGGACTATCGTTTCTTTGCTCACCAGTTGGCGCCACTGTTGACTAAGGTCCAGAGGTATAGCTGTCAAAGACGACTCTATTAAGATCGGTGCCGAAACTAAGTTTTAAATCTCGAATCTCATTAAGTTTATTAATTATAAATAACTATCATCATATCCAGTAGATATGTCGCATTGTTGTGCAGTTCCGTTTTGTTCGGAATTTATATTTTTGTTTCAAAGCGTTTACATTCATCGCCAAATAATACATATTTGCGATAATTTCACGAAAGAGATTACTTTTCAACAGGTAAATTAAAGAAATTAATAATTTGTTATTGGACTTCACGCGACACTAGCGCCTCTAGTGGCAAATTCACACGCGATAGCCCCCATTGGTCCCATATTCATTAAATTCAGTTCTGATGATAGGATCCATGAGAAAATGAGGGAAATCCTCGAAATTTGCTAGCACGTAGATGATTTTGGTGTCAATTTCGAAGACTTCAGAGTTACTTATGTACTTCTATAGTAATGTTTGGAAACAGTAGCCGAAAAAATTAAAAAAAAACTGCCTTCAAACTCCGACAGACTGCGAAGTCGGTGACAATCTTATAATAATAATAATAATAAGCCCCTTATAAACCTAACTCCACGTCCGGTCCGAACATCTGTGGCCACGTAAGGGGCGGACTTTGGCAGCTTTATAGCTTTTACACACCAAAGACCAACGGAGCACTAGTCAGGAGCGAATATGTGATGCGATTAAGAAGCGGAACTAAATTACCCCAGGCGGGTACCGGAGCTAACTGCGATGGAGAATCCCGCCCCGAACTCTCAAGTTCGGGCAGTCCCACGTATTCTGGGGGGGACAACGTATCACTCAATTCTGCCCAGTGTGAAGCTGCTGCAGGAAGAGACACAGCACCAGGTGACAGCTCACTACCATCAAGCCCATCATCCTCGTCATACGCCCTCTCATCGAATTATTCATCATCATCATCGGTTAATAGTATTCTGCCGGAGGATGTTGTGCAGGAGACTGTTTCGGTCACTGACCCTGCACCCACCACCAGCGAAATAAAAACGCGTAAAAGATGGAGTAAAGATATGAATGAATTCATCTTGCGAACATATCTTCAGCTTACCTTAATGGAAACTGACACAAACGGCTACTTACCACCGTTTTACACCATGTTTATTGAGAGGTTCCCAGAGATGAATGGGGCTAGTAGACAGAGGGTGGGAGATCAAAGAAGGGCCATAATTCGTAGGAAACTCCTTACTCAAAATGACATAGACCGTATTTACAGGGAAACAAGCGAAGAAATAAATAAAAACGGGAGTAATGTAAACACATCACATACACTAACACCCGCTACCAGCACAGACAACATCTCCCATTCACAATATAGACATATAAAACAACATGACAATAATGAGCACTCCAGTCAACGCATGCGTTGGACTAAGGAGCATAACGAGGTCATAATGCGTGCCTATTATAAAATAACGCTCCTAGAAGCAAATATATCAGCCTACAGGGGACCACTACATCAAGCATTTGTGGCTGAATTTCCTCACCTAGCACACATTACCGAGCAGAGAGTTGCTGATCAGAGACGAGCAATAATATATAACAAATACATAAGCGAAGAAAGGCTACAAAACATCAGAACTGAAGTAGCAGACGAATTAAACTCATTACAACATGATACCGGCATTAGTACGACAACTCAAAATGCTGACGAAACAGCACAGCTGAACAACTCTCTCAATAACATTGACACAGAATTTTTTAGCGTTAATGACACGAATACACCCTCAGTTGCAGCATCACGTGCAACTTATCCGAACGTTCAAGATTTAGAACAAACTTTTAAAACCACCTACGACTATTTTAAAAATACGGACCCCACCCAAAGGCAATTTATTCCAAAGCAGAAACCTTCCAAAAAATTAGCTTCTATAGTTCACTGCATCAACGTTAGCATTCTACCCTTGTACGTTGATGCTGAAACAGAATTTACTACCCTGCAGACAGTTTTGTATTGTGCGGCGTGGGTTGCAGCTAAGACCAATGGAACTAAATTGCAATTACTCCCAAACAACACAGAGATAAATCACCGATTATTACAAAAGAAGAAACCGAAATGGCAAAGTAGATTAGAACGTAAAGTCGAAAAACTAAGATCAAATATAGGTAGATTAACACAGTTTATAAACGGAAATAGAAACAAAAAAGTCGTAAAAACAGTAAAGTATATTAAGAGACATTATAATACACATGCAACCCATGAAGGACCTAACACAAATCTGTCTGATTTCTTAGACACACTGAAACAGAAACTAACTACCCTAAGTAATCGTTTGAAAAGATATACTACATGCACATTACGTAAAGTTCAGAATAAACAGTTTACAACGAACGAAAAACAATTTTACCGAGGACTGAAAAATTCCAAGATTAATACAGTAGTAACTAATACGCACTCTCAAACAACTAATACCATACAAAGAGATGCACAGAACTCTCACCACAATGTACCAGATGTAGATGACCTACGTAGTTTCTGGGCAAACATTTGGGAAAACCCGGTGGAATATAATGAAAACGCTGACTTTATACTAATGGAAGAAAACAAGTTTCTTAGCTCTGAGCCTATGGAATTCGATTGCATACCTATTGAAGTTTTCCAAGACGTTATCAAAAAATTGCATAACTGGAAAGCTCCAGGGTCTGACAACATTCACAACTTTTGGTATAAAAAACTCACATATGCACATCCATATCTATACAATCACATCAATAATTTCGTACAGGCTCCACATACATTACCAGACTACATTACTGCAGGAAATACATACATGTTACCAAAAGACCTGAATAATTTATCGGACCCAGCAAAATATAGACCTATAACTTGCCTTCAAACTATTTACAAAATAATCACATCATGTTTAACCCAAATCATATACAAACACATAAATAATAACAACATATTAGCTGAACAACAAAAGGGATGTCGTAAATATAGCCAAGGCTGTAAAGAACAACTTACAATAGACTCAATAGTTCTCAATCAGACCCAGCGACAAAAATCCGACCTATTTACTATGTACATCGATTATAAAAAAGCCTTCGACTCCGTTCCTCATACATGGCTGCTAAAAATCTTAAATATATATCGTATACACCCTCAAATAGTCACTTTCTTACAAAACACAATGACAAAATGGACGACAAGACTAAAAATCAGCACCGGCCAAGACACACTCATCACAGAACCCATTCAAATACAGAGAGGCATATTTCAGGGAGATGCCCTAAGCCCTCTATGGTTTTGCTTGGCACTAAACCCTTTATCCAATATGCTGAATGCAACAAATGCTGGGCACAATTTAGAGGTTGGAAACAATGACCACCAACAAAACCATAAATTAAACCATCTCTTGTATATGGACGATATAAAGCTATACGGTAGCACAGAAGACGAACTACAAGAACTAGCGAATATTACTGAGCAGTTTTCATTGGAGATTGGTATGGAATTTGGTATCGACAAGTGCAGAATCAACTCAGTTAAGGCAGGACAAAACTACGAACATCAATACAACCTACAAACGGGAGAATGTATAGAACCGCTAACTGAGAATGATGTTTATAAATACTTGGGTTACAACCAATCTAAGCACATACAACATAAAGATATAAAGCAATCTCTGATCAAACAATTCAAACACAGAATTAATACAATATTAAGAAGCCATCTATACGCCAAAAATTGTTCGAAAGCTATTAATACCTTCGCAATACCTATACTCACTTATTCTTTTGGAATCATTAACTGGAATAAAACAGAACTAAAATCACTTCAGAGGACTATTAACACTGCAATGACTAGACATAGAAAACATCATCCCAGATCTTGCGTTCAGAGACTGACTTTACCGCGTATAGATGGTGGCAGAGGATTAATCGATATTCAAAATCTGCACAACAAACAAATAACCAGCTTACGAACATACTTCCATAGCAAAGCCATGACATCTCCACTTCATAAAGCAATAGCCCAGAATGATAAAAAACTCACCCCACTTAACTTAACTGAGAAATCGACACAAAAAAATGAAGTACAGACAGACAGACTGACTAAACTAAATGAATGGTCCCGAAAAACTTTACATGGTCGGCATCTTAGCGACCTGAACCAACCCAACGTCGACAAGACAGCGTCGAACGAGTGGCTCAGGCGTGGTGAACTGTTTCCCGAAACAGAGGGATTCATGCTTGCTATACAAGACCAGGTCATCGAAACCAATAACTACAGAAAACACATAATGAAAGTACCAAATTCATCGGATGACTCCTGTAGGAAATGTAAAGGACCCCCCGAAACGATCCAACATATAACTGGAGCATGTAGAACAATAGCTCAAACTGACTACAAGCACAGACATGATCAAGCTGCAGCCATCATCCATCAGTATCTTGCACTCAAACACAAACTCATATCAGAAAAGGTAGAATACTACAAATATACACCACAGACAGTACTAGACACTACAGACTTTAAACTTTACTGGGACAGGACTATACTTACAGATAAAACAGTACACTATAACCGACCGGACATAACGCTACACGACAAAAAAAACCAGGTAGCATATTTAATTGATATAGCTATTCCTAACACGCATAACCTTTCATCTACACATACTGAAAAACTTACCAAATATACAGACCTAGCTATAGAACTAAAATGTCAGTGGAGATTAAAAATGGTAAAAACTGTGCCTATCATTCTGTCATCCACTGGAGTCATACCTCACACACTACACACAAGCCTCAAACTACTAGACATCCATCCTCTCACATACATCACGTTGCAGAAAGCGGTCATACTCAACACATGCAGGATTGTCAGGAAATTCCTGTCTATGGATTCATCGTCAGCTTTCGTGCTTGGCTAAGGCCCGCACGAAAGTGTAGAACTGACCCCCCTTTTAGGGAGAAACAAAAAGTTAAAAAGCATAATAATAATAATATATAGTGAACTTGACACTTACTTCACAGGCTGTCGGAGTTTGATTGAAGTTTTTTTACTCATTTTTTAGGGTTCCGAAGTCCACAAGGAACCCTTATAGTTTCGCCATGTCCGTCCGTCTGTCCGCACTATTGCTCGGAGATGCTTAGGTCTAGAGAGCTGTAATTTGGCATGTACCTCCCCTACTCGTAAAGTGGGGATGTAATTTTTTTTTCTTGCATACCCCATGGTGCATGGCGTGGGGACTATAGCCCAAACCCTCTCGTGATGAGGGGAGGCCTGTGCCCAGCAGTGGGACGCAAATAGGCTGTAGTAGTATACCCCATGGTGCGGCATATCGTTGAATAGGTCTCGAAAAAATATTGTGGGTTTGTTAAAACCATTTTTTGATTAAGTGATGCGTTTGTGAAATATTAAGCTTTAAAGTGCTATTTTTTGTTAGAGTCACGTGTCCCCCCCCCCCCTGCCAGCTAAATGGTGGTATTTGGATGGCTGAAAAAAATCACGGTTGTGGCATATATAACGTAGTTGAAAGGAAAACTATCAGAGCTAAGTAGGCTGTACAAACTTACGAGTAATAGTCGACCAACTTATAATGATGATTTTTCTCGAGCAGCAGGGGAGTCGGGCGGGCACGTCACACCACAGGCTAGCTAGATGCTAATAAGTCTTAGAAAGGTACTGTGGGCATCGTCAACTTCGGAACCCTATAATTAGCGCGTGGCCCGACACGCACTTGGCCGGTTTTTTTTCTTTAAAATTTTGCTTGTAAAGCTGTGAATGGATTCGGCAAAGTCGCATTTTTACCCGACTGCGCACCGCAAAGGAGGGTTATGTGTTTACCTGTCTATGTATGTATGTATGTATGTATGTATGTATGTATGTATGTATGTATGTATGTATGTATGTTTGTTCCTTTGTGGCACACTAGAGATCAAACGCGTGGGTCGATTTTAATGAATCATACGTCAATCGATTCGTCTGAATTGCGCGAGTGTCACTGAAGATATGAAATTTATCAAAATTCAAAATGGCGGCTACCAGACGCCATATTGTACAAAATAAAAAAATAAAAGTCAACCAACTATGGCATGTGAGGTATCGTTGAATAGGTATTTAAAAATCATTATTAGGTTTCTTTGACCATTTTTCAGACAAAAGAACCGTTTATGATTTATAACGATTCAAAGTTCCTTTACTAACCACGTAAAGTAGGTACCTACCTATCCACCCAGTAGTACATCCGTTCGAATTAGCAACACAGGAAATAATCTAGACCAACGAGTCTTCAAGCAGGTCACGACGACTATAAAATAAAATACTTAATAATAATGTTTTTCATAAATCTCAAACTTCAATCAAGTACGTACGCATGTGCAATGTAGTGTACCAGTAGCGTCATCTATCCGTTGACTTGAAGACTTTTAGTTTCGTTATTACATTTAAAGTGTCAATAGTGTGTGTGATACAGTGAAATATAACCTAATTGATTATAGGTACCAATTAGGTACACTAGTCAGTACTCAGCGCTCGTAAATAAATAAAATAGCTACCTAATACTCTTATGTAGTACCAGTAGCGCCATCTATCGGTTGACTTGAAGAATTTTAATAGGTTCAGGCTTATGTAGCGTTTTGAGCCGGGTTAGGTCTCTAGAGGGATTAATAATCAGTAATTTAGATCATCGCAAGCTACTTAATAATCCCCACGATAGCAACTCTCTCCATGAAATGACAAGATTGCGGAATTTACGGTCTTTTAATCCCTAACTAAAAATAATAAAATAAAAAAGTTAATTAAAAAAACCAAAAAACCCGACTGCGTAAAAACTAAAAAGAAAAAAACAAGACTACTTAGTTCAGCAGTAGCTAGGATTATGTTAAGTAATTGATTGCTATTGAGGAATCTAAAGATGCCTACAGTCGGGACCCATTTAAAATCTAGGTTAAAATGTTACAAATAATGGGTCCCGATAGTAGGCATCTTTAGATTCCTCAATAGCAATCAATTACTTAACATAATCCTAGCTACTGCTGAACTAAGTAGTCTTGTTTTTTTCTTTTTAGTTTTTACGCAGTCGGGTTTTTTGGTTTTTTTAATTAACTTTTTTTAACAATTGACAAGCGGTTACCCCTTTATGGTCATTACGATTTACTTACCCATTATTTTGTCTCAGTAAAGATGTAGGTACTTTTGAGGGTTCCGAAGTCCACAAGGAACCCTTATAGTTTCGCCATGTCCGTCCGTCCGTCCGTCCGTCCGTCCGTCTGTCCACAGCACAGCTCGGAGAGCTGGCTGTCGGCTTAGTTCTAGAAAGCTGTATTTTGGCATGAATATATATATTAGTTACGCCGACAAAGTGGAACTTACAAAAAAAATATAAAAATATATATTGTATTTATTTTTTTTAGAGTACCTCCCCTACTCGTATAGTCGACCAACTTATAAAATGCGTACGGAAGAGTAAAAATCCATTATGTACATATGTACTATTAAAAATTACATTTATTCATTTATTCATTTATTCATTCATTCATTGCAATCATGTACATAGAAAATACATATAGTGCATGGTGTTAGATTTACATACTTAGGTTCTATAGAGGGTACATGCCACCCGGACAAATCTAACGTCGTAAGTTGTGTAAAATAGGTTTTAGATGTTAAGTTATGAGCCCTATAAGTAAAATAAAAAAAATCATTTCTAAATAGTAATTATCTATCGTAATGATAATTAAATAAGCTTTTCAAAAATTGAATTTTTGGGACACGCTTTTATTGTTAACTGTACTTTTCTTTGTAAATCCTTCATCTATCCTTCAAGACGAATCAAACGAGCACAAATTCGATGGGTTTATGTAGGTTTATTACGGAGTTCCTATGGCCACCTTCCAGCTCCATCATCAGATCAGCTCCACGTCATCATAATATTGCATTGTCACCCGATTTACATATTCGTGCAAAATTAATTTCAGCTCAATCGGAAATCGGAAAGTGGGTCAAATTTAACTTGCAAGATTCAATTACATAGTTACATACAGGTCGACCTAATACATACATACATACATAATATCACGCCTTTTTCCCATAGGGGTAGGCAGAGACCACTTCTTTCCATTTGCTACGACTCTTGCATACTTCTCTCGCTTCTTCAACTTTCATCCCGTTCCGCATACATGCTCGTCGGTTTAAAGTACTTTTGACCTGGCCTTTAATCAGATTGTCCTGAATTTGATCCAAGAACATTCGCCTCGGTCTTCCTCTTCCAGCACCTCCATTCACACTAGCCATATAAATACTTTTTGTCAGTCTTCTCTCATTCATCCTTTCCATATGACCAAACCAATATAGCATACCTTTTTCTATTTTTGTCACTACATCCTCTTTCACACCACACCGCTCCCTTATCACGCTATTCCTTACCCTATCACTCAATTTAACATTTGCAATATTCCGCAATGCTCTCATTTCTACAGCATTGATTTTACTTTCGTGCTTCTTCTGCCATACCCAACTTTCACTACCATATATAAGTGTCGGCACTAGCACACCTCTATGTACAGCCACTCGAGCCTTTGCCGAGACTTTGTGGCTAGTCATAAAAGCATGCAATGCCCCATTTATTGAATTTCCAGCATTCACTCTTCGTTCTATGTCACCATCACACTTTCCATCCCTAGTAAATTTTGAACCCAAATATATGAATTCATCCACTTGTTCCACTTTCTTACCCCCTATCATAATTTCACACAGCGTCCTAAATTCATCTCTTTCAAAAACCAGAACTTTCGTCTTGCTCACGTTGATTTTCATACCCTTTCTTTCTAATAACACATGCAGACTTCTCAGCTGATGACGCAAGTATTACTTGATCATCCGCATAAAGGAGACATTTGACGAGTAACTCATTCATTCTTAAGCC
This sequence comes from Aethes cnicana, assembly GCA_963971205.1. Lineage (NCBI taxonomy): Eukaryota > Metazoa > Arthropoda > Insecta > Lepidoptera > Tortricidae > Aethes > Aethes cnicana. The sequence goes on from OZ020277.1 coordinate 10,521,907, forward strand.
ACACTCTTTCTCTTTCAATTCCTTTAGGCAGTCATCAATGACCACGTTGAACAGCCACGGCGACGCTACACATCGTCTAAGAACTTTATCAATCCTAAACCAATCAGTGTACGCGCCGTTCACCCTGACACAAGCACTAGAATTCTCATATAGAGATTTTAATGCTCGAATCAGGTTGTCGTCCACCCCCTTCATAGACAAGGCCTTCCATAATTCATCCCTCTCCACTCGGTCGTAAGCTTTCTCCAGGTCCACGAATACGCAATAAACCTTGTGACTTTTAGCCAAAAACTTTTCGGTTATGCCACGTAAGGAGAAAACCTGGTCCGTACATCCCATTCCCTTTCTAAATCCTGCTTGAACATCCCATATCCTTTCATCTGTTTCTTTCACTACCCTTTCAATCAATACTTTTGCATATAATTTCCCCACAACACTTAAGAGGCTGATTCCCCGGTAGTTTTTGCAGTCCTGCTGTGACCCTTTCCCTTTAAACAACGGTACGATTACAGCCTTGCACCAGTCACTTGGTACTCGGCCTATCCTCCAACACAGGTTGAAAAGGCGGTACAGCTGACTCGCAACTACACCCTTTCCAGCTTTAAGCATCTCAGCTGAAACTCTGTCACACCCAGCAGCCTTACCTACTTTCAAACTAATCAGTGCTTCCATTACTTCATCTAGACTAATTTCACTTTCATTCACATCGTCTTGAAATTCATTGCAATCATCATTTACTACCTGTCCTTTTCCAAACAAACTTTCAAAATATTCTTTCCATCTCTTTAGCACACTTTCCTCTTCATTTAACAAATCTCCACTTTCACTCCTGATTTTGCCAAGTTCCGAGTTGGCCGACTTTCCACGGGCAGTTCTTATGGACTTCCAGAACAGTTTTACATTAGACCTAAAGCTATCTGATAGCTTTAGGTCTAATGCATCTGACCACTCACTCTTCTTCTTATCCACGATTGCTTTCACTTTTTCTTTTAATTTCTTGTACAACTCTCTTTTTTCCTGAACGCATTCATTTGTCACCTGTCCTACTCTTTTACTAGCTTTAACTGCCAGTCTAACCATGCTTTTTTCTTTTCGGATACAACCTTACGTACTTCCTTATCAAACCATTCACTCTTCTGCATTCTTCCTTTCCTTCTTTTGGATACCCCACACACTTCAACAGCAACACTCACCACTTTATTTTTAAATGTTTCCCATAAAACTTCCATTTCTTGTATCCCATCTATACCATCAAACCGATCATTTAACTTATTACGAAATTCTTCTTGTACATTCTCTTTCTGTAAGTTTTCTACTTTCACACGTTCCAAAATAATCTCTTGTTTAGATACCCGGTGCCGCCATCGATTAAAGAGTCCTCTTATTCGACTGACGACTAAATGGTGGTCTGTGTCGATACCAACACCTCGGTATACCCGGGTATCCGTCACTTTACTTTTCAGCCTTTCGTCCACAATTACAAAGTCTATCATACTTCTCGACTATCCTTCTTCTCTAGTATACATATGAATCTTTTTGTGATTAAACATGGTGTTTGTCACAACAAGATTTCTGTGCAAACAAATTTCTATCAAATTCTTTCCGTTTTCATTCACTCTTTCGTCACCAAATTTGCCCAAAACCTTTTCATATCCATCCCTTTTAATTTCGACCCAACCATTAAAATCACCTAGCACTCTCTCATTTTGCTTACACTCATTTAAAACATCTCTCACACAATCCCAAAAGTCATCCCTTTCCTTGCGCTCTTTAACGGACCCACTCGAACCCACATCAGTAGGTGCATAAACACCCAAAATGAAAATTCGGTTGAGTCCAACTTTCATTCTTATCCACAGAAGTCTGGGACTCACATACTCAAATTCAGTCACACACTCAGTCATTCTTGCAGAAAGGATTACTCCAACACCTTTACAGCCTCGACTGGTATCGGGAACACCAGCCCAGTATGCCGTGTAGGTTCCATGATTCGTGGAGCCGCATCCTTTACGCTTCGTCTCATTCACACACAGCACGTCAATCTGTCTGTCTTGCATCATCTGACATACATCGTCCAATTTATCTTTCAATCCTCCTCTGACATTCATCGTAGCAAAGCGGCTCTCCATGGGCCACTTTCCGCCTCTATGGGAAACGAGACGTGATGAGTTGCGAACCGCATCGCCGCCATTTTTAAAGTTTTTATTTATTTTCGAAACCATTGCGTTCCCACGAGTAGCAAGGGATATTTGTCCATCTCAGCAGAGCCCCGCATGCTGAGATAAGGCTAGCCATATATCTGGGTTCACCAGATCCCAGGGCAAAGTCGGCACGCTTATTACTAGGCTCGCCCCTAGTCATGCATCCGAAGGCACGGCTTACCTGTGGATTGGCGGATTAGGATAGGAAAAGGAAATGGAAGGAACAGGGATAATGTAGACGGGATGTGGGGGGAAGGTGGACAGGAATTAGGTGAGGATACTATTATCTCGGAAGGAACATTATGAGACAACAGTAGCTCGGGAAGCCGGGTTCGCGTACCCGTATACTATCAGCAAACTTCCGGACTAGAAAGTTACCGCTTAGTACCCCTGGCTGCGTGTAAATAAAAGCGTGTTAAAAACCAATGATTCTACTCGAGCGGCAGGAGCATCGTCGGGCGGGCACGTCATACCGCAGCCTAGCTTAGATGCAGTCTTAGAAAGGTAGGGCATCGTCAACTTCGGAACCCTATAGGTACCTACATTGCGCGTGGCCCGACACGCACTTGGCCGGTATTTTGGTTTTTGTTTGATCTTTTGTTAATGTATTGACTATCGTAGCGTGAGACTTCCCTACAATTAGGTTGTGCGAATTGGAAGCTGGTATAATGTTCACTGATTGACATTTAAAATTCGACAGTGGTTACTTTGTTATATTTGTCGTATTTCGTTTTTTTTGTGTGTCATACATATCTTATAGGTATTTAAAATTATTTTTTCCAGAATTCCAAACAGAATCATACCTAATCAAGTCGGTAATTTCAAGAAATCAATGTGATTAACGAAAGCTATAACTAGCTTCAGTCACATCCATATAAGATGCTCATAATATTAGTTAACTAGTCAGAATTTATTTCACTAATCGACTCGTCCAAATCACAATTTTTTGTCCGCCTCGATTGCTTCGAGTGCTCAAGTGCTGCACAAAACCGCATACTCTAGCGCCGTTTGTTTTTTTTTCCCCACAAACACGTCAAATCACTCCAAAACCTCGGATGACCGATTGCTTAAAAAAGCGCCAAGTTCGCACTAATCGGATCAGTTTCCGGTAGCATCTGTCCGTTTTTGTCGCGGGCATTTCCTGGCCCTTCATAGAAAAGCAATCGGCTAGTCGTAAACGTTAAGGGCCTAGAAGGGCCCCCTGGGGTGCCGCTAAAGGCAGGACGATGTTTCTTGACACTGCCTGAAAAACTCCGGGGTCGTCGGGGGTGTTATAAGGACGGCAAAAAGCGTAATTTAAAGCTGGATTAAGGTTTCGAATTAAAATGAAGGAGGCTCGGACCGGGAGACGTTGCGATTTTGGTGATATAATTACCTATATATACCTACTGCGATTTTTTTATTCCACGAATTTTATCACAATCTCATCTGGGTGACGACGGTGTGACGTGGCCGAAGATATAACATGCTTGTACCTAGATAGCCTTTGTTCGTTCTCGAATTGAAAAGATCCAAGTTGTAACGCTGGGTAAAGATACTTGTTGGAGAGAATTCCATTCCTTAGCTGAACGCACGCGTGAGCAATGCAATGTCCGTCCACATTAAGTAAGGGAAGTATCCTTACCACGCCTAGTTCTTTAAATAGTGATAAAATCGGTACCTATATGGTGGAATTGAATCATGCAATTCCCGCTCGCCAGTGCGATTTTTTCGTGAAATTATTAAGTATGTGCGTTTAATATCAATGTAAAATTTAGTGGAAATCTACTAAATTCTAATCTTGACTTATCTAAATAGATAAGTCAAAATTTAAAGGGAAATTGCTTAATACTGGAAATAATATCATCCAAGATACCATCATCGCATTCACAAAGTGATGGCAGATTGCAAAATCTGCAAATTCGACGTTCTATTATTATTTTTGATTAGTATCGTATCAGTGTTTTCACATATAAGTACACCATGAACTTAAATAAGAATAAAAACAAAGAAATAAACTAATAATATCAGGAAATTTCCTTCCATAACTAAATGAGAAAAGTCGAAATTTAACACATTATTATGCTTAGCACGTTGTCATAAATATTCAACTAATAATACTTACTTTGCAACGTGTTTCCCCATGGACCTCCGCTTAGCTGTGCGTGCTCTAATTATTATGCCTGGATCTAGATCCATTGTTCCAATAAAGGTGCCAGGAAACACAATTAGTATGACAATGATGAAGTATTTTGTGAAACTATGGCAAAGACAGGTTTCATTTGTATTTTCCCAATGAAATCTAGACAGTTATAGCTGTGCCAATTAAACCATTTTTTTTAAATATCTCGCCAAACTTACCTACTACCCTATCCAAATTGTGTGCCATACACTGAATTAACTAAGTTAAATGCAGCCAGCTATAATAATTTGTCTTACTTAATCAAATTCTGATAACGACTGACAGTCTGAATGACAACGTGTAGCCTTAAAAAAACCGGCCAAGAAGCGAGCTAAAATCGCGTGGAGAGGGTTCCGACCCTTGATTATTTTCAATGACATAATTTTCAAACCGTTTCACAAGATAAGCTCTTTTATATGATAAATTTCAAATATCATGGACTTCTTAATAATTTTCCTGTAATTTATAGGTCAATAACTATCCTACGTATTTTGAGATAAGGGGGAGGGTGGTCATTTTTCGCCTATTTTCTTAAATAACTCGAAGAGTACTGAATAAAAAAGAAATAAAAAAAAATATTTGAGATCCTCATAAGAAGTACTTTCATTTGATATGTCACACGATATAGTTTGAAAAACTTCATGAATATTTTTTCAAATTTAGCCCCCAAAAATAGGGTATATGTTAAAAATTCATTTATTTTCGTTACAAGTCCGTCTTTGGGTCACAAACATACATATACGTACCAAATATCAACTTAATCGGTCCAGTAGTTTCGGAGAAAATCGACTGTGACAGACGGACGGACAGACACACGAGTGATCCTATAAGGGTTCCGTTTTTACCTCTTGAGGTTCGGAACCCCAAAAACGAACTAAAACATGAGTTTTTTACAATTGAAACTAAAAGAAATTCCATAGATACCTACTTACTACCTATTGACTGGGGCATTTGCGCCAAACTAGATAGGATTTATAAAATCTTGTCGAGTTCGTTAAAATTCTCTGTAAGGACATGACATTGACCAGTCTTTCAAATGGAAAGGCGATCGATGCAAATTCAGCTTATTCAGCCCGTCTTATTTACTACAGTCTGTACCTATGGGTACACGTAGAGTGGTAACACTACATCTTCATTTACTTAGAGAAGTCTATTTGGTGAAAATGACTTATATCTATTCTGTAAGAATTTTAAAACTTATTTATATGTCAGTAATATCCCAAGTTTATATTCAAAGTATTAATGAATAGCAATTTTCGTGGACACAGAATGAAAGATTGTTCCAAAGCTATTATTTTCATTTACAAACGTACCTTACATCGCTGTACTTACAACTTAACATACTAATATTGAATTCCGAGTTGGTCTTACTCGTGGTCTCTAGGCGCGGTGGGCGTGGCTTGCGGTGGGCGGGGCGGGGCGGGGCGGTCCCTCTGAGGCCTGGGCACTCAAGAGGTCCAACTTTGTTGGGAATTTGGGAACATGTTGGGAAAAGGCAAGCTTTGGGACCTGTTCATTTTAATGTGAATCTATACATACAAGTATATTTTGGTATTGTTATAACATTCCATTTTGTTCACGTAATTAACAACGAGAAAGGTTAGGAAAGTCATTTGCGATGTCTGCTTACTAGGCTGGTACTGAAAAGATTTAGATGAAATCGTATATGATATACATTATGGTTATGGTTGTGCGCTCGTGGCTCATATATGTTAAACCTTTTTACCTAAGTAGAATGCTGGCTATATATAGGTCTAGCCAGCGTGGGTATATAAATATAAGAGTACCTCTACCTACTGGGTAGGTTGATAATTTTTATCTCAACATTTCAACATCGGAATTTCCGCTGCAAACAGCACCTTTCCATACCTAGGTACCTAAGTGTCTATTTACCCATTTGCCACAGGCTCCTGCTGTCAGCCGCCGACTTCTCCATTGTAGACAAATGTCACCTTCCAAATCAAATCGCAAACTCACCACCAAAGCCTTACTTACGTTCTACTGCGGGGCATAAGCCTCCTTGCATCACTAGAAGTTTGGGGCTACGTCACCTTGCAGGCCACACGTCACACAAGTTTGAATTACCTACTTCATAGATGATTATATGAATTCCTCACGATGTATTCCTTCAGTGGAGAGCACAGCTGTTGTTTTAAATATATAATATCGCACATCACAGCACAGCTGCGGCAGGTAAACGACATGCCAACATTTAGCCATCGTTAGAAAAACGACTCCACCAGGCGAGCCCTCGGAGCCGACGAAAAACATGGAAAAGCCCTTATTATTTTTATTAAGCGTCTGATTTGATCCCCTTCTAAGCCAAAATATCGTTACCTAATTGACTTGGGGCTGGTTTTTCAATCGTCAGAGAAAATTCATTCATTATTTCGGTTAGTCGATACCTACCATACAAAATTTGAATTAATTAATTTTTCAATCGCCGGATAAAAATTCTTCGGATAGTCCATTGAAATTAGAATTTATTTCTAAACAAATTCAAATTTTGTATGGACTATTCAATGAATAAATTTTATCTGCCTGTAAAGTCGTAAAAAACTTGAGTATCATCCTAACCGATTTCAATCAAACAGAGCTGAGAACACTCTCGATTAACTCTCCTATAAAAAGAATAAAAATCTCCAAAAAAACTAACCGAAAATCAGATCTTCATATTGGAGCTACGGGGCCACAGACAAATACACAGACACACACGTCAAACTTCTAACACTGGTACTTTTTTGCTTCGGGGGTTAAAAAAAGCTCTTGTTACTCAAATTTCAATCCTTAAAAATCTTATTCGCGGGTTGCTTCCAAAAACAATCATACATAGGTCTTCGGGTAGGTAGGTAAGTTTATAATTTTCCTGCAACAGAAAAAAAACGGTAAGTTTTTGACAGCATAAGTACCGTGTTAATTATCAAAATGAAACCACCCGAATATAACTTCTGATTACACCATTAATCGGTCGCCAGCGTTAACCCTATCATAATAAACGAAACCTCGCAAGTAGTTAAACTCAATTCCCAGTGAAATTCCATCATCGTCAGTGAAACTTGGTTTAATAAGTAATCGTGGCCCAGTGGGCCGTCCCAGAGCGCGAGATGCTGTCTCATCCCGCAATTCCCGCGCCCGTCCTTTATCCGCGCGCGGTCTCAGAGGGCAACCTCGCCGCCGCTTGCATTATCATAAACCACCACGACTACGCCGCACGCATTTAAACCCAAACCTGGCCAAAAATATTAGCAAAAAAAGTATGAAAATACTGGCCAGTTACAAAAGCAATTCATGAGCATTCGCAACGATTCAAAATTCGAACAGTAATAGAATGTGGCGCCATCTACGCCAGTCGCGCCGTCCCGCTCTGGAGGCGAGGGCGTGTCCCCAGGGCGGGCCCAGTCCGCGGGGACGGACGGGGCTCGTGGCCCGGGCACTCGGCGCTCTCCCGCGGCGCTTGTTAGTGTTCCGCAAACCCACAGCGGGGCCGCACAACCGGGACCCGATCCCCGAACGCACATACGATACCTGTCCAATAAACATTGCCGAAACTTGACGCGAGTATAAAAAAAAGAAGTGTTTTTGAATTTGAAACGTTTTGAGAATAGAGAACGATTAAAAATGCATTCTGAATTTGGAAGCGCGTAGAGCGAATAAAGCGTAGAGCGGGCAGTTTCGAAATTCGCGGCGTCGGTTCGTGAGTTTCCGCGAGTGTTCGGGCGGCGGTCGGGTCGGCCTCGCGATTCGGTCGGACGAGCTGAACGCGGCGGCGGGCGGGTACACGGGCTCGCCTTGGCCGCCGCTGGAGCTGGACCCCGTGGGATGGGGCCGCAAGCTGTACCCACCGGGCGCGCCGAGGACTTCAGGTAACCTAGCCTTACGACCCTGTCTTATGACTTACATTCGTACACGAAACTAAAATTGAAACGCGGTTGACAGAATTACAGTAGGTAACAGTTTCAATGAAAAGTTCATTGCACTTTACAAAACTTGCTCCTTTAATGAGAACCCTTCAAAGAAAAAAAATAGGTTAAATGATACCATGTAAAGTACAAAAAAATACGTTTTCACATCTCTTGCTCGTAAAGTTGTACTTTAGGCTGACAGAAGGCTGCATAAAATTGAATTTTAGGACCTAGAGCATAAAGTAAAATCTTCGTCTAAGACTAAGGAGATGAGGGCACACAGCCACATACGCTTTTAAGCTTCATATAATCTTATACATGAAACATGCTATTTCATGAAATTTATTCTTTATATTTTAGAATTTAAAATATGAGTATTGATTATCATATTAATAATTAAAAATTTAACCACGAAAATGTGTGTATATTCCTGAAAATCAAACCAAAAAACGTAACCATGACATTACACGGGGCGTAACTGACGTCAAACGTCACATTACTGAAAATTAAAAAAAGAAAAATGAAATGGCGGGAACTCAATCCTTGTTCAGAATTCGTAAAAATTGGAGCGTTGAGATTTTTTAATTTAAATTTCTTTCAATTTCGTTGATTCTAATTTCAAAGATTTCATCATCAAGTAGTGATGATGAAATAGCTAGTGCTTTCACCGAAGAATACTACGATGGAGAGAAACGCTAAAATCTTAGTTGAAAATATACCTATCGCCGCAAAATCTAAGCCATTTGCGGAATGTGTTATTTTTAAACATATTTAATTTCCTCGTAGTCGAAGTTAAAAGCAGAGTGTAAAATACGACCATAAAACCCATTTTCTCCTTGACTTACTATACACCCTCGCCTATTTTTATGTTTATAAATTTACCTACTGCGATACAGGGTTTAGAAAATTTTTGGAATCGAATAAAGCAAAAAGGACTTATATCAATGTAAAACCTGTCATTAAAGAAAAATCAGTCAACTGCAGGTCAGACTTGTATATGTAGGCTTCCGTGCCACTGGGCGAAATTAACACGCTTTTATTAGGTCGACCTGTATGTAACTATGTAATGGAATCTTGCAAGGTAAATTTGACCCACTTTCCGATTTCCGATTGAGATGAAATTTTGCACGAATATGTAAATCGCGTGACAATGTAATATTATGATGATGTGGAGCTGATATGTTGATGGAGCTGGAAGGTGGCCATAGGAACTCCGTAATAAAACTACATAAACCCATCGAATTTGGGCTCGTTTGATTCGTCTTGAAGGGTAGATGAAGGATTTACAAAGAAAAGTACTGTCAGCAATAAAAGCGTGTCCCAAAAATTCCATTTTTGAAAACATTTTTTAGAACTATTTATTAGGTAAACAGACTATCTATAGGTACCTACGCACTACACTTATTTTCAATAATCATATAGTTCCAGTCATTAGTTACTAATTCCATGTAAGTATAACACGATGATAGTTAACTCGTCTCGTAAGTTTCCATAAAAGAAAGCATAAAACCTCCTTCCTGACTGTTGAGCTGAGGAAATTAAAAATGCACTGCTACATTGTATATAACGTCCATTTATATATACATTTTTTTACTTTTTATTATTTGTTGTGATAGCGGCCACAGTAACACACATTCTGTGAGAATTTCAGATCTCTATTAATCAGATTGAATTATTTTCATTTTATTATTCATTATCTCTAAAAAATAGCAATGTTATACAAAGAGCTTAATGTTAGCAAACGGGAGAGTTATGGTGACCATTTTCTTTCCTCATATCATATTATCAGCTATTATGAAAAAATCTAGAGAATAATCCGAGGAGAACATACTTAATTCATTTATTAGGGACGTTAGTGGTAGAATAAAGTAATAGTAGATTGTTAACCAAGTGTTCAAAGGCACCCATTTCAGACGAGTCAGTTTGGCGCTCGAACGCTAGTGAGACCGCTAAATAATACCTACCAGTCAGAAATGGGTTTCTTTTACCCGAGCGTGAATACACTACTTTTCGTTTCGAATATGAGGAAAGATAATAAAATAATGTGCGCTACTTAGGTAAGTAGCGCACATTATTTTATTAACTTTATGTCTTTTCTTTGTCTTTTTGTTAGGTAACAAAAACCCGTTTAAATTTGCGGTATCACATTTTCCATAGCTGTCAGTTCATTTCATTTCGCGATCATTATGAATAGTTATATTTGCTCTAATAAACTATATTTAATTCACAACACACATTAAAAATTAATTACATATTGTGAAATACTAAGATTAATTTGCCGCCATTTTGTTTATTTAGCAAAATCCGTCTGGTCTGCGTATGTCAAGTCTGTTCCGAATCGCACTCGGAGCGCGCACCGCACCTTGCGCGATTCGGAGCGCAATCTGACAGACCCAACTCGATCATTGACAAGGTCGATAACAAATTGAAAAACACAAATGAATATTAATTATTTGTCAAATTAAGTAAGTTTTCATATTAAATATACCTATTTTCTTTATTAGAAATGCGAAATAATGTTATACATAATGATTTCTTGGCTGTATTCGTTGTTCCTTTGCCCATTTTTTGCCAAGTATATTGCCAAAAGAAAGTTTTCAATTCTGCAAGATTGTTTGATTTGAAACTGAGCGTGTGACATGTATTCGTTGTGTTTTGACATATAACTTTTCTCAAAAATAGCCGGGAAACTCGTCATTGTCTGCTTTCTATCAGACCGCAAAGTGCGTCATTGACGATCAGTCAAAAATTAAAAAAAAAACTCAACTGCATGCCCCGGAAATTTGTATGAATTTACTTCCGCGGCATGTATAAGCGCAGGGAATGTTGTATGAAATTTCATTGTCGTACAGGTACTTTTTTTTTAAACTGATAAATACGCGAAGGAATTCCCAAACAGCCAAGTCTGCATGTTCTGTATCTGTCAATTGACGCGAAACCAAACGTTTTTATCCGTGTCTAAAACAGCGCAATGTATTTCAGAACGGAATTAAAAAAATGAACGATCCATAAAGAGCGGGAGTTCTTGTCTTGTATCAGATTTATTTAGCTAAATTTCATGAAAATAGTTTACTAGTTTGGTTTAAAAATTAATAAAAGGTCTTAATTTTTATAAAAAACGAGAAATCTACATGCGAGTTTTTAACTTGCCGTGTTAGTGTGTCTGTTAAAGTCAAATATCGGTGAATACGAAATAAGACTGGCGTTCCATTGGATTTGTTGTAAGTACTTGACTACCTTTGCGTGCGTGTCAATGCTGTATTATGAATACCTAATATCAAGGTTTTTTTTCATTTTTGAGAAAAGCACTATATAAGCCTCGGCACGTGAAAGGCTTTGCAGGCTTCGTACATATTAAAGGGCCTCGGCGAAGCCTCGGCCCTTTAAACCAGTACTCAGCCTGCAAAGACCTACTTTCCCGGCCACGGCAATAATGTACTATTGTATATGAGTTTGAAAGAGATGGAAATATGAATGTCAAAACAATGATGAACTTTCAGAGTATGAGAAATGAAATAGTACATTACAGACCTAGGGTGGTGAATTCGTAAATGTCCCAGATCGCAGGTTTCTGTGCTCTGCTCTGTAATAAATATGCGATCTGGGGCTTTACGAATTACCGCCCGTGGTTTGTCAAAAGTTTGACGTCTTGCCTGGCCAAAAAGTGAGATTTTCTCTCCGCGTAGCGGGCAGAAAATCCCAATTTATGGCCATGTAAAATAGTTTTTTTTACTCTTGAAAGCGAAATGTTTTCTGTGATTAACAAAATTAGAGAAAAGACATAAATATTTTTTATTGAAAAGACGGTAACGGAAATGCGTACAATTTCAACAATTGGGATTAGTGCTTCGTCAATGACTTCTCCTCAAATTATGAATAACTATGCTGGACCCGAAGCAAAAGACTTTGCCCGGTGACTCTGTGTGTCGGTTTGTGGCATGGTAGCTCCTAGACGGCTAAACGAATTGTATTTTTTTTTTCATTTTTATCACATTGTATTATCCACCACGTTTTCTTTACTCGTACGGAAAAACTTGAAACTAAAACCTTTGCAATACAAACTGTATCAATACTTGTCGTTAGCGGCGCCACGGCCAAGTGAATAGGTAAGTTGGCATAGTGACAAACTCTTTTGTTTATGTTTGCATGACGAATGCGCGGTCCGTTGGAAATGGATCAATTGTCTATGGTACGTCAAAGCTTGGGGAGTTAATTGAGAGCGCTCATCAGCTATATTTCATGCAAATCTTGGTTGAAGCGAATTTTCAAAATTGTGTTGCTCTGTCTGATTGATTAAATCTTTTATGTCCTGTGAATTTAATTATTATGATGAACTTCATCTGATGCTACAGCATCAGCTAGAATTAGAGGAATATAGTCAAATCCTCGCCAACTTGCTCCTTGCGTTATAGACGGATACATTGAAGTAGTAATCAGGACTTGTGTTATTTACAGATCTCTCATGTTTTTTTTTTATCGATATTGTGCCACTCCCTCGATTACCTTGTAATCCCATGATCTTCACCAAGTCGCACCATCTTGTTTTGCACCTACCGACAGCTCGTATAATAGTTATTTAATAAACTACATATATCATAATTATATGCTTGTGCAGGCGGGCTGATGTTTGGCCTGCACCACCAGGAGGCGGCGGGGGGGCTCCACGCACAGCCCCGGGGGCCCGTCACCTCGCTGAAGGAGGAGCCCCTCACACGCGCATGGATGACCCCCAGCTCGCTAGTTGACAACACCAAGTAAGTATACACACAAAACGCGACCCAACATTGTACCGCACTGTAAATTGTAAACCTTCTGGTTAAAGGTGCCATTGCAGCATTGAACTAACGTCGTTAGTATTCTATATTTGAATTTATATTTTCTTGCGCCGAGGCTGAATTGGTATCGTGAACATTACAAATCCCTAAATAAATTTTTAGATCGCTCTACAAAAAAATCACTATTTAAATCTTCTGACATTGTTTGACTTTCTCGTACCCTCCAATCCATACCAACAATTTGTCAAATGTCTTAGGAATCAACATGCTTATTCAATATCAACAAATTAACTGGCAAAATTACGTTTACATTTACGTTTTTTCATTTACAATGTAGTGTGTACACTGCGTCCTTGATATGGTAATTTTACCAAGTTATGCAAAATTAAAAAGTAAAAAAAAAAAACCAATGAACAACTGTGTGAAATGTTGGCTATGAAAGATTATTTAGTAGGTACCAACATTTTAGTTACAGATAAAAATCGTCAATATCCCTTTGTATTTACAGTTATAATAAGCCTTTTAGCCGCCGAAAAGAGCATCGCACTAAACTGGTTACGTACAAATTGTATTAAAGTCCGCAAAGTGAGCAAACGGCACCAAATGTCTGCGTGACATTAAATAGCTCTATAGGATTAACATGGTCCCCCATTTTGTATGGTTATTTAAGTCTAAGTTTAAGTAAGTCATGTTCATAAATAAGGGCCGTTGAAAGGCTCGTTTGTTTTACGTTCACACAATAATTTTAATTCCTTAAAACAACAGAATTAAGTAAAATGTTATGTTGTATATACGGTTGTTCTTAAAAAATATAGTAGATATTAACCTTCCATTAATTAAAAAAAAAAGAACAATTACAAGAAAAAAAAATCTTATTTTTTAACGTTGTTCAAATGAAATATCATTTTATCATTCTCATTTTCGATCCCCCCTTTAATGCATGATCAATTGTATATGATTAAAGTCTAAAAAACCTTTCGATATACGTCATTTTCGATTTTTTATTTTAAAAAGCCCTTAGTTTTTTAAATCTATTCGATGCAGACACAAAATAAGTATACTTACACCAGTATTATACCTATAATATTAGGTATAACACCCAAGTAATAGGGTAACAATACCCTTTGTTGAAATTTTGGCACGTTACAATGAAAATGTGAGTACGCGTGGTCACAGCGCACTTACGAAGCGTTATTTCCCTGTGACCATTATTCAACCTGCTACCAACCTGCCGATGCAACAATGACTTCATTATCGACCAATCAGGGACGAGCATTCGCGATAATGAACGGTAACAAGTGTTCATAGAGGGCGCCATAAATCATGGGGGATATTGTACCATTTGTACCCCGTTTTTTGCCAAATGCTCTAGGACTGTTTAGTTAGTAGGACTGTTTATTTTTGCGGTGAGATTTGTCGGTTCATTCTGTTGATTTTTTTTTTAGGAAAACTTAGGTACTTAATTAATAAACGTTTGATGAAAGTACAAAAAATAAAGAACAAATTAAATAAAAATAGATCATTCAAAATGTGCCTAGGTACTACATCCTTTCTTTGGGATGGACATAAAATCGAAAAAAATTGACAACAAGTAGGCACGAGGTGATACAGTGATACAAGTTACATAGGTAAATATTTTTCTTTTATACTACTAATAAAATGACTAGTATTTATGATACCTATAACATGTAGGTAACCAATTTATTTTAGTAATTATGAAAGCTTTAGAAACTACCATGGGTATAAAAAAAATACTAGGGAAATTTCAAACTCCATAACAGTACACAAAATGGCATGAGCGATTCGAAAATTAATACCTACCTACATGATTCGGTATGAAACAAAACACATTAAATATTTAATTTATGCGACCCGCGCTCATTACAAAGAGCACATTTTCTCTAACAAAATAAACCCAACCCTCGAACAAAAATAACGTATTTGTGCAACAAGAGTGAGCATTTGGTACAGTTAGCGGATAATATGACGTATTGATGCGGCCGGGAATTAGTGCGTATTGTGTGCTCAGAGGAACCACCCCATCTGTCGTGTTGCCGTGTTTGCCTTGTTCAAGTGTTTATTATTTGCGCGCACTAGTATCTTATAAGGTCTTTATTCAAATCTATCGATCTTAATTTGGATGTATATTATTTTTAATTCGATTTAACGGCTTTCTTTGGCGCCGTTCTTTTTTTTTACCCGAATTTCAAGAAGGGTAAATGTTATTCGTGCGTAGCTATCTCTATCTAACTTTCTATTTATCTATCCATGTTTTGTTATTTTCTTTATTACCACGTTTTGGACAAACGGCTGAACCGATTTTCATGATTGAGGTATCATTAGAATCGTCTCGTCAACCCAAGTGTTGTTAGAATCGGTTGAGAAAACAAAATGGCGGCTGCACGGTGGAGCCACCTGAAGTGGAAAACAAAAAAAAAGGAGTTTGTTAAATTATACATTCAGAAATCAGGAATATTTATTTGCGTAAACAGTATTAGTACAGCATTATGGGTATCAAAATGAAGAGTTTGTCAAGAGGATTGCGAAAAAATTAAAATTGTTATCATAGTTGTCAAAATGGAGAGCCCTTTATTTTTCACTCAGAGATTTTATAAATTCGTTGAGGTTTTATAATTTTAGAACTCTTATAAGACGTCACATTTATTAGGAACGAATCCCAGTCTAGTATTGACCATTTTATTACTACTTTGTCCTATGACTGTGTTGCATCTACAGAAGTCGATCATAATAAACTAGCTGACGGACACGCGGCAATTTTTTGTAACCTGAAAATTAATATTTATACCACAAAAAAAATCAATATTAAGAGAAACGAGAAATATTAACGTTAGAAACGTATCAGAATTCAGATGTAGATTTAATGACATAGTCTGGCAAAACTCGGGCATAAATGGCTTGCTTAAAGGGATTCTAGGATTCTAGGGCTTTTCCGTAAAACCTTTAAGAAAACACGAAAAAAAGTTAGACCACTTTTTAAATCTAAAATTAAATGGATTACCATGGGCGTAAAAGTATCGAGTAAAATGAAACGTGTTTTTGCCAATTTAGTTAAACAGAAATGTGACACAAGCATTTTTTAGAGTATCGAGAAAATACATTACCATTTACAGAAGGGTCGTACGATAAGCTAAGAGAACAGCTGTGCAAGAAGAAATTAAGAAAGCGAAGGGCTCGTTTAAGGCCATATGGGTTGTGGTAAACAGACACCGTAATAGTAAAGCTCAAAACCATCACCATGGCAAATTAGTTTTAAATAAAAATCGGCCAAGTGCGTGTCGGGCCAAGCGCAAAGTATAGGGTTCCGAAGTTGACGATGCCCACAGTACCATTCTAAGACTTTTTAGCATCTAGCTAGCCTGTGGTATCGAGAAAAATCATTAATCATTTCATAAGTTGGTCGACTATGAGTGACTAGTTTTCCTTTCAACTACGTTATATATGCCATAACCGTGATTTTTTTCAGCCATCCAAATACCACCATTTAGCTGGCAGGGGGGGCGGGGACATGTGACTCTAACAAAAAATAGCACTTTAAAGCTTAATATTTCACAAACGCATCACTTAATCAAAAAATGGTTTTAACAAACCCACAATATTCAACGATATGCCGCAATATGGGGTACGCAAGAAAAAAAATTGCATCCCCACTTTACGAGTAGGGGAGGTACCCTATAAAAAGAAAAAAATCAAAAATTTATTGTACCTCTTTGTCAGCGTAACTAATATGTATATTCATGCCAAATTACAGCTTTCTAGAACTAAGCATCTCCGAGCAATAGTGCGGACAGACGGACGGACGGTCGGACGAACGGACATGGCGAAACTATAAGGGTTCCTTGTGGACTTCGGAACCCTAAAAACCGGCCAAGAGGCGAGTTAAACTCGCGTAGGAAGAGTTCCCATGGACCCATGATTATTTTCAATGACGTCATTTTCAAACCGTGTCAAGCTCTTTTATATGATACATTCCAAATACCATCATGGACTTCTTAATAAATCCTCCGTATTTTTTCCAAAATTTTAGATCCAGTGGTTTCGAAGATAAGGGGGGGGGGGCATGGCCTTTTTTTGCCTATTTTCTTAAATAACTCGAAAAATGTTGACCAGAAAAGAAATAAAAAAAATATTTCAGATCCTCATAAGAAGTACTTTCATCTGATATGTCACACGATATAGTTTGAAAAACTTCATTAATATTTTTTCAAATTAAACACCCAAAACTTGGGTCTATGTTTAAAATTCATTTATTTTCGTTACACGTCCGTTGTTGGGTCACAAACTTACATATATATACCAAATTTCAACTTAATCGGTCCAGGAGTTTCGGAGAAAATCTACTGTGACATACGGACGGACAGACACACGAGTGATCCTAAAAGGGTTCCGTTTTTACCTCGTGAGGTTCGGAACCCTAAAAAGTATCGGCTATTACCTATTTAAATGGTCAAATTAATAAGGTCTTAGCCACCTAAAATTTATAAACTGTTTATACTTCTTCTGGATTTTTATTTCGCTCTCATAAAATAATTGGTAAGTATCTACCATATGCCGCTTTTTTGTTAATAACTTAATCTACTTGAGTGATAACACACAATGATCAGACTTGATGACTAATAGACAAAAGAGGGCGGCGTGATGACAGCGTCATTTATATTCCATGTTGGCATCATTAACATCGCGTTTTTTATACTTTTGATCAATTACTCAATTAAATAGGTACTTACTTGAAATTTATTTTCATAATAAACATAACAAATCTACTTACAAGTTTTATATTCAGGTAAAAATGTGGGTAAAAATATTCAGGTAAAAATTTTAAATTCTTATTAAAAGTAATCAATAAACAAAACTAATAAAATAATGTAGGCCATTTTGAAATCGTTAGAAACTTTGTTATTGAGGAAAACCTATTTTTTTGAACTATCTGAACAATGATCTTGCCTTGACGTAGTTTTTAGGGTTCCGTACCCAAAGGCTGAAAAACGGAACCCTATTAATATGCCTCCGATGTCCGTCCGTCCGTCTGTCCGTCCGTCCGTCCGTCCGTCCGTCTGTCCGTCCGTCCGTCTGTCCGTCCGTCCGTCTGTCTGTCACAGGGCTCTATCTCTTCAACGGAAATAGGTAGATATTTGAAATTTTCACAGAATACGTTTTTCTTTGGCCGCTATCACAACAAATACTAAAAAGTTAAAATATATCTATATAAATTGGGGTCTTCATACAAGTGACTGTTTTTTTCTTCGTCTTATTTCAAGCGCTCTATCTAATGAACCATTATTATTAGACACCTGAAATTTTCACAAAATATGCATTATTATAATCTCCATCACAACAAATACTGAAACATTCAATAAGTTTATTCCCAACGCGGATTTTCACACAGGAAAGTTATGTATTTTTTCAAACGTTTACGTACAGTAATACAATAAAATTTTATAAAAAAAAATGATTTCCTGACTCTAAAACAACAAAAAATAGAAAAACTGAAAAAAAAACAGTATTAAAAAAAAACAAGAACAAAAAGTGTGGAAGGTTTGGGATTTGAACCCACGGTCACTTGAATGATATTCCACGTCTGTCACGATTACACCACCAGAGCACTTATTACGCTGGCGAAATTAAGTATCTATATTAGAACGAATAGAACAAAAGTCTAATTCAAATTTCGAATATTTTTTTGTATATTCATTCAAGTCCATGATATGACTAAATAGTTCCATGTTGCGAGTGTTTTTTTTTTCTAATGGCCTCATCGATGTCGCTGGCTAAAGAAGCATGGTTAGTTTAAAAAAATAGTACATAGTTATGATGAATTAATAAATTCTATACAGACGATGATTCCCAATTCCGATATGTGAATTTTCTCCTAACTTCCAATAAAATCTTGTTCGGCTTCGACCCTGCCTGATAGTCATAAGTTACTTAGTGTTGTGATTAAATTGATTTTTTTTTTCACCAACTGTGAATAGGGATCACATAGAGACGCTCAGTTGTACGGAACCCTACATATGCGATTCCGCATTTGACTGATTTTTATTTATTGATTTGCAACTTATTAATTCTAGCCAGTACCTATTTCTAAAAAAATATGGCCGGAATGGCAAATCCAAATTCGAATTCGCAAAACGAACGGTAAATCTCACCAAAAGATTGACAAAAGAGCCTGTGAGCGCAACAAAAAGCCGGGTACCTAATCGCGGAACATCGTGCCGAAACTGGTTGCGATAAATAAAACAATGGTGGCGTGCGAGAGTATAAAATGGCAATCGCGAAACCAATTTGTTTACGCAAATTCTGCAGCGGGCGAGATGAATGGGCGACCATAGCGTAATACGGGGCCATAATGCCGATAGTGCGGGCTAGAGTCGATGGAAATATTAGATAGATCCTTTCTATGAATGCGGAAGTCACTCTGTCTGTCTGTCTGTTACCTCTTCACGCTTCAACCGCTGGACCGATTGAGATGAAATTTGGCATGGAGATAATTGGGGTCCCGGTAAAGGACATAGGCTTTTTATCCCGGAAAAGCGCATAGTTCCCCTGATAATCGAATTCCACGCGGGCGAAGTCGCGGGCAGAAGTTTTTTTTATCTCTGATAAAAAAATGTGGAGAACTTAAATAGACGAAACTGAACTTCAACAGGTTTATTAGCTTCACCTGTGAATGAGTAAAACGCTGCCAAATCAATGCACAATAGACACACAACAAACCATAACCAAATACAACAAAAATAATATTGAAAGTTGAATCTCATTCTAATTTTAGAACATCCCTAGCTTCCACACTCGATGCGACCGACGAATGAGATATGCGACCGGAGATTTGATGAACTGTGCTCATTTCAAACGTCACCTATCGATATATCTATTGCAAACAATTGTCACACGTATCCGAAGTGACACCTTACCCACTTGAAACACAGTCTATTATTGCATCGAAATTCACATGTCGACATCGATGCGTGTGGCGTCATTTTATGTGTCAACACTCCACTTTGTAATATCGATATTTTGGCGAATCGCTTATAAATCTTCTGAATGAGTAGAGACCAAAGTTTCTAATGTCATTTTTGTTTCAATTCGCAATTTATTTATTTTCAATGATGGAAACTTCTTTTTTTAATTTTGCTGTTTAAAAAAACCCTAAAAAAAAACCTTTATGCCCAAATATTTGCAAGTCACGGCCACCTCAATAAATCATTCTCTAAAAGGATTATAATCTCTTCTTTTGTCTTTCTACCGTCACAACCGTTCGGTTACAAAAGCTGATTATTGACAAATAGGAGAAGCACTGTTGAGGGCTTTTAAATTTATGGCCATAATATTTTGGGGCCGACGACGTGTGGTTTCTGGTGCAGATGTGGTTTGGTTCAAAGAAAAGGTTTTTGTCACGTTGGAAGGAGCTCTGTTATAATTTTGAATGGGAACATGATGAGCTATTAACGTTGTAACTAGCCAAGTCAAATCATCCCAAGTGACTCGCAGAACTTGGCACCCATATAATATAGATCTCAATTCTTTTATTGGTAATTAATATTGAACTTGGCTTTTATTTCACATTTTTGTTTTGATGGGATATCATTACTTTTTGTATAGATTCATTTGATTTCTTATTCTTAAAAGGAAAAATGGAACTTTAATAGGATAACTACGTTGTCCGTCTGTCAAGACCATTTTTCTCAGGAACGCGTAGCGAAAACAACGCAATCAAAAGATAATTCAAAAGATCGTTAATTGTGATAGTTTTATAACTATCACAATTAATTAACGATATATTAAGTTAATAATTACCAAGCAAATTTTAAGACCACGCACCTCTAAGTTTACTTATGTGCGAAATTCGTTTACCACTGAGCTTTTCGGTGAAGGAAAACATCGTGAGGAAACCTGCACGCATCTGAGAAGCAATTCAAAGATGTGCGTGAAGTCCCCAATCCGCACTGGGCCCGCGTGGGGACTATAGCCCAAACCCTCTCGTGATGAGAGGAGGCCTGTGCCCAGCAGTGGGACGCAAATGGCTGTAGTAGTAGTAGTAGGTAGGTAGTAGTAAATTGTAAGAACAAAGTTAATGCAATACAATTCAGTACCTAACTGATTCGAAATCAACTGTTTTGTGTAAAGTAGGTATCTATTCGACGTCATTTTATGTATGCTTAAAATGTATAAGCCCGATGCCACTAACCTAGAACTCGAGTTAAGTTTATATAACTAACCCTGAATTAAGAGCCTAACCCGAGGTTAGCGAATTGGTGCAAGTGGGCGCTAGTATATATTTTGAACACCAACTATCTTTGCAGTAGCGTAGGCGTCGGCCGCGCTCACTTCGAGAAGCAGCCGCCGAGCAACCTGCGCAAGAGCAACTTCTTCCACTTCGTGGTCGCGTTGTACGACCGCGCCGGACAGCCCGTCGAAATCGAGCGTACAGCCTTCATTGGCTTCATCGAGAAGGACCAGGTAGGTCTTTACCTTGACCTCATCATCATTGCCATTATCATCGTGTTAACCAAAAACCTTCCACTCCTGGAGAAAATCGGTACAGAACTTCCTGAGCCAGTGGATATCAGCAAGTTTCTCACATTCATCGCTTACGCCCCGAACATAATCCATGTCAAAAGGGTCCACTACTGGACATAGATGTAACTGCCACGTTTGACAACTGTCTGCTGTCAAATCGATATCTTTTTCTTTCGCGGCAGACCAAGGCACTAATCCTATTAATCTCACGAAACGTGTGGTATGTCAAGATGGAGATTCAAAAGAATATTTCTAAAAAACGGTAACTTATAAAAAAACAACAACCACACTTCTGAACTCCATAATAAGACTACTATCAATAAAAAATATAATATGGATCACTTCTGAAAACTTAAGGTACCCAATTACTTTCAGTTTTTGTTCGTCTAAGTAACAAAACCTACACCGTCTACAATAGATATTTGCTCACCAAGAGGACTAATCTTTACTTACCCTCGAGGGATTCATAGTATGTTAAACTACTCCTACGAGGAAAAATCTAAAAGAGAAGAAAGCATTTTCAACCGCTCAAATGTACATAAACTCTTCATATTGCTCTACAAGCTGTACTTTGTATAACAAATGTCTCTCGAATCCCTCCATTATCAGTATCGTATCACTAAATATATTATCACTTCACAAAATAATTAATTTTATTAAACACAAAACGACAATCAACCAAACTCAAAATAAACAAAAGGCGTTATTTTTTCGCCATAGTAAAAATGGAGCTAAACACCTTTTATGAATTTGTCGCAAGCTATGACAGGTCTTTCGAATGTCCGACGGTGCGTTTACACCCTTGGCAAGCTTCGGCAAGCATTACAGGGCGCATCTTTACGTTAGAGTGATTCGCTTCTACTCGCCAAGCATGTAAACACACCATGTAGTTTGTCACAAAGCCGCTTGTGTCAAATAAAACAGTGTTTATGAATTCGCATCCATGGGTCGATTTAAAATTTTAAAAACAGGTTGTAGTAATGGATTTTCAATTCATACAACATTATTAAGCAGATATTGAAGCAGGATTAATGATCACCTTTCTCCCCAATCATAAGGTTAGTTCGAATGAGCTTTCCGAGTAGGTGTAGTATAAATTTTATTATCAACTATGTATTGACACTATTTAAATTCAAAACATTCCCAAGCCGTGTAGATATTTATCGATAATCAATCGCCCATCGATCAGGCTGCGCGTGACATGCACCATTGTGCGTCTGCGCATAAAGCGTAATTACGGGCGCAGGATCTCTGACTATGGGATTGATATTAAGTATTTATATTTATATTGAGTATTTATGATGTAAAATAGTCTAAATTATCGTCTAAAAGAAATGCTGGATTTTATATTGAATTTTTACTTTTCAACTGAACTAAATGTTTATTCCAATAATATTTTTTACATTTTTTTTTATACTGAAAGTACGTCAGTCGAATAGAAAAGATGCATATGCTTGCTATCCTTAATTCATTGTAAAAAAATAAGCATCAAAACACACGTTTGTACTCGAATACACTTTTGAAACTTATATAAATATTTTTTAGCGTAGTTATACCTCAACTCTACTTATATAATTATTAGGAGATATTCTCGGTATGTGTTTGACGTCAAAAAATTTAAATAAAAAAAACACCTTCAAACTCCTACAGACTGCGATGTCAAGTTCACTATATGATTATCAATTCTTAGGGTCGGTTCACTTGACACCGACTTCACAGTCTGTCGGAGTTTGAAGGCGGTTTATATATTTTTATTTAAAAAATTTTTTCGGGTACAGTCTTCAAACATTATTTTAGAAATACATAAGTAACTCTTAAGTCTTCGAAGTTGATACCAAAATCATCTACGTCCCTCATTTTCTCATGGATCCCAGGAGAACTGAACCAAATTAATATGTGACAAACTTGTAAGTACCAGCTTTCGAACAATAAGGAATCATCGAAATCTGTTCACGTTTACTATTTATTTTTGGTGAACGTACATAAAAAAAAAAAGATTCTGACGAATTGAGAACCTCCTCCTATTTTGTAGTTGGTTAATAAAGTCTTATAAATTGATGAATGCCGGCGGCGCCACGATAACACATGACGCAATGTATGTCCATGACGATGATGTCCTCCGTAATGGGACATATTCATTAATGTTTTCTTATGACGCTATCACGTCAATTATCGTCCATAAACCGACTTTATAGACAACAGATTTTTTTTCGTGTTATAAAACACTTTACAGTCTATACTAAATCGTAAAACTGTTAGTTTAAGAACTACGTATATCATATTTCCCTACAAAACTAAGACTGGAAGTAAATAAGATACTTGCCATTTAATTAATCTAAGATTTTTTGTGATTTTCAGTCTTAGCAGGTAGGTCACTGAACTCTTTCGATTTTGTTTTCAATGTTGTTTTTTTGTTGCAGGAAGCGGAAGGTCAAAAAACAAACAACGGCATTCAATATAGGCTACAACTACTTTATGCAAACGGTAAGTAATGTACTATAAAACCTATTGATAAAATTGAAAAGATAATTTGTTTAACTGTAGGTGAAAACATCCAAGTTTTAACTCTGTAAGTGTAGAGTAAGGCGCGGTCCCTATAGCCACAAAACGCCTTGATATAGTTAAGGACGGTAAAAAATTGACAGATTGTCTATGGAGCTAATGTCAAATTTTGACTGTCCGTAGCCAAAACGAGGCGTTTTGCGGATATATGGGAACCGGGCATATATGACTCAACGAATATTACATATATATATTATACCAATACATGGTATAGGCAAACGAGCGCATAGCCCACCTGATGATAAGTGGTCACTGCGGCCCATGGACACCGAAATACTACCACATACACCACATCACTATATATATATGACTACCACAACCAACATAGAACACAATGAAACCATAGCTTCGTCACTTATTCATACAAAGTCCATCTACTTGCAGACTACCAATTCCAAACTTACTTATACAAACTGAATTAATCCCTAGCCATTTCTAATAAGGTCTTACAGTGCCGCATATTGTTGTGAGCTCGATGTAAGAGACAATACCGGTGGCCGTGTAAATATTTGCCGTGGGAGGAAGACAGAGTATTGACCCGAACAATGTTCCATGAATGATAAGTGCGTCTTTAGATCGGCTACTCAACGATAGTATAGAGCCACGCTACTGTATTATTAAACTAGCCCGCAATATACCAGCCCGCGTTATACCTAGTATAACCCGCGTACGTCCCATTTTCCCCGTTCCCACAGGATATTCGGGAAATCTTCTCTTAGTGCTCTCTTATACACTCCCCGACGAATCTACATGCCAAATTTCAGGTTTCTACGACCAGTCGTTTTTGGCTGTGCGTTGATCGATCAGTCTGTCAGTCAGTTTCTTGATTTAAATATCTTGAAAACGCATCTTTTTTAGGTTTATCGGCGTTGCATTAATCATGATTCAAAAAAGTTGTCGACTTTTTGGTGTGGAGGTCAAAGAGATATGTATAGGAATGGCATGACAGAACTTAGAAAGCGTGTGGATTAAGTAATAATATGTAATTTGTGCGACACCGGCTAAAATCCTTCGCTGCACCGCCTTCTAAACTGCGTCGTACCATACTGGGGTATGTGTATTTTTTTTTAGAGTACTGAGAATTTGTCCTGTCCCTGTGAATTGAGAGGTATTAAAATAATAAGCTGGGATGACATAATCTGGATGGTAGCAAATGTGTATTTTGATTATCTTGTGGAGAATTTATTAGAATTTGATTCATTGTTATAAAAATTACTTATGTTAACTACATAAGTTAAAGATAGTATTTTGTTCAGATTTTTTTTAAGCTTTGAACTTCTATTTTATTTCTTGTTTTAAAAATGCAGAGTGCAGAGGCAATTTCAGGAGGTTTTAACAAATTGTGCAATGTCTACGCTGCCGCTGCTACGGCGTAGCTCGTAGCGCTAGGTGCTACGCGCCGTTAGCTGCAGTTAATGAACCTTGTGCAACCGTGTTAAGATTCAAACTTGATTGATCCAGTTCACTTTGCTTGTAAACAACTACACTTAACTTTGTATAGAAGACAGAAAGCTAGAATGTCCATTGGCGTGTATGTTGTGTTAGTGTGATAAAATTAAGTGGATATTTATTTTCTTTTTTTTTTACAGGTATCAGACAAGAGCAAGATATATTTGTACGACTCATCGATTCAGTAACCAAACAGGTAAGCTCTCAACATGTCTGTTATATTAATAAAATTATATTTAAAAAAAATGTTTAAAAGTTTTTTCGTGTGGATGTATGTAAAGTTTGTTGGATACAAAAAAAAAACTAGTTTGGATTTTTTTTTAAATGACGCTTTCACGTGGAATTTTAAGAGTGTAATTCAGTCTATTGTATTCCCATTAGATTTTTCACATATGCGCAAATTTTCAATTCTTGTTAATAAAGAGCTAATTATTTACCGTCCAAAAAATGATACAAAAGCTTCACAAGAGCAATAAATAAATCCGATTTCACAAATAAAAATCTAGTTTTGAAACACTACGACGAATACACAACAATGGCATATCACGAGGCGCGCTTCGAAGCACTTAAGCCGTCGACGCATAGTCTATTACTGCTAAATCCACGCGCCTTCCAAGTTGTGTAAACCTAGTACCGATTCTCACTCCCAACTCGATCGTCGCCCGCACGCGCCGCCACGTGGCCGCTGATTGTCATCGCCGCGATTAGACCGTAATCCCGCACCCCCGGTCAACGGAATTGCACCAGTCGATTACCGTTATCTCGAATTACCTACAATTTCATATTCGATGGGGTGTAATCTGAAGTGCAATTGGAGGTCTCAAAATATACCTAGATGTCAAAAAATATAAGAACCTATAATAATATGAAGTTACATTCGACTGTTTTTTATTACAGACAAATGTGAGAAAAAGAGATAAAAATACAAAACAATTCATATAAAAGTCATATTTTCGATGTTTTATTAGTCACAAAAAAAACACAAATTATGCAAAAAGAAGCTAGTAAAGGCTGAAATATTTTTTCCTATTAATGATATTTTCTGGAGACCTCCAAGTACAACCTACATTTACTGGTCTATATAAATCATACCCACACTAGAGTGTGTAGCGAAATTTTCAAATCTAGTTGGCAGTGTCGAGTTTTCGGAGTAGGGCTTGGTTAGATGCAATTTAGAAGTGTCATATGAAACTCTTTTGTATTTGTGAGTGCAGTTAAAAGATTATGAGATTTATAAGGGTTAAAACTATTTCACACGTCACTCAGTGTCGAGCGAAATGCTTATTATGAAACATTTGCACTCTCTGAGAATAGTAGTAGTACTCGTATTATAATTTCTAATTTAATTATAAAACTTTAAATTATAAATGTATTACTAAAATATGTTATAGATATCGATAATAGAAATTGTATTAACGTACAATACTTAATCATAATAAATAAGCTAAAAAGATTTTGATAGAATTTGGAACCTGCTAAGGCCTATAAATATTATGAACGATACAAAATGTACTGTGATAGCTTGGCTTCAAATTGTACTTATCAAGTTATCATATCGGCAATCAAACGTAAAAAGTAAAGCTTACTACTTAATTAAAGTCACACGCGTAAATCAGTAAATCCGCGCACTAACGACACATATATAATTTCAGCGGCCTTGTTGTGTAACCAGAGGCCAATTACTAAAGATTTATGTGCCCACATAATTAACTTACGTTAACGAGAATTACCCACCTTAGTTGCACTTGGCCAGTAATAAGATGCAGTGGGAAGTTTTCGTAGTTCAAATTGGGTTTTGGTAAGTTAAAGCCTAGAAATGGAGGAATAGAATGCTTTTGAACTTAATTGGCATTAAAATTGAGGCGACAAATGTTTATTTTTTAGTTGGCGCTGATTATTTCACAGTTCCTATAGATCTTGGAATGGAATCAAAATGAATTGAATTATTTTCATATACCTAATGATGATTTCAATGAACCAAATTCAAGGCCATTATGACTTATCAAATCAACGAGATGTACTGGTTACAGAAGTTGTCTTTGTAAAGTGATTTTTACTTCTTTTTAATTTGATATTGAAATATTGATTAGAAAAAGTCAAGGTCAGCCGGGAAAGTGCACCTGCCATAAATATCGAAAACGACAGATAAGTACTTACTAACTAATCAACTAACGATATCTTACGCTCATACAACACATATAAAACAAGGCCATTGCGATACACAGTAATTGTCTCTGTTCACACGGTATGAGGTCGAAAAATAAATAAAGGTGAATTTCTAGGTATCCCGTTGGCGCACTTGCCCCAACTGACTGATTACAGAATCTACCTTTTTGACTCTATTGAAAACCTATTGTAAACCAGGTAGCATGTCGTCAATGATTCAAAATTTTAGACAGTCAAGTTCACCCCAATACTTGCAATTGATTTTGTAGTTGTAGCTGGTTCCAGTGAACAGAAAGCAATCAAAATTCCAAGTCCATTCAATTACAACAATAAATTACATTCGTACTTAAACATAACCACTTTGCCGCATGCAAGACAGTCGTGAACAAAAATGGCGATTTCAAGATGGCGCCCAGATAATAGTGGATTTAATTGTATTAAAACGTTAGGCTGAGGGCACACGGCAATCAGCTAATGCCGGTGCAGTAGACACGCGACGGAAGACGTTATGTTTTGGGTCAGGATGGGTAAGTGGTCACTCTATTGTATAACTACCCTGTAACAGGCCGGTGGTAAAAAACGTTTGACTGGACTAACGTGGGGATTTCGACCAACTTTATTATTTAGGATTTAAAGGTTGTTTAGGTATGTAAGGTAATTATTTAGTAACTTCATCCAAAAGTGATAACTATTATGAGGATCACGGTATATTTTGGGTCAGGGTCAGGATGGCACAGTGTTGACTTCTAAATAGAGGAAAAATCAAATAGATAGTCATCTAATCTACAACAAAATTACGAATTTAAATCGATGCACCTACATGTAACATGTGGCATGCTAAAACGGTTGACGCAATCTTGCCCTTATTTTCTATCATGTCACTTCTCAACAGAACATTTTTGCTGCACAGCTGTTCAATGTAAGTAGTTAAATAACTTAAACACATAATTCATTTAAAAATATTCTGCTTCGTTTAAATCGATATAGCTTTCATTTGCATCTCATATCCAATCATGGCCCTCTACTAGTATAACATTAATAACAGGATTATTTGTGTTCCCATACTAAATCACTATCATATCAATATCTAAAACATCAATCTGGCACCCTCTGTTTGAACATAGTCTTAAGATACAGGATCATGCGCCGCCGAATGAGATTCATACAAATCCCATACATTTGCAGAAGGCTGAAAAGAGAGGCGTGCGCACCGCACGCGCCTGCCTGATTGTGTTTACTTAACAATGTTCATACAACATATTAATTTGAAGCTTTCTTGTTGGGAAAATGACTTTCGGAAGCTGGGGTGGCGATTCGGCTTTATTAAAAGAAGGACTGGTAATTCATTTTGAGCTTTACCGGTACTACCGATACCTATTAATATTTATGGAAAAAAGTAGTATTAAGTATCTTTCTTAAGATCCTTAAAAATTTGGAAAAACGAGATTTATAAAATAATAATTGATATTGATAAATCAACAGTGGGGTCATAGCTTAACCAAATGAGAAACTTGAACGGGTATCCCGGTGCTGTCAACTACACTATCCTTACTTGAGGTGGGTTCGAATCCTGCTTGAGACCGTGCAGTTCTTGTTTTCTTTGATAGTAATTAACATTTTTCGTTATTCTCAGCCTGTATCATGGTCTATTGACAAACAAACGGTATTATTTACAACCAAAAATTCTCTCTAGATATCCCTACAAATACCACGACACAAAGGCAATCGCCGCCTCTATCTGTTTGCGATAAAACAGATAAACTCAAAAACATGTCATTCATAAGGAAAATGTAGGTGTATAATCCATAATTACTCCAGTAGGTACCTACCAGAACTTGGGGCGGATTGCTAGTTAGTTCTGAAAACATATTATGTTCTTAACAGCAGTTACCAATGCGTAAAAAAACGGCAAATTCAGCGAAATGATGAGAAAGTATAATATTGTGTTCAATTTAAAAGTCTCGGTGCGTTGTCGTTCATGTAAATCACGTGCTAGCGTTGTTTGCTGCACTCCGTCTTGCTACCCTCTTCCGCTTCTGTTTTTATTTCTTGTTTGTCCATAAATTTAGAACAATGCTCGCGTCCTGGCAAATAAAAGTTTATTTTTGAACATCTCAAAAATATACGGCATGCGCCAATTTTTCTCGGGCGCTCTTTGTTCGTCGTATCGTTTAAAACTATCTTTTTTTAGCGTGTCAAAACATCTTTGTTTAAAAAGTTAAAAAGGATAAAAAATCACGATACATAAACACATTTAAAATATCATAATGTCCACATTATCCCAACACAACAGTAGCGCGCACCGGTGTCCGTCATTTTTTTTTAAATCCCCCCCAATTCCCCAGAGATTGAATCCCATGCGACGGGAATGCCCAGCGCGCCCCGCCATCCCTCAGGACCGAGGAATGAACTTGAAAAATGTTACAACTACTATTTTTGCTTGTACCTACTGTGCCAGTGCTTTAGCAACTAGGGACTTGTCACTTAGGACTTGAAGTGGAGCCAAGTTACGGCATTCCGGTTTTATAGGACTTTTTATACCTATCGAACTTACATAATTCGAAGTATGTGTTTAACGGTCTGTTGTCAATTCTAATCTAGCTTTGTCAGAAACATACGACTCTATGTAAATCGTACTGTTTGTCTGGATCTTGTTAACGGCATTTGAACTTAAATAATGCAAGATTGTTAACACCAATGAATTTCATTTATTAAACAAGTATTTTAGGAGTAACCATTAAATAGTCAATCAATGAATTTATTCGACATATTCGTAACTTACTGACATTGTGATCATGGTTCGATCATTTTCCAGACAACTGAATTTCAAACTAGGTTTATAAGTAATATTAAAACAAATGCCAATAGTCACTTTCTTGCTTCTCACAATCTATTAATTTAAATCGTGCAGAATCCGTCTTTTTATTGTATTTTATTGAAATAGACACACCAACAGCATACATATAAAACATTGATAGAATTAACATTTGTAGGAACATCGTTCTTATATGTTAGCCAATTACAGGCGTGTACAACACACATATTACAATTTAAAATAAATTAAACCAAACAATAGTCTCACTATTTTTTTCTCTATTTCAACTGCTTAGGTACGACAGAATCAGTTCCATTAGTACATTTGAATCGAATAAAACCCCTATTATGCAACCTAAACGCATTATGACTGCAATCGTACCTCATCTGCCGCACACCTGATTCCAAAGCCCTCTTAGAATTCCCCCTAATACTAGTTCTGCTTAAATACTTTTATCTGACCCCCGAACACCTATTACTGCCCTACGAACGCAAACCCCTTGGAAATCCTTCCACAAAGGACGATAATACCCTGCCATTTCATATTCAATTAAATATTTTGTCTGACGAAAAAATTATGTTTTGGACTTAGGGTGCCTAGCGTTGGGATTATGTTTGTTAGCGGTAACTGATATTTTGAAGATTTTTGGGGTAACAATGCCTTATATAAATTTGAAAAAAAAAACATGCACTTTACTTACTGGCGCATTTTCCCCGTCTAACTTAGTTTGGCTTACATAAATATACTGTTTAGGGTTCTGAAGTTCACACGGAACCCTTATAGTTTCGCCATGTCCGTCCGTCCGTCCGTCCGTCTGTCCGCACTATTGCTCGGAGAAGCTTAGTTCTAGAAAGCTGTAATTTGGCATGAATACATATATTAGGTACGCCGCACAAAGTGGTACAATAAAATTTTGATATACATATATATTCTTTTAGGGTACCTCCCCTACTCGTAAAGTGGGGATGTATTTTTTTTTCTTGCATAGGTACTCCATGATGTGGGGTGTTATTGAATAGGTCTTGGAAAAACATTGTAGGTCTGTAAAAACTATTTTTTGATTAAACGATGCGTTTGTGAAATATTAAGCTTTAAAGTGCTATTTTTTGGTAGAGTCAAGTGTCCCCCTTCCCTGCCAGCTAAATGGTGGTTTTCAGATAGCTAAAAATATTCATGGTGGTGGCATATATAATGCGGTTGAAAGGCAAACTATCACAGCTAAGAAGGCTATACAAGTTTCCGGGTCATAGTTGCACAATCGTGTGACATATCAAATGAAAATACTTTATATGAGGATCGCAAATATATTTTTTTGATTTCTTTTTAGGTCAAAACTTTTCGAGTTATTTAAGAAAATAGGCGAAAAATTACCATCCCCTCCCTTATCTCCGAAACCACTGGACCTAAAATTTTGGAAAAAATACGGAGGATAGTTATTAACCTATAGATTACAGGTAAATTATTTAGAAGTCCATGGTGATTGAAATCTATCATATAAAAGAGCTTATCCTGTGAAACTTTTTGTAAATGACTTCATTGAAAATAATCAAGGGTCGGAACCCTCTCCACGCAAGTTTAACTCGCTTCTAGGCCGGTTTTTTAAATTTGTAGAGAAACCAATTTTTTAAAACACTTTTTTGTAAACAACCATTATTTGAAAAGTTCTGTATTTTTTACATTTAATTACCTAACAGAAGACTATTTTGTAATTAAAACAAGGAACACGCTTAAATAACGCATTTTCGACCCTAAAAATAACATTGCACATTTGGTACCGTACCGGCCGGATTAGGGCCCTACCAGTGATTAGATATTAATGGCTAAGCACCCCGCACTATGCACGCTACCGAATCAAATTAGGAGCAAAACTTCCAGTGCAATTTGTCGAACGCAAATAGGTAAGTTGTTGAGCAAAAAGTACACAACAAAATGATTTTCAGAAATTAAAGTGAATTTTCATGGAGGTTTCATCGACTAATAATTCGACTACCTAACCTTAAATAATTTGCTTTTAAACGTTTACTTTTACCTAATGAATATAGCTTTTATAACATACGAGGAGGAAAAAGCAATATATAAGTTAATTCACTGCGTAAGTCATATAAAAAAATATCGTTTTTAGGTTCCGAAGTCCAGGTTGGAACCCTTATAGTTTGGCTATGTCTGTCCGTCCGTCCGTCCGCAGCATAGCTCGGAGATGCTCAGTTCTATAAAGCTGTAATTTGGCATGAATATACATATTACGAGTAGTTACGCTGACAAAGTGGTACAATCAATGAGAGCGTGGTGTATTTCAATGAATGGGAGCTACTGGTAGTGTCTTGTACCAGTAGCTCTCATTGATTAATAGTACATTATTGCAGAGGCCGCCAAGTAGCGTATTGCCGGACGAGTCAGTTAGAAGGCTGAGCGAAGCGAAGCCTTCTATTAGTACGAGTCCGGCAATCGCAATTGCGGCCGAGGTATATATAATGCTTTTCTCAAACAGCGAGGAAATACGTATGGTCAGTCGGGGCAAGTGCGCCAGGATGGGGTAAGTGTGCCTAACATAAATATATCGAAACCTATAAATATTACTCCACTAGTAGTTGGCTGTTTACAAGGCATAGGGGCGAAATAAATATAGGCGCACTTACCCCACATCAGTATTTACTACTTCCATGATCGTGGATGATGTGGCCATGGAAGTTGTACTTATTACCTCCATGGATTTGTCAATTTCGGGGCAAGTGCACCAGGATGGGGTAAGTGCGCCTAACATAAATATATCGAAACCTATAAATATTACTCAACTAGTAGTTGGCTGTTTACAAAGCATAGGGGCGAAATAAATTTAGGCGCACTTACCCCACATCAGTATTTACTACTTCCATGATCGTGGATGATTTTGCCATGGTAGTTGTACTTATTACCTCCATTTATTTGTCAGTTTCGGGGCAAGTGCGCCAGGATGGGGTAAGTGCGCCTAACATAAAGGTATCGAAACCTATAAATATTACTCAACTAGTAGTTAGCTGTTTACAAGGCATAGGGGCGAAATAAATTAAGGCGCACTTACCCCACATCAGTATTTACTACTTCCATTCCATGATCGTGGATGATTTGGCCATGGAAGTTGTACTTATTACTTCCATGGATTTGTCAGTTTCTCTACAGACGTGTCTCAAATAGCAAGCGAATTAAAAAAAAACACACACGACAATAATGTTTTTGCTGGCCAAGGCCGGCAATGGACAGCCTCGCGTCTTCTTTTTTTGAAAGTAACACGAACATTTCCGAGCATGTTTGAGAAAAATACAAAATACATTTTTCATAGTGTAATAAATGTAGGGGCTGGCCAACGATGCCCATGTTAATCCTCCTTCGATAACACCACGCGATAGGCGCAAGGGGTACATAAATTAGCAAAAATAATAACTCGATGAAGATGAAAAATCTTATCTTTCCGCTGATTCTTAATTAGATAAATTATAGGTCTGTCCAAATAAATTTTAATTTTATTTTTTATTTTTAGGGTTCCGAACCTCAAGAGGTAAAAACGGAACCCTTATAGCATCACTCGTGTGTCTGTCCGTCCGTCTGTCACAGTCGATTTTCTCCGAAACTACTGGACCGATTAACTTGAAATTTGGTACGTATATGTAAGTTTGTGACCCAAAGACGGACGTGTAACGCAAATAAATGAATATTAAACATAGACCCCATTTTTGGGGGCTAAATTTGAAAAAATAATAATGAAGTTTTTTAAACTATATCGTGTGACATATCAAATAAAAGTACTTCTTATGAGGATCTCAAATATTTTTTCTTTTCATTCCTTTTTTTGGTCAATATTTTTCGAGTTATTTAAGAAAATAGGCGAAAAATTACCATTCCCCCCCCCCCCCCCTTATCTCCGAAACTACTGGACCTAAAATTTTGAAAAAATACGGAGGATAGTTACTCGTTTTGACCTATACATTACAGGAAAATTATTAAGAAGTCCATGGTATTTGAAATCTATTTTATAAAAGAGCTTATCTTGTGAAATGGTTTAAAAATTACGTCATTGAAAATATTCAACGGTCGGAACCCTCTCCACGCGAGTTCAACTTGCTTCTTGTAATTTTTTTCATCTGTTCTGTGACTAATTGAAGTTTTTTGTTGCAGCCGATAGTGTATGAAGGTCAAGACAAAAACCCTGAGATGTGCAGAGTGTTGCTAACGCACGAAGTTATGTGCAGGTAAGCGTTTACGCCATCAATTGTGATTATCTTCACATTGAATTTCCAGTTTAGGATAAAGTAAAAAAGGTTTTCGTGGAACTGTCATAGGGATCATTTGTCATAAACATTGCGTTGTTGCAAGTCATCGTTCTGGTTATCTTGCTATTGATGCCACATATTGAGCATTTAACTATGTCAACAATGTAAATAACCTTTGAATTCTTGGAGACCGAATAATATTTAATGGTATTATTTTCACTATTTATTAACGTTGTAACTAAAGTGAAAATAACATTATTTTATTAGATACTTAATCTGGCAGGTTTAAATCACTTCGTATAAAACGTTCTTTAAAAAAAAACTCAAAAGTAAATAAAGACACTCGGTCTTTTACATGTGCACAATTTGTTTACGAATAAACCTTAACACCGCTTCCCGAAGTTACAAGTCGGAAGTTCGCGAAAACAAAGAAGTGAATGTCCTTATTAACTTAACCGTTTAGTTGCGGTTGTTTTTCCGGTATAACAACACTGCGTCTCGCCGCCATAATCTGTGTGTGCTTTTGTATCTACAACGTTTCACATCTGTGTGAGCAATTAAAATTTTATTCCACCTTAGACGCAATATAGCTAGCTCTTTCGGTACGATATGTGCGTCCCGTCCGCACGTCTTCAGGGGAGGAGTCTCGGGGGAGTCTGTCCTTTCAATGTCTTTGCCCTTCGTATCAAGGAGGCCCGGTAGGGTGACGTACACAATGTTGACGCAGCGTGGAGTAGGCTTGTGGATAGCTTTTTTTCCATGACCCGTTTATTTGGAGCTGTTAGTTGTGTCGCACCTCTAAGTTAGTTATGTGCGAAGCTCAATTTGAATTTACCACTGAGCTTTCCGGTGAAGGAAAACATCGTGAGGAAACCTGCACGCATCTGCGAAGTAATTCAAAGATGTGTGTGCAGTCCCCAATCCGCACTGGGCACGCGTGGGGACTATAGCCCAAACCCTCTCGTTATGAGAGGAGGCCTCTGCCTAGCAGTGGGACGCAAATAGGCTGTAGTAGTAGTTGTGTAACATAAGAGGCAATTTTTATACGTCTTGAGGTTGTAGTTTCACACTTTCAGCTTTATTTAGGATCCAGCAGTATTATATTATCTACGCATAACGGAATGAGTAGTATTTTTACCGGTACTAAATCAATACAGAGTGCAACTAATGTTGAAGAATCAGCAAAGGACTTGTTAAATCCGTTATTTGTTTCAACCTAAAATGAAAACTTAAGTAAGTACATCAAACTGATTAGAAACTCCACTTGAAACCCGGTAGGTACCTATAGAATAGATAGATAATATTCGAAAAATATGTCTGAAACCATGATCAAAAATTCTAAACTAACGGCTTTCAGTAAAATCATGTGAGCATTGCAACTGTATTACTCGACATTTTCTTCTGGTTTCTACGTAACTAAAAATTCTGAAATATATCAAAAATAAGGATCCTCGAGATTTTTATTAAGTTTAATGCGTGCCTCCCCCAGTAATGCCGGGAGCACTATAAATCGGCGGCGGATGACTGATACCGAACCCTTCGGCAAAAATAATATTGATTTTCCCTCCAATGATACACGTATCCATGCGAAAGGCACACTTCACCTTACCAAGTGTCACTGGCCAGTATCAGCCGCTGAGTGACACAGTTTTAAAAACCGGCCAAGTGCGTGTCGGTCGGCCAAAGTATAGGGTTCCGAAGTTGACGATGCCCACAGTACCTTTCTAAGACTTATTAGCATCTTAGCTAGGCTGCGGTATGACGTGCCCGCCCGACGCCGCCTCTACCGCTCGAAAAAAATCATCGTTTTTTTTTTAAATTATCATTACGATAGATAATTACTACTTGGAAATGATATTTAAAATAACTTATAAGGCTCATAACTTAAATTACAGCTTTCTAGAACTAAGCATCTCCAAGCTATGCTGCGGACGGACGGATAGACACGGCGAAACAATATAGTTCCTTGTGGATTTCGGAACCCTAAAAATTGACAGTTCGATATTCAAACTTTTTCGACGGTCGGGCGAAAAAGGAGCATTTTAGTAGGTTACCTAACTGTATACTAAATGATAGATGGTTTTTAACCGACTTCAAAAAAGGAAGAGGCTCTCAATTCGTCGGGTTTTTTTTTAATGTACATAAACTGTTCACCCAAAATAAATAGTACCTAAACGTGAACCGATTTCGACGATTCTTTTTTTGTTCGAAAGCTGGTACTTCCAAATTGGTCCTATATTAATTTGGTTCAGTTTTGATGCTGGGTTCCATGAGAAAATGAGGGAACTCCTCAAAATTTGCTAGCACGTAGATGATTTTGGTGTCAACTTCCAGGCCTTCAGAGTTACTTATGTATTTCTAAAGTAGGTAATGTTTGAACCTGTAGCCGAAAAAAAAAAAAATCGCTTCCAAACTCCGACAGACTGCGAAGTCGGTGTCAAGTGAACCGACCCAAAGAAATGATAATCATATAGTGAACTTGACATTGACATCGCAGTCTGTCGGCGTTTGAAGGCTATTTTTATTTTTTTATTAAAAACAAAAATAGTTTTTTTTTTTCACTTTTAGGGTATAATTATGTTCTATAGGATTTTTTTTGTTACAGTCGGTGTTGTGACAAGAAGAGCTGCGGTAATAGAAACGAAACGCCATCGGATCCTGTTATTATAGATAGGTAAGTGTTGCGAAATAAAAATAGCTACGACAGAGAAGAAATTTTACGAATCTCAAGCCAAAATGTACGCAATTCATCAACTAATGACGGCGTTTAAAAACTCAGGTTAATGCATTTACTGTATTTTTCACGATTTCCTAACTTTTGTTTCGTTTGCCAGCACTTTGACTATTTTTGTTGTGGCAAAGTTGGTAGAGAAAAGTTTACCTTCATTAGAGTACTCAATCATGAGTCTCGAACAATGAATTTTAGCGCAACTCGTATGTTGAAGTTATTTTTGTAACTTTCTACATGTCTACGTTAACTTACGGGAAATTGTGGAAAATGAACATTGTGAGTTGCACTATAAAATATAAATATAAATGTCCGGGGCTATAAAAATATGTATTTGTAATAAAACTTATCTCAAACGATACTTATATATAACATATACTATACCTACAGTCGAAGATATACTATATACCGACATGCATACTAATATACATATTATATTATAATATATAATATCCATACTAATATTATAAATGCGAAAGAAACTCTGTCTGTCTGTTACCTCTTCACGCTTCAACGGCTTGACCGATTTGCATGAATTTTGCCATGGAGATAGTTGGGGTCCCGGGAAAGGACATAGGCTACTTTTTATCTTGGAAAACGCATAGTTCCCGCGGGAACGCGATAACCGAAGGCGAAGTCGCGGGCAGAAGCTAGTAGATTATATGATTCGACAACGACCACAAAAAACGCCTCTTAATTAGCTCCCGAAAAATAAACAAAAGCGACCAAAGACCCCACGCGACGCACGCTGTGTCATTCATGAAATTTGAATTTCGAATGTTTAAATTAAAACGCGGGAGGAGTAGGCTAATCAAGCTGACAGATATCGCAATGGGATTGAACTATTGGTAGGTGATGTCGGGACGTGCCTTTATTTTTGGTCCTTTTTCGGGAATTCAATAGATAGGCGTCTCCCGTTCATTCGTCGTTCGATATTCGAAATGTAGGGTTGCGAGTAGGAAATAAATTGAAGCGATGAATAAATCCACTTACTTCAAAAAAAAAATAGATATGGTATTTGAACTAGTGTTCTTAGTGGTACTATGAGATGTGAGAGAGATATTAATAATAGGTAGGTACTTTAACCTGTTTCTGAGTTAAATTACCTTTTTACCTCGTTTCAGTTGACTTTTTTTTTTTTCAGGCAATATTTTTAATTTTTTCACATTTATAACGGCAGCCCTGCCGGTCTGCAGGTTGATTTTTGTGATTCGCTCGATTCAAAATTTTCCTGCCTTGGAAACAAAAAAAATTGAGCGCCGGCCTTTGTGTGCGAACTTTCCTTTGCTTTCGGCGAGGCATGAAGTTGATCGTGGAAATTTCCTAACCGGTAATAAACTTGATTTTCAGCGTTTGATATAAATTAAACTGCGGTTCAGTGCGAGATTGCAAACGATTTTTTTAGCCGCTTAATATGTATGAGGATCTATTTGAGATGGTATCGATGTTTCATTTTATGAGTAAGGTAACGGCACCACCGTCATGGACGACACGAAGCTTATTTAGGCCACTTTGACATTTAATCCAAGACGGTCTGGTCATGACTGGAGTATGTCCAAAGTATGTCCAAATTGTCCAGTACTGGATCGTTTGCCTTACGAGAAATGTGAAAGTTGAAATGAATTTTGTTAGGTGCTCACCCACGTTATAATTTTATATAAAAAATGTAGGAAAAAATATTCATCTTATGGATTGTACCATTATGGCACCACTCACGCCCCACCTGATGTTCCGGGCCCTAATTCGCTAGTTTGCATTAATTGAACGACAATTGCTGTACTATCGCGGCCGCAAGTCGCTAATGTCCGCCATAATCCATCAGGCCGCGCCCCGTACGCTCGCGAACTAATGTGCTAATTGAAATTGTGCAATTGCGTGCGAAGCGCCGAATTCATTACACTCCTGTTTTTCGCAATTTGCCTGTATCCTCCTTTTTTACCCCGCGCTGGCGACATGATACTTTTTTGATGGTTTAATTATTTTATGCATGCGTCATAACGTTTTAGCGTATTAAGAGTTAATTAATTGTTAAGTTAATAAATTACGTTAATGATGTAAAGGGCTATTTAAATTTTCCATTAAATATGACTTTGACAACATTGTTTCGATTAGGTTGGATCTCCAATTTATTGAACTTTGTTC
Source organism: Aethes cnicana (assembly GCA_963971205.1). Taxonomy (NCBI): domain Eukaryota; kingdom Metazoa; phylum Arthropoda; class Insecta; order Lepidoptera; family Tortricidae; genus Aethes; species Aethes cnicana. The sequence continues at coordinate 10,561,587 of OZ020277.1, forward strand.
ATAATACTTGTGTAAAAAAATAAGGTGCGTTCGCGACTTCTAGGGTTGTAGCAGCTCCTACTAAAAAAGGTTAAACAATAATAGATACTTACAAGAAAAGCTTTGAGTCGGATCTTAAACAATGCATCCCAAGAGTTAATTTTAATAAATCAGTAAATCTACCACGTGCAAACTTCGTTTTTGATATTCAAATAGTCTTATGTTAGAGAAGAGAAAGTGAAAATGGTTTATGTGGGTTAAAGTAAGTAGGTAGGGTGATCTTCACCGCTAAAATTTCAGCTGAAAATACTCCGTACCGCGGAACGCCGGTCCACGGATTCAAAATTTGATACAGACCAAAACAGTTGAACGGAAGCGTTCGAGTATCGATAACACGTATAATTGACGCGGCGAGCGAACAATGCAGAACCCTTCGAATCAGCGGCAATTTGTTAAGTGGATTTTTGCCCGAGACACGCTCGGCTTCGCTTCTGTACACAATTTCATTATCTGCGCGGACTACTATTAACTTATACCTACTATGTTTGGCCGTGTAATTATTTTACTCTTTGCCACGTTTTTAAACGTTTTCTGATGATTGCTTACGTAGGAAACTGCAACATGCTTCGTGTTCTATCATGAAAACAGCGTTGAGTTATAATGTGACTTTAACGTTATCCAGATAACGATTTTTAATAATAATGAAATCAACTTCAATAAATTTGTTTACAGAGAGTATTTTTTCAGTAACTGAATGCCGTTATAAAAAATACAGAGGTAATTTAGCAATCTAAAAATAAATAGTATAAAACAAAGTCGCTTCGCTGTCTGTCTGTTCCTATGTATGCTTAAATCTTTAAAACTACGCAATGGATTTTGATTCCTCTTGGAAGGTTTTCGTATAAGTATAATAATTTGTTATAGGCTATATTTTTTTGTCAAAAACTCGAATGCATCATTTTAATTGATAGCAGGGGTAGCGTGTTTAAGGGTTTGGGTATACATTAAAAAATAGACTTCAAAATCAATTCGTCGCCACGCAATCGGCCCCTAGGCAATCACTTAAGAATTTTATGAAGCGTAATGATTAAGATGTTTCTGTTCGAATGTAAAACGAACCGAGGGGACTGCCACTAAACCGAATTGTTGTGTTAAACATATTGTGACCGGAATAGCTATTAACGGATTAAGTGTTTGATGTTTTTAAGGGGTTGAAGGATTTCTTTACATGGATGCAATCAACTATGTTATCGATGAAGCTCTAAATACAGTCAGTTTAACGAATGATGATAAAAAAGATGAGGATGAAAACATTACAACACCTACAGATAAAATACACATAAAAATCCAAGCGGGATTTTTTGTGAAATTGTGGGATCATTAAACGAAAAATATCGAAATATTCCAGAGGACGCGGCAAAGGGGCAAGCTTAGCGACATATGGCTGACATCTATATTACAATGGGATCTTTACACCCTATTTCGGGTGCGACAAAATCAATTTCCAATTCGATATGACCCTTCTGTGCTTGTCATTTGATAGACTTGAATTCATGAATTTTATATTTATTTGTTAAGAATGTTAATAAGATAGATTTTATTTGAAAATTAATGTTGAGCCTCAGAAACTATACCTTCATTTACAGTTGCAAATTTTGCATTGGTAAGGCGATGAAAAGTTGTTACTGAAGCTCTAACTTCAAATAAAAAGGCTTGCAATTTTGTAAAAGCGTGGCTTCTTTGCCTGCAGTTTTCCTGTAATTTTCGGTCCCGCGAACGGCGGTACGAGGGAATCACGGCTATTATATTATCTCATTAGATACGCCGCGCCGCCGCCGCTCCGCTTCGCCAAATAAATTCTTTTCTAAGGGGGCGATTTCTCCATTAGGTTATTTTTAATACCTCTAACAATTCCATCTTTCCAATCTGAAACTACATATTCAAAAATCCCACTGTCAAAGGGATTAAATTCGATTTCATGCAATAGTAAATTTTCAGTGTTAACGTATAACAAGAACAATAAATTCATATTACAAATAGTTTGCAGCAAGTTAGCTGGTGCGCGATCCGCGGCTGCAGTTACTACGGCAAAGTTTCGATAAGTTCATAGTCACCTTATTAATAGCTTTGTGGTTTCATCTACTCGTGGAAAATGCTTTCTAACAATGCCAAAGTAGCAAAAGAATATTCGCCCAGTTTAAAAAAAGGGTATACCTACAAAAACATTTTGTAAATAAAGTTAACCTCACAAATGCACTATCTCAAAATTGTGTGGACGAATCACGGAATACTGAATAAAAAGCGGGACGCAAAGTATTTCGGCACACTTACAACGTAATGTAAACCAAAAAAAGAATACTGGTCCCAAAAGCTTACCCTGGGGAACGCCCGCGCGCTCGCCGGCCCGATACAGACACGACGGCGGTGATTAGGCTTCTTATCCACGAGATAGCGACAGAAACTGTGTAAGACTTAACAACTATGACCGTTTTCTTGTTCCCTCCAACCAAGCTATTTCTTGCCGCCGACTTATCTAATGCTCAACTTAAAATTCTTACGTCTCTAACTTTCGGTGTTTATGAAAATTTTAGAGAAGCTGCATATTCAAGCTCGAGGAAGCTGGCCTTGGTTCAATAAATCAAGCAGCGCAGTAATGAGACGTCTTATTTCTGATTTATATCGGCGGAGGTACTGAGCCCTCTGATTTTTCTACTCGATAAGTCCGGGTGACGATCGTAAATTGAAATATGATAAAGTCGCAGTAATAGGCCCCGGTAATCGTATCGACCCTCGTTGCACGAGACGCTCCATTGGCGAAGCAAAATATCATAGTAATACTGCTAATGTATTTCTTTTAACGGAGCGAAAGCTCCATTATTGGTGAAAGATATTGCTTATTCACATTTCTTTCAAATAATATTTCTTTAACCAGTGTAATTAAGCTGCACGATGTTCTATGTTTAACTAAAACTGCCTTTTAACAAAGTGATCCTTCTATGTGAGTTCGTTTTATACCATTACCATGTTCAGCTCTTCTATCTCAATTCCGACCTCATTCCCGATTCCAATACGTGATTCGTTGGTTCGCAAATTATTCGGTGAAAATTCACCATCTCGTTAGAATGTGCGATCCGGTCGGGCGAGGCGAGCCAACCGCTTGATAAATTGTCTGGAATAATAATGATGAATTGCAACTAGCCCGATCCTGATGTTGATTCGAATCTATGGAGCGATTCCACTGCCCCTTACACTAAGGGTTAGAAAGAAATACGATTTCTTTTAATGCCTTCCTCAATAGGTATAATATACCTATTAGGTAAGTAAATTCAATAAGTAATGTATTGTTAATAACGAACCTGCAATTCAACTTCGAACACGTTGTTAAATCAAAGCAAAAAAACTGTTTTAAACCCATTGACTTTAATTAAATATTCAGAAAAAAATGTATTACATATTAATTCAATTATTTCGACTTCTCATTCCATTAATGCTCGGCTTAAAAATAATATTCTCAGAAATAATTAAACTCCGATATTGGGTAGAGCTCGACAAAATGACTCCAAATTAGCGACATACCTATCTATTAAGGAGAGGACGTCGCGGGCCCATTTAATTAGTGACGGGGTTTTATCATCCGCCCTCTTTGCTTTTCTGTTCGTTGAAAATTTCAACTCTAATACCGCCATATTGGCGAAGCTTAAATTGGATGTAATGACGAAATTTCTATTCTCTCCAATTTATAATAAAAATGTTTCCGGAACATTTGAGATGAACAGAAAATCGTGTTTGACTTTGGGACGCGGACTATTCTTTTCATGCTTATTAAATTTGTATAAGATTCATGCGTGATATCTCTGAAGACAAACACACCTAGGCAGTTGGTAGGGAAACAAACTAACGTTAATTGTTGCTTTTATGATGGCTTCGCGTGAGCCGGGTCGGATGGCAAACAAATTGTTACCGTCAACGGAACCGAGCAAGCTGGATATGGCATTTATTTTCATAAGTATTTTTTTATAAAAAAAATACCATCATAAAGAAGAGTTGAGTTAAATGTGTTGCCTGCTTTCCTACGAATTCTTCGATGTACGTCGTATAGAGATATACATATTAGGTAGGTACTTTTGGATTTCCAGATTTTATGTAAGTAGAGGTTAAGAAAATGTTAGTAGATTTTTCATGTCAAATAAATACTCCCAACTCCAAAAAAACTATTAAATAAAATTATAGTCTATGTAAAAAAGGAGACTATACGTTTTGTGGCGTTAATAGATTTCAAAACATCACTTTCATTAGTTTGATGACAATTATATAACCATTATCTTACCGCAAAAAAGCAAAACAACACAAATTCAATTAATACGAGTGGCTCATTCAATTATTTATCTAGATTTGGATGTAATCATGCCCTTTTACCTGATTGATGAACTGCAATCTTCTTCAATTTACGGTATAATTGCGGTTTAGGACCGAGCTTGCTTTTTAGGGTTCCGAAGTCTACAAGGAACCCTTATAGTTTCGCCATGTCCGTCCGTCCGTCTGTCTGTCCGCACTATTGCTCGGAGATGCTTAGTTCTAGAAAGCTGTAATATGGCATGAATATGCATATTAGTTACGCTGACAAAGTGGTACAATAAAAGTTTGAAATATATTTTTTATAGGGTACCTCCCCTACTCGTAAAGTAGGGATGTAATTTTTTTTCTTGCGTACTCCATGGTGTGGCATATCGTTGAGTAAGTCTTAAAAAAATATTGTAGGTTTGTTAAAACCATTTTTTGATTAAGTGATGCGTTTGTGAAATATTAAGCTTTAGTGCTATTTTTTGTTAGGGTCCCCCCCCCCCCCCGCCCCTGCCAGCTAAATGGTGGTATTTGGTTGGCTGAAAAAAATCACGGTTGTGGCATACAAAAGTAGTTGAAAGGAAAACTATCACAGCTAAGTAGGCTGTACAAACTTACGAGTAATAGTCGACCAACTTATGATGATGATTTTTCTCGAGCGGCAGGGGCGTCGGGCGGGCACGTCATACCACAGGCTAGCTAGATGCTAATAAGTCTTAGAAAGGTACTGTGGGCATCGTCAACTTCGGAACCCTATACTTTGGGCGTGGCCCGACACGCACTTGGCCGGTTTTAATTGTATTTTTCAACTATTTTCTTTAGGAGTTCTCCGATTGACCTTGACAATAGGTCTTTGATTTGATATTATATAACAGAATAGCTTGATTCTTCTCCTTTATTATGAAATTAAGTAATATATTCGATCTGTATTTTATTATTTCTCATGTAGTCATGTCATGAAGCCGTGGTGGCCTAGTGGTTCGGCCTACCGCCTCTCATGCAGAGGGTCGGGGGTTCGATTCCGGCTCGCACCTCTAAGTTTACTTATGTGCGAAATTTGAATTGACCACTGCGCTTTTCGGTGAAGGAAAACATCGTGAGGAAACCTGCACGCATCTGCGAAGTAATTCAAAGATGTGTGTGAAGTCCCCAATCCGCACTGGGCCCGCGTGGGGACTATAGCCCAAACCCTCTCATGGTGAGGGGAGGCCTGTGCCCAGCAGTGGGACGCAAATAGGCTGTAGTAGTCATGTCATATAGTAGGTATTAAAATAATTATGAAAGACCGTTGATGTGCTTCCGGCGGCGCTTTTTCTTTTTAAAAAGTCTTATCCGAAGCGCTGATACTTTGATGTGTAAAATTATCAGGATGACGTATTTAGCCTAATAAATAACAGATCTTTGAATTCACATTTGTAATTTATTAACTGCGGTATTGTGCAGCTAATGTGCAGACGCATTACCAAAGCCAAAGCATTTCCCGACAAACAGCAGGGTAATAGGAATTTGGCAGATGTTCCGGGACTACACACTAGAGGGCGCGCCGAGCTCAAGACGTCAGCACGTTTAAACGCCAATTAATTATTAAGGGACATAGCTCCTTCCTTTGCTCTTTGACGGCGACTGTACAACAATGTGGCCAGCTCTCGTGATTGCCTGCTTTGTAAATTGCATTAACGTGGTCCGCTTGTGCTGCCGTCTATTTATGTACCACTCGTGCTGTTGCGTACCATATTTCGGTGTTTGTAGCTGTATTAGTAGATTACTAGCTTTTTATAAGAATCCCAAAATTATCATTATTCTAAGTCCGTTTTCATCCAAAATGAATCCGCCTAGTGCGCTCGCAGTCTCCGCGCTTTGTCTAGTATTTAGAGTTAAATAAACAGATTCATTTTCATCATATTATTTTTTCGTCACATTATTTACAAATATCTCGTTTTATTTTTTTCAAAATAGAAATAATGTGCTTTCTTAAGTAAAACTTACACATCTAAATATATAAAACTCAAAGGTGACTGACTGACTGACTGACTGACTGACTGATATAGTGATCTATCAACGCACAGCCCAAACCACTGGACGGATCGGGCTGAAATTTGGCATGCAGGTAGATGTTATGACGTAGGCATCCGCTAAGAAAGGATTTTGCGAAATTCCCACGGGAACGGGAAAAAACGAGATTTTACATTTTAATATTTCTGCGCATACGAAGTTGCGGGAAACATCGTAGAGATCTGAAATTTGGCATGCAGGTTCCTTGGGGAGCGTAGGGGAGCACTAAGAAAGGACTTCCTGAAATTCCCACGGGAACGGGAAAAATGTTTTTTTACATTTTAAGGCGCGTACGTAGTCGCGGGGATCATCGTAGAGAGCTGAAATTTGGCATGCGGGTTCCTTGGGGAGCGTAGGGGAGCACTAAGAAAGGACTTCCTGAAATTCCTACGGGAACGGGAAAAAATGGGTTTATTACATTTTAAGGCGCGTACGTAGTCGCGGGGATCATCGTAGAGAGATGAAATTTGGCATGCAGGTTCCTTGGGGAGCGTAGGGGAGCACTATGAAAGGATTTCCCGATATTCCCACGAGAACGGGAAAAATGGGATTTTTACATTATAATGTTTAGGCGCGTACGAAGTCGTGGGAAACAGCTATCTATCTATCTAAATATATAAAAGAAGAAACTGACTGACTGACTGACATATCAACGGAGAGCCGAAAATACTGGTCGTAGAGAGCTGAAATTTGGCATACAGGTTCCTTGGGGAGCGTAGGGGAGCACTAAGAAAGGATTTCCCGAAATTCTCACGGGAACGGGGAAAAAAGGGATTTTTACATTTAAATTTTTAGGCGCGTACGAAGTCGAGGGAAACATCATAAGGATCTGAAATTTGGCAAGCGTAGGGGAGCACTAAGAAAGGACTTCCCGAAATTCCCACGGGAACGGGAAAAAATGTGATTATAACGTAATCTAAATATATAAAAGAAGAAACTAGGCTTAAAAACATGCAACTTGGCAGGGCTTCCTTTTATAACGTAAGACGTAAGTGAGCGTTAGTAAAGTATTTTTAGAGATTCCCCCCTTTAGAGGGTAAAACGGGGGTTGAAAGTTTGTATGTATCTTCTAAACCGGCTACTTACATATTAAGTTCCGTTTAAACAACGTGTTTTATCCCGGAAGAACGCTTACAGCACGCGGGAACGCTATAACCGAATTCCACGCGGACGAAGTCGCGGGCAAAAGCTAGTATTATATATATACAGTAAGGGATGCCTTTAATGGCACCGTCTTCGATTGTCACTTACAAATTCAATTTTCACTTTGAAATGCTCGCGACGTGTGGGGTGCAGTTGAATATCGTGTGACGTCACTTATGCAAGTTTCATACATATTTCTATACCACGACCTCCCTAAGTAGTAAGGGTGTATCGCATTTTATTTCACAGACAGTTTTGCCAACTGAGTATGTACTGCTACTACTTTAAGATTGCTTCCTTTGGTTATTATCTAGAAAAAACGAATAGACCAAAAAAAGTTAATTCATACAGAAACTCTAGGGGTGCATTTACTAAGAGTGAAGGCAAAATGTTTCCCCCCAGTCACTGTATATTACTAGGTTATCGATTTATTCCTATACCAATACGGGACTGCAAAAGAAATTCAGTTAATACCGACTGGGGTATCTTAAATTGCATTGAGCACCCATTAACGCCTTGTCAGATCGGATTTCGATTTATATTATTGATAAATGGGATATATTGGATGTAGGCAATGTGAAATGTACAAAATAAAAGCAGTATTGCATTTTGATAAGTCAGTCTTAACTTAGGGAAACTTTTTTAGGGTTCCGAAGTCCACAAGGAGCCCTTATATGTAGTTTCGCCATGTCTGTCCGTCCGTCCGTCCGCAGCATAGCTCGGAGATGCGACAGGCCACATCTGGGCACTTTTACACGTCACTTTTAAATGAATTTACCAACGCTTCCAAGACCCATTGCTTGAGACGAAGCGCCGCAACAAAATCAGCAGAAGGCCTTTTTTCAAAATTTTAACATACAGATTCACATTACATTTACATTACTACTTCAGCCTATTTGCGTCCCACTGCTGGGCACAGGCCTCCTCTCATCACGAGAGGGTTGGGCTATAGTTCCCACGAGGCCCCAGTGCGGATTGGGGACTTCACACACATCTTTGAATTACTTCGCAGATGCGTGCAGGTTTCCTCACGATGTTTTCCTTCACCGAAAAGCTCAGTGGTAAATTCAAATTGAATTTCGCACATAAGTAAACTTAGAGGTGCGAGCCGGAATCGAACCCCCCACCCTCTGCATGAGAGGCGGTAGGTCGAACCACTAGGCCACCACGGCTTCCCCACTAGGCCACCACGGCTTCCACACATTACATTAATATTTATAAAAATACATATATAGGTACATACTAAAATTACATTTTAGGGATGTATAGTCCCTAACTTAACTAGAGATGGTCTTATATTCGGTACAAAAATTAAAGAAAATATTAATTAATGACAGTTATCTAAATATGTATAACTAAAAAGAATAATAATAATCACAAATGTTTAGAGATGGTATACGTCTCTAGGCTATCACTTGCATCTAACATTTGCATGACTTAATTAAGTTTCAATGTATGACTCTTTTATTCCAATTGTAACACCGCATGTACCTACTACATTTAAAGCAAATAAATAAATTTCTATTTCTATTTCTATTTCTAGGTATCCTAAAGTTGTACATAGTCTCTAAAATTAAATCATACAACACAAGTTTAAGAGATGTATACGGTCTCCTTGGTCAATTGGTATACGTCTCTAGGCTATCACTTGCATCTAACATTTGCATGACTTAATTAAGTTTCAATGTATGACTCTTTTATTCCAATTGTAACACCGCATGTACCTACTACATTTAAAGCAAATAAATAAATTTCTATTTCTATTTCTATTTCTAGGTATCCTAAAGTTGTACATAGTCTCTAAAATTAAATCATACAACACAAGTTTAAGAGATGTATACGGTCTCCTTGGTCAATTGGTATACGTCTCTAGGCTATCACTTGCATCTAACATTTGCATGACTTAATTAAGTTTCAATGTATGACTCTTTTATTCCAATTGTAACACCGCATGTACCTACTACATTTAAAGCAAATAAATAAATTTCTATTTCTATTTCTATTTCTAGGTATCCTAAAGTTGTACATAGTCTCTAAAATTAAATCATCCTTGGTCAATTTTGGCGATGTAAGGTGTCTCCAAAGGTAAATGTTAACTTATGAGCCTTATAAGTAATTTGAAATATCATTTCCAATTAGTAATTATCTACCGTAATGATAATTAAAAAAACAATGATTTTACTCGAGCGGTAGAGGCGGCGTCGGGCGGGCATTTCATACCGCAGCCTAGCTAAGATGCTAATAAGTCTTAGAAAGGTACTGTGGGCATCGTCAACTTCGGACCCTATACATTGCGAGTGTCTCGACACGCACTTGGCCGGTTTTTTGGTGTTGTTACTTTTAAAAAACTCGGTTTCTGATCCTTTGTTTTTTAATTAAAACTTTCATTTTAGGACAGAGAGTAAAACTTGACAATTATACTGAATGCACAGCACAGCCCTTCAATAACAACTTGTAGAAATGTGGAAACTTTTACTTAGGTATACAGTAAGATACTTATTCTAAAAGGTTTAATACGCGTAGTAGGTACTAGTCTACAAAATATATGTAGTACTAGTCTAAAACATACATTACAATAATGCGAACGCGGCGTATATTCTCGTTTGCCTTACAATTCCTCCCGTTGTCACGGGGAGCTAATGAAAGAATTAGCTTTCATTACAACTGATACGTTCCTTAAAGGGATTCCCGAATGAAGACGAAGTGCCTCAGTAACCTTTCCGATTGAGGATCAATGGAGGACGGGAGGTCGCTTATCTGTGATTAGTTTTTTAGGGACCTCTAAAAGACCTTTTTCACCTGCTTACGGACTTAAATTGAATGATACATTCCGTTGGACAAATTTACTCTTCAACGTTGTAAGACTGATTGATTTTGAAAACCCAGTTTCAACCTTTTTAATTCCATACCTTCCCATTACTCGGATTTTAGAACTAAGCCGTTTTTAGGGGCCTGTGACGGCAATAAGAATCTAAAAGCGTAGGCAGACGTTCAACTTAAATGCATGATTCATTAAACCGTCTCGATTCCCCCTAAATCGCCGAGGAAGCTCTGCTTAAATTAGTGGGGTTTTCATTTTCTTTTTTTAATTCTTCTTCCAAATTCAAATAACCTTTTTTATTACGCCGCATAAAAGGGTGGACTAGGATTCGTCGCTGCGCCGTTCGCTCTCAAACGCTAATTCCTCCTCGTTCCGAGATACTGATTGGACGATGTATTTAACAATGCCACCGACACGCTTCTCTTCGAGAAAATACATCTTACGTATTTTTTTCTCGCACTGGGATTCCTTTATTTTCTTATTTTCTATTCGCATCCGGGAGCAAAGGTTACAAAGTGGAGCAAGGTTTACGCGTTAATGACACTAATAGCAATTAGTGGAAGGTCGTGTTTAGCTTGTAGGTTTGCGGTGTTTAGTTATTCGTCGTTCAGGGTACACGAGCATATTACAGGGCACCCAACCCATGGAGGGTCTTAACGGGAGGTCGTTTGCTGCGCTGCCAGCCTGCTAAGATTAATGGCATTACGACAAGACAGTTTGTAAGAGACAAACGTGACAAAAAACTGCGTTGTAATTAAGTTAATCGATTTGTTGGTGAATCTGTGTGAATCAAGCGAACCTGTTAAGTTAAATTGTTGAAAAAACACATATAACTAATACTTATATGTCATAGTAAACGTTTTAAAAGGTAGGTAGTGGAAGTAGGTCAGCGTACACCTGTTTACAGAGACAATAATAGCTTTTATTGATACTAGTCCACGCAGGTCAAGGCTCCTCTTCTTTGGCTCCTGGCGACGCGGCAGCTAGTCAAGAACCGGCCCTAAATCGACACATTGGACATCATAAAATATTTAGCACTCATATCTCGCGGCGCGGTCCGAATATTATCGACTCTCCCATAAAACAGAAAACACTAGCGGGAGAAAGATAGAAATAGGCATTTTATAATGGTAAGAGGAGGATGCAGTTATTGTATGATCTTTGGAAAATTCGATGGAAACGTTTGCTTTCTTTTCCATCGGGTTTATCGCGGTCGTTATATTTTGATAGAGCAGTTTGGCTGGATCGCCGATATAACGTTTATGTTCTGGTTTCGGCGTGTTGCTCACGTTGGGTTCTGTTTAACATTTTGTTACCAGTTATTGCGGCTTCATCCCGCGTGTGTAACAAGCGTGGTGGTTGTAGATTGTTTTGGTCGTAAACCCAATTGTATAGGTAGCTAAACTTCTCTTTCATTAACTTGGCAGATTTTTCTAGTAAGGATTATTCAGGAGTTGAGATTGTATACAAGAGAGTTCAGTGAAATTACTTCAGGATGAAAACCTGAAGGAACGTTCCACGGTCACCTTGAAAGTTTTCCGTAGGATATCACCGGGCCCGCAAATATAAAACGGTGTACAATCGTGTGCACAATTTCTCTTCACGTGAAATATCGGAGACAGTACCTTCTATAATAAGTTTTTTTTTTGTAAAAATATGTATAATTCGTGGCAAATACGAAGATATAAGAGTTTCGTTTATTTCTTCCCGTGACTAGTCTCTTTATATAACAGTCGTACGAATTCTGGTCATGTTTATCATTTTTCAGTTTCCGCTAGTCCGTAGCTTGTTCAGTATTTAGAAAAGTTGGATCATGTGTTTAAATTAAAATTGACTGCTGAATACAGGTTACTTAAAGTCCATATGACAAACATGTTACACTTCCGTAAATGAAATCGCAAAATATTTTGCGTCCGTTTTCCGTGATACCTCCTTGCCATCGACTGTACTCGGAGCGGTAACTCACGAGAGCCAAGATGATTCACTGCGGCCGGCGTGTTTCTTATGCCGAAGGCCAATATGTATGACAAAATGGCCATTACTTTATCTCACTGCTCATGTGCGCCTGGTATCTCGGACGTACGAATTGATCTATAACCGAGGAGGGGTTGACTATTCAAATATTAATGCTCGAAGCTTTCAGACATTAGTATTTGTAGCTTGTATTTAATTGAAAAACATAAAATGTGCTCTAAACTATGGATACATTTGGATAACTGGTTTCTTTAAGCTTTATTCCCAACTTAGTTATCTATTTCGGCAAGCATCTGAACACTTATCTCATCTGATGGTGATGTTTCCGAAGATGCCAAATACGTGGTACTCTAGTTTGCATTTACCCATATCCAACTTACTTAGAATAAAATTATTTAAAAATATATTTATAACTAGTGAAATTATTAGTAGATTAAAAACAATGATTATTAGCACCAACATAGAGTAATTAATTAAAACGGATTAAAAAAACCCGCATGGAATACCTACTCTGCGTTTTACATAACATCATCTACATAACGTAAGTACGTACGTTCATCCTGCGTATTTTCATACACCCGCGAATTTCCCAATAATAAATTATACTCCTTGTCCGCTTACCTCGGGTTAACCGGCTTTTATAAACTACCCGGGTAATTTATAACTATTACCCGGAAAACGATCACGTGATATCACTTTATAGCATATTCAGCACGTAAATATGAGGGTAGTCTGCAATACGTTAGTAGTTAGTTAGGATACGTAAAGTGTCTCGGCTAAGCACATTATGGATCTAGCATCGGCAGGGTGAGTACTTACGTATCTTAGGAGATAGGAAGTGGGTATATACTTGTAATTATTGACAATGTTGGTTTACATATCTAAATACGTGATTTTTAAAAATTTTGAAGAGTAAGTTATTTTATGTTAAGCTCTTGTTGCCTTTTATTATTGTTTTTATTTGCTTAACCAATTTATAAATCATTCCAAGTGTTTGTTGGTTGTATTAGACTTCTTAAATGAAAAATTAATGCATGACGTGATTAAAAAAATAATTATAATTAAATTAAGTAAAACTTGATTTCACAAGAAATTAGATTTGATTATAAAACCTCGTCCGTATAGCACATAAAAGCGCAGTCAATAAACACATTGAGAACACCATGTTGACTTTAAGATCTTTCGAGCAAAGTCTAGGTAGTCTAGCTAGCGTACACAACAATCGAACACGGGCTTCACCCAACTACGTACTTAATGTAATCGCGCACAATATCCTTTGTTCACTTTCAGACTCATTAAAAAGGCGATGCAATTTAATGAGTTGATAGTGTGTTACCCTCGCTACGTTGGCAAATAGTGTTCGTTGGAAATTAGACTCTTCGTTGTTGGAGGTTAGGGTGGGTGTTTTTTGGTTGGACATCGGTATGTAGGGGTCGAAGATTAGTGGCCCACGCCTACCCTGAGCGCTGAGCGGCTGATGGCGCCCTGGAGTGTAGTTACAATTAGAGCGGTGCCCACAATGAAGTGATGCCTGTAATGTGGCTTATGTAGCCTTTGTATGGAAAGAGGTCGGATAGTTTCGACGTCTTAAATGCAAATGCGCCCGGGTAACGAGTTTTCGCCGACGTTTTGTTTTCCGCGGCGAAATCGGATCGTCGAGCGTGTTTTGTGCTTTCACGGATATTTTCGAGTTCCATTTTATGGTAGGGACGCTATTTTATATATACATATATAGGTAGCTCTAAAACTGCACTTATTTAATGGGAACTACTTGTAAAAGTGGGGGTGGGGGTGACAGTTTCTAGATAGGGGATTTAGAATCTTTGCAATACATTGGGATTTCATCATTACGAATCAATCATTTTTTCATTCATTTCATTAAAAAAAAGAGATAAGATCATAAAAAACACTTTTAGAATAGATTAAATTTCCTGTCAAAAAATTAAGCGATTTAAACACTGAAATCAAAGATTTGACCAAGTTCTGGCCACATTTTGTCCAACTTATTTTTTGACTTTGCAAGTTTTTATCAACCTAATTATCTGCGTCATTTATTAACCTTTTATGACCTTTTATCATAAATACTAAGGTACTTACCAAAAAGTAGAGCGGTTTCCTGCTTGAAAAAATTCGTTATCATTAGCCACAAAACGCCTCGTTATAGTTAATGACGGTAAAAATTTGACAGATTGTCTATGAAGCATGCCAATTTGACTAAATAACAACACGCAACTCCGTACTTCGGAGGAAAAATTACCTAAAAACACAGTTTTGCTAGTGATATGTCCAAAAAATGTATTATTTAGAAAAATCTAAGTTAAACGTTGATGACTACCTACAACTATTCTGTTTTAATTTAAGTAAATATAATACAATGACTTTTAACACAGTTAAAACCATGAACTTGTAATAAAAAATTATAACTCTAGAGCTAAAATGACCTAAATGTAATAAACGCCAATATTGCTCTAGATATAATTAATTCATCATCATCATCATCATCATTTCAGCCGACAGACGTCCACTGCTGGACTGGCCTCCCCCAAACAAGTTCCCCCAAATAATTAATTAGTCTTAATTTATCTATGTAAAAGGCATAAGTGACATATAACACAATTAAGTAAATGTCCCTCTCCAAATCAACTGGCTTTCTCCATTCGACTGAGCACAACTGACCAATAAGTCGTTGTAGATCGTAGGATCGTTCCAAAAGCACAATGACGCAAAACCCTCTGGCGTTATTTTATGAGAATTAGTTGCAGGTCGATGTAGCACTAGAGGTCAATCGATTTTGAACTGTTCCCTATCATTAAGTTTTTTTTTTTATAAGTTGCAGTTACGACGTTGTATAAGTCTAAGTAGGTGTCTTTATTGTTTTGCACAGGTAAACAAATAGGTATAGCACGACACAACTTAGAAAGCGCGCTGATTAAGCAATAACAGACTGCGTCAACGGCTTAAGTGCTTCGCCGCGCGCCTTCTAAGTTGTGTTCTGCTATAAAGGTGTTGAAAATTTTGGAAGTCTCCCTGTAACATATTATCGTGATGACATAAGTACAATATTTAGTGTTGGTATTTACAATATTTACTGTTGAATATTTATTTATATTAAACGTACGTGAATTCCATGGGCTTACGTCCGCAGTAGCTGTATCGACGATTGGGAACTACTCCGCGAGCGCTTTTAGATTTGAAAGAGCATCCCCCGCGTATAAGGGCGGAGTTCAGATGAATCTTTATCTTAAAACTACTATTTAAGTAACTGTTACCCTCTCGTGATCGTGATGACCCGGCCTCTGCCCAGTGAGACGTAAATAGGCTACTGTCGGATTTCATATTACCCGACTGCGTCAGGACTCAATAGGTTAATTAATATTTTAGCACGCACTGCAGCCTAACGCCACGCACTGGCTTCATGGATTTAAGTTTGTGAGGTGTCATTAGATTCGTCTTAATTGTGAGAGTGACACTGGGTAAGTACCTAATATGAAAATTTGGTGTGCAGTTAAATTATATATATTTTTTCAAAAATCAAGTTCTTTTCATCTGGCATTTCCTCGTGTTCCGTCGGGTCGAGCGGGAGGCTTTATCGCGTCGCCATGGCGACGGCTGCGTCCCGCGATACCGACCCATTGTGTATTTACTACTGCCGCTATAAATACGAAATCAAACCATTTTTACGTGTTTCCAACCTAGAAAGAGATGAAAAAAAATACTCCATAATATTTACTCTAGGTAAGATTTTGTCCGATGTAAACGGCGGCGTTTTGTCTCAAAGTATGAAATTAATCTTATTTCATACCGTAATCAGTTTGCGACAAAACGCCGCTCATAGAATATCTAGGAAATTAACACGAAGGTCTGATTTGAAAAAATGCCGCTACCTACCTACACACCTACACCGTATTATGTCAGGCATAATGTGAAGCCAAAACATTTAGTAATATGAACCTTAGCTTTATTTAGATAAAAGCGAATAAAGATCTAACCGACAGTCGTGCCAGCCTCCATGCGTGTTTTATCAATCGAACCATTTTGAAAATGGAATCGATAAAATTGACGCTTATTCATTGCCTTTTTGGCTTTTTTCTTTGCGGCCAGTAGCATTGTCAACATCAAATTATATTGATGTAAAAAAGCAAAACTATTCACGACAGTGGAGACAAAGCGTAGCCATTTAACCCTTGAATTTGGTGCACGCTGAAATATTAACGTTTGGCTATGGCTCGCGGGAAAACAAAGTCGGAAAACGGGCACGTTATAGGCCCGTCGCATGGGCCCACAGATTATCACAAGCAGATAGGCCAAAAAATCGCCCTCAGAGTGGTTATTATCGTCCCAAAAAGACCTAGCAATAATAGTTATTTGTTATGCAAGGCTGCAAAGTTGTTGTTTGCTGTGAGTGCGTGATTGAGACCCGAGTGAACGAAGGATTCTAGGGTTGAACCACGAGCGAAGCGAGTGGTTCAAATATAGAATTCTGAGTGTAACGAGGGTTTCAAGGCACGAGACAGCAAACGACTTTGCTGCTGAGCGCAACACAAAATTTTTCACCTCACGCGCGATTTTTCGTGAAGAAGACTTAGTTCGACGTCACGTACAGTTTGTGCTAACTCTGGAGGAGTTAAATTCGTATCTTCATCGCTAGAATTTGTATCTTTTATGGAAACAAAGAATTTGTATTTTGTAATTTGTAGAATCGCTCATATTTTCTTTATTACTTCGTATAGGTATTCTAAATTACAAAACCAGCAATCTAAAACTTTTTTTTTGTTTTTTTTTTCCGGAGGTTGCGTTCCAAATCACTCCTACTCGTACTTCAATATTCAATTATTCATTGAATACAGTTAAAATATACACATATTTAAGTATTTTTCTGATAAAACATAGTGAAATAATGAAATAGGTACATCTGAAACGGTGTATTATTAATATAATTTTATTAATGATGATATTAAGTAAATTGAACTTTTATTTTAATAAAACTCTCACGACGAATTCCGTTTCAGAACGTATCGTTGTTTTTTTATTGTGACAGTGGCGTCATGCGTCGTTCGAATTTCAAAAACACTTTCCACGCTAGCGGATAAAAACAACTTTTGCGCTCGGATATCAAGCTGCAAAACGACCACTTTCGAGCCAGTGAGGTGAAATAGTTATTTGTTATGCAAGGCTGCAAAGTTGTTGTTTGCTGTGAGTGCGTGATTGAGACCCGAGTGAACGAAGGATTCTAGGGTTGAACGACGAGCGAAGCGAGTGGTTCAAATATAGAATCCTGAGTGTAACGAGGGTTTCAATTCAAGGCACGAGACAGCAAACGACTTTGCTGCTGAGCGCAACACAATTTTTTTCACCTCACGAGCGATTTTTCGGGAAGAAGACTTAGTTCGGCGTCACGTACAGTTTGTGCTAACTCTGGAGGAGTTAAATTCGTATCTTCATCGTTAGAATCGCTCATATTTTCTTTATTACTTCGTATAGGTATTCTAAATTACAAAACCAGCAATCTAAAACTTTTTTAATGTTTTTTTTTCCGGAGGTTGCGTTCCAAATCACTCCTACTCGTACTTCAAGATTCAATTATTCATTGAATACAGTTAAAATATACACACATTTAAGTATTTTTGTGATAAAACATAGTGAAATAATGAAATACATCTGAAACGGTGTATTATTAATATAATTTTATTAATGACTAGCTTTTGCCCGCGACTTCGTCCGCGTGGAATTCGGTTATAGCGTTCCCGCGTGCTGTAAGCGTTCTTCCGGGATAAAACACGTTGTTTAAACGGAACTTAATATGTAAGTAGCCGGTTTAGAAGATACATACAAACTTTCAACCCCCGTTTTACCCTCTAAAGGGGGGAATCTCTAAAAATACTTTACTAACGCTCACTTACGTCTTACGTTATAAAAGGAAGCCCTGCCAAGTTGCATGTTTTTAAGCCTAGTTTCTTCTTTTATATATTTAGATTACGTTATAATCACATTTTTTCCCGTTCCCGTGGGAATTTCGGGAAGTCCTTTCTTAGTGCTCCCCTACGCTTGCCAAATTTCAGATCCTTATGATGTTTCCCTCGACTTCGTACGCGCCTAAAAATTTAAATGTAAAAATCCCTTTTTTCCCCGTTCCCGTGAGAATTTCGGGAAATCCTTTCTTAGTGCTCCCCTACGCTCCCCAAGGAACCTGTATGCCAAATTTCAGCTCTCTACGACCAGTATTTTCGGCTCTCCGTTGATATGTCAGTCAGTCAGTCAGTTTCTTCTTTTATATATTTAGATAGATAGATAGCTGTTTCCCACGACTTCGTACGCGCCTAAACATTATAATGTAAAAATCCCATTTTTCCCGTTCTCGTGGGAATATCGGGAAATCCTTTCATAGTGCTCCCCTACGCTCCCCAAGGAACCTGCATGCCAAATTTCATCTCTCTACGATGATCCCCGCGACTACGTACGCGCCTTAAAATGTAATAAACCCATTTTTTCCCGTTCCCGTAGGAATTTCAGGAAGTCCTTTCTTAGTGCTCCCCTACGCTCCCCAAGGAACCCGCATGCCAAATTTCAGCTCTCTACGATGATCCCCGCGACTACGTACGCGCCTTAAAATGTAAAAAAACATTTTTCCCGTTCCCGTGGGAATTTCAGGAAGTCCTTTCTTAGTGCTCCCCTACGCTCCCCAAGGAACCTGCATGCCAAATTTCAGATCTCTACGATGTTTCCCGCAACTTCGTATGCGCAGAAATATTAAAATGTAAAATCTCGTTTTTTCCCGTTCCCGTGGGAATTTCGCAAAATCCTTTCTTAGCGGATGCCTACGTCATAACATCTACCTGCATGCCAAATTTCAGCCCGATCCGTCCAGTGGTTTGGGCTGTGCGTTGATAGATCACTATATCAGTCAGTCAGTCAGTCAGTCAGTCAGTCACCTTTGAGTTTTATATATTTAGATGAATAATTATGATATTAAGTAAATTGAACCTTTATTTTAATAAAACTCTCACGACGAATTGCGTTTCAGAACGTATCGTTGTTTTTTTTATTGTGACAGTGGCGTCATGCGTCGTTCGAATTTCAAAAACACTTTCCACGCTAGCGGATAAAAACAACTTTTGCGCTCGGATATCAAGCTGCAAAACAACCACTTTCGAGCCAGTGAGGTGAAAAGGCCTTTGTCCTTTGTAGTTACTGTCCAAAAAATACTAGGGATATGTGTAACGTAGGTATGTAGGTATAAAATTTGTCCTTGAAACCGATTGGCAAAGTGTCACCGCTTTTCCGGAATATTTAAGGGCTCGATATCTTTCACTTATCTAAATGTTTAAAAACGCAAAAAAGAAAAGATTTCTATATAATATAATACATTGCTGTTTGAAAGAAATGTTAAAAGCTGACTAACTTAATTTAACTAAAAAAATTAATAAGGTTAAGGATGCTAGTTTTCCTTGAATGTTTTGAATGGGTCCGGGAATCGAAAATACATTTAATTACTAATACCTATAGCTTTATTATAAGTATTTTTTACTTCATTCTTTTTTTAATGTATTGTAATATTTTAATAGTACAGTTATTCAAGCTTTTCGTTTCATAAGTACCTCAAACAAATTAAAAAAAAACATTTTATTCTTGTTATGCAATCAAGTGTCAAAGATCGCGTCTGCCACTTGTTCAGTCTTTGCCGCATGCCGTGTCGGTATTGAGTGGGGGCCGTCCCCCGGGACCGCCTCCCAGGAGGGGAAAGGTTAAAAGGGAAAAGTTATAAGAGACCGTTGTCAGTGCCCGAATGCGCGAATGCGGTTTTTCCGATTTTTGTACCACGCGGATATTGATACCTGGCGTTTTTGCCGCCATCGCGCTCTGTTGCAGCGGGAAAATGTCTTCGAGTTGCGGAAATGCGGCTTGTCGTCCAAATCGATTGTGTTTTGTTTTTTAACGTGATAAAGTCTTATAAATTGATGAACGCCGGCTGCGCCCACGAAAAAGCATGACGCAATGTATGTCCTACGTAATGGAACATATTCATTAATGTTTTCTTATGACGTTATCACGTAAAATTATCGTCCATAAACCGACTTTATAGACAACCGATTTTTTGTCTTTGCTTGCGATCGGATAAATTGACGAATAAATATCTACGAATTAATATGTAAACACACATTGTTGAGAGCCTTATTATGGAGAGCTTAGCAGCTGAATTTACTCATTCAGAATTGTATCAATAACGATGCATGTTTTTTTTTATACTATGATAAAAGTGAAAACACCATAAGCCACCATTTTGGACCAAGTGTCCAATGCAAATCATGCAAATAAACATGGAACGTCGCCTCCCTCAAGTGCTGGCCTGAAAGAGGGCAACCCCACCATCGTGCCCTAGCGGAGTTTTTCCATCGAATAGAGGCGAAATGTTTATGTGTAGGGAACATTATCTTGAATAGTTTTAGGACCGCTTTTTTAAATATTGTCAGCGTCGCATCGTCTGTTTTATTTACTGGCATATTTTTATTTTACACGATGAAATGTTATGTTGATTTAGAAACAATGAAATAACTTTTAAGGGTTAAAACCCTTAACTAGAAATTTATCAAGTCATACTGCAGGGTTTGTCTGTAGGTAACAGCGTAGCGTACTGCTTTGAGTTCATAATAAAATTTATCAATATTGGTTTAGTGATTTAGTCTTGTATGTGCAATGTGCATAGAGAGACGAATATGTAGGTACATAATAGCTCTTCTTCTGATTAGAGATATATTCAATATACAGATAGTATAGTAGACATATCTTCTATACTAATAATAAGTCTGTAGAAGAAAGTCGCGTCTGAAACTTGAAAATTAAAAGAAACAACCAAGAGTTGAGGGGACTATATAAACGATACTGAACACAAATTAGCGATTTTTATTTAAAAAAATCTGTTTTGTATGTCCGGATTTAACTCGAAAACTACTGAACGGATTGAAACAAAATTTGGTATAGGGGTAGGGTATAATACTGGTCAACTTAAAGAGAAACGCATAGTTCCCGTGGGAATGCTATTAACGAATTCCACGCGGACGAAGTCGCGGGCAGAAGCTAGTATCAAATAATTTGACACAAAACTCTTATTATTTTTGCAGCATTTAATGCATACAATTTTTTTCGCGTATACAGAGCCCTCATTCTAACACAAGGGATGAAAAGTGGGGGGGTAGTTTTACGACGAAAATAGAGTTCCCTTTCTCTTGATACGATAGGTAAATATTCCCACTTTGTTGGGGTGGTTTGATTCCGCACCGGAATAGTGTACTTATAGGTATATTGTTTCATATATGTAGATAGGACTTTGAAGAACGGATATTTTTACTTTTGTGTAGTTAAGTTATCTCCTTTGTATATAAAGTATGTCTAATAGCTAGAAAAAATATGTAAATAGGAAGAACAATAGCTAAAGGCAAAATTTAATTCGTCAGCTTTAGGTAAATAAAGACAAACGTTTATATAGGACGTTGGCATATTAAAGTGAATTACCTAAGTTAAGTAGGTATTATATTTTTACTCATATTATATCAAATGAAATACGCATGCGTTGCTTTATACATGTATTTTAATAAAATTCTGGATTTTGAAAGAAGGTAAAATTAGGCAAATCTAAATTTAGTCTTCATAAAATCCAAAATAGAAGTGCTAATTTTAAATCGTAACATTATGACGTCACAAGTTAACACTAGACATTAGGGGGAGTACAGACAGCCGTAAATTGAGACTCGACTCGCATAAATTAACGGTTGTCGCGCCTTGCGCCGGTGTGTACGCGCCCCAATAGATAAAGAACATGAACTGCTTTATTAGTTGGCAAACAGATGTTGAATTATAATTAGATTCGTATGAGAAGCCTTGTTTTTGGTGCGCCTCGGTGAATGCTAGGATGGCTATGGTAAAAAGTTAAGTTCCCTGACCCAGCATCGGCAAATTACTCATGTAAGATCATACTTTTCTAAGAAATGTTAAAAGTTAAAAATATGAAAAAACACATGTTATATTTGATTATATCATCCTTACATTGACAGCTTTTGTTACACGTTTCACGAAACTTCGCCCGATACAATTTAATTACAAAGTAACCTCTAACTCGGATCTTTAATCCAACTGTACTCCAGTTTAGTATATCAAACAGTGTAAAACTAAATATAACACAGCTTTATAAATGCCATTTTTAGACGGTATTTTTATAGAAATTAAAAGGCGTTAAATACTAACTAAATCGGGCGTTCTGTGCGTAGCGCTTTGTCATTCACTCGTTGCACGAACAGTGACGGCTGAGCTGGGTGTACGAACAGCCTTAACAGAAAACACATTGCACTAGCTTAATATGTTAATCTACATAGGTACAAAAACAGCCTGATACAGGACATCTCGGTTTTGGGGAGATGATCCCGAAAAGATAAGCTTTTTAGCAAAGGAAAGCAAAAGTTCATACAACTTTCTGTGCTCATAATAGACTTTATCCACTGCTATTACAGTAGAAACTTATTTGTAATTTAAATGGATTACTATTGAATAAATACGTAATAGCTTGGATTGCTACAAACAATCAATAATCAGTTTAAAAAATCATAAAAGTTCTTTTTAACACAAGGCTCACCCACGCTTCCAAACCTAACAACTAACCAGCCACAACATAATTAGGTAGAAGGTTTAACAAAGCGTCTCTAATACTTCTTGTTGAATAAAAAAACGTTAGCGAATACCTATAGTCATACGAATCCCCATGACTTTCAAGACTCCAAACACATAAAACGGTCGAATACCGAACGTCCCCTCCGCCATACATCACGGCCTTACTCACGGCCTCTTATTAAAATCACGACGCGCCATACATTCCACTTACCCGTTACTCCCGGACTTACAGTGGTCAGTGGGATCAGTACCTGACCCTTATTGATGATGGAGCAACCTGAATACCGGTTTCAACCCTATTTTAGCAGGTTTAGGTGGAAAATCCAATGCCTTTGACAGGTGACAGTGGTTTTGGAAGAGTTTTGGTGGTGATTAATGAATTAACTGGTTGATTCAAAGTTAACTGTTGTTTAGTAACGTATGTATGAAAAATGCGATGTTCCTCAATGGGGTTCTCACTTTACTGAACTAAATAAGTACAAGAACTAGCTATATTGGAATCAGATCGGTAATTCATCCTAGAAATTACGGTGATTGTAAGTTACACGTGAAAATATATCAAAGTTTAAAATTATGTACATAAACACCAACCAAATTGTTCTCTTCCGAGACACTTTAATCCTATTGCTACAATCAACGGCAATGAATTCACCGTAGCACAATTCCCAATACAAAAAACCGGCCAAGAAGCGAGTTAAACTCGCGTGGAGAGGGTTCCGACCCTTGATTGTATCAATGACATCATTTTCAAACCGTTTCACATGATAAACTCTTTTATATGATAGAATTCAAATACCATGGACTTCTTAATAATTTTCCTGTAATCTATAGGTCAATAACTATTTTCCGTAACTATTTTCCAAAATTTTAGGTCCAGTAGTTTCGGAGATAGGGGTGGGAGGAATGGTAATTTTTCGCCTATTTTCTTAAATAACTCGAAAAGTATTGAGAAAAAAGAAATTAAAATAATATATTTGAGACCCTCATAAGAATAACTTTCATTTGATATGTCACACGATATAGTTTGAAAAACTTTATTAATATTTTTTCAAATTTAGCCCCCAAAAATAGGGTATATAATTAAAATTCATTTATTTTCGTTACACGTCCGTCTTTGAGTCACAGAGTTACATATATGTACCAAATTTCAACTTAATCGCTCCAGTAGTTTCGGAGAAAATCGACTGTGACAGACGGACGGACAGACACACGGGTGATCCTATAAGGGTTCCGTTTTTACCTCTTGAGGTTCAGAACCCTAAAAAAGTAAAACGAACCGCGTACGCGCGAATCTAGTTCATTGAACGTTCTAAATAAAATCTCCATTCAGTCGGCATTTGACAGTACAGTCTAACTCGCGATATTGTGACATAAGGTGTTTAACATAAATAATGCGAGCAGCTGCGGCGCCGCGGGCTCCGCAAATACTACGCGGCTCGTAGCGCGCCGCTTTTTTGGGCACTCTACGGGGCGGTCATGCCGATTTAAGGAATATTCTATGTTCATATGAGAATGAAAAAGATTTCACATGTATGTCTGTTAGTTTGCTATCGGAACTTAATAACAACACGAGGAGACGAAACAATGCAACCGACTTAACGTTTATGTTACGAAAATGAACTCCGATTTTTAGGGTTCCGAAGTCCACAAGGAACCCTTATAGTTTCGCCATGTCCGTCCGTCTGTCCGCACTATTGCTCGGAGATGCTTAGGTCTAGAGAGCTGTAATTTGGCATGAATATGCATATTAGTTATGCTGACAAAGTGGTACAATAAAATTTTGAAATATATTTTTTTATAGGGTACCTCCCCTACTCGTAAAGTGGGGATGTATTTTTTTTTTCTTGCATACCCCATGGCGCGGCATATCGTTGAATAGGTCTCGAAAAAATATTGTGGGTTTGTTAAAACCATTTTTTGATTAAGTGAT
Organism: Aethes cnicana; assembly: GCA_963971205.1. Classification (NCBI taxonomy): domain Eukaryota; kingdom Metazoa; phylum Arthropoda; class Insecta; order Lepidoptera; family Tortricidae; genus Aethes; species Aethes cnicana. Next base: position 10,586,483 of record OZ020277.1, read on the forward strand.
GCGTTTGTGAAATATTAAGCTTTAAAGTGCTATTTTTTGTTAGAGTCACGTGTCTCCCCCCCCCTGCCAGCTAAATGGTGGTATTTGGATGGCTGAAAAAAATCACGGTTGTGGCATATATAACGTAGTTGAAAGGAAAACTATCAGAGCTAAGTAGTCTGTACAAACTTACGAGTAATAGTCGACCAACTTATAATGATGATTTTTCTCGAGCAGCAGGGGAGTCGGGCGGGCACGTCACACCACAGGCTAGCTAGATGCTAATAAGTCTTAGAAAGGTACTGTGGGCATCGTCAACTTCGGAACCCTATAATTTGCGCGTGGCCCGACACGCACTTGGCCGGTTTTTTTATTGATGAAACTTTATGTCATTGTCATTGTCGATAAATCAAGCACCTATCTAAAATCATTCATAGTCAAGGTTTTCAAATAAAAATATTTATGTTCTCGCACCTTCATAACAGTCGATCCAGTCGAATACTGTTGTTATTAGGTCCTCTATTACGGGCACATTATCTGGATAGGTAAATCATAGCATTATCAAAGCGAAGGCGTTGCAGCAGCTCTGTACGCGTCCGTATCTGTTGGCACAGCAATATTCAGCTCCGCCCGAGGCCATGTAAAATATTTCTGGTGAAGCATTCATCGAGATCGCTTGCCCGATCGCACTCCACGCTGCGCACCCTCGAAGAACCCTCTTCACACACAAACAAGGACCATAATCCAACAATAAAACTGCAAAAGGAAACTTGCAAAGCGCCGCTATTGTGTGTAATCCGATACGCCGATAGTTGGTCCAATCGACTTTCCTACCGAATTTGATTTCGTTTCGAAGTTTTGACTGACGAAACGATATTTTTTTATTTTTAACACGACGTTAAAAGAGGAGCTTTTCATGTTTGGTCTGTGTGTTTATCCTTGGCTTCGATTTATTTTTGTAAATAAATACAATAGTTGTTTTAACCGAATTTTCAATAATCAAAATCAATTCAGCTGTTTGAAAATAAAATTATCGGCACCGCTGATGTCGTATGTCGTCGATGTTTTTTTTCATGGTTCATTTTTTTTTTCACAGTGATAAAGTTGACACTAAATTGGTTAATAGCTATGCAAAAAGTCGACGGAAGGAGCCAACAAATCGGGAACACGAGAAACAAATTACGTTAATATGGTTTTACGGTGTGAAGTGGAAACATCTGCTCTATTAGGCGGCGCAGTTTTATCGCTCGGCACCTCCGGTCTTCGCCGAACAGATTCATTGATCGACCACAAATAAACAAAAACAGCAACAGCTGTTCTAAATAGAAAAGTAAATAATAATAGTAGATACGTTTTTTTTGCTTGCAACAAAAGGCGCTCGTTCGGAAATGACAAATTTCTCGCACGCTAAACAGGCATCGCAATGCTTACTTTTTGAGCAACTGTATTAAAAATAATGTTTTGTTACAGATTTTTCCTGAAGTTCTTCTTGAAGTGCAATCAGAATTGTTTGAAGAATGCCGGCAATCCCCGAGACATGAGAAGGTTCCAAGTAAGTAGAACAAATCATTACGACTCCACGCCAAGCCGCTGTTTCTGTTTGGTCCAATCGCTGTAGAAAAATGTTTCTCCTGTACTTATTTGAAACTTAACTTTAGGGCTTTGAATCAGTAGTGAGTCTATCGAAATCTTAATAAAAGGGTCATCCAGAATCAAGCAGTACAAAAAATTATAAAACCTCCGCCGCGTCTGTCTGTCTGTTAGCGACGACAAACTGTGTGGATTAACCTGCGATTTTCTTAAATAAACACAATGAATCATGATAAGAGACGTGTAACTGTACCTATACCTAATGCCTTATTGGCTATTACCAATTCAAAGCTGAGGCGGGTCGCTATTATTTTTCGTGTTCTTTTACAGCCTCAAGTACCTATTTTATACCTTACGGCTTTATTTTATTAGGTACTTTAAAATAGAAAATGGTTACTCGTACACCAATGCCATAGACATTCGCAGGGGGTAAACTCTGTCAAGGTTACGTCTCGCATGGCTTCAGAGGCAATAATTATCCGCCTGCCGACCTCGCTTTACCAGACGTCACGAAAAATTTCCAACTTCCCAACGGAGTCTGGATAGGACAGAGAAAGGGTACAGTGGGAAGAGAGGAGCGAGTTTTATAAAAAAGCGTTCGTACCTTCAGGCTAAGTTCTTGATATTAAAGGCTTATGTTTGGAATCAAATTTCGTTAGCGCTCTTATGTGCATTCTACATGAAAAAGTCTTTCCGTATTTTATTAAGACGTAGCGTGCAAATATGACAAAAACATTATGCATTCATCCACTCGAACTTTCACGTTTGTACAGTTAGGTATAGGACTCGCATTATCAAGAGATCGCTCTTAAGCGATAAGTCCTCCTTTATGTTCACCTGTGTTTTAATTCTATGTTTTGTTTATGGAGTTCAATCATTGACCTATAATAACATATGGACGAACAGTGGCTAACAGAATATGTCAAAATATATGGAGCAAACTGACACTAGAAAATACGTTCCAATATTATAATAACGCCTCTTTATAATATGTGTCAAGACAAATATTTTATACAAAAGTAAACCTAACACTATAAGACTTAAGTGTCAAATTTACTGAGCGCCAAACGGGCCATTTTTCTCCGGCTGATTGTGAATCCTTACTTATAATAGATCAATGAGTTCAATGAATTGTATTGTACTTAAAATGTATTTCACCGGTCTATTTTTCATTCTGAAATTGAAAGAATCTATCCTATCTTCTGACTATCTAGCGACTAGTCTGGCTCGCTCGGCTTCCGTCGCGCGGCTCCTCGCCGTAGCCGGAGGAAGGGTTGCGTTCACGACTCTTGAATATTTGAAGCGCCTCCAATTTAGGGGAGGGAATGAAATTAAATTTATTTATACGAGTTTATTTATTTACTCACAACCGAACCGTTGCTTTTTATAATTGGTTATTTGTTTTCTGCACGGGCGCTTATTTATTACCCTTTGTTGTTGCTTTTAATCAACATTAATCGTAATATTTCGTAGTTTGAGAAACTAATTAGCGACAACCCTAACTTGCTAAAGGTGCATTCACAGTTACTTATGAGAACAAATTTGCTTTAGTTGGCTAAGACATATTTATCTTACGCGCCCTCGCGTGAACTTTACCCAAATATAGAACTTAGTGTTATACACACCGTAGTTCGTATTAATGCACTCGGTTATGTGTATGTATTTGTATGGGCTTTCTGTATGTCACTGAATAATTCAGTGGTCGTACCCTAGCGCTTCAAGGGTAAGAATGTGTTGGTATATCGCTATATGTCGTTGCGTTTTGTGTTGAAATCGAAATGCACTCTCACTTGGATATTGAAAACCAAAATGGTTCTACTCGTAGCATAGGAATGGCTGCAAAATAACAACGTACCTAATTAAATTTAATATAAAAAAACCGGCCAAGTGCGAGTCGGACTCGCGCACCGAGGGTTCCGTACAAACCTGTAAGGTTTACAAAGTTCGTTCTTTACGACAATCGAGTCATAACTATGGTATGTTTATTGCAAAATGAAATTCATAACATTACAATGGGGAAAGATGGAGTAGCATAAATTTAAGACAAAGATCTTAAAAAATATATATTTTGTAATGTAACTAAAAATTTAAGGTTTTCGGAATTTTTCCTTTATGTGTGCTATAAAACGTTGCTTCATGCCAAATTTCAAGATTCTAGGTCGACTGGAAGTACCCTTTAGGTTTTGATTCCCTTGCGAGTACTTGCGAGTTTCAAAATATGCAGCTTAAATTGCTGTTTCTTTTGATTGCGTTGACATAGAAGTTTGATTTTGTTACAGCTTAAAGGTATTATAGACCTGAGTATTTGGTATGAATTTCAATTTAATACCTCTACGCGTTTATGAGGAAATGGGTAGTAAGGTTAAAATTATTAAAAAAAAAATATTATGTGATGTAACTAAAAATTTATGGTTTTCGTAATTTTTCCTTTATCTATGCTATAAGACGTTGCTTCGTACCAAATTTCAAGATTCTGAGTTCACGGGAAGCAACCTGTAGGTTTTGATTCCCTTGCAAGTGTCGAAAATTTGCGGCATAAACGGCTGTATCTTTTGATTGCGTTGGCTTAGAAGTTTGATTTTTTCACAGCTTCAAGGGACAGTAGACCTGAGTAATTGATATAAATTTCAGCTTCATACCTCCACGCGTTCCTGAGAAAAAGGGTCTTGACAGACGGACGGACAGACGGACAACAAAGTGATCCTATAAGGGTTCCGTTTTTTCCTTTTGAGGTACGGAACCCTAAAAATGGATCTTTTGCAGTTCCATATCAGTCTATTACAGATAAATATTATGTTCAAGAAAATGCAAATACAAATAGTCATGCCCGCGATTTACTCCTATTATCGCAACAAAGACCTTAATTAATAATATAACTACTTACAAAGTAAGGCAAACTTAAAGAAACATTTGTCCACTCAGCAAGTAAATACCTAGATAGATAGAAGACATTTATTGGTATAAAGTTATTTTTTAAAGTTCAGGCATACTAGTTATACACAAACGGTTTTAGGTTTTCCCGTACTCCTACGTGTAAAGAGCTCCTAAAACCGCCCCATATCTTAAGACTCGTAAAAGCCTACCCTACAATCGACTCCATATCGATTCGCCGTCCATCAAACCGCGCGAGTGCAAGGAAGTGCATGTCTATTGGAAGAGTCCCGTCCATTTGGGACCGAGACATTGGCTCCTCCTCCCCAGGGACTCTCCCTTTCGTACCCTAACTTTACCTTGCTACAACGGAATAAGGTTGAATAAGCAATACAAGTTTTTCTACGTAGGTGTGTGATAAATGATCGGTGGCAATCGAGGGTGTATTTTTGGTACGTTTTTGTGATCTTGAACTTCGGTTTTAGCGCATTGGAGTGTGTGGTTTCTTGTGTTGTTGTTTGATTTTATCGTCTAGAATTAAATAGTCAAATATTTCGGTACTTGTTTAGAAGATTAGCTTTGTGATACAAGCAGCCGAAATAAATACGAAAAAGTAATTGTTAGTTTGTACAGAAAACGTCAAAATGATTTTTTTTTGCTTTTTAAGGCTAACCGGTAAATAAACCTACCACAAGGCATTACCCGCCGTTTGTATAGCAAACCTTTCGTTCTGACAATTTTTAATTCAACTATTAGATTTATTCATTTCATTTAATTCTCTTCAGCAACAAGTCTCGTGTGAGTTTGTCCTGAGTGACGGATGATTGTTACTATTAGTGACGTGATAAATTGATGAACGCCGGCTGCGCCCACGAAAAAACATGACGCAATTTAAGTACCTATGTCCTCATGGCGATGTATGTCCCATGTAACGGGACATATTCATTAATGTTTTCTTATGACGTTATTACGTAAATAATTTATAGACAACATTTTTTTTTACACTTTAACAACATACTTAGGAAACTATTTAAAATTTTGGGATAGGGATTTCCGCAGATAACATCGCGGCGCATTAGTAAACAAGAAATAAAACACATTAATGCAATACGGCATTGTTTCAGGTGGTAATATCAACGCAAGTTATGGTAGACGGCCCGCTGCTGGCGATATCGGACAACATGTTCGTTCACAACAACAGCAAGCACGGCCGGCGCGCCAAGCGGCTCGACCCGACTGAAGGTATTGACGCCGCGGACAACACTTGTACGTTTTTGTTTTTTTATGTTCTTTTTAGGGTTCCGAAGTCCACAAGGAACCCTTATAGTTTCGCCATGTCCGTCCGTCCGTCTGTCCGCACTATTGCTCGAAGATGCTTAGTTCTAGAAAGCTGTAATTTGGCATGAATATACATATTAGTTACGCTGACAGTGGTACAATAAAATTTTGAAAAATATTTTTTTATAGGGTACCTCCCCTACTCGTAAAGTGGGGATGTAATTTTTTTTCTTGCGTACCCCATAGTGCGGCTTATCGTTGAATAGGTCTTAAAAAAAAATTGTGGGTTTGTTAAAACCATTTTTTGATTAAGTGATGCGTTTGTGAAATATTAAGCTTTAAAGTGCTATTTTTTGTTAGAGTCACGTGTCCCCCCCCCCCCCCTGCCAGCATAGGCAGCAGCAACAGGGTGGTATGTGGATGGCTGAAAAAAATCACTGTTGTGGCATATATAACGTAGTTGAAAGGAAAACTATCACAGCTAAGTAGGCTGTACAAACTTACGAGTCATAGTCGACCAACTTATGAAATTATTAAAAAACTAATGATTTTTCTCGAGCGGCAGGGGCGTCGGCCGGGCACTCATACCACAGGCAAGCTAAGATGCTAGATAAGTCTTAGAAAGGTACTGTGGGCAACTTCGGAACCCTATACTTTGCGCGTGGCCCGACACGCACTTGGCCGGTTTTTTATTTTAAGCTAAGTTTGTAAGCTGCCAGTTCGATTAGAGAGCGGTTTCAAAAAAGAAGTCTTTTTAGTCGTTTTAAACGTGTTACCTATGTTTAAGTGAAACGCTCTTTAAGAATTGGCAGTTTCTTTAAAATAATAAGTTTGCTGTTTAAAATAAAGAAACTCTAATTTCATTTCCGCCTGCGATAACTTAAAAATGAAACTCAACCAATACGAATTATGCTCTTTGATAAAAAGTATATCCCATTTTTCTTTAAATAAATTCACAGTCAATCGAATGGAATGGTGTAAAAATCATAATATAACGTTAGAAAATGTCATTTGTATGCAAGGAATCACAGTAGACATTTCGCAAAGAACTTCGCCGGGGGGTGGTTTGGGTGGGGGTGTTGAAGCGAGCATGAAGCGACTACGGGTAATTTAGTGAGGAATTATGCTTTGAAAAAATAATATTTCCAGATCATCGTTGGAGATTTTTATAAGGCGATTTGTAGTTGATCTTTTGGATCTTCATGAGATTGTAGCAATTCAGACTTACAGTATTTTTTTTTAATTACTGAATTTGGTTATTTCAAAAAGGTATTTTCACAATCAAAAGAGGTATAGTCCCATGCAGTAATATCTCGAACTAGCTTTTTAATAAACTTTTTGATTTTGGTGACATTTAATATAGGTACAATGCAGAATTTAAAAAAAAATTTAGAATGAAATTAATATTAATTGAGGATGCCATTTCCACTTTGTACTCGCGTGAAAAGTTTCCGAGAGGCCAGACGGCGTGAAACCGACTCGAAGGGATTACACGGTGCGAACGAGAAAATTTGCACAAGTACTTTCTGTTAGCTTTACTACGGAGCCTTCGGAATTTCCCGCTTTGTTTCCCCCTTTAATGTATTCAGTAAAGACTCACCGTATCCGTACAAATTTGGTTAAAAGTTACACTGGTTAACGACTAACGCAAACGAAGTTTTTAGTCACGAAATATTTCGATTCGAATTCTACCTAGTTTCATTAAGTACTTTTTTTTTGTCTTTCCGGATAACTAAATTTCTCCGTATTCAAATAGAAGAGACCAATTAGAAAATATTTCAAATAACACAAGTATAAAAAAATGTTAGGTAGGTAAAAATAAATCTAATGAACCAGCAGCTTTTATTATTAGTCAAATTAAAAAAGAACCTCGAACGTAATCTCCTTTCGTCCCCTTAAATTCACTTTCTCTTCTCGTCTTTATTACCGCGCCGTTTTGTTCGCGAGATTTCAGCTCCCCCTGTTGTCTTACGACGCGTGTCCCCCTCGCAACAACCTTCTTGCACCGCCACTACTGCCAACAACGTCATAACAACCATTAAACCTGATCCTATCTTCAACTTTAACACCTCCCATTACTATTCACTATCAATTACCAGAATACCCCCCTTTGATCCCTTTCGCCAACTTGAGTCTAACTTTTACGGTCTGCACTTGTCCTTTTTCTGGAACAGTCAAAGATAAACGTTCAAATAGGACGGAATGAGTTTTAGTGGTCTGGCGTTTATTCAACTTTCAAGTTGTAGGACGTACAATTTGGCCTTTACTTTTGTAGTTTGAAGGGGCTTTAGGGGCATCACTTATTAATGTTTTGATGTTTGAAATAGCAATAGTTCGGTCGTTGTCAGCAATAAAACTTCCAAGTCGTTGAAATAATTTGTATAAAATTTCCATTTCAATTCCCATGCATTACATTTTGATTTTTAGTAATGTATGTTTTCTTTATTTTTACTTGTAAGCCTACCTACCTCTACCTATAAAATTTTAGGGCTATAATTTTCAATATCACTTGTCCACCAGCGGGTCTTTACCCACCTCTACCGGTGGCGACTCCGTGCATCAAAGCGATCTCTCCCAGCGAAGGCTGGACGTCTGGTGGGTCCACGGTCATCATAGTTGGGGACAACTTCTTCGATGGACTACAAGTCGTCTTTGGGACCATGCTGGTGTGGAGTGAGGTAAAACTGCTCTTTCACTTTTTTATGAAGAGAACTTTGTTATGCAACACTTGTTACTTTGATTAAACGGGCGAATTTTCAAAGGGTTCAATGTTGCTTTTATAATTATTAAGAGTAATTCTCATTTTGCGTCCCAGAATCTATCAGCTTTCGAGTCCAAAAATTATTACATTATTACCTACCCATTAAACTTGGGTCCATTAATATACGAGTCACTATAGAGCGAACCAAACACTGAAAGCGGTCCGAAACAAATTACATGCTCTACTGACAAGTATACCCAAATTATACCTGTCAATTCGGTTCTTGTATTTTGGAATGCTTACTTTGATGACATAATTTTCAATGGTATTATTTGATTGTCACCAGTTGATAACGTCACACGCAATACGGGTCCAGACGCCGCCGCGTCACATTCCCGGTGTCGTAGAAGTCACGCTTTCCTACAAAAGCAAACAGTTCTGCAAAGGCGCGCCCGGACGGTTCGTCTATGTTTGTGAGTAATTGAATTTGCAATTTATCTTTTACTAGCTTTTCCCCGCAACTTCGTATGCGCAGAAATATTAAAAAGTAAAATCCCGATTTTTCCCGTTCCCGTGGGAATTTAGCAAAATCCTTTCTTAGCGGATGCCTACGTCATAACATCTACCTGCATGCCAAATTTCAGCCCGATCCGTCCAGTGGTTTGGGCTGTGCGTTGATAGATCACTATGTCAGTCAGTCAGTCACCTTTGAGTTTTATATATTTAGATAATAAGTCAATAGGTTTAAAAAAATAATTAAATTACACATACATCGTTGTCGCACTCTGTCTTGACTGACCTTAATTCAGTATGTTTTTACCCGACTGCGACAGAAGGAGGGTTTTGTTTTTCGAGTGTATGTATGTATGTAGGTATGTATGTATGTATATTTCTTTGGCAAGCCGTGTAGACTAAATGGCTGGATGGATTTTAGCTTGCGAGGTGTCGTTAGATTCGTCTTAATCGTGAGAGTGACACTGGCTATATAAAAATTGCAAAAAGCAAAATGGCCGACTTTTAGAGGCATTTTAAACGTTTCGTTTTGTCGTAGCCTATCGACTGGGGTATCGAAATAAAGGACTGGATGAATGGATCACAAATATATAATATATGTGAAATCAAAAGTTTGTTTGCAGTCGGGTTTTATATTTTTGCAAAAATCGAGTTATTAAATTACTGTAGTGTTTAATATGAGATAACTTAACCGAAATCCATTCAGCAATCTAATTCAGAAGTACAAAGCTAAGCTGACCCTGTCGCCCCAAATCTCTAATTATAATAATGACTACCAATCTTGACCGAAGAAAAATCTTCCTCCACAAAAAAACCGTAATTCGGCAACTCGGATACGCAATCTTGCGCGATCCATCAATTAGGCTTTCATTTGCTAGTGGGGCAAACTAATGATTGATTTTGTTTTTCTTGTTTCGCATAGCAGCTCTCAACGAGCCGACGATAGATTACGGGTTCCAGAGGCTGCAGAAGCTTATACCGAGGCATCCCGGTGACCCCGAGAAGTTACCAAAAGTAAGTGGAAACTTGAGAGACTTCTTTAAACTTTTTATTCGTTTGTGTATTCACTGTATTCTCCTTACTACTACTACTACAGCCTATTTGCGTGTCACTGCTGGGTACAGGCCTCCTCTCATCACGAGATTTTTAGGTTTGACTATATAGTCCCCACGTGGGCCCAGTGCTGATTGGGGACTTCACACACATCTTTGAATTACTTCGCAGATGCGTGCAGGTTTCCTCACGATGTTTTCCTTCACCGAAAAGCTCAATGGTAAATTCAAATTGCCTTTCACAGATAAAGTAAACTTGAGGTGCGAGCGGGAATCGAACCCCCGACCCTCTGCATGCGAGGCGGCAGGTCGAACCACTAGACCACCACGGCTTGAGATAACTATTATGGACTTATGCTGACCAAAGAGTATTATTGCTTCCGGGCGCCATATTGACTGTGCCCCGCTGTACCTTCGGATCCCAAGTCAATCTCACCTATTGTCCACAGGAAATAATTCTAAAAAGAGCAGCGGACCTAGCAGAAGCGTTGTACTCCATGCCTAGGAACAACCAGCTCGGGCTGGGCGGCCCGAGGTCCCCGTCAGCCAGCATGCCTTTCAACTCCTACTCCGGCCAGCTGGCGGTGAGCGTGCAGGACACTGCGGCCTCGCAGTGGACTGAAGGTGAGCCATTTGTACTACATACAATTTTGACACTAAGCCTGGGTTGCCTCAGAAAGCGTAATGGGCCGATCTGCCATTCCACACGGAGCGTTTTTTTTCCGTAGTGAAAATATCGCCTTATTATTTAACGAACGTTAACTTCTTGATGCAACCCAGGCTAAGGGGTGGGTTGATTGAAACCGTCCGTTAACTAAGCAGCGCTCGTTCAATATTTTACTATGGGTTAGAATGATATTTCTGTTTGATATGACAGCTCGGCGGCCATATTTAACGAGTCCGTCAACTGTGCTTGAATCAACGGGCCCTTTGTGTGTAAAATTGTTTCTTAGGTACGAAATATCTGCTTTATAAAGCGAAGGCAAAAATGACATTTACTAAAAGAGTTTTGAATCTGGAGGTTATAATTCTCATTTATATAGTAAAGAAGTAGGTATTTTTTTGATTCTTCACTAAAGCAAGTCCATGAACTATTTAAATTTATGCCTTCTATTTTATGTCTTCCAAGAACTTTATGATTTTTGTTTAATTACTTTGATGACGATCTAAAACACTCTCAGAATATAGTAATCTATACTTAAAGGTTTTGTTCTTTCACGTTCAAGGGTTTCACGGGTATGGCCGAGCCTATTGTTTTCATTTGATTCATTTTGTTATTTTGTTGAAACCGGATAAGATGTTTCGCTGAATTTCTCTTACACTTTGGTACGTGATTGGATTATAGATTCTTTGTGTTTCTAGTTAGCTAATATAATTAAATATTAACTAATATCTAATGGACTGTTACTAAAGCATTTTATCAGTTCTTTAAAGTCAAAGCTATTCATCGACCGTTCCGTTTTCTCTCAATAGGTACTGGTTTTACTACATTGCCTGAATATAATATTTCATGGCTTTTATAAATTGAAAAAAAAAAACCTGAACCTAACGAATAATTTACTAGTGCCTGCTTTTCATTCAAAAACCATTACAATGACATAAGTACTTTATTATTAAAGTAGGTGAGTTCAACAGAAGCCTAACGGTAATTTCGTGTTGACCCCAGGCTTTTTCTTTTAGAGGAGTACGCGAGGAGCGGCGGGTCGGTGTCGCCGCGGTACTGCTCCGCGGCGTCCACCCCGCACGCCTCCTACCCCCACCCCCAGCACTACCCCGCGCCCCCCACTTCGCTCTTCAACACTACCTCAAGTGAGTACCGAACGTCAGCATATGCATGCACTGTAATCTGAGGACAGTTCAAGGCTCGCTTTAGGAACTTGCAAGGCAGAGCACCACAAGCGCGGGACAGTTGCAGTCAGCGTTGGAGCTAGGTATTAGGATTAAGGAACGAGCAGGTAAGTCATCTCGAGCGACAACCACTTCAGACTATATACGTCTCACTGCTTGGCACAGATCTCCTCTATGAGATATCAAGTAAGTACCAATGTCATACTTTAGAAATATGTTTGCACTACCTCCCTACTATTCTAGGATAGTTGACATCTTGAATTTGTATGTGGAGATTTGACTTAATCTTATAGATATTTGATCTGGCAGTGCAACAAACTACTTATTGAATAGGTAAGTAATAATTATAATAATAGGGTCCCTATTTTACTCTATGTTTCCGACACTTCAATGTGACATTGAGTGAGTAAGTTACCTTCTGTAACTTTTCATTTCAAAATATAAACTGATAAATTTCATCACCAGATAAAATTGTATGATGAGAAACCTGCTCATGTTTAATCTTAATCGTCTATATATAATTATTAAGACACAATTTCGGATGAGATTCCCCATCATGGATTTTCATCAGTTTAAATTTGCATGTAAGGATCATATTATTATCATCAATGAAATTAAACTTCTTATTGCAACAGTAATTTAAGACAAGGTATCTATCCAAAGCTTACTAAATCAACACAAGCTTTAAGTTCGCATTTGCAGCTTCATGCACGCCTGTTTTTTAAGTCGCTTTGTGTTAACCTCTGTTTTTATTCCGTCCAGTGTCCCTGGGCCCGTACCATCCGGCGAACCTGAATGGACATTTATCATCTGACCATCACCACTATAACGCGTATAACACGAAAGATAGCGGGCATTACAGTGAAAGAAACGTGAATTCAAAAAGCTCGGCTGACTGTCCGGCAAACACTCATACAAAATGCACCGCGAGCGATATGAAAGGGCAGGAGAGTAAAGAGACTAAGCTAAGGAGCGCCTTTGCGGTCGTCAGGCAGAGTCCGCCGCGCGTTGCCAATTTTCAACATCACCAGAATTGGCAACATCTCGCAGTTCAATGTTAGTAGTTTTATTTTTTTACTCGCCCCTTTGTCTTGCTGTTTCATTGCTTCGCTTTTTATTTGTTTAGCACAGGTTTCATGTTTTTATGATGCCGTAATATCTTTTGTCTTTTGTCTATGAGAACTTAAAGATTGTTGACTAATGTAAATCCTGCCTATGATACCTATTTGTGAAATACTGAAGAACTTTGATTTGCTGACCAACTAAAGAACTGACTTGTTTTATTGAATTTATTTTCAAGACAATGTATTGATATGTTTTTTTTTATTTACAGGAATGGGAGGGCTAGTGTCGTCGCCGTTTAGCGTCAATCCATTCTCGCTGCCGACGTGTAGCGCGCAGCAATATGCGCATGCGCAGCAAGCGCAGCTCGCGACCAAGTAACACTCCCTGTAGGACCCGTAACATGTTTTGTATTATATCTTTGGTGGTGTGGCAAATGTAAATATTAATGTAATTTTCTTGTAAATAGTTTACCAATAAGATTACCTACATAGTTTCCTTGCTAGATCCAGAACATGTAGATTTTATATAATACCACTGACGCCCAAAGTTAAATTAAGTCAATACTGCTCAAATCTGGGCACTGCATCTAAATCACTCAGTTTGTACGTATGTTGGTTTTTTGTAAAATCTGTGATATATTTATTGTAAGAAGCGTTGTAAATTTTATTATAATTCATGTGTAAATTTTCCTATAACTTAGATCTAATTTGAATTCACGGCTTTAGGTTTTGTGAATGTGACTTCGAGTGTTGTGTAAATCATAAAATATAATCGATAGGTTTATTCTGCAGTAATCAATTATGAAAATTACGACTTACCTGTAACTATACAATATTGATTACTACTTAAAATGAATTCTTACTTATACGACCCGCAGAATAAACCTACGCGAAAAACGATCATATCCTTGCAACAAAACATATCCAGTTTTCTAATGTACCTTCCTAATGGAACTACGACGTAAAAATACAACGAAAGCGTTCAAGTCGAGGACAATGTATACGAAAAATATAAATTTCTTCCGAAATATCCTGCATCCATTCAGGGGTATCTTGGATTTCCTTTCTGAATATGAAATGTAGCCAGCCGCGTGTATTGTTTAACACACCTATCGAATAAGACTTGTACATTATAATCGTTCATGAGACAAATCACGAAATACAAAAATTAAAGTTATCTATACTTATTGCTTTGTTTTATTTATAAACTCATGCTGCGTCAGACGACAGTCCATTGATCTATCTAGTACTAGTATTACTGAGTTAGGTATATGCATTACATACCGAGTAAGTCTTAAAAATGAAATTTATTAATATAAAATCCTTGTTTATGCTGTTATGAGCATGAGTAAAAAACCGGCCAAGTGCGTGTCGGGCCACGCGCAAAGTATAGGGTTCCGAAGTTGAGGATGCCCACAGTACCTTTCTAAGACTTATTAGCATCTAGCTAGCCTGTGGTATGACGTGCCCGCCCGACGCCCCTGTCGCTCGAGAAAAATCATCATTATAAGTTGGTCGACTATTACTCGTAAGTTTGTACAGCCTACTTAGCTATGATAGTTTTGCTTTCAACTACATTATATATGCCACAACCGTTATTTTTTTTAGCCATCCAAATACCACCGCCATTTAACTGGCGGGGGGGAGGGGGGACACGTGACTCTAACAAAAAATAGCACTCTTTTTAAGACCTATTCAACGATAAGCCGCACTATGGGGTACGCAAGAAAAAAAAAATACATCCCCACTTTACGAGTAGGGGAGGTACCCTATAAAAAAATATTTTTCAAAATTTTATTGTACCACTTTGTCAGCGTAACTAATATGTATATTCATGCCAAATTACAGCTTTCTAGAACTAAGCATCTCCGAGCAATAGTGCGGACAGACGGACGGACGGACGGACGGACATGGCGAAACTATAAGGGTTCCTTGTGGACTTCGGAACCCTAAAAACAAGGACAAGTTGATTCATAATGATAATACAGACAATACAAAAACTTAATGACCCATACATTTCAAAAATATCAAACCATCCATCACTATAGTGGAGCTTCGTTTTTAACCATCTCCCATATGGTACTCTTGGGCCCCTTGAAATTTTATACTAACCATTTTCCCCTGCTTGGGGTGCTTTGTTGCCCTAACTAGATAATGCTAGGTTTATCTCTGCTCCTAATTGTGCTAAAGAATGGGGATCGTATTACTTCTGTATTAGCATTAAAATAGTGAGTCGCATTGTTAATAAATAGAAATTATGATAATTTTGTAAAGGGGTGTCGGTAAGTAAATGCTAACGGAGAATTGGTGTTGCTGGTATGAAATTGATATGGACAGAAAATGCAGTCGAATGTATCTTGATGAGCCACTTTGACAACTAAAAGACCTTAGAAAAACACTTTTTTTAAAATAAGGAAATTCAGAACCTGCATTGGTAGTTATAAACTACGTAAGTAATCTAGTAGCTATATTTTAACAATCCAGACCAATTAGAATTAATATTTTTATAAGTAGGTATGTTTTTACCCAGAAAGAAAAAAGGTATTATTCCTATCTTTTGATTAATGAATTTGGTCCTAACTTAAATTACCTTTAGTAACTTCAAGTGTTTATTCATAAAATGAACATTCCCAAAATCACTACCAACACACCGCACCAATAAACTCGCAACATTTCAGCTCGATTGAAACTCGATAAGGGCGCGCGCATACTGCTAATCGGAGTACCTAACACGATTACGCGACAATCATGTTGATGGCTCCGTGTGTGGCACGTGCGCGCGCGCCGCGCCGGACGCCGCAATCCTTATTTGGTATGCTTGTTATTAATAATAATAATAATAATAATACATTTTATTTCGGGCATCTAGGCCCATATTACATATACCTTAAAGACTAACATACATATTAAAATGAATCTTAAAAACTAACACGATTGTTTCTTCGTCGCGAGGCGCACTCTGGAATCGCTAAATAAATAAATAAATCGCTTAATAAATTATGGCCAGCTCCTTTGATTAAACATTAATTCCTATACTAACTAATATTATAAATGCGAAAGTAGCTCTGTCGGTCAGTCTGTTACCTCTTCACGCTGGACCGATTTAGATAAAATTTGGCATGGATTTTTTTTTCGGAAGAACGAATAGTTTCGGCGGGTTACGACATGAATACAGTACCCAAAGTCATAGTCAGACTAACATTTAAGGATAACAGCTACTTACTATGTCGAACACTTTTGATGGAAAAAGTACCTAGCAACTTTGTTGCTTGGTTGGTTGTTTTGTATCAAATTGCGAAGATTCTCGAAATTGTAGTTTTTTTTTAGTATATTAATGTTGCAAGGATTTTTTCAATGGTTCACACCGGAATACAATCACAATAAGTTCTACAAAACCCAAATATCATATTTCAAGAGGGCGGGATTCATATTTGTCTGTCCTTTGTGATAAACAAGTTAAGTGAACAAATTGTGTCGGCGCGTCAATCTGTCGCGTGGCCGCACGTGGCGCCGCGTGCCGATGCCGCGCATTACCAAATTAGCGTCCGGTGTGCAACTAGCTTTATGACAATTGGAATTCAAGTATAAATATATATATTTTATTGAAATGTAGTGTGATTATCGTCACTTAATGAAAATGAAAGTTTTAATGGCATTTTGAAAATTTATACTTAATCTTGATATTAGTACTTAACCACTTTTCGTCAAGTTACGTTGAAGTTAATGAGATGTTGAATTTTACATTTTACTAAGTAAAGTATGTACTATAAGCATTTCGTGCTGATGAGCTCACTTATTAAATATTATAAACTACTAGCTTCTGCCCGCGACTTTACCCGCGTGGATTTCGGTTATCGCGCTCCCGCAGGAACTATGCGCTTTTCCGGGATAAAAAGTAGCCTATGTCCTTTCCCGGGAGTCCAACTATCTCCATACCAAATTTCATCTAAATCGGTACAGCGGTTGAAGCGTGAAGAGGTAACAGACAGACAGAGAGACAGATAGACAGACAGACAGAGTTACTTTCGCATTTATAATATTAGTATGGATTTAAATAGTTATTATACCTACACTACTTAACTCAATACGAATTTAAAATGTAAGAAACAACTTAAAATGTATGGTCGCTCATATAAAACTCCAAATAAACTTTACGTATATAACAAAATCAA
This sequence comes from Aethes cnicana, assembly GCA_963971205.1. Lineage (NCBI taxonomy): Eukaryota > Metazoa > Arthropoda > Insecta > Lepidoptera > Tortricidae > Aethes > Aethes cnicana. The sequence goes on from OZ020277.1 coordinate 10,603,551, forward strand.
AACAAACGTCAAATATTTAAAACAAATTCCAATTTCAATTGAACTCAACAAGTGTTGGAAGACATCAGACACTTGTAATTTACAGAGGCTGGCAACATAACGCGGAGCATAAAACGCAAGAAAGTCGGTGGGGCCGAAAGGGGGAACAGGGGGACAATAGGTGTACAGATAACTTTCCTTCTATAGTAGAGTCAATACCGACCCTTGGGAGCTTTACCCTCGGGGCTCGGTCGCTTGGGAAAACTAGACCCAACAATATGGAAAAGGAGAGCGCTATCCCTGCTTACGAGTGGAAGAGGGAGGTCCGAATGTACTTATGTATTAATAATATATAGAGGAAAAATGCCGAGGACGTGCGCGTGTGATATGTTGCGACTGTTAGCGGGAGAGGGATGGATGACGACGATTTGTCGTGTCGTGATGGGGGTTTATTTTGTTTCTCTACATGTGCAATTTTTTTAGGTTAGCGAATATTTGAATTGGGATACTATTTTTAAATTGACGATGTCTAAATGTAGGATCTAAATATTCTTCAATCTGTATAAAGATTACAATTCGTATACATACAATACAATACAATACAATATACTTTATTGAACACCACACAATCAAGGAACAGTAGACATTATGTAATTACACAAAAAGGTATGGCATACAGCAGGCGGTCTTATCGCTCAATAGCGATCTCTACCATACATTGTACATAGTGTACAATCTAAATCTAAAAGATTCCCGCGGCCTTCACCGGGTCGCCACATCATCTTATTCGAGGCCTACTTCTTGGGAAGGTGTATAAAAAGTTTAAATTGCATCATTTAAAGATAGAGATCCAAGTATAGAAGAAAAATACAGACCATCACTGTTAAAATTCATGTGTTTAAAAAAATCAATACGTCAAATACGTAGTATGGGTATTGATTTTATTTTAATCCTGCACTTGATTTTTTATGCAATAGAGAAATAAAAAATCAACAAAATTCTTAAAAGTACCTACTTTATAACATATTCTTGAATGTCACAGAACCTATTAGTGAAACATTCCACATGAACATCATTCATTTTTATCAATATCGCGCACGTTTATTGTTTTTCCAAAAGTAGCTTTAATTTGCTAGTGGTAGGGCCTGGTGCTAGGTCCGCCCGGGAGGTACCACCGTCTTTCCCCGCTAACCTGCCGCCAAATAGCAGTGCTCGCACTGTTGTGTTCCGGTAGGGGGTTAAGGCAGCCGGTGAAATTTCTGGCACAGAGGCATTCCATCTTAGGCTTCAGGGTAGGCAACGCATTCGAGATCTTATGGTTTCTTAATTCTTAATGGGGGATCACAGGATTTCGGTGTCCATGGGCCGCGGTAACCACTTACCATTAGGTGGGCTGTGCGCTCATTTGCCTATACCATTGATATAAAAAATAAATCTTACCTACTAGTACATTGTTGAATGTCTCAGTATTAGTGAAACGTTCCACATCAACATTCCACATTCATTTTTATCAACATCGCCAACGTTTATTGTTTTTTCCAGAAGTAAAGTAAGGTAAATATTGTCCAAACGATCTGATACTTAGAAACGTATTCTGCAAAGTTGAAGCGACACCGCAGTTACAAGGCGATATCGCATCGAGGCGTGTCGACGAGGCGTCGGCGAAATTGAGTGAGAGTCGAGTTAAAGTATTAAAAGTTTTCAGCGAGCGATCTTTGCGAGCCGTCGCCGCAGCAGTAGGGATTCCCATCCCCGCAGTCGACTCTACCTTTTATCGACTCAAATCCTAGTCCCCCCTTCGAAACCAGCAACTCATTGGTGTTTGTTGCAAATGCCAACACACGGCTGTGACCACTTTCTACTCTTTATTCTATGTGAATGAATTAAAAATCTGGAAGTCGTCAACCAGATTTTTTTCCACAGGTTTTTTTAAGGTTAAATCGCTTGTTTATTACATAGGATTTCAGAATTTATTGAATTATTGTATGAAACTGTGTACAAAAGAAATAGTAACATTGATTAACATGTTGTATAGGTTTTTTTACACAATAGAAAGTATTTAACTTTACAGCATTTACGTTCGTTTAAAAAAATATCTATATATTTAATAAAAGACCTGAAAAATTATAACTTACAACGTGATCTATCGATAAAACATACCTACATCGACACGTGCAATCTCTATCTTTACTCGGTGTAAGTTAATAATGTAATAGAATTACGAGGGAAAAACTGTTGAACTCTGCCCGAGCGGGTCGCGACTTAATTGTAGCACTTTGTTAAGTGTCTCATACACAGCTATACATCCATACAAGCGTAAACAAATTATCAAGTTGTATGATGTTTTGATACTCGACTCGTTATGTGGTCTTGCTGAATTGATGCAATTCCGCGTTCCGGTTAAGGTTCCACTGCGCTGACGGATACGAATAATACGATGGAGTCGGGAAAATGGTGGGTTGGTATTTAAAACAAGAAAATACACAGACTTCATCCATCCAAGTCACTTAATTCGAACGCGACTATTAAAAAACAAAACAATCAAAATTAGAATCACAATCTAAAAATACTACCAAACCCTAAAACTCCCAATTTAACTCATAAACAGAAATTCCATTTGAATATGCATAGGAGTTGATAAAAGTCTGTTCGTCACGAACTCCCAACTAGCGCCTCGGCGGGACGGCCTAGCGAGAAAGTTGTTCAAAAATCATGCAGTCGGATCATTTAAATTCAGCTGTCTGGAACTCGTGTTACACCGGCTTCCTATGGGTTTGTATTTTACATTTCAGACGCTGGATCCTGAAAATAATGATATTGTGGAAGCTGGCCATATATCTAATGGTGAGCTGACAGATCTTCTTTCAAATTAGTTCTTTTTTAGTAGAATGTATTAGAATTCAAATACTGCAGTATCTCTGTTACCGACGAAATGAGGAGATCTAAAATAAAATACGATTAATTCATTTAAAAGTTTTATTACTGCGAGCTTTATCTTTCTATCAGATAGGTTTTATAATTGCCGCGCTACGAGCTCCAGGTCTTCACCTTCCACGTGTGATCGTCGTGCCGGCAGCTCAGGAAGCTGACTACTACATTACATCTCCCTATTAAGTATCGTTACGTGCCGGGAGGCGCATTCGACCACTTCGACAATATCGTAGTGATAGATACCGTACTATTGCGGCGCTGCGTCTTGTTGGTGTCTCGCCCCCCGGAAACATTTGGAAAAAAAGAAACAAATAATTAAGATTAGAACAAACGCCAAACAAAACTAGTGATGGGAAATTTCATAATCTTCCTAAACTGTAAAACATTTCAACTATAGAAAGAAATGTCTTATGTTACTGCAAGAAACGTAACATCTTATATTTCGCTTGTTTCTGAAATGTTTACGTCGTAATTTCATTGATTGGTCTAAAGGTATGAAAAAAATTTAAATAAAAAAATGGAACCGACTTCAAACTCCGTCAGCCTGTGTAGTTGGTGTCAAGTTCACTATAAGATAGTCATAGCTTTGGGGTGGTTCACTTGACACCAACTTCACAGGCTGACGGAGTTTGAAGTCGGTTCTATTTTTTTATTTTAAATTTTTTTTTGGCTATAATTTCCAAACATCTGTACGATGGGACGTAAGTCTCACTGTAGTCTTTGAAATTGATGCCAAAATCATACACATGCTAACAAATTTCGAGGAGTTCCCTCGTTTTGTCATGGACCCCATCATCAGAACTAAACCAAATTATTAAAAGGGTTCAAGTTGGAGGTACACCTTTCAATTAAAAAAATAATCATCGAAATCGGTTCACAATTGACGGAGATATGCGTGGTCATACATATAAAAAAAATATATATATACGCGTCGAATTGAGAACCTCCTCCTTTTTTTTTCGTCGGTTGAAAAGAGCTTTGCCTGTTTTCAGAAAATTTAATGCCAGTGAATCTCAAAATCTGTTTACAATAATAACCATGGTAACGGACAGACTTGATAAATTTCAGAAGTTTATAGCAACTTCTGGAAACTCGAATCAAGTGATATATAAAGCAAATTTTCACTTTGAAAAATTACCAGCTGCCCATCGGTATACAAGTTCAAAACAAAATCAAGCTACGCGTTACGACTCTACGACAATATTATACTCAAATATCCGTGGAGAAAATAGCTACACACAATGAATCAAATCCACATCCCCAAACACAATTAACAAAATATCTATACCGAGAATACAGCTATAAATTCAAAACGAGTATCCAGTTTAAGTAGATACGTCGGCGGGCGGCATTCACACAGAGTTATCAAGATCGCTGGCAGTTTTATGGGTCTAATCGGGTGGTCAATTGGACCCCACGGCCTCATTGCCTAACCTGCCCGATTATAGGATTCACACTAATTAGCTATTACCGATATATCGGTAACGATTTTAGACCGTGCGTAATTTTGTACTTTTACGGCATACACAAGCGCAGTATAGAGGTATAAAATTTGTTACAATAAGTCAATAACAACAATGTGGGCCGCCGTATTTCAGCTCACCGTTGGCACCATGTTTTTACGACGTGTTGGCTGTCAGTGTCAAACTTGTCATTCCATACAATAGTGTCAATGTCAATGTGACATTTGACGTTTCGGATACCTCAGTGTTGCCAATTAAGCATGTAATATGGCACATAATGCTAAACTGCCAACATGCACCTCGGATCCTCATTACTTAGCTATTGCTAGGTTGCTTACCGGTTGTCACTGAAGATACATGGATGACGTCATTATGTTTCTGCATTATCAACAGTTTCCAGTATCGTAAGTCCCCAATGACCCCAATCCGCGTAGGACTTTAGTTTAAACTCTCTCACGATGACACCTGACGTTAATAGGCTCCTATAGTGGTGGCGGAGCTGGGTGTCCGTCTACAATCTTACTGAGACGATCGTGAACAAACAACCGTGATCACGAAGCCACCACCACAACAGCCTATGTACGTCCCCCTGCTGGGCACAGGCCTCCTCTCATAGAAAGTGAGTTTTTATTTTAGTCCCCACGCTGGCCCTATGCGGATTGGGGACTTCACAGACATCCTTGAATTACTTCGCAGATGCGTGCAGGATTCCGCACGATGTTTTCCTTCACCGATAAGCTCAGTGGTAAATTCAAATTGAATTTCGCATATAAGTAAACTTAGAGGTGTGAGCCGGATTCGAAATCCCGACCCTCACTCTGCATGAGAGGCAGAGGTCAAAGTACTAGGCCACCACGGCTTTTTCAGCTCATGAAGAAGTTTTCCAATTTCCAGCTAAGTAGATATGTCTCCTCCTACTACTACTACAGCCTATTCGCGTCCCACTGCTGGGCACAGGCCTCCTCTCGTCACGAGAGGGCTTGGGCTAATAGTCCCCACGCGGGCCCAGTGCGGATTGGGAACTTCACACTACTACAACAGCCTATTTACGGCCCACTGCTGGGCACAGGCCTCCTCTCATAACGAGAGGGTTGGGCTATAGTCCCCACGCGGGCCCAGTGCGGATTGGGGACTTCACACACATCCTTGAATTACTTCGCAGATGCGTGCAGGTTTCCTCACGATGTTTTCCTTCACCGAAAAGCTCAGTGGTAAATTCAAATTGAATTTCGCACATAAATAATTTCAGAGGTGCGAGCCGGATTTGAACCCGCGACCCTCTGCATGAGAGGCGGCAGGTCAAACCACTAGGCCACCACGGCTTCACACACATCTTTGAATTACTTCGCAGATTTTTCCTTCACCGAAAAGCTCAGTGGTGAATTCAATGAATTTCGCACATAGGTAAACTTAGAGGTGCGAGCCGGAATCGAACCCCCGACCCTCTGCATGAGAGGCGGTAGGTCGAACCACTAGGCCACCACGGCTTCCACTCACAATTTCCTCTCCTCCTCCTAATACGACGTTAATTTTTGTTCACTTTATTATATCCGGCTGTACGTCTTTTTTTTGGAAAGCACTGTTCATGTTTCATCATTTATATATTATTATCCACAGGCTTTCTAACGACACTGAGTTCAACCCTCAACAGTTACAAGTTCAGTCCATTCAACGTTCAACTGGGTTATTTTCAGTTTCCACCGAAATTGTGAGTGAAGCCGGCGGAGTAATTCTGGATAAGCACTAGCGGCCTAGCTGAGCCCTTATAAATGGGTAAGCTGCTTACGCTCTGATCGATTCCGTATTACTTCATATCGCCGGCAATTCTCGACTGGCAACGCTGATTCTTTTGCTATTTTCCTATCTTGGATTTTTCACGTCATTCCATTCTGAAGGCGAAGTCCTTTGATGATCATTATCAATATTTCTAAAACTCTTACGCTACTGACTGACTAATAGACTGATTGTCGACAACGCACAAACGAAACTACTAGTCGTAGAGAGCTTTTGTTGAGCTTTAAATTTGGCATTCCTCGGGGAGTTTAAGGTAGGTACTAAAAGATTGATTTCCCATAACTCCTAAGAAAACGGGAAAAATTAGTCCTACGCGGGTACGGATAAGGGTACTTTTATTTATACTAAACATCATACAACGCCATAAGTTGAAAAAAAAACCTTTAAATTTATCTTGAGTCAATAAAAAATATATGAAGTAAAGGATCCGAATAGGAATAGGTTAATAATTATTAGGTGCTTACTAAAAACCAAGTTTTTTCATGAATGTACTAAAAGTCTTTGAAAGCTTTCAAAAGAAGTTAAAGAACGGTTATGGACTATTATTTTTTGTGCCTAGAAATGTTTACTCGTCCATTTTGCACCTACTTTAAAACTTCTCAAGTTCGACAACTTACTTCGTAAAGCCCGTTCCAATTTCAGGTTCCAGGCGTTGGCAGCGCCATCTTGTGTAACAACATTGCACGTAGTTCAGGCGTCAACTCAGAGATGGCGTTACAAGCGGCGCTTTACTTCTATACGAACCCAAATTCCCGAGCACCGTCTTGAAACACAACAGGCAATTTGAGAAAGAGAGAGGAGAATTCTCAAGGCTCTGCCCCACGCGGTGTTTTGGGACAAGCGAGCTGCGTTGAACTGTTTCCTTTTTGTTGGCCGGGTAGGTGTGTCCAAGACGGCCAATAGGAGTGTCGCGGCTCACCCGACCACTCCCACCCGGTTTTTGATGCCTACTGGGAGTTGAAAGGAAAAATGTTGGCAATAGGTAATTTTGAATGTCGTTTGTAGGTGACGTAATTGGAAATTTATGATCGAAAGCGCTTTATAATTTAGAGTGCTTTGTACGGGCGCTCATAAAATAGAACTTTAAATTGTGTTGTAAATAACGGGCTTTAGAATGAAATACATAAACATAAAAGGCACGCGAAAGAGGTTTTTACGTTGTTATATATAGGTATTTTGTCGGCTTTTCGAATTTTCAAGCCTGGCAAACGACTTAGGTATTTCCAACGACTATGACGACAGTCAAGAGACCGTATAACTGTTTGAATACATATGGTTTGTTACTTTACCCCTCTATCCACCTTCTTCTTCTTTCTCAGGCTCGATCTATCCACTGCTAGATGTAGCCTTTTCCTAATTCTCTTCACTTCATCTTCCTGAGCTAACACGGTCCCGCTTAGAGCTAAATATCAGCAGACCATCTCATTTCTCTCATCTATCCACCTAAACCACAAAAAACCTGCATTTTCATATCGCTATAAACAATTTTATAAAATCGGTTGCTCTGCTTCTCTTCATTCTGCTCTGCTTCTTCTACTGCAAATTCCTTCTACGGCGTTCCGAACAAAACCAGCCAATACTTCGGGATCTGAACATCAAAACCAGGCTATCTAGCACTTGCCTGCGAAGAATCCTGGATTTCTTTGGCCATATCGCTCGGAAGGAAGGGCATAACCTCGAGCAACTCATGGTCACCGGTAAGGTGGACGGAAAACGACCAAGGGATCGCAGCCCAACGAGATGGTCGGACCAGATCCGGTCGTCGCTGAACACCAAGCTGCATGACGCTTTACACCTCGCCAAGAGTATCCCATATATCCAGATGGAAACGCATCGGAGAAGATTACTTTCTACCGAGGGGATCACGACCCTCAGTAACGAGGAACAAGTCGCAATGAGGCTGGAGGATGGTATTTCTTCAGAACTAGGTAGACGTAAGTAATGAGGGTCACCACGAGTGAATCTGCCGCTAGAGGCGCCTGCTGTCCCCCGAGGTGCATGTTGCCAATTTAGTACATTATGTGCCATATTACACGCTAAATTGGCAACACTGAGGTCTCCGAAACGTCAAATTTCACAGTGACATTGACACTATTGTATGAAATGACAAAACGTTGACATTGACAGCCACCACCTTACAGATAAAGACACCACCTCGCAGATAGAGGCCTAAACTAGTGAGCAGGAATACGGTCGCCCTAATTGGATCGTTTTTGTTCGACTGCCAAAATAATCTCACAAACTTCACGAACTCCACAGATTAACAGCACGTACCTATAAACAAATACCCGTATTCGAGATTTTAAACCCGACTAGAGCGTGACCGTAAATAGCTCCAAACTGTATGCAAAGATATTGATGGATACCTAGTCCGGGGAATAGGGCGGTCCCGACACGGCTTAGCACTTTTAAGGGTAACACGAGTTTAGCAGTTTAAAGTAGACGAGTGAGTGCTTTTTAGTGGTATGGCCACCTTGTAGACAGCGCACAACGAGCGGCGGGGTAGTTTTAAAGTTTCCACAGACTAAGGGAGACTGGCAAATAGAAATAGAAAAAGGAAAACGTGCTATCTGTGAAGGCCAAAAAGAGGTCTGTTGTAAATATTAATAATTGGGGATTGGAGATTTACTTTCACTTCGATGTCTGTTTCAGTAAGAGGTACCTAAATGTTTTTGGACTCCGATACTTTTACGCATCGAATCGCATGATAGATATATGGTAGGTATAGTATATAACAGTGTTAATGTAAGCCATGCGATAAATAAATGGATAAGTTAAGGATACAAATTGCACATGGTTATATAGGTAGGACTTGATAAACTTTATTAAGCTAATTCTAATACGATATCCTTTCTTAAATTATATTTTAATTTTCAACAATGTAAAAGCGGAAATTATAGTACGAAATATGTAATAACGATATTACTAGCACAAAACGTTGACATAATGCCAAAAATGACTATAATTCACCGCCACACACTGCACAAACAATTGTATTGTATTGTGCGTCTTTAAAACCTTGTTACCGGCATTGTGTGGGCCATAATTCCAACATTACCCCTTTCCCGCCGAAATACCATGTGTCGGGACAATTACCGCAGCAGCCCGAACAAGTGCGATTTTGACAAGCAATAAATTCAATTTAGAACTGTTTCTATTGCCGTTCAATGTACGGTGAAATGATAGTTAACAAAGCAAGGGGAGAATTTTGAAAATTTGAACCTATGTTTTTCTTAACAACTGGTATTAGGGTAGGTAAATTAGAGGAAGTTTACGCAAGATGCAACAATCTCGCGTTTACATTATTTGTGACAGTAAATAACTTTTCTAATTCAAACTAAACTTTGCGCTACTAACTTGAATTAGCCACGCCTTCATAGTTCTTCTACTTTTATGACAGAATATACTAAAAGTGATGTGGAGAGCAGTGAACTGTTCCATTACCTTCCTACTTATTGGAAAATCACTGTGCTAGTAAGAGCTAATAAGATCATATTCATCAGTTATTATAAATGTGGGCAGATGCCAGTAGGCAAGAAATAATAACTGTCTTACTCAAAGTGCCTCGTTCACCTGTAGGTACAAGTTTGTTTGTGTTGTGAGCCCCATGCGTTAGCTGGCATCATTTATATTAACGGAACGCGAGTAACGCAACGCGACAGGTGCCCCGCGTTCAAATTGAAATTCTTTCACATAAACGCGCTGATCGGATTTACTCCCCCGGTTTGCGTTTTATTAACTTAGATTTTAATCTAACTAGATTTCCTCTTTGTCAATACGTGTTTTTTCTTATCGCGAAAAGAGAGTTGATGAATTGGATACAGGCTTTATTATTTCATTTTCCTTTACGATTTTAATGCAACTGAAGATGCTTACGAACACGTAAAGTACACATTTGATTATACCTCCAAATAAGTAAATTAACCCGTGAACCGTAACCCGTAACCTGGAAGCCGTGGTGGCCTTGTGGTTCGACCTACCGCCTCTCATGCTGAGGGTCGGGGGTTCGATTCCGGCTCGCACTTCTAAGTTTACTTATGTGCGAAATTCAATTTGAATTTACCACTGAGCTTTTCGGTGAAGGAAAACATCGTGAGGAAACCTGCACGGACCTGCGAAGTAATTCAAAGATGTGTGTGAAGTCCCCAATCCGCACTGGGCCCGCGTGGGGAGTATAGCCCAAACCCTCTCGTGATGAGAGGAGGCCTGTGCCCAGCAGTGGACCGTAAATAGGCTGTTGTAGTAAGTAAATTAACAAATCAGCTACATAAATATGTCTAAACATGCAAAAAGAAACGCATTTATATTTTAAGCTTTCTTTTTCGTTTCGCAACAAAAAACGTAGAGCAATATAACTGGAATTTAACGAGCTAGCTTTAAAATTCCATTTTCAAAACTAAAATTCGAAAATTCTACCGCCGCGACGAACGTTTTTAACTGACGCAACATTTTTTCAATCAACCTTACCCTAAACTAGCTAAACTCTATCTAATTCCAATATCACACGGCTCATTGGGTTCCTTGAACTGATGGCGTCACCATAAACACAACGATTGAGATCGTATTGTCCGACCATGCATCATGGTGTCGCATTGTACCAGATGTATTGCGTTACAACTGTTTTAAGGGAAGGGATCGCTTTGTATGGATGGGGTTCGGGAAGCAGCATAGGTTAAAATGTTATATTAATTTTAGAAATGTAGTTTTTAGTTATTTTCTAAAAAAAAGTTCACCTAACTAATGTTTAATGGCTTGTATTGTAACGTAGTTCTATATTCTAGTAGGTTCAGTAAAAGTAGATACTCAAAATAAGACTCCGCTATAACATTCACTTTTGACTTGGAATACCGATAAGTTAATAAAGTTACGATAAGCACACATTTTGCTATAAAAAAAATCGCGGAAAATCCATTATCTTTCCTAATAATTAAAATGAAATTGCGAATATCCACATCACTCCCTGAGCGCGTACAGTACACAAAGTACGAAATAATTTCACGCATGACGTGGCCCCCATAATGACCCGGGGGCCCTAATCACGCTCCCCGAACAGGCCCCAAAGAATGTGTGCTGAGGGGGCTAAAGAAGTCAAGGGTTATTGGTTTAGGAAACGCGACATTCTTTTGTTTTAGTTGACCAATATGGAAGAAAGAGATGAGATGTTGGAAGTGAAACATTTTGAGCATGTTACTGCTAGCTATCAGACAATAATCGAGAAATCATAAGATTTCGAATAGGTAGTGGTTCCGGAGGAATGTTTAAGTAAGTATATAATTTGTTATAGTTTTCTGTAAATAAGATTAAATATGACGATGATAGTTCAAGATTGCGGAGAATATTCAAGTCAGTAGTAGTCAGACTGACTAAATCGAATCCCGGAAAAACGCTTATTCCCCGCCGGAACGCTATAACCAAATTCCACGCGGTCGAAGTCGCGGGCAGAAGCCTGTAAAATAAAATCGGTTGTCTAAAAAGTCGGTTTATGGACGATAATTTTACGTGATAACGTCGCCATGAGGACATACATTGCGTCATGTTTTTTCGTGGGCGCAGCCGGCGTTCATCAATTTATAAGACGTTATCACGTCAAAAATATTATCAGGTTGACTTTTGCCTCAATCACGCTGTTGCGGTCATTAAAATAGTTGTACTATTAAGTTATTTTTTAATGTCTAAAGACCAACGAGCTAGCAGACGACCTACCTGATGGAAAAAGGTCATCTACAGGCGGGCATTGACTTTGCAACACCAGCCAGAGGTTTGCATCACCAATGCGCCGATTTCGAAGCGGAGACTTGGACCCGGGTTTTTTGTGCGAATTTTATTCTGCCACCTAGTACGCATTTCTCACGCGATTTTATGATCACTACTGCAGATACTCTCATACTATTCAATGTGTTACAGAATTGTGGAAAAAAATCTTGCGAATTTTATTTAGCAGTGTGGACAGGGCGTAATGTCCGCGACATATCGAGGCCGCATTGTCAATCTTGCAACCGGTGGCAGCTTTACAAGTGGGTACGAGTTCCTCCCATTTTGCAATGGTTTTATTAATCTGGATGAGATGAGAGAGTCGTGACATTTCATTCGACGCCAAACCAATCCGAACATAAACCAACATCAATAAATGCGATATAAAAACTAATAAACTTCGACAACAAACATTTGAAGGAGAGCACACAATAGTCCCTTACCAATCACACCGGTTCCATTCCGTGTTGACAGAACCAATGAACATTCTTAATTATTTGCCCTGTGTGGGTAAACAATGACCCACCACACACGACTAATATAACTTGAACTACGCGACACTATTCAAAACCACATTTTTATACCACACTTTAAAGTAACGAGAAGGGAGCAGGGGTCAAGTGAACGTGGTTTATGAACTATTTGACGACATACGCGGCTGTCTCAATTAAAAATATTGCTGACAAGTCAAACAGTTGTCGGTGCGCTTTTAATTGGCTATCGGGATGTAGATAACGGTCTAAATAGGTTTATTCTCGAGGTGACATTTGTTTAGAACATAAAAATAATAAGGTGACGTGATAGATACAGTTCAAAGTCTATTTTATGGCACTGAATGACAAATTACCAAGTTAACTCTTTATATATAATAACTATTTAAATATTTATTTATATTTATATTTATCTTTATACACTAATTGATTTTTATTTTTGACATGAAATTGTAAGTTATATTTTTATTTTTATAGGTAGGTACACTAAATTAATTGAAATTATGATTTGATAAAATATGTTTTTTTTTATTATTTTACTTTTACATATTTTATTATGACATTATTTGTAGGCATGAAGTAAAATTGTAGTAAGTGAATAATTCATTTAAAATATTAATTTTCATTTAGGTAATCAATAATCATTAAATATTTGCATGCCGCTTGCGGTAGAATGTGTGAGACTACTGTATATATTATATAAGTATACATAAGAAAATCTAAATATGTAACCATGTTCTTCACAAATAAACGTTATCTTATCTTATATTTTTGAAAAATACCATAAATTGATAAATTATATGCTTACATTATGATTTCTTTTTTTGTTTACATCCTACCTAATGAGTTTTTATTATCTTTTTCACCTCAGCAGCTTGAACAAGTAGACTTTGCTGTCAGAAATTAGTGAGCAAAATCGTGTTTGTTTCACTCAGTGAGACAAAGTATTTTTTTAATTTGTTTTTTTTTTAATCCTTTTATCCTATCAGACAATCCCATGGGGCAAAGGCAAAGGCCTAAGCCTTGCAGCCACACTTAAATCGTTTCCGCGCTTTTTCTTTTTTTTAATTTCATTACTGCGAATGGTCATTTCATACTGCGGCATCTAACTAGTAACTACTTCTTATAACAATGATTCAAACTATCTTGATTTTATCCGCTCTCTTCTTTTCATTTCTTTAAGAAAAGAGGTAGAATTATACTAGGCAAGTCTTACTGCGAATCTGTTTTCGTAGAAAAAAAAACTGAATTAGAAAAGTTCGGATACGCGCAACGCGTCAGTACCGCCGTATTTTTAGACATTAAAATTATACGTTGATTTAACTTCTGAAAATCTTACAATTTTCAAATGACTTATATTTCATATAATTATGTTATTTGTAATCATTTTAAACTAAAGTTTTAATTTAAAGTAAACTAAAAGTTTTCAAATATTACCGAATAAATTCGAAATTTATCATCAAGTACTAGTTTCCGAACATACGTTTGGAAAATTGCCGCCATTGTCTCATGTCAAATCATGTCTTTCTTCTTAATTTTCGATAATTAACTTTAAAGTAATTCTTTTAAAACATGAAATTCAAGTAATAATTTGAGTGAAACAGGAGAGAAGAAGAAATGTTATTTCATATTTTTCGTGTTGTAAGTATTCTTTGCAAGTACCTTTATGTGTTCTCGCTACTGAGGTGAAAAATTGTATGTGCTACTCGAGAGCAATTTCTTTTACTTCTCGTGCATTTGAGTCCTTCGCTAGCTCAAGATTCTAAACTAGAATCACTCGCTGAACGCTCGTGATTCAACTATAGAATCTTTCGCTAGCTCAGGACTCAAACATGGCACTCGAAGCAAAAAACAATTTTGCTCTCTTGTTGCACAAATAACTATTGTTTCTTACCGCAAACGTAACCTAGTGTATGAATCACATTAACCTATTGTGCTAATTTTAAGGCAAATAAATAAATTCAATTAGCATTGAGGTGGATATCAGGATGCCAGGTTGGCTATGATCAAATGTACAAGAGTACATGTTTTAGGTAGTAATTAGTAAGAGTAAGCCTGGGTTAAAGAAAAAGCCTGGGTTGCATCAGAAAGTTGACGATCGTTAAATATGGCTGCCGAGATTTTCACTATGGAGAAAATAACGTTCCTTCATGGAATGACAGCTGGCAATTCTGGTATTCTTGATGAAACCCAGGCTAAGTAGCACAGCCAAGCCAATCATCACGACATAGTATGGAAGAAAATAAATACCCTGTAGGAGGTACGAGTGTAAGAACACGTGACATTGGTTTGGGTACAAATGTAGTTTTATTTAAGACTAGTTGTGTCCCGCGACTTCGTCTGCTTGGAATATGAAGATGCCGATAACTTTGCTTTTCGATCGATTCCGATTTTAATCAAACATAGTGTATGTTCAGTGGTTCTGAGAATAGGACGTAAGCTATTTTTCATAAGTGATAGCAAAACAACGTTTGCGGGGTCAGCTAGTAGTAATATAAAAAAAAAAAAAAGACTATTTCGAAGTTTTTTTAGATAGTAGTTTAGTAGATAATCCGTCACCGAATTAGAGTTCATAGTAGTTTATGTATAATCAAGACCCCTAACTTTTTAACCGATTAAAGAGCTCGGTTCGAGGGCACGCGTCCGAAATCCAAAGTGAAGTGGCCCTCAATTGGCGTACATTTGACTATGGGGTCACTCACAACACCACTCGGGAGGGGAGCATTTCATATTTAAATAAAGTATGGTTTCGGTTATTAAGAAGGTCGAAGAGTGGGTATAAGTTATTCAGTCGATATAGATACTTCCAATAAGTCTAACTTTATAACTTATCTCCACTCTTCGACCTTCTTAATAACATTCTTCAATGCTAATTTTACCGACTTCATCCTCAGAATTCGACCGAATTGGTAATGTTATTACCAATTAATGACATAGCATTCGGCTCAATACCGAACAAAAAGCTCGCATTCTCGACCAGTGTATTCTGATTCTGCCGATACTTACTCAAATATGGGACAGAGACCTTAGTTTTTAATAAGGAGACCCTCCACAAACTTCAGGTGGCTCAGAGAGCCATAGAGAGGAAACTGGTAGGAGTTACACTGAGAGACCATAAAAGGAAGGAGTGGGTAAGAGAACAAAGTAATGTGAGCGATGTACTAACTAAACAGGTAGCGAAATTGAAGTGGGAGTGGGCTGGGCATGTCGCGCGCAAGCAAGGCTTGTGGTGAAAGGCGGTGGTAGAGTGGCGACCGTCGACCGTGGGCCGAGGAACGTCCATGAGGACGACCGCAAATGCGTTGTGGATGGAAATTTCTCAAGACCGGGAAAGATGGTATAAACTGAAGGAGGCCTACACCTTGGAGGTAGAAAATGGCTAAAGGGAGAGACAAAATAATAATTATTCAAAAGGAATTGACAGCAATAGCAAAAAATATTACACTGTTCAATATTAGTAATATATTGAAGTAAAACTGCAGTGGAAAATTAAAATCCCTAATGAAATTTTAAAATTAATATTACGCGCTTCTTTTTCAAATCTCTCCCTATTTTTTTAACATGAATATTTAAACGGCGTTAATTAAGTATAACATGCCAGTATTGCCCCAAGTGGCAGGGTCCGGTTTCGTTTTATCTGTCCGGCGCAGCGCGGGCTATCGCGGCGGCCATCTTGCGGCTGTAAATTGGTCAAGTTCCACTGTCAAGATGAAAAGCGGTTGAGAAGGGTAGCGTTAATGAGTATGGGATATTACGAAGCTATATTTCATTGTTGGCTTGTTATGAATTGCTTACATAGATTATGTGAAAATTAAAGTAATTTTATTTGTTTCAAAACAGAAAATAATTTCTTAATTAGTATATTATTAAAGACTTTTCCTCAGTAGGTATAAAGTTTATCGAAATAATTTACCAAAGTCATAGTCCAGACTTAAAAAGGGCCGGATACTCAATTAATGTCCTGATATGAGATGGATAACGCTTTCCGAAGAAAAGAGTAAAAAAATCTGCCTAAACAAACCCGATACCGATACAAAAGCACGAAAATACCGTTGTTATTATTGTTTCTCTTGTCGCATGTCAACATTTCCAGCCAGCCATGACGCGAATGCATAATCAATCAGTAATACGGCAGCGCCGCGTCTGTCACGTGCAAATCGCATGGGATTCCAATTTCGAACAAGATTCGAATCTTTATTTTTCTTTATGGCTTTCGGCGTGACGGGCGTTTTAAAAATCGAACGCTTTGCGGTTGCCGAAGGGAGGTGACAAAGAAACGGTATGAATGGCCAGTAATTTCTGAAAGCATTCGCTGTTTTTCGTTTGCCTTCGCTCCTCTGGGATGTTTTCTCTGATTATTGATGTTTTGACAATCCGTCTCGGATTAATTATGGTAATGGATGGGAATATTTGACTTGAAGCTACCAAAGGCGCGTTGCTTCCTCTATTTTTATTTATTTAAATGTAAAATCAGCGTGTCTGCTTTAAATTATGATGGTTTTGCTTCTATGGGGATATGGTTTTTTTAAACAAGAACCGTAATGGCCTCCACAATAATTAAGACTGGCGGTAAACATGATCCATTCAACATAATAAATAGTGACATATTTTCTGGTAAATAATTAATTTTTGAAACCTTCCAAATGCAAAGACAGCGCAGACAATATTTCAGAAATGGCAACTTGTAACACGATACTGTAAGATAGGAAAGTGAGCGTATTAGAACACAAATATATATCTGCAGTAACTGTAGTAAAATTTGAGCTTTACGTGTAGGTAGTAAAGGTCACATGGTGTGAGCAAATAGGCGTGTAAATATAAGCGCACGTCATAACCTCTGAGCGAAATTGGGGAAAGCGTGCGAGATAAATCTCGTTGCTAATGCGAGTGTTCAAAATAGGCGACCATATTATTGTTTATTTAGTAGCCCGCGACTCCGCCCGCGTGGAATTCGGTTATCACGCTCCCGCGGGAACTATGCATTTTTCCGGGATAAAAAGTATCCTATGTCCTTTCCCGGGACTCAACTATCTCCATACCAAATTTCATCTCAATCAGTTGAAGCGTGAAGAGGTAAGTAACAGACAGTCAGAGTTACTTTCGCATTTAATATTAATATGGATTATAGTTTTTATTCGTGAAAAAAGGGGTAGTACGTTAAAGCTTAGGTGAGATGATGTCGATGACGCTGTTTTACCCGGGCGGTAACCCTTTTTTTGCCAGCTACCTATCAGATAAAAAAAAGCATGGGAGGCGTGTCGTAACTACGTACTAAAAATCCCACAGCTGCTGGTAGGATCCTAAATGCAGCCTCGCTGAGGGGAGCCAGTCTGTCCGGTGCGAGCGTGTTCTAGTCCTATCTTTGAGACTGGCAACGCATCGGTGATGTTTCTGCCTTTGCGGGGCGCTGCGTTTGGAGTTGCGGAGAGCGCGTCCATAGACAACGCTGCTCCATAAACACTATCATACCTAGAGGTATATCGACACGTTCATTTTGTCTAATCAAATACCCGTGCGTGATGTCGCCGGTCCCTTATGGTCAGATGGACATGCTTCATTGTCGGCTTTTGAAACAAAAATATACACAAGCTGTCAATTAACAATCGGGTAGCGCAGTGTGCGCACGGGCCGACGAGCAATTCCGCCGGCCGTGATTGGCCGATTTCCCAGGAGGCGCGAGTGCGACAGAACTCTTAATTTCTCGGACGCGCTGCTTTTTCGACTCACTTGTCTGAAGGGTTATCGCCGGTCATTAGGTAGGGTACACATTCTTAGAAAAAATCCATACAATATCACCCTTTTCAGGAAGATTTCCATTAAATCAAATAAATAAAAAAACCGGCCAAGAAGCGAGTTAAACTCGCGTGGAGAGGTTTCCGACCCTTCATTATTTTCAATGACGTCATTTTAAAACCGTTTCACAGGATAAGCTCTTTTATATAATAGATTTCAAATACCATGGACTTCTTAATAATTTTCCTGTAATCTATAGGTCAATAACTATCCTCCGTATTTTTTTCCAATATTTTAGGTCTAGTAGTTTCGGAGATAAGGGGGGCGGGGGGGGGGAAGGTCATTTTTAAAGATAAAAGATAAAGAAAAGTTTATTCAGAAAGCAGACATGCAAACGACATTCTTAGAAAACATACAAACAAATATTACAGGCTATGTGACATGCCGCAACTGAAAAGGTCTCCACTTAGCATGTGCTGTTGTCACACGGAGCCTTCAGATGGTGGTTTTTCGCCTATTTTCTTAAATAACTCGAAAAGTATTGACCAAAAAAGAAATGATAAAATATTTTTGCGATCCTCATAAGAAGTACTGTCACACGATATAGTTTGAAAAACTTCATTAATATTTTTTCAAATTTAGCCCCCATAGGGCCTATTTTTAAAATTCATTGATTTTCGTTACACGTCCGTCTTTGGGTCACAAACTTACATATACGCACCAAATTTCAACTTAATCGGTCCAGTAGTTTCGGAGAAAATCGACTGTGACAGACGGACGGACAGACACACGAGTGATCCTATAAGGGTTCCGTATATATTTCTTGAGGTTCGGAACTCTAAAAAACTTTGATTTTCTTGGGGAGTTTTACATGTTATTGTTTCTGCGCATACAAAGTCGCGGGCAAAAGCTATAGTGCTATAAAGAACAATTCCATTAGAAATAACGAAACCAAAATCATTCATTCCACCACCACATTACACCCTTTTCGTTTACGTTGATCGCAGAAAAAACAAAAGCGTACTCAAATCCAGCGCGCACGCAGCGGAGCGGAAGAGCGCGCTCATTTTGAATTTAGAATTAATGAATATTAAGTGTATACGCATCCATCCGGCGGTGCTGCCATCTCGCGAAGTGTGCGACAATATACCCACACTCTCCAGGGAGTCAAGGAATTTAAATAAATTGAGACAATCCAATACTTGAATTTCAGTTTATTTACACGATATAACGTATGGAGCAGATTTTACTAATCTGTTTGGGACGCGTCACATTGCTGGCAAAAGTGATGTTCTCAAATGATGCCTGTACTTACTCCAGGAAGTTGTCAATAGGTCTCGGCCAGCAACAACAACAACTACTACTACTACTACTACTACAGCCTATATGCGTCCCACTGCTGGGCACAGGCCTCCTCTCATCACGAGAGGGTTAGGGCTATAGTCCGCACGCGGGCCCAGTGCGGATTGGGGACTTCACACACATCTTTGAATTACTTCGCAGATGCCTGCAGGTTTCCTCACGATGTTTTCCTTCACCGAAAAGCTCAGCGGTAAATTCAAATTGAATTTCGCACATAAGTAAACTTAGAGATGCGAGGCGGAATCGAAGCCCCGACCCTCTGCACGATCGGCGGTAGGTCGAATCACTAGGCCACCACGTCACTCCGAGAGACTAGCAACAAGCCGCCTCCTAACTCAGGTTTACTTAACTCGAGTGAGAAGAGGTTAGGGGCTTTATTATAAGTTGGCCTAACAAGATGGTCCGGTAAAAAATAAGGGAATCCGGTGGATGCTAGTGTAGCAAGTCTGCTCCGGGGGCGAGCCTTGGGTGTAACCTAAGACCTACAATGGTCGTCTTTAGGCTAACATCTGTTTGTATGTCACGTCGTAGAATTTAGTAGTATATAATACATTTAACGCAACAAGAATTCTGATTTTAACTGAACACATGAAGAAACAGTGTTATTTCAACGTATCATGAAAACCCTGTTTATTCAGTGAAAAGAAACTCAGTTCATTCGAGTATCATGTAAATAGCTCGGCACCGTGAAATTCGATTGTGTCGGCCACAAAGGCGCGGCGACTCGGACGATGATGGATTGTGAGCGGGTCGCATGAGATTTGGTCCTTGCAACCAGATACACGAATAACGGCACAGTAAGAAACTAAAAGTTAGAAAGTTGTGGTACTTTAAATTTTAGGGATCGCCAATCGTCCTAATATGAACTAAGCGATTATTTATAAGCAAGTTCGCGAGAGCTTGACAATTTTGGATGTTTTTGAGAGTAGGTAATTAGAATGCATGAACGAGATGGTTTGGTCAAGCACTAGTTACAGATTGGGCATAGATAATTGCTTTAAATAACGCAGCGTAGCCATCACATATTTCGGCTAGTAAGTGCTTTGTCGGTAATATATGTGTTTTTTCAGCACGAGATGATCATTATGCGATTTGAACCTACCACCCAAAAACACAAAATATGACAAGTGGATACAGCAAACAGCATACGAGTATAACCAGAAAGCAGTTTATGGTGATCTCTAAACAGCAAAAAAATATGTTTATGAGTTCAAAATTTTTTCAGTGTTTCACATATCAAAATACATATTACTTCGAAAAGTGGTGCCTGAACAAAGTCCACAATTTTTCAACCGTGTAGCACAAGGTGGTGTATTCACTCGGCCGCAGCCTCCGTAAATATTTGACAACGTACCGCGGACTGTCTTATGCTTAATTTATTTTGACAAATCATCTCGGGCGCGGAGGTAACACTGTTTATTAGGGAAAAATGTGTATTCACGTCAAACTGGTGTTTGCATTGTGCTGGCTGGATAAACGGGGGATAAGAAAAACCTCTGCATAAGATACCTCCACTGCGATTCTTGCATGGCAGCTGTAGGTAGTATTTTTTGTTCTTTTTTATGACCTTGATTGAAAAATAGTGGGCGGAGGATAGATGGGGCCTGAAAATTCTCGAGTGACGTCTGCAAACAGTCTCCAACGAAATGGAGCGACGACCTCATGAAGGTCGCGGGAACCAGGTGGAAGCGAGTAGCACAGGACCGGTCTGAGTGGCGAGCTTTGGGGGAAGCATATGTCCAGCAGTGGACGTCTTTCGGCTGAAAAGACGATAATGACGGCATTGTTTGGAAATTGAGCTCACATGCCTCATATAGGTAGTGGTCCCTGTGGTTCATGGACATAGGACATAATGCAATCATAAGATCGCGAATACGTTGCCAACCCTTCTTAGTCCTCATAAGATTTAAGGCCTCTATCCATTTCCCGCAAAAGTCGCGGTAAAAACTAGTACTTACTTACCAAATATAACGGGGATCTCCTTGCCCCGTAGCCTTATCATGACAACGTTCAAACCTCGCACATATGCAAATAGAGGATAGTTCTCGAAGTTAAATAAGTTAGCCGCGAGCGTCCCGCGACGAGACATTCGGGGAGCCTTTATTTTACCTTCCATTTGGAGATATACAGGGGGATTTTAGATCAAGGAGGTATATATACATTTTTAAACAGAGTAGTACTCCGCTCTGCTACCAGGTCACAGATCTTCTGTTGAGTAAGGGGTTGTATATTTTTTCTATTTCCTCTTCTTAATCTTTTCAGTCGACAGACAGTCAGGAAATCATGCACATACGAGTATTCAAGGACCCTTTTTTAGGGTTCCGAAGTCCACAAGGAACCCTTATAGTTTCACCATGTCCGTCCGTGCGTCCGTCCGTCTGTCTGTCCGCACTTTTGCTCGGAGATGCTTAGTTCTAGAAAGCTGTAATTTGGCATGAACATACATATTAGTTACGCTGACAAAGTAATACAATAAAATTTTGAAATATATTTTTTTATAGGGTACCTCCCCTACTCGTCAAGTGGGGATGTATTTTTTTTTTCTTGCGTACCCTATGGTTCGGCATATCGTTGAATAGGTCTTAAAAAAATATTGTGGGTTTATTAAAATCATTTTCTGATTATTCAATTCAATTCAATCATTTATTCAGCAAATTGGCCACAAAGGGGCACTTTTACACGCCAGAAAAAGAATTTACCAGCGCTTCCTAGACCCATTGCTTGAGAAGAAGCACCGCAACAAACTCGAGCAGAAGGCCTTTTTTCAAAATTTACAAAATTGAAAAAAATAAGTGATGCATTTGTGAAATATTAACCTTTAAAGTGCTATTTTTTGTTAGAGTCACGTGTCCCCCCCCCCCCCTGCCAGCTAAATGGTAGTATTTGGAAGGCTGAAAAAAATCACGGTTATGGCATATATATCGTAGTTGAAAGGTAAACTATCACAGCTAAGTAGGCTATACAAACTTACGAGTCGTAGTCGACCAACTTATGAAATGATTAAAAAACCAATGTTTTTTCTCGAGCGGCAGGGGCGTCGGACGGGCACGTCATACCACAGGCTACCTAGATGCTAATAAGGCTTAGAAAGGTACTGTGGGCATCGTCAACTTCGGAACCACTTTGCGCGTGGCTCGACACGCACTTGGCCGGTTTTTTAGTAATAAAACAACTGTAATGAATTTTGTACTTACCCTTTTTGGCGAAAAGGATGTTAATGTGAAGGCTCTCCACTTCCCTAAGATTGACTGGAAGAGATCGCTGCTTAGAAATAAGTCCGTTGTTTACCTATTAACTGTGTATCCTTTCGGTATTTCCTGTGTTTTGTATATGGTGTTGAATAAAGAGTATTGTTGTTGTTATTTGTTCTGCTACAGCAGCATACAGTGATCTGAATCAATTAGAATCAATTAGGTTCTTATATTTTCTGCTCATTAGAGAATTAATTTTAACATTATCTATGTAAGTACAACTTATTAACACAGGTCACGATGCTGAGACGGGGCATACCTGAATTATGAAGAAAAGTTATTAATACGCACATGATTATACGTTTACTGCTTACCTTTGCATTAATTTTATTCTGTAAACTCACTTTCGCTTCAAAATAATCGTATTAATATTCGCTCAAGACCACCCCGTAGCCGTACGTTTGACTCGTGTACATAATATATGAGACGAGTTAACAAGCGCGTTTCGGAGGCCACCGCCAGATGACATCGGCCCTCGAGAGACCGGCTGTGCTTAGTTATAGACTTCGGCTTTGAATAAATATTATTACTAAAGAACTAGCTGGAACCCGCAGCTCTGTTATTTTACAAATCAGTAGCCGACTACTTTAGTAAAGAACAAATACTAAACAGTTTTCCAAGCCATCATCAATTTTCAGCGGAAAGACGCGAGTGTTGGAGGGTTACCGAGTGTTGTTTTTATTCTTGTCAAAATACAGAATCTGAGATGTGAATTTTATTTAATACATTTTAATACGCTTCCCATCCACCGTATTATTCGCGTGACCTTCACCAGGTCGTCACTCCAGATAATAAATCTTGTTGGAGGCCTACCGACAGCTCGTCTCCTGGTTCGCGGACGCTACTCGAGAACTTTTCTCGCCCGTGCCGTGTGGTGCCGGCTTAGAATTGTACCACCCCCTTTCCCGTCAGAGGCGACTAAGGGACAAACTGGAGGACAGACAGCAGCGTTTTCTAAATGCTCCACTCAAATTTGGCATTGAGCAACTAACTTAGGCTTTTACCAAAAATTCAAATTCAGGTGGATAATAAACATCATCACCCGAAAGACGTCCCACTGCTGAGACGCCTTGTGCCACAAATATACTCGTATGTCCTATTCCCGCGATCTTTGCCAAGTTCAAGGCAAAGTGAAGGGTAGTTGTATTATTATTCAAATTTGCAGTTCAGAAAACATCACAAACATTTTCTTAAATTATTTCATGAAGGTTATTTTGTGGCTGGCCTTAAAGAAATGTTTGTCTCTGCAATAAAATATCTATCAGAGAAGGATATAGGATGGAAAGCAATCAAAATGCATTTTTAAACAAATATGGAGGCATATCCGAATGGGAGTCTCTATGCAAACGTCCGTTCAACCTTCCTTAATGTTTTAAAGCGCCGAGTGATGCCGGTAGCTATACAAATCTACAAGTACGACATGGAAATTACAAATTATTTTTAAAATTTTCAATATTTAGGTACATCGTGGTAGGTACATACCTATTTAGAAACTTTCGCGGGGCTAAACTAGGTGTGTAGAATTATGTTATAAGTAGTTGTGAATGAATTTATCATAAGTAAAACTTAGGACCGATTGGGTAAACTTTTTTTGTTTTAGATTTCTTCAACTTGCTATCTCCACTTTCAAATTGTTGACTGGAAGAAATCGCTGTTTTTGGATACATCCGTCTGTTGTTTACCTTTTATTAACAATATGCAACTTGAGTAGGTATGTTTCTTATTTAGATTTACTCTTTTTATCCCAAAATTAACACGTTTCGTGATTTTTATGGTGTTATAGTACTGTCATCTATACTAACTTACTAATAATAAGTCTGTAGAAGAAGTCGCGTATGAAACTTGAAAATTAAAAGAAATTATCAAGTCGAGGGGACTATATAACGATAATGAACACAAAATAACGATTTTTAGAAAAAATGTCTGTATGTATGTATGTATGTCCGGATTTAACTCAAAAACTACTGGACGGATTGCAACAAAATTTTGTATGGGGGTAGTTTATAACATTGGTCAACATAAAGGTTACTTTTTATCCCGAAAAAATGCATAGTTCCCGCAAGAATGCTAATAACGAATTCCGCGCGGACAGAAGCTAGTATTACATATTTGTATGGACATCGGTGTCCAATAGCCGAGCCTGAAGGAGACGTTATCTCGGCGCGGTCCAGGGATACGAATAATTACGTCGGGATCAAAAACCGACGTTACCGTTAATATTGAAGGAGGTTGATACCACCACCTTATTGGAAAGGGGACGTTAACGTTTCAGCATCTTGTTATGTTGAGACTTACTTTTTTGGCAAAAACGACTCATTGCATGTATTCTGCGTGCAATTTCGTAAATAGGCCTGGTTTTATCAGAAACAAGGAAAGTAAGTATGTCGATTATCGCATTTAACACTTATTTATGGCGTACGCTGATTTGTATGAAGGTTGACATTATCTACTATTTCTATGGTTTTATGGTTTATGGTTTATTACTTACTGAAAATGTCATCAACGTCTCTTTATTAGAGGTCGTTCAGACTACAATTTTAGCAAAATGTGTATGTACTCGTAAATGGCTCAATATTATCACTTTGATTACATAGTTGAGCCACTACTCTAGCTTATAAGGGTCAATTAACGGGAATATGATTATCTTTGAATTCGAACAGGTAAGATGGGCTCCTGACCAAAACTACGTCGCCCTAATCGTGTTACACAAACTTTGATCCCTGCCGTCCTTCGGGATATGATCTAACAGCAAATTTGATTAGTTATACTTGTTGGCTTCGCTAATAAGGGGCAAAAAGTTTGAGGAGGATAGTTTGCGGGAAAGTTGGAAATGTTATTTAATCTGCTTTAAAGATGAGCGATTCTTATCCCTAACTGTTTTTATATGGGTTCTGATTCCGGCTAGGTTTATTAAAATTACGTTAAGAATTGTGTATGTGAACAAAATCAAATTAACTTTCTAATAAATGGGTCTTGATGCTTCTATATGGCTTGCTTTTTTTTCACGTTTCTTTCGAAAAAAAAACAATGTCGAATTGTTTTGTTAGTTTTCAATTAAAAACGAAATAGGTAAATGCATTTGGTTTCTTTTTCAACATACATTTTTAATTCGTAAGTAAGATAGCTCCACCTTTCTTCATAGTCGCGTGTGTTACCGATGTTACAATGAGTTTCCAGTTTTGTAGTTCTAGCGATTAGTTGAGAAAATTATACCCACATAATTGCATTGAAT
Organism: Aethes cnicana; assembly: GCA_963971205.1. Taxonomy (NCBI): domain Eukaryota; kingdom Metazoa; phylum Arthropoda; class Insecta; order Lepidoptera; family Tortricidae; genus Aethes; species Aethes cnicana. Next base: position 10,629,538 of record OZ020277.1, read on the forward strand.
TTGACACAGTAATCAATGATAGGCATCATTATTTGTTATTTATCACAACGACACTAATTTACTTATGCTTCATTCTTAATCTATCATCACCATAGTCAAAACGTTGATAACGGTGCAATCATTGATTTCGAAAATTTTCAATGTATTCTGAAATGTATGTAACAGAAAATAATAAGGTTTGATAAAATAAAGCACGCGTAGGAAACTTCTAAAAATGCATAGCCCATTACAAGAGGAAGTTTATTGTGATTCTGTGTTTAAACAAAGAGGGGCGTTTTTATACCGAGCAGTAATGAATTTCAGGCGAGACGGCGCGCATTTGCACTTGGCAGAAAACACCCCACACCTTAATCTGAAGTGACAAAGATGGATTTACAATGTTTTTTTATTCCGCAACGTTCATTCGTGTGCTAAATATTCAATACTAAAATGGTGTACGGGAATTTCGTACACCTCATTGAATAGCGTTGCTTCATGCATAATTTTTGAAGTGCTCACTTTTCAGTCCACTTTTGTGAACGTCTATGTTGTACCGCTCATTTTGGGTTCAAGATTTAGTATTTTTCTTTAGTAGAAGACAAATTCTAGCTAATCGCATGTATATTTGTAAAGAGTTGGGACTTTCCCAAGTTTCCACAAACATACATAATAATTGACTAGAACTTACCTTGAATTGTTACAAAACTTGCATGTAAAACCCGATTTTCGAGAAAAAAATAATAAAAACGACTGCTTAATGACTTGATGGCGTTTAGGCTACTCGAAAAACATAACTCTCCTTCTGGCGCCGTCAGGTAAAGAACTACAGTCAAATTAATAACATTAAACTCATCTTTTAGATTTGTCATTTTTTTGCATTTCCATCTGCAAGCCACGACTGACGCCAGTCGGCATTTATTCCATTCTACTTCATATAACCTTACATTGATATACAACATATCTCAAATCCCTCAGTAGCTGAATCCGTACCTATGAAATGCAAAAAGGATTATCCTCCGACAAAGTCGCCGTAATAATGAAACGCCGTCGCAGCCGGCCGTCCCCGAGGCTCGTCCGTTCAAATATCAAATTGTCTCTGGTCACTTCATCTTGGTCCTAGACGTATTAATACCAGTATAGTAATTTACTCTAGGGGTGCCACCATTTATTTATACTAGCTTCTGCCCGCGACTTCGTACGCGTGGAATATAAAATTGTCGATAACTTTTCTTTTCGACATCCGATTTTAATCAAACATAGCTTATATGTTGCTCCAAATGATGCTCTATCTACCCTTGAAAACTGCATTCAAATCGGTTGAGTAGTTTCGGAGATTAACTCTAACAAACAGACAGACAGACAGACGGACAGACAGACAGAAAAGATTTCTAAAAATCTTTGTTTTGTGGTCTACCATACATCTTTAGACCCCCCGTTCCTTTTTTAACCGACTTCAAAAAAAGGAGGCGGGTCTCAATTCGTCGGAATCTTTTTTTTTTTTTTTTTTTATGTATGTTCACCAAAAATAAATAGTAAACGTGATTCGATTTCGATGATTCTTTTTTTGTTCGAAAGGTGGTACTTCCAAGTTGGTCCCATATTAATTTGGTTCAGTTTTGATGATGGGATCCATGAGAAAATGAGGGAACTCCTCCAAATTTGCTAGCACGTACTCGTAGATGATTTTGGTGTCAATTTCGAGGACTTCAGAGTTACTTATGTACTTCTATAGTAATGTTTGGAAACTGTAGCCGAAAACAAATTTTTAAATAAAAAAATAAAAACCGCCTTCAAACTCCGACAGACTGCGAAGTCGGTGTCAAGTGAACCGACCCAAAGAAATGATAATCATATAGTGAACTTGACATTGACATCGCAGTCTGTCGGAGTTTGAAGGCGGTTTTTATTTTTTTTTGAACTTCTCTTTCTATGTACAGACACGTCGGGTTCTGCTCTCTTATTATAGTATAGATAGATAGAAGATAGAAGATGTGATGCGTCGTAGGTTTCGAATGCCGCCCACGTAAAGACACTACTACTACCGTTAATAACCGATTTTTCTTACATACCTACTAAACCGTTACAGATTCCAGATATTGAAAAGAAAGCTTTTTAACCGACTTCAAAAAAAGGAGGAGGTTCTCAATTCGTCGAAATCTTTTTTTTTTTTTATGTATGTTCACCAAAAATAAATAGTAAACGTAAACCGATTTCGATGATTCTTTTTTTGTTCGAAAGGTGGTACTTCCAAGTTGGTCCCATATTAATTTGGTTCAGTTCTGATGATGGGATCCATGAGAAAATGAGGGAACTCCTCAAAATTTGCTAGCACGTAGATGATTTTGGTGTCAATTTCGAGGACTTCAGAGTTACTTATGTACTTCTAAAGTAATATTTGGCAACAGTAGCCGAAAAAAAATTTTTAAATAAAAAAATTAAAACCGCCTTCATACTCCGACAGACTGCGAAGTCGGTGTCAAGTGAACCGACCCTAAGAAATGATAATCATATAGTGAACTTGACATTGACTTCACAGTCTGTCGGAGTTTGAAGGCGGTTTTTATTTTTTTATTTAAAATTTTTTATGGTATCGGTTGGTAAGACGAGCACACAGGCCAGCTGATGGTAAGTAATCTCTACGATCTAATATGATCGCGTATGCATTGCCAATCCTGAGGAATATAATTGAATGCCTCTCTATGCTGAGGATTTTACCGGCCATGAACCAATGTTTATTTTTATGTCACCTAATCACAATGCATCAGTAGTTAAGTAGGTAGTTGAAGACGAAGAACGAGTTTATCTTACCACTACACAAAGCTCGATTACTTGCTTAAACTTACGTGTACGGTACGTACTCGTAGGTAATATGATTTTTATGACAATTAATAAAATCATCATTACCTAAAATTCTAATCTCTCTACTGCTACTAGTTAGGTATTATGCGAGCAGTGCAATAAGCTTTGGTAGACGGACTGTATCGACTCTAACTTTTGGTCAGAAAGTTACTATTCATATCGCATACCTATCTAGACCAGAATATTAACAGGATTAATTTCATAGTTCTATTCATGCTATAAACGTGAAGTTTGTAGGTGTTGATGTATGAATTTCTCTTGCTTTTTCACGACAAGTAAAGGTTATTTTATTACATAACATGAGAATAATATTTGGGCCACTTTGTAGAACCCATTCTATAAATTAATAGTACATTACACACGCCCGTGGTTAGCATACGATTTTACGTCACCACCTGGTCGTGAAGACGGATTTTTCGTAGCGCCCAAGGGCAGTAAATCCCGCTTTTCGGCCTGGTGTGACGTAAAAATACTAACATCTACGAGTATAAATACTAAATCGGATATTTTACCATTTTTCGATTAAACTCGGTTCACGATGATGTTTAGTTTATTTAATTATGAGAAATTGTCAAAGAATTTAATATAAAGGTATATAATTAATATCAAAGATGACCATCTTACACAGTTCATGGTTTCCCTGGTAAGATCCAGTACCTTTAACCGGGTTTAACCGTATCGTACTGATGTTATTATTGACGAGGATGTCATCCGACCGTCGGTAACTAACTGGAGGGACCTTTTTAACGAGCCGTGAAACATATCAATTTGCCGCGTTTGTCCGCAAATGAAGCGGGGCTAGCCAATTCTGGGCAAAATTTCCCAAATTCCTGATAATTCCCCAATAGTGCCGCACGGGGGAATATTATTGGTAATATCCAGCGCTAATGATACAAAGTTTCGGTTCATTACATGCCTTGAATTTGAATTGTTCGGGATAATACTTAATTGAGTAGTTAGTTCCAAAATTAAGGGATTAAAGTGTATAGAGATTACTTTTAATGGACATTATTTATAAAGTATTAATTCTTAAACTGCTTCTAAACAACTCATTGTGTGCATTCTTATAGATGGTCAGTAAACGTAGATTTTTGAAACCATGCAGGCTCTCCCAAAGTATTTAACGTTAATTCCGCTTTAAATGGTCATTATTTGTCGATAATGAGCCCATAAATAAAGCGATAAAGTTACCGCTTTATTATTTACCGCGATTCGGACAAATGGGCCGGCCATTGTCGCGATTCGTAGCGATCGCGATATTTATGACGCCCGCCGAGGAGTTACGAAACAATTTTCAAGGAAACTGAAATATTTCAAGAGGCAAATGGGTTTGATGATCATTAAGATGTTAAGTCTGAGTGTTCGGCTTATTGAAATATCGAGAACAAACGTACCAAAACAATAACAAAAAGTGCTTGCTTAGATACAGTTATCCAATAACATTAAGAACTATTGAATTTATTATTTTGTTTTGTCTAAATGGGCAGCGAACTGAACGACAAGACTTAAACTTGTACCTATTTTTAAAAAGTAGGTATTTAGAAGCTGTGGTGGATTAGTGGTTCGACCTACCGCCTCTCATGCCAAGGGTCGGGGGTTCGATTCCGGCTCGCACCTCTAAGTTTACTTATGTGCGAAATTCAATTTGAATTTACCACTTAGCTTTTCGGTGAAGGAAAACATCGTGAGGAAACCTGAACTCATCTGCGAAGTCATTCAAAGATGTGTGTGAAGTCCCCAATCCGCACTGGGCTCGCGTGGGGACCATAGCCCAAGTCTCTCGTGGTGAGAGGAGGCCTGTGCCCAGCAGTGGGACGCAAATAGGCTGAAGTAGTACCTATAGTAGTAGTCGCGATAGAGAACGCGTTTAGTTTAAATTCCTGTAAAATATGGTTATCAAACTTCGTCCTTTCGGTTTTCCGCGTACCCATAAACTGTGAATATTGTATAATTTGTACGGCGTAGGTAATTAAACGCATCATGTTAATTGCCCGCTAGTGCGGGGGACACAATAGTTTGTGTTGCTCATTTCGGCAGCCATGTCATGGTAATGCCAAGGTTTTCGCGTATTGTAATTTATACTCATAAATCATTAATATACCTACGGGTACAATTTTTGGAAACATGTTTGTTTCGACTTCTAGAAGTCGAAACGAACGAACGAACGAAGTAAGGTAGGTATCATATCATTGCTTGGCCTAAAATCCCACAAGTGAATGTGACGATTTAATTCCAGTAAAATATTGCTAAATATTACGGCCCATAATGGTAAACTGCATGACTACCTAACATGCATTGAGTTGTGGTGTTTTACTTTGTAAGTACATTTAAATATTTTTATTTCGTCGGCTGTTGAAAACACTGTAAAATTTTTCATGTAAATGTAAAGTTTCAAAAACAAGTGATTATTTTAGAATCCTTAAAGGTGGAAACGGAAAAACACTTTAAAAAGACGCATTATACCACATGTGTTCAAACCCCACCAAGGAGGGTGATTTGTCTAAAAAAGTTGAGACGGGCTGATCGGCGAATAAACGTTTCTGGTTAAACAAATGCGGGCATAAATTATCTGAAGACTGACGAGGGTAGCCGACGTGGACGTAGGTGAGGCCAGTGCAAAGGGTTTTTTAGGATCATTCGCGATTTAAAATAAATGTGCTCAATAAATAAATAAATGTGGAATCGGTACATACCACCTTACGCAGATAGACAATGCACTGCCTAAACCAGATGATCTAGTCTAGAAGCATGAAACTTATGGGTCCTGCTGTACAATTTATGTGAGCTTTGAATAAGTTTTGACAATACATAAAGGGGAAGAAGAAGCATAGTTATTATGAAATCACAACTAGACGAGAAGTCTATAAATGCTATACTTTAAATATTTCGAGACAGAAAGAATTCATAACGCTAATAATGCGCTTTTTAATCAGAATAGCACACACAGATGACAGCAGCGATGATCAACACATGAATGATATTAGGTAAGTACAAATTTACCTAGAAAAGTGTCTACTTATCGCCTTGACTCACTGGTGAAGTCCGTTACCTGATTACCGTTGAATTAATAATAATTAATTAATTTGTTACCTATTTGATAACTGGCATTAATAGTAGATTGTACAACAAGAGCATAAAACAAGCCATTTTACCCGAGATTTACAGATATACACCCGAGCCGAGAGGCGAGGGTGTATAGTAAGTCAAGGGGAAAATGGGTTTTATGCTCGTGTTTTACACTCTGCTTTTCACTTCGACTGCGAGGAAATTAAATATTATTAAAAAGAATACATTCCGCAAATGACTTGGATTTTGCGGCAATATATTTTCACCTAAGTTTTTAGCGTTACTCTCCATCGTAGTATTATTCGGTGAAAGCACTATTTCATCATCACTACTCGATGATGACATCTTTGAAATTAGAATAAACGAAATTGAAAGAAATTAAAATAAAAAAATCTCAACGCACCAATTTTTACCAATTCAGAACAAAGAATGAATTTCCGCCATTTAATTTTTCTTTTTTAATTTTCAGCAATGTTACGTTTGACTTAAGTCACGCCCCGTGTAATGCCATGGTTATGTTTTTTTGTTTGATTTTCAGGAATACACACACCTTTTTCGTTGTTAAATTTTTAATTATTAATTTGATAATCCATACATATATTTTAAAATAGAGAATATAAAGAATAAATCACAAGAAAGAGCATGTTTCATGTATAAGATTATATGAAGCTTAAAAGTGTATGTGGCTGTATGCCCTCATCTCCTTAGTCTTAGACGAAGATTTTACTTTATGCTCTAGAGCCTAAAATTCAATTTTATGCAGTCTTCTGTCAGCCTAAAGTACAACTTTACGAGCAAGAGAAGTGAAAAAGAAATTAGATAATCAGGTCTATCTTACGGAAAACGTTCCCTATTATCTAATTCCAAGATACACTTAGTAACTACACAATACGTCACGACGTTTCATGACAATGCGTTAGTGGAAATCCCGACGGGACACTCTGGACTCGATTCAATGGACACGACGTACATACATACATATATGACAGCTGTTAACATACATAAGTGTGTAGGTTTGTCTGATTGGTGTAACACCGATTACTGTCTTGAACAATGTGTAAAATTCTTTTCTACGATAAGTAAGAAGTGGAATGAACCAGACAGTCAAGTCAAAGCACAAAAGTATAGGTACCTAAATATAATGTAAAAGATAAAAAAAAGTTAATTAAAAAAACCAAAAAACCCGACTGCGTAAAAACTAAAAAGAAAAAAACAAGTCTACTTAGTTCAGTAGTAGCTAGGATTATGTTAAGTAATTGATTGCTATTGAGGAATCTAAAGATGCCTACTATCGGGACCCATTATTTGTAACATTTTAACCTAGATTTTAAATGGGTCCCGACTGTAGGCATCTTTAGATTCCTCAATAGCAATCAATTACTTAACATAATCCTAGCTACTACTGAACTAAGTAGTCTTGTTTTTTTCTTTTTAGTTTTTACGCAGTCGGGTTTTTTGGTTTTTTTAATTAACTTTTTTATTTTATTATTTTTAGTTAGGGATTAAAAGACCGTAAATTCCGCAATCTTGTCATTTCATGGAGAGAGTTGCTATCGTGGGGATTATTAAGTAGCTTGCGATGATCTAAATTACTGATTATTAATCCCTCTAGAGACCTAACCCGGCTCAAAACGCTACAACAGCCTGAACCTATTAAAATTCTTCAAGTCAACCGATAGATGGCGCTACTGGTACTACATAAGAGTATTAGGTAGCTATTTTATTTATTTACGAGCGCTGAGTACTGACTAGTGTACCTAATTGGTACCTATAATCAATTAGGTTATATTTCACTGTATCACACACACTATTGACACTTTAAATGTAATAACGAAACTAAAAGTCTTCAAGTCAACGGATAGATGACGCTACTGGTACACTACATTGCACATGCGTACGTACTTGATTGAAGTTTGAGATTTATGAAAAACATTATTATTAAGTATTTTATAGTCGTCGTGACCTGCTTGACGACTCGTTGGTCTAGATTATTTCCTGTGTTGCTAATTCGAACGGATGTACTACTGGGTGGATAGGTAGGTACCTACTTTACGTGGTTAGTAAAGGAACTTTGAATCGTTATAAATCATAAACGGTTCTTTTGTCTGAAATATGGTCAAAGAAACCTAATAATGATTTTTAAATACCTATTCAACGATACCTCACATGCCATAGTTGGTTGACTTTTATTTTTTTATTTTGTACAATATGGCGTCTGGTAGCCGCCATTTTGAATTTTGATAAATTTCATATCTTCAGTGACACTCGCGCAATTCAGACGAATCGATTGACGTATGATTCATTAAAATCGACCCACGCGTTTGATCTCTAGTGTGCCACAAAGGAACAAACATACATACATACAAACATACATACATACATACATACATAGACAGGTAAACACATAACCCTCCTTTGCGGTGCGCAGTCGGGTAAAAAGCTAACTAGCTAACTGCTAGTAGGGTCGGCGTCAAAGAGATGTTTACACTTTTTCACCCATTCCATTGTATTAAGGTCCAAAAGTGTAAGCATCTCTTTGACGTCGACTGTAAAATAAGATGTAAGTTTAAAACATATTTAACTCGGTGTAGAGGCCACGGAGTAATTCGCCGCCGCACCGGCTGTCGACTGCCAGTTGGGTCCTAATTAAACTGTAGATATTGATGTGATTCGCATTATCGCTGGATAGATATAGAAATTAAGTGGATAGAGTACTTTAGCAAGTTTATTAATGTTCAAGCACTTGGCGCGCACAATTGGAAAGAAGTATTATTCAAAGAAGAGCTGCTAACTTTGCACTCGCATCAGAACAAATGTCAAACATACGATGTCTAGACAGACACTCCAATGCGTTTAAAATTTCAAAGCATGGTCCATATTCAATAATTTCTAAACTCTATCCTCTCGCATGCATGGCCAATACCGGTGCAGCAAGATTCATGCGCTCACGCACCCGACAATCGGTGACGTTGACGGCACCGGACAAATGCTTCCCCAAACATTTATTAACGAACATGGAGAGGCGTGGATGCGGTTGTGTGAATCATTTAGCGTTGGACACATCATTGGGCATTTTGAAATCTTTTGAACGCTTTTGAGAGCACGTCCATTGTCAAAAGTCATCATTGTAGAGAGAAGAAAGAGTCGTAAAAAAAAACTGACAATGGGGGCTATCGCGTGTGAATTTGCCACTAGAGGCGCTAGTATCGCGTGAGGTCCAATAACATTCAGTTTTCACTGGTTTTGGCGGGCTTCGTGATATAAATCATAATTTCTTGAATTTACCTATTGAAAAGTGATCCCCTTCGTGAAATTATCGTAAATATGGATTATTTGGCGATAAAAGTAACGCTTTGAAAAAAAATTTCTTTATTCCTAACAAAACGGAACTACACAACATTGGGGCATAGCTACTCGATATGATGATAGTTATTTATAATTATTAAACTTAATGAGATTCAAGATTTAAAACATTGTTTCGGCGCCGATCTTATAAAGTCGCCTTTGACAGCTATACCTCTGGACCTTAGTCAACAGTGGCGCCAACTGGTGAGCAAAGAAACGATAGTCCCCATTGCTTTGTGTCGTCGCGCACATTGCGAATTTAGTCACAGGCCGTAGAGAGGCTTATTAAACTTGTTTTATTTTAATTAGATTTGTACCAGTAGAAAATAATCATCACGGCTGTCTTAACCTGATCTACCAAAGATCTCAATAATTATCCAGTGCTCATTCCGATCAATCAATTTGCGAGTTTTGAACCAAGATTTTTTACGTTTACCAGGCGATTGGCTCGGTGTATGATTGACTCCTTAGTTACTTATATTAATTACCTATTGCAATTAGACGATAAACCGCTAGTATATAATAGTAAATATTACAGATATTTGCAGATAAACTAACTACTCCACAGCCGTCGGTCAGTCCGCGTCGTGCATACATCACGGCGCGACCATTATTCTAATTGGTCACAAATTATCCGTGATCGGGTTAGCGTTTAGCTAGTGGGGGGCACTAATTCGGTTTATTACGCACTATTGTGGTTGGTTATTATGATTGATTCCCCGATTTACAGTAATTTGAGTGACATGTCATAAGTGTTGTTCAGTTTTGAGCTTCGCTGCTGCTCTTTGTTTTGAACCAAGCTCGTAAAGGTTACCAAATTAACAGTACCTATATTATCCTTTCGAATGGCACAGGACCGACCAGTCTGAGTGGTGGCCTATGTCCAGCAGTGGACGTCTATCGGCTAAAATGATGATATTATCCTTTCTATAAAGCAACCACTAATTACTTATGTGCTCAAGAAGTGATAAGCGCCGGAAAGCGCAAAGAAAATTTGTGGATGATTTTATCAAATTTAAAAATCTTTTCCTTTGATGGGATCGATTAGAGTATATAAGTGCTTGAAAGAAATTCATAATCATGAACATGCGTAAATGCTAGTCCTGTATATGTATGTGTTTTTTTTTTTCACACAATAAATATTCATATCAATGGTAACATTGAAACGGCTGGGAAATTCAAGAAACTAAGTTTCAGCATTCTTGATAAGTTTACCTTGAGGAAAATCATAAATCTTAGTTGGTACTTTGAATTAAGTTTGACCACAAAACGTATATGGTACGGTTCATAAGATTGAACAAGGGAGTCGAATAAACCGTACGATTTTAATTAGGTACCAACTGGGTTGCAACACAAGTTGCGGGAATTCGTTGTAGACGACTTAATACAATTCAGTGTAAGTAACCTTTGAAAAAACTCTATGTTCAGAAGTCGTCGTCGCCCGACTGTTAATAATGATGATTGTGAAAACTGTATTGTAATACTTGCATAAAAGAAATAAAATCATATTCACGTTTCACCCGACCGCAAGTGGGATCCTCCTCCGGTATCATAATTCTCTTCCCTCCGCTCGTCCACTGAAATATGCATGCAAACAAAATACATTTAACCGCAAACCTGAACATTAAAATAACACGGGAATCCCATAAGCATATGACGTTTTTTAACACCCTTTGCAAGTGACGATGGATCGAGCCTCCCCTTCTCCTGTAATGAACGTGTGCGAAGATTCGTGTTTATGTTGGAGACAAGTGAATGCCTAAGCCCTAAGCCTAGCCGACTTATTTTGACGGGGTTTTCGCCAGTAGTATACCTATATACTACTGGCGAAAACCCCGTCAAAATAAGTCGGCTTGGATATTTTTTAGAGTAGGTAATGTGCTCAAATGTATTCATTAATGTAATTTTATACAGACAGCAATTTTCTGATGCGTCTCAATCACGTTTTGAAACTTTGCGTCATGTTAGGTTGACAGTATAGAATAGTATGGTATATGGTATCTATATATTTAAACTAACACTTGTACTAGGTACGTCAGCTGGTAAATAATAAATTTTCCCTCGTAAGGATGAAATCGACAGCTTGAAATTAAATAAAGAGCTTACGTACACTTAATATTTATTACAAAGCGTAACAATGGCTGACACTTCAAATCTATTCAAATTTCCTTGAAGGAGTATCTAGTTATAAATGCTTTAATAGACCGTCATGGTCACATAATAATAAACTAACGAATAACAAGCCTTGTACAATATAAAAAGAACAATAATAACTAAATAAGTACCCTTAAAGTTAATTTGGAAAGATGACGTAAATCTTTTGTGTTCTCACAAAACTAATGGTGTGTAATAAATGTTAATTAAAGCACTAAGATAGTTGACTGGTAAATTATATCCAGTTAACCCTTCCGTTTTAAAATATGACTCTGTCACGCTAATGTAGGTATACGGGAGCGGTGATGTGCTAGTAAATAAAGAAAGTAAAAAGCTTTTTTAAATATATTTTCCTACTTAATCTACTGATTTACCCTTATGATGGAGCTGTGAATAACCAACTAGAAAATGTATGTGACTTTTAATTTTAAGAACGGAGTAGAATCATTGAATGCAGAAATCTTGACATGAGGTGCTCAATGACTATTGGATGGGTTCTGTTCAGTTTATACTTCATATTATTTTCAAAGTAAAAACATACTTACTTATTAAAAAATCTTCTTACAATAACACCACATTAGAAAGAGCCAAGAAATCAGAAATCCTCAACGAAAACATCGCATTCATTACACGTACTACACAAAAACAGGAACGTTAACCCCAGCGATGTTTTATTCAAATTTACTTACATTTGTAGTAACGGGAAAGACCTTTGCTACCCCGAACCGTATTCCCTCGCCGTGCCATATATCTTCTTCACGCGAGCACTTATTTCTGAAACGTACTGTACCTTGAGGGATGGTTCTGTGCACATTGTGAGTTTTCGATGCTAACCTTGTTTGTTTGTAAAAAGCTTTGTACGTTATTCAGACGTCCCATTTGTTGTATTCCAGTTTGGAAATTTTCCGGTAGGCACCTATTGGTATGTACTTAATAGTAAGTAGGTATATGTTGAATCACATTGTCTGAAGGTAGGTCAGCCTGTGCCTACTCTGGCTTTGGATTGACTAAACCCTATTTTTTAAATGGTTGTATAATTCGAGGGTCGGGGGTTCGATTCCGGCTCGCACCTCTAAGTTTACTTAATGTGCGAAATTCTATTTGAATTTACCACAGAGCTTTTCGGTGAAGGAAAACATCGTTAGGAAACCTGCACGCATCTGCGAAGTAATTCAAAGATGTATGTGAAGTCCCCAATCCGCACTGGGCCCGCGTGGGGACTATACAACAAACCCTCTTAAGTAGGTACTTAATTTGTACTTTATCAGTACTAACCACACTAGCGAGAGGCAAAGTTATATGGGCATATAAACAATTAATTTATTCGCACTAAACAATTCCTAAGAATTCAATTGTTCGTGTTCTGTAGAAAGTTTTATACCTACTTAATTTGTACTTTATCAGTACCTAGCGAGAGGCAAAGTTATATGGGCATATAATGGCCAGTGTTATGATGGTGGCTAGTATATATTACATTCCTCTCTCGTCCCGTCATAATTCCTCTCGAATGACGTACTTTTTCCCATAATAAAGTTTTCGCGCCGTGATTGGTCCAAAGCCCGCGGGACGTCGCAAATGAGCGGGAGCTAACACGCTCATAATTTATAAGACACGTTATTTATAGGCGTGACGCGCAATCGATACTGCTGTGGATTAAAATATAGAAATTACTGGAACTTTCCGAGCAAAAAGGACTTGTTGAATAATGGAAGTTGATGAAAAATTAGAATGTTTCTAATTTTTCACCGCAGAGAGGCCTGCTATATATTTACCCGACTGCGCCAGAAGGAGGGTTATGCTTTTCTAGTGTATGTATGTAGTGTATGTATGTAAGTATGTATTTCTTTGGCACGCTGTGTAGCCTAAATGGCTGGATTTTAGCTTGCGAGGTGTTGTTAGATTCGTCTTAATCGTGAGACCGTGAGAGTGACACTGGGTATATCAAAATGGCAAAAAACGAAATGGCTGACTTTTGGAGGCATTTTAAACGTTTCCAAATTTTATTTTGTCATTGCCTATCGAGTGGGGTATCAAAATGAAAAGCTGAATGAGAGGATCACAAAAATATATAAGTATGTGATATATGTGAAATCAAAAGTTGGTTTGCAGTCGGGTTTTATATTTTTGCAAAAATCGAGTTATTTATAGATCTGGTCTAGTATAGTCCATTGCTGGACATACCTAGTCTCTCCCAAGGCTCACTACCCTCAGACCGGTCTTATGCCACTCGCATCCACGTATTCCTGCAATCTTTATCGGGTCGTTGTTTTATATTGACCTGAAGTAATGCCAAGTGTGCGCTGATAAATATTTAGTTTAGTGACTGATAGTTCAGTCAGGAAGTCAGTTTCTGCTTAGTCAAAACTTCATATTAGGCAGCAGCCTAACTGGATCGAACGCTTATCGTGTGAAAATTTCGACATCCCTTGAATTTTCCACATTTCTGAATTCCCACCTGACTCAAAGAAGGGGTGTTAATATGACACTTTTATTTCTGAAAGTTTATCTAAGTACCAAATTAGAAAGTGAGTTATGTTATGTTCTTAGTTGTATGATTGCAGAAATATACAGACGATGTTTTTTTTTCATTTTCTGTTAAGTTCATTTGAATGATATCTAAACGAAACGTAGGTAATAAGCCAGCGATGCATCATCGGCGGCTCGCGGACGGCGACATTTTTCACGGCGAATGAAACAATCTCTGATTAAGCCGGAGCGGTGAGACTGTATCGGAGCTAGAGGGCACTAACCTGTTTGATACTTTCGTCCTTAAAGGACGAGTTAGGCTAATCACTAGATGGCGCTGAGGCGGAAATAGAACGCGTAAACGATTGTTTACTTGGTTTGTCAAACAGAAGATACTTACATGAAATTTTCCATGGATTCATTCCTATAATTTTTAAGCGTGTAAAACATGATTATCGCCTGCTATTAGTCCAAGAGGGCTTATTACGAAAGTTGGCAACGTGGCATATAACTGTCAAGTGTTTCGCTGTTTTTATTAATTTCTCAATATTAGGTACTGATTTAAAAAAGAAGTAATTATTCTATGGTTAAATGACGCGTCTCGTTTTATTTTTGTTGGTTAGGCGTTCAAATGTTAAGATTACATTAAAATGCATAGAAAATGCGATGAAAAGTTTTCAAACGATATTACTTCCGTAAGATTAAAAATTTCGTGTTGCTGATAATTGTTGCAATCCATACTTAGGTAATGTTTTAGTCAACCATAGAGCGATTATTCATGTTTTCATTCAGTATTGTTCAGAAATTCATGAAAACAGCGAAATATTTGACAGCTATTTGCGACGTTGCCAAGTTTCGGAATAAACCCTCTTAAATATAAATGTTTTATTCAATATTCATAACTTTAAATTTACTTTAATGAATATAAGTATAATTGCTAATTCACTCTTATTATCAACATCAACATACCTACGAACGCAGTTACTATTCGGAAAAATACACGTTTAAAGAATTCGAATACCTACCGAAACGGAGAAAAATAGGAAATTGTGCAACCACTGAAACGTCAACGTAAACAAGCGAAGGGTGGAAACAAGATCAAAAATAGAAAACATCAACACTAGTCTAAAGCATCAAAACCTTCGCATCGTAGTACAAACTCGCGCCAATACTTACCGCGGAGCTGATGCATTAATATTTGGTTGAGTTTTTCGCCGCCTAGGTATTCCCCAGCGAAGGGGGCTATTATGGAGGCGCTCCGTCTCAATAAATTATCGAAGATGAGCATTAACTAATTATGACACCGATACCTGCGATATTACAGGAAGGAATATTAAAACCTAATGCTGAAAATAATCCTGAGTTTCTCACTAAAGTTTGTGATGAAGATATTGAGTATTAGTGGTGCTTTATGTAACTAAACGCAAGTAAAAGCGAGGGTGAACATTCGTCTAAATAATTGGTAAACGTTAAATATTTGAGAACCTAAGCTCTTATTTTATACCGAATCGACATCTTCTTCTTCATCGTGTGAAATTTCAAGAACGCAGCTTAGGGAGAGACGATCAAATAAGGCACAATAATATTACTCATTCGATAAACACGTAAAATGAGATATTTGGATTATTATTAATATTTACTAAAAACAACGAAGTATAGGTACCTTGAATATCTAAAACAAATTTTGTCTAGCCTAGCCAAATCGTTTGGCAAATGGCAACCTATCTAATGAATAAAAACCGGCCAAGTGCGTGTCGGGCCACGCGCAAATTATAGGGTTCCGAAGTTGACGATGCCCACAGTACCTTTCTAAGACTTATTAGCATCTAGCTAGCCTGTGGTATGACGTGCCCGCCCGACGCCCCTGCCGCTCGAGAAAAATCATCATTATAAGTTGGTCGACTATTACTCGTAAGTTTGTACAGCCTACTTAGCTCTAATAGTTTTCCTTTCAACTACATTATATATGCCACAACCGTGATTTTTTTCAGCCATCCAAATACCACCATTTAGCTGGCAGGGGGGGGGGGGGGGACACGTGACTCTAACAAAAAATAGCACTTTAAAGCTTAATATTTCACAAACGCATCACTTAATCAAAATATGGTTTTAACAAACTCACAATATTTTTTTAAGACCTATTCAACGATATGCCGCATCATGGGGTACACAAGAAAAAAAAAATACATCCCCACTTTACGAGTAGGGGAGGTACCCTATAAAAAAATATATTTCAAAATTTTATTGTACCACTTTGTCAGCGTAACTAATATGCATAATCATGCCAAATTACAGCTCTCTAGACCTAAGCATCTCCGAGCAATAGTGCGGACAGACGGACGGACGGACGGACGGACATGGCGAAACTATAAGGGTTCCTTGTGGACTTCGGAACCCTAAAAACTTGATTATATTTTCAAAACTGAGCTCCTTTGGAGCCGAAAAAACAAAAGAACGCCCAACTACCCTAACAAAAGGACGGAATCGACAAAATCAGGAAAAAAGACAATCAAAGCTACAATTCCCGGGAAACCCGAGTTAAACAGGGACCGAATGCAAACCTAGACGCTTCACCCTTTCGCGAGCCATATTTAATTCAGGATGCAGGTAACAATCGCGCAACACCGGTAACTGTTGTAAGTGTAAACGAAGAGTACGAAAAATTTCCCGGGGAAAAAAACAAAGTGAAACTCGGCTGCTTATTTCCCCTGACGCCTCGCGCGGAGCCGGGGAAATGGAAAATATTGCGATAAAGAGCATTATAGATTAAACACGCTACTTTAATGCGTTCGATGATCAGATATCGGGTTGGAAGTTACGATGGAGCTGAGTAACGGCCGATAAGAGGCTGTTTATGCAAACGATCCGGCTTGTAGCCCTATATCACATATGGGGGTTGATAATTCGGTACTTTTGAGCGGTTTTGTTTCTTTGCGGCACGAGTCTGAGATCTATTAATAGCTTTACTTGAACATATTCATTTTAATAAGTACAGATGCTCAAAAAGTAAATATTTCGATGCCTGTTTAACTTGTCAAAAATTTGTAATTTCCGAACGAGCGCTTTTTGTTTTTTGAGCTTGTTGTGTAAAGTTGTTTTTTACGAATTAGTGCTTACATCTTTTTGAGCTTCATCCTGTTCGTTTATTTCTTTATTCTTTTTTTTCGCAAATGTATTAAAAAATGTTGTTTGATACACGTGCGAAATTTTTCACTCGTCCCTAGTGTTAACGCTCGCCTTCGCTCGCGCCAACGCAACTAAGGACTCGTGATAAAATGACAAACTTTTCGCACCTACATCAAAATATACTATTCCGAACTTTTCTCAACTTATCCACTTCATTGTTTTATTGAATTTCCTTAAAAGATACTGGTCATACGACCTGGTGCTAGGTCCATCCGGGTTGGTACTGGCCACCGTCTTACCCGCTAACCTGCCACCAAATAGCAGGGCTGTTGTGTTCCGGTAAGGGATAAGGCAGCCGGTGAAATTACTGGCTGCATTCGAGATCTTATGATTTTTAAAATTAGAAATCATAAGGTTTCGGTGTCCATGGGCCGCAGTGACCGCTTACTATCAGGTGGCTTCCTGCTTCTTCAAGCTTCCACGGATTAATTAATTTTGTCCCTATTTGATATAAAACTTTTGAAACTTAACACAGATTGCATAGAAAACTGTTTATTAAAATTCTGTACTTACATCCTACGTGAATAACTGTTATTGGCTATTTGGTTTATATTAATATGCACTAACTTACTACCGTTGTTATCCCGAATGAAATAAATAAATCAACGATTAAAGTTACAAAGAACTAAGAAGATAATGCATGTCGCAAGCGATTTTAAGAACCTTGTACATTTTCCGGGCCGGTTAACAGAATTAAGGCCCCGCGTGCGTGCCGGTAATCGGTATTAGATCAGACTTTAAAGCCACATGCCGGATTATGGAGCACCCCTTAACAATGTGCGTTAGCCGGGGAGCGCCATGTGAAAATGCAACTTTAGGTAGATTTTTGGACTACAAGGCGGTTTAAGCAATGTGAAGTGAATGCTAATATTAGGTATAAATGCAAAAGTAACTCTATCTGTCTGTTACCTCTTCATGCTTAAATCTTTGGACCGACGTAGATGAATTTGGTACAGAGATAATTCGAGTCCCGAGAAAGGACATAGGCTACTTTTTATCCAGGACCGGACACGCATAGTTCCCGCGGGAACGCTATAAACGAATTCCACGCGGGCGAAGTCACTGGCAGAGGTTTTACTTAAATTACAAGTTAATAACTATAGCACAATTTCAAATTGTGAATATAATAAATGTACTAAAATTATAATTAAAATCTATTAGAGATTTTTATTCAGAGAAATTCATATTACTTCTTTCATTTGATTCAGGTCCGCATACTGGTTGTCTTGTAACATATACGTCTACGGTATAAGTCAATTAGTCAACAAGCCTCAAAAGCACTGACCTAATAAGTAATAAAATATGGAAGAACAGTGCCTAACAGAATACGTCAAAATATATGGAGCAAACTGACATTAGAAAATACGTTCCAATATGCTAATAACGCCTCTTTATAACGAAGGCCAAACGGGTGCCCGAGTTGTTCGGGCACCAATTTTGACGGGGCTATTTTTCTCCGCCTGATTGTGAATCCTTACTTCCCAAAAGTATGTTTTCAATAATTAACCCATAGTATCGGCTATCGATTCTAAGTATATGGTATAGGTCTTTAATTTTTTTTGAGTTGGTAAAAAAAACAATTGTATATGGGATGGGGTTGTGTGAGCGACGCCTGAATCCAATACAAAATATTTTTTTTTAACCAACTCAAAAAAAATTAAAGACCTATACAATATACTTAGAATCGATAGCCGATACTGTGGGTTAATTATTTGCCATATTTTCTGACCCACCATGTATATGCCCGCAGTTGTGACATAGGTAATTATAGACATTGTTTTGTTCTCTCCACGTTCTCTTCTTGCATATAGTTTCCGAATATCCACTGGAAAACGTCAAAAAACACCTATACAAAAAAAAACTAATAAGTAAAGCTTGGTGGCCCGCTGACTCAACGCACACAATAAAAACGCTCTATTCGACGCTCAAGTGTAACACAAGTACGCTCACATATGGTAAGACTAATTCTGGTAGGGGCCAAATAAAATATAAACCAAATTAGGGGATGGCGCAACACCCCTTCGATTTCTGGTGGGTTCCATTATACGCCGTCATTGATGCATGGCGCGCAAGTCGCTGGTTTGTTTTCACTAGGAATTATTAAGTAGCTACTCTTACATAATCCATACTATTTTTAGTATGGAGTTAGTTTGTGAACCTGGGAATAACATAGGATACTTTTGACTCTTGCCATGAGAACGGTTTTTCAGTAAAAAGAAAAACTTTTTGAAAATTTTTCTGAATGCATGTATGTCCGGCTTTAACTCGAAAACTACTTGTTGGAATGCTACAAAATTTCATATGGGTGTAGATTATAACAAGTTTCAACGTAATAGTCTACTTTTTATCTCGTAAAAGGCAAACCAAATTCTAAGCGGACAAAGTCACGGGCAGTAGCTAGTATTCAATAACAGTAGAAATATTTTACACATTTAAATGATTAGATGGAATAGGCACAATCTTTTTAACAAAGCTTTAACAAAAATGTATACAGTTATCTGAAAATAATTTTCCCTTTAATGTGTATACACTTTTGGATCTCAAGACAACGGAGCAGGGTGCCAAAGAGTATACATATGCTCCTGACTGTACCTAGTTTCGCCAATGTTAACTGCCTATAAAGTTTTCATCGAGATCAAACTAACAGCTACAAGTAACTTATACCATCAAGGGCCTTTCCATCGATCAAAAGGCATCAGAAAAGCCAGTAAAACAAATCAGCCCTATCGATTTCAAGTAAAAGCGCACATGTCATGCAATTTGTGACCCCCCGCTGCGAAATATCATAACACGCCTGCAGATATCATTGCAACAATAGCAGCTGATTAATATTAGGTGCAGTTCTATAATGTTGCATTATGTGACGATGTTCTACGATAATTGGATGCGCAAGTGTGAACATCAAGTAGTTAATGATTGTTATGGCTGGTGTACGGAAACTAATTGAGCATATTTTTTGCAAGTATTTGTGTTTTTTTTCGAATTTTATTGTGTATTTAACAGACTTTGTTTTATTTTCATTTACTTAACAACGATTTTTGATTATTTAAACTGCACCTTCTGTAATACCGTTGAAGTTGTGATATTTAACTTGAAACGATTTTTTTTACCCGGAAACTTATTTAAAAATATTATACCAATTATGACAAAAAAATGATAGTCTATTTATCAAAGTTTAGCACATTAGGTATATTTGCATGATTGAAGTAGGTATATTTTACGGACTTGAAAAAAAAAGCTACATTTCAATGTAACCAGACGCTTGTTACAACCAGTCACTTGTTACAAGTTAACACGCCTTACGTCTTAGTAAAACATAATTTCCGGCAATCAGCCGGGGCCGGCAGCGAATCCCGGCGGATGGCCGGACGGCTCGTGACTCCACTGCCGATCTGCCGTGTCGGGAGCAATCAGACGGCGTAATGTAGTGGACGGAGGTGTTTTACCGATTAGATACATTTTGGGTTCATCTTCTATCTGTAAGTAGAAATACACGTCTCGGTAAAACACCTTAAAAGCAGGGACGATATCTGGTAAAACTGGATACAAGCGGGCTATATACAAGAAAGATCTATTATCAACTACTTATGGCCAAAGACTATGACAAACTTAGTAGTAAGAACTAATTCGATGACGTAGCTTTTGAATCTAAGACCGGTTGCTTAACACAAATTGTAACTTATAAAACTCCGAATAAACCTCTTTATTCCAGACGCTTTTTCTAGAAACTTCCTAGTATTTAGTAAAAAAATGGTCCATTAGCATCGTTCCTCGGTGGATTAGCCGATACAAAAAGAGGGCCAAGTTCTAATGAGCCCTCTCGCTTTACCGGTGAATATTTATGAGCTCGGATAAAAACAGTAGTTAATGTGTTTAGTTTTGTATTCGGCTTTCAGTAGCTTCAGCAAAAAGTTGGGTAAGTAGTTTTCTTTTATTTAATTGGTATAGGCAAACGAGTGCACAGCCCACCTGATTTTAAATGTAAATAAAGGATGATATGGTAAGGTAAAATATGTAGGTACTTACCTATATATACCTAATTATGTAGATGCACCATACTTTTGTGTGGTGTGGGTGCCCGAACATCTCGGGCACCCGTTTGGCGCTCAGAAAATTTGACACTTAAGATATATAGTGTTAGGTTTACTTTTGTATAAAATA
The DNA here is from genome assembly GCA_963971205.1 of Aethes cnicana. Taxonomy (NCBI): domain Eukaryota; kingdom Metazoa; phylum Arthropoda; class Insecta; order Lepidoptera; family Tortricidae; genus Aethes; species Aethes cnicana. Next base: position 10,650,754 of record OZ020277.1, read on the forward strand.
TTTATCTTGACACATATTATAGAGGCGTTATTTATTAGCATATTGGAACGTATTTTCTAATGTCAGTTTGCTCCATATATTTTGACATATTCTGTTGGGCACTGTTCGTCCATATGTCATTATAGGTTAATGCAATGGCCTCACTATGACTGGGGCATTTACCTTAACTAGGTACTGTAAGTATTTAAAACAGAGTGTGGAAATGAAAGAAAATTTACCATTCTTATTTAAAACACCTCGTATTCGAACTCATCAAGAATTAGCATACGCGGCAATGAGGAGTCGTAAGTGCAATAAACCAATTATTGCTGTCATATTTCACGGCCGTATTTACATTTATATTGGGACGCATCGGACGGTGACAAGCGGAATGGGAATTTAGAATTTTAGCTTAGATTACGACCTTGCATAAAGTTATTGTTTCTTGGCCGTTTAATAATGTTGTTCAGATTATAATTGGCTGAAGACAGACCGTAGGTACATTGTGTAGGTATTAAAACTTTATTAGTTTAATTAAACTTAAAATTAGATTCGATCTTTATCTTCCATCTTAATATTCACATGAGATAAATCACTTTTTATTTTATTTCCCTTCAAGCTAAAAATAAATCTATATTAAACACAAAAAAGCCAACATTTTTTTCACCATCACAACTCCAACCTCAAGGCAATGTAATATCCAACGTGAGGAAACTAACATCCGAACGGGAACAGAATAAAGTCCGCGACATATGCGTATTTGCAATTCGGCCCACGACTGCACTCTTCCTGATTCCATCTGGGAATTACTTCGCCGCAAACAAATCACTACTTTCATTATAACCTAGACAGGATTCCGAGATGGATTCGAAGTTATCATTGCCGGATGAGATTGGGCCTTTGTGTTTGATTTTAGTACTGGCCGGTTTAAATTGCTTGCAGTTTAATTGAAAAAAAAGAAGCGATATCAGCTTTCTTTTTTCAAACTGGACAGAATCTGGAGATTATGGTTTATTATCGCATTAAATGAGGAATAATATTAAATGAGCCACCCTGTGTTACTTTTACTCAGGCCCTCGAAAATGGCTCTATTTCGATAACATTTGGAATATGGGGGATTAGGTACGGGGACGAAAACTCGATCTTAGCTAGGTCGCATATCGGGGAAAATTCATTTTAACTATTTTCACCTGAGCAAAGCTTGGTTGCCCACGTAGGTACCTGAACTTAGAACAGGCCTTTTATACAAGTAAGACACTCGCACATAAATTAAAGAAAATGCCTATTACCTCCATGCTAATATTTTTGTACGCATATTTTCAATTTACACGTGTATATTATACTAATTGTTATATAGGTCTTTAAAGGGCTGCGTAATTAATTAATACGACTCAAATTGATTAATTGAGAAAACCCGTTTATTTATATAAAAACCATCACCACAGACTAACCTACTTGGTACATTGTTTTGCATGGCGCAAATGCATTAGCATAGTGCTGCCATCTATACAACACTCTCCCCTCACTTAAAAAAAAAAAATGTATTTTCTTCATACAATGTGTCCCTTAATACTTAGATTTTTTAGTAAGCAAAAAATTGACACGGTGAATAATTGACAAAATAACTGTGATGTAAACCAAGTTAGAAGGTAGGTACTTTCCTACAACGTCCAATTTAAAACTGTCAATTCCGCTGAAGTCACAAATCGCATTTTCCTAAACCAATAGAACACCTGCGTCCAATTCAACTTCGGTTGCCATCAGCAATAAAAGTTGAAATCCCATGATAGAATAAAAATTCTCAACATGCGGCGTCCAAATAAATAACATTGACAGTGGCCATAATAGCTTTTTCACTGGCCGGGGGCGGGGCACGTTTTTTCTCCCATTATTGTTTCTGAGAAATTGTTACAGTTTTGACGAGTGACCTGGCCGTTTTTCTTCGTCCGCTAGTGGAGTGGAATGAAAAATTTTCAAGTCGGTCCCTCTCTCCCTAGGGTGCCGTAAAACTCCGGCGGACACGGGATAGTCCGGGCTGACCGCCGCCGGACAATTTGTCATATTCATATGTTAACGTGCCCGTCTTTTCTTGCAAAAAGCGGATAACTTAATTCCGGGCCGCCGCCGGCGGGTTATTCGATTTGTGGACATTCAAATTTCACGTCTTGTTATGGTAATACAGGTGTTGTTTCTCTGACGGATTTCGTGTTTGCGGGACGGAGGTTAACTGAGTTTGCTTTTTTTTGCTGTTTGTACGGATTTCAATGAGTTGGGGTAGCTTAATGTTCTTGTGTTCTGATTACCTATGTTTCTGAGAAATAGAATAAAGTATGTAATCTACAAACAGAACAATTACTTATAACTGAAAACACTGACTACGTATATTTAAAGATATATATATGCCAATATTCTTTTTTGTGTTCATACAAAAATGTATTAAAATCCATATTTGATATTTATACAAATATTATTCACTCCAGGGTGACCACACCATGAAACCCCGCTCTAATATCAATAACGCGGAGCAATTGATGACTTGTCCGATTTGTTCCGACCACTCGTTTCTCACCCGCTTTACGACGAACGTGTCCCATTCTGACGTTACTGCGCGGTTACCCTAACCTCAGATAAAGTATTCTGCATGAGTATGCTACTTTTCTGATAGTTTGGCAATGAATTTATGAATATACTAATTCTGACCATGAGTCCTACCCGAGTTTGACCTACCGCCTCTCATGCAGAGGGTCGGGGGTTCGAATCCGGCTCGTAGATGCAAGGTTGGTATGCAATTGAATTTACGACTGCGCTTTTCGGTGAAGGAAAATATTGTGAAGAAACCTCACGATTTTGAAGCGTGAAAAGGTAACAGACAGACAGATAGAGTTACTTTAGCATTTATAATATTAATAAATAAAATAAATAAAATAGACTTCTAGAAATAAAAGACGCTACTTTCGCTTGATTGCCTACAATTTTGTCAACTTCATGCAACTTACTTCATACGAATAATGTAAGCCAATTTATAATGATGATGTAAGTATTTTTATCTTATCTAACAGCTAAATAAAAAGCCAGCGGGAACCGTTCTAAAACCCATCACACAATTACTATAATTAAATCCACTTCATTACCATACTTATCACTACCTTCCGATCCCATGCAAAGCAAACAGAATTTTTGTCACTATGTCCAATGAAAATTAACCGCGACTTGGATGACTCTAACTTATGACAGACCGACACGCGACCGCGTCACGGTAATGACAGAATAATAAATTATGTTGTAATAACTTATTATAATGCCTTTTCCCCGTGGCTTAATGGAAACGGGGTGTAATTAGCAAATTTAGTAAATTAAAATGTTTGTAGTCATCCGTCTTTAGGGGAAATGGGTTTAATTACATGATTAAATGTAAGGTTAACCCTTCCGCGGACACGCGGGCTACTGGGTTAAACCCGTATTTCAAATAATAACCATTAGCTATGAAATAAACGACAGACATGTGAAGTTATCTAACTAATTATAAAATGTTTGTTGCCAAAATGTAAGGCGTCAAAATGTAAGTAAAACAATTTTCGCTGCTTGAAGCCACGTCGGTTGTTTTACGATACGCTTTCTGCTTACAAGAGTTGGATATTACTTTTTTGATATCATTGATAGGCCATCGAGCACACAGGCCACCTGTGGTAAGCGGCCACTGCGGCCCATGGACACCCAAATTTCTCAATAAGAAATCATAAGATCACGAATGCGTTGCTACCCTGAGGCCCAAGATGGAATGCCTCTGTGCCAGTAATTTCACCGGCTTCTTAACCCCTTACCGGAACACAACAGTGTAAGCACTGCTATTTGGCGACAAGTTAGCAGTAATACTAGGTCCTACCACCAGTAAACAACAGTTACGACAGAAAAATGCACTTTCATTTCAAGCATGCTATTACAATGAAAAGTCCAATATTCATTTTACAAGGGCTTAAACAACAAAATAGTCCCGACACCGTCACTAATCCAAACAGTTTAGTAGTAAACAAATGTGAGGTATGCCTACTTAATATGCACCCTCAGGGAGGATCGGCCGGTATCAAAATAATTAATTTTTAATTACAATTTTATTACCGTAGCACATCCCATCCAATTACCAAAAGAAATATTAGACGCGGTGTCAAATTCTAATTGAATAGCACGTAGATAGGGAGCTCTTATCAAATACTCCATAGTATTCGATAAGAGCTCCCTTAAGCTGAGAAAGTAAGGGGAACTTAACTACAATTAAAAAGAAAAAGAAAAGAAGTGTGATGGTTTCCCATGTGAAAATACTTGTCTTATATTTAATGCAAAAACAGAAATTAACTTTAAGATTATGGTCCGTAGGTAATGCTTCAATAAAAATACCTACTGCACCTTCTACTTTTAAATATTAAGTAAATTACATAATAATATTACTCAGATATCAAGGCGTTTAAAAAACTCGTTCTAACATTGTTAGAGCTAGATTTTGTATGGAATATGACAAATATACAAGACGTATATAACCTAAACCACTATGGGTACCTACAGGAAAAGTAACCGACACTATTTTGAAGAAAAAATCCCTGATTTTTCTTATTTTACAATAAGAAAAATCAGGGTTTTTTTTCAAATACGAGCAGATACTTCAACATTCAAATAGTCTTCTACATTTGTCGCGACAAAATAATATCAATAAAATATTCACCGACAATCGTCATGGTTCCTGAGCGCGACCGAGTTTCCGAAAACCCTTTGAAATCCGACGCGTGCGCTGCGAATATACATTGTACATGCGTTATCACTAAAGAGAAAAGGGCTATTTTTTCATGGAGTAAATGGGCTTTTACGCCCTTTATTATCGTACAAGAATACCACTGGGATACTGTAGTGTTCAAAGGCTTTTTGTACATCTATTTGGAATTGATAGTGTTACGTGGATTTTTTTATTGCGGTGATGTGGTTTTTTCCGTACCTACATGACTCAGGTACTTTATAAATTTCAGGATAGCCAAATATAAACTATATATAATCCCTAACTTATGATAGAATGAGATGGAGATGATAAAAATGAAGATTGGTCAATTAAAAAAACAAAAGGTGATATACAGTCCAGAGCTTTCTTCAAAAAACGCGTACTTTAAAGGTCCAACTAGACAAATGAATAAAGGTACCTAAGTTAACACCTCAGAAGGGATAAGTACATTTATGAACACTGAACTTGTTTTATTCTGGCTCCCAATATTTACCCGCACGTTAAATAAATACATGTTATATTCGTGTAAATAGCTGAATGTAGAATGAAAATAACCCATTGCAACATAAAAAGGCTCTCAACACTTCGTGCCTATTTATCAGCCAATAAATGTGATAAAAATATGATTGGGGCCAAAATGGCCCCGCCGGGAGCGCGAGGTGCATTATTGTTTTTGTTTTATTTTATTCCGTTTCGAATGTGTTCCTAAATTGTAAGCAAATATCAAGATTTATAGCTTACGGCATGAAAAAATATACCTAGAGTTTGAAATTTGCTATTCGAATTTTTACTCGTAGCCACAATCATTCTAAGACCTACATTACGTCAAAAGCAATAAAATCAAAAACTAAAATAAAATGTCGTAAAGCCCAAAATACAACTGAACGTCACATAAACCGATAAGTGACATTTCCAAGTTGCGTACATGCCGTCATAGTCCCTCGACACAAGTCTGAACCTCCCTTAATTAAGGCGTCTTTACGCGGCGCGGGTTGCGCACTAGTTCGAGTTAACGGTAGTTACCTACTGCTGTAGCGATTCGATGAGTAGGTATTAAATACTAGGTATTGAGCGAATTAGCATTACCTTCTGCCCGTGACTTCGCCCACGTGAAATTTTTCTATCGCGAACCCGCAGGAAATATGCCTTTCTCCGGGACAAAAAGTAGCTTGTCCATTGCCAGGACTCCAACGATATCCATTCCATTTGGTAACAACAAGATGGGTTTAAGCTTGAAGAGTAACAGAAAGGGTTACTTTCGCATTTCCATGCGAAGAAAGTTATTTATCCTTGGAATGGAGTGTTTATTACCATTCATTCGAGATCACAACAGCCCATTTCCTACTCCTGAGTTCAGGCCGTCTCTCGTTACATGAAGGTTTGGACTACAATCCCTGAAAAATGTCTTTAATACAATATACTTTATTGAACACCACACTTTCAAGAAACGTACAGACATAGGTAATGTAATTACACAATAGGTATGGCGTACAGCAGCAGCTTTAAGTATAAAAGTCAACCGTAAAATAAAAAAATCGGTTGTCTATAAAATAAATAAATAAATATCTTGGGACATTTCACACATATTGACCTAGCCCCAAACTAAGCAAAGCTTGTACTATGGATGCTAGACAACGATATAAATACTTATATAGAGAAATACATACATATTTAAATACTAACATCCATGACTCGAGTACAAACATTCGTGTTCATCACACAAAGTTTGCCCCGAGCGGGACTCGAACCCGCGACCATCGGAACAGAAGGCAGGGTCACTACCAACTGGACCAATCCGGCCGTCGAAAGTCAGTTTATGGACGATAATTTTACGTGATAACGTCTTATGAAAACATTAATGAATATGTCCCATTACGTAGGACATACATCACCATGGACATACATTGAGTCATGTATTTTCGTGGGCGCAGCCGGCGTTCATCAATTTATAAGAAGTTATCACGTCAAAAACCGATAAGTAATCAAGTTACTTAAATATCTCATGAAATGCTATTTTTACAATTTCCTAAGATATGTGAGATAAACATTGCACATTAAAATTACTCTTCCTTATACAAACTTCGGACCTAATATCGTGCAACATTTACTCTTACCAATACTTGCTAATAGCTCGCCCCTGACAGTCCAATAATTGGGCGATTTACCTCGCCCAACAACGCTTGTTTGTTTTTGGAAGTTATTGTCGCCAATAGTGAGGCAATAACAGGGTAAACGCGCACGGCACGGACCTATTTACTTATTGTTCGCATGACAGGTGCCTTAATGGGCGAGCTGACATGGCGGGTACGACGGCAAAGATGGTCCAGCCTAGACGGGGAACTTAGTTTTTAAATGCGTACACTCGAAAAAAAAAACCGACTTCAAACTCCGACAGCCTACAAAGTCGGTGTTAAGTGAACCGATACAAAGCTGCTGACAATCTTATAATGAAATTGACACCGACTTTGTAGGCTGTCGAAGTTTGAAGTCGGTTTTTATTTTTTATTTAAATTTTCTTTTTCGAGTGTGCGCATGTATAGGTACATATATCTTTGGCACGCTCTGTAGCCTAAAAGGTTTGATAGATTTTAGCTTGGGAGGTGTCGTTTTGATTGTGAGAGCGACTCTAAAAGGTATATGAAAAGTTTTCATGCAGTCATTTTTATTTTTTTCAACAATCGAGTTATTACTTTATCGCACTATCTTTTATCCGAACTTCGATATTTCCATTCCCCATTTGATCCCTTTAAAGAATGATTACTGGAAAAATTATCCTTTGTTATTTAGCGTCAAAAAATAAAAGCACCATCCTAGACGAGTATCAAGATTTACTTTTAACCTAGGTGCTACATTACAAAAATCTCTCTGAGAATGTTTTATGGTCTTCCTAGTCTGTAGTCTGTAGTCTATGGCGCACCGAAGGCGGGCTCGAGGGAAATCGAGGAGCGGGCGCGGCGGCAAATTAATTAATCACATATCGAACATAACTTGCGGAATTTATGAGCTTTAAGCCGAGTATTATGGCGAAAACGCCTGTTTATGGGGTATCGTCGGTAGAGTGAATATTTTGGTAACTAAAAAGCTATTGTGCTACCCGTCTGTGGAAAACCCGATAAAATCAAATATAACCAAAATTAACCATATTATTGATTGAAAAGTTTTCACTCAGCTTGATGTCAGAAACGAAAAGATTCATCCGCAGGCCAGTTAATATGGCAAGTCTGCAGTAGACGAATTTATTTGTCCCTGAAAAGATTATTCTCGTGAGAGGTCAAGTTTTGTAGGTAGAAAAAGTTTAAACTAAATACTTAATTGAACTGTTATTTTCTTCTTATATCGAAACGGTATCTCGTTGCTTTCACCAAATAAATTCAGAAACATTTTTCTCAACAAAAACACGACTGTTTCGAGAACTTGAAACCTGAACTCTACGTGCATTAGAACACAATATTTTGAGAGCAAAATCGCCTGACCCTTTAAACATTCAGTCCAATTTTCAACGAACAATAGAATCTGCAATTCGAAGCACATAAGCTGTATTGTTGGTCACACTACACCACAAATTGTGAACTACCCTGGACCTATTCAAGATATTCTTAAAATAAGTAGATGAAATGTAACTTTATCTCATTTTTACTAATCTGTCGTTAAAGTGAAAGAATCAATACAGACAGTAAAATGTCATTTACTAATTACTTGAACATTTCAATATGTATAATTTCAGCGTTACCACCCGCTATCATCATCATCATGAATCAATCGAGAAACTTCGCTTTTGTTTAAACTCCCAAGGATGTTTACTCTGGCCCAGGCCTTTAAAGAAAAATAAAGAATAGTTTCTTTGCCACAACCATGATTGACGACGACGCAGAAATAGTTTTTTTTTTAATGATATATATAGGTAGATCTCTACTCAGCTAAAGCTGCGAGTGTTCAAACTAAGTATAGAAATGCAGCGACGATTTTCAGTCACTTACTTTGAGCAATTCAACAAAACATATCACTGTAATAGTACATTACAGACCTAGGGTGGTGAATTCGTCAATGTCCCAGATCGCAGGTTTCTGTGGGCCGAAACGGTTTGTCAAAAGTTTTACGTCTTGCCTTGGCCAAGAAGTGAGATTTTCTCTCCGCGTAGCGGGCAGAAAATCCCACTTTACGGCCCTTGGCCTGATGTAAAAATTATTACTTAACGCTGTCTGTGGTGGGACCAATGGAAGACCAGCTTCGTGGCAGCCTAGCAGCCCCTCTGATGGCATGATAAATGCCATGGTTAGATAGATACTTTGCTACGAAACAAAGATGTATTCTATATTTATATGTTCTATTTTGTATTTTGGTATGTTTTACTAAAAGTGTTTTTATCGCACTCGTGGCGCTAATGACTATTTTGATTCTATCTATTCCCCAAACTAGCAGTATCCTTTTGTCGCCAGAATAGCGCGCCTGTCGCAAGTGCCAACAACGGACGCCTATCGCGGGCCGATAATGGAGCGTGAACTCTCCAGGCACTGTCTGATGTCTGTCTGTAAATGTCTCGAAACTGCGGATTTGTATATATGGTTAGGATGTAGACTTTGGGTATTCTAGTGTGTAGGTTAAATAAAAACGTGTGTTCAGGTTAGCGGATGGATCGGTTTTGATGATATGTGATGATACTTGTTTTTGTAGGCATGTAGTATCTAACATTCACCACGAAGTTTTATTCAATTCCTACGCTTGAAGGGTAGGACAAGAATAGTTACTATTCTCTTATACCGAGTAGGTACACATTGATATTACAAAATGTAACGTTATACACACATCTTCACCAAACTAAATCCCTCTACTAAGTCTCATACTGCTAAATTAATCAAAAGTATTTTTTCAAAGATTTTGAATTATCCCATTGTATGATGCTGATTTAATTAAATTGCAATGAACGATAATCAAGCTAATTTTAATAAAAACTTAATGCAATACATTAATAAATCATTTACTGAGCCAGAATCAGCTGTTTTGTATTGAAAATTCGAAGTCAACTTGTATGAGCTCCTGAACGCTTTATTTTGAGACTCATCGACTGAAAATCCCATTAAAAAAGTGTTCTATCCCTTAAGTAAAAAAAAAAAACTAGAAACAATGTCGTGTCGAGTAAGAAAAACAACACTGGCCGAAAACCAACCCTTCCTTGATGAGCTTTTCGATCGAATTCAAATTCAAAATAAGAACGTTCTAGGGCGTGCGTTGTGCAATAAACGCCGTGAAGGCAGCGTATAAACATTGGCCGTATAACGGCAGGGCCGACCGAGGGGCCATCTGTAAATAGTGCTGGCTGCCGTTTAGTTTGCAATATTTGTGCGGTGCCGTGTAAATGGAAAAAAAGTGCATAGGTGTTATTGTGATGCAGAGACGTCACGTTCGCTCAAAACACGGGTTTTTTTTAATTATCAAGAAAAAAACATGGCATTTTTGAGTACTTAGTTCATTTTATTGATGGTTAAGTAACTAACATTATTACTCGTACATGAAAAGCATGCGTACATGCGTATGTGAGAAATATTTTAACAAAAAAAAACCGGCCAAGTGCGTGTCGGACCACGCGCAAAGTATAGGGTTCCGAAGTTGAGGATGCCCACAGTACCTTTCTAAGACTTATTAGCATCTAGCTAGACTGTGGTATGACGTGCCCGCCCGACGCCCCTGCCGCTCGAGAAAAATCATTGGTATTTTAATCATTTCACAATTTGGTCGACTATGACTCGTAAGTTTGTACAGCCTACTTAGCTGTGATAGTTTTCCTTTCAACTACGTTATATATGTCACGACCGTGATTTTTTTCAGCCATCCAAATACCACCATTTAGCTGGCAGGGGGAGGGGACACGTGACTCTAACAAAAAATAGCACTTTAAAGCTTAATATTTCTATATAAAAAATGGATTTAACAAACCTACAATATTTTTTTAAGACCTATTCAACAATATGCCGCACCATGGGGAACGCAAGAAAAAAAATTACATCCCCACTTTACGAGTAGAGGAGGTACCCTATAAAAAAATATATTTCAAAATTTTATTGTACCACTTTGTCAGCGTAACTAATATGTATATTCATGCCAAATTACAGATTTCTAGGACTAAGCATCTCCGAGCAATAGTGCGGACAGACGGACGGACGGACGGAACCCTAAAAAATCAAAACAATCATGAAACTATAGAATTCTATACAATTATTATTAAAGTAGCTAAATAAAGGTATTTAGAGAACTGTTTTGGTGACTTCTACTTTACTAATGCTGTGACTCCTGTCTGCAGGTTTTCAGTTAGGTGCTACCTATTCCTTGAATACTTATATTTCAGCCGGGAGAACTATGCTCTATCTATGGAGAAGCATACAATATCAGTCATTTTATATGAACTTACACACACTCAGGTGTGAAAGAGCTTAAATTGCCGCATTAATTTGACAATCGTTAATAAATTCTTGTATTGGTTGTCTCTGTAGCTTCCTTTACTCTGTGCCTGAAGGGGGTACAACACGGTATCGAAAACGCTGATGTGTGTAAGTCGAAGGAAATTAGACGTTACGACGGCAGGGAATTGCCGCCGCGCGTCGGCCGTAGGATTAGTGTGGTGTGCAGTTAGATACGAACCTAGTTATAGTCGAAACCTTTCCTATTATTGACCTTTATTAATATGACGTTCAAAAGAGATTGAATATTTACTTGCACGACCAGCATATTAGAACCATAACATATCCATGGCCTTTGTTTACGTTTGTTACTTTTTTAGGGTTCCGAACCTCAAGAGGTAAAAACGGAACCCTTATAGGATCACTCGTGTGCCTGTCCGTCCGTCTGTCACGGACTATTTTCTCCGAAACTACTGGACCGATTAAGTTGAAATTTGGTAGGTATATGTAAGTTTGTGACCCAAAGACGGACGTGTAACGAAAATAAATGAATTTTAAACATTGACCCTATTTTTGGGGACTAAATTTGAAAAAAAATTAATGAAGTTTTTCAAACTATATCGTGTGACATATCAAATAAAAGTACTTCTTATGAGGATCTCAAATTATTTTTTTTCATTTCTTTTTTGGTCAATACTTTTCGAGTTATTTAAGAAAATAGGCGAAAAATGACCACCCCCCTCCCTCCCTTTAACTCCGAAACTGCTGGACCCAAAATATTGGAAAAAATACGGAGGATAGTTATTGACCTATAGATTATTGAAAAATTATTAAGAAGTCCATGGTATTTGAAATCTATCATATAGAAGAGCTTATCCTGTGAAACGGTTTGAAAATGACGTCATAGAAAATAATCAAGGGTCGGAACCCTCTCCACGCGTTTAACTCGCTTCTTGGCCGGTTTTTATTTACTGACCTGAATGAACATCGTTACAATGTATGCACTGTTTATAGTACATTATTGCAGAGGCCGCCAAGTAGCGCATTGCCGGACAGGTCAGTTAGAAGGCTAAGCGAAGGCGAAATAAATTTAGGCGCACTTACCCCACATCAGTATTTACTACTTCCATGATCGTGGATGATTTGGCCATGGAATTCTACTTATTACCTCCATGGATTTGTCAGTTTCTAGAGGTGTCTCAAATAGCAAGCGAATTAAAAAAAAACACACACGACAATAATGTTTTTGCTGGCCAAGGCCGGCAATGGACAGCCTCGCGTCTTTTTTTTTTAAAGTAACACGAACATTTTCGAGCATGTTTGAGAAAAATCTTGTTTCGAATAAATATACTACATTATTCTAAGACTATTCCAAATACCATTTCAAAATCTTATTTATTAACAGCCAGTATTCAGTAGATAGATTTATCTGTATACAGCCAGTATCGATTACGCTTCACGAAAAAATAGTTGGCTTTTTTTTTAAATCAGCTAACATCAGTGCAGCTCAGCAGCGGTTTTAAGAATACATATATTTTAATTTTATTGTAGCGTCCTCCTCCTCTAAACATTTTTATATTCTTCTTTTTGCATTTCATTGCTTCTGAACACAGATCTCTCCTAGACCAGCACAATAAGAGCCATCTCGGTTCCTCAGGTAATTTCAACGAGACCTCTATTAGAATCCATATATAAGTACATTTGTTTGTACAACAGGCACGTCCTAATCAGGACAGGCGCGTTAATTGAGCACGTGTTAACATAATGACGTCATCGTTACTGGCGTTTAGTTCGACATGACATATGTCAAAGCTGTTTAACTTTTATGACATGTTAACCGCCTGGCTGTACTTACCAACGCGGATCATCATTCTCTTTCCCTTTACCCACGTTATGGAGTCGGCACAATAACATGCTATCTTCCTATTCCTATGGAGGGTCGAAGTAAAGGAGCGCAATCTTGAGAGTTCCAAAAGTGGACACCAAATCGGGTAGGTTGGGGGTGCGGTCGCCACTCCAGTCAAGCAACCTAGGCGGATAGTCTCCAGTAGCGCCTTCAGATGGCGCTGCTGAAGCGAAAACGGTTGTGAGGAGAGTGTGTTTTGTTTTTTTGCTTATCAAATCCGCTGGACACGTTTTCAACTGTTTCGCTATATAAGATGGCGCTCCTTACCAAGACACATTCCACACTCCATACTTTCTTCCATTCGCTCCTATCAGCCGTCAAGCCGTGGTGGCCTAGTGGTTCGAGCTATCGCCTCTTATGCAGAAGGTCGGGGGTTCGAAACCGGCTCGCACCTCTAAGTTTACCTATGTGCGCAATTCAATTTGAATTTACCACTGAGCTTTTCGGTGAAGGAAAACATCGTGAGGAAACCTGTCCCCAATCCGCACTGGACCCGCGTGGGGACTATAGCCCAAACCCTCTCGTGATGAGAGGGGGCCTGTGCCCAGCAGTGGGACGCAAATAGACTGTGGTAGTAGTAGTAGCCGTCATCTCTGTATAAGGCGCTGTTTTCACATCTCCGCCGGATTTGAAACAGCGGTACCGCTGAAAATTTGCCATCGTTTGTCCATTACTTATACACATCTTTGACGCCGTTCACATCTCCGCCGCGGAAATGAAATAGCGGTTTGAACGCGTATTTTCCTAGACTTTCAGATTTTCTCCACATGGCGGTTGATGTTTCCCACTGGGTGTGTAAATGTGGTGTAATGGTGTGTGAATGTGCGAATGCGACCATTACGCACGCGTGACGCCGCGCGGCGCGATTAGTACGTGACGATCCCTCCGAACAGCTAGGAAAGTAGGTACCTACCTGAAAATGAGGCAGAGGCTACAATCACTAAAGATACAACAAGATAGCATTGAGCTATTCGCTGTATGCAAAGTCGACTGTGGGGTATACGAAAACGATCGCAGCGTGTCATAGATTCAGGAAATGAAAAAAAAAAGGCGTGATATGTAATTAAAATTTTTTTAGGCAATGAAATACCTACAAAAGTGATTAATTATAAGTATAAGTAAATTATGACATAGTTTTACCTAAGTAAAAGTTTCTAAAAATACTTACCTAATGTTCTTTTCGTTGCAATGACAACATCGCATACTGTTGTTCTCAAAGCGCAAGACATACTTACGATTATCTTGCCTGAAAATTAGAAACAATGTGGTATCCAAAGTTTCAATATTGGTTCCCACTCGCAATTTGATTTTAAACTATCTATAGGTAGGTAGGTTTGTGGCCTGGCTGGTCAAGCGCGTTTGGTGTTAAATAATACATAGGTAGTTTACTGTCAATCTGTCCGTTTGCCGCCTAATAATAGGGGAGTTCGTGCAAATGGACGGTTTGCATTTCAAGATTACAATAAAATATTTACAGCAAGATAAAATAACCCAGAACATATCAAAATGTGTATACTTGGACGCCATTTGTTATCACATTCATTGTGTATCGAAAACTTATCGAAAAACGTTGCACGGTGTTGCAATTTACAACCGATGAAAAAAAAAGGAGGAGGTTCTCAATTCGACGCGTATATATATATATATATTTTTTATGTATGACCACGCATATCTCCGTCAATTGTGAACCGATTTCGATGATTCTTTTTTTAATTGAAAGGTGTACCTCCAACTTGAACCCTTTTAATAATTTGGTTTAGTTCTGATGATGGGATCCATGACAAAACGAGGGAACTCCTCGAAATTTGTTAGCATGTGTATGATTTTGGCATCAATTTCAAAGACTACAGTGAGACTTACGTCCCATCGTACACATGTTTGGAAACTATAGCCAAAAAAAAAATTTAAATAAAAAAATAGAACCGACTTCAAACTCCGGCAGCCTGTGAAGTCGGTGTCAAGTTAACCGCCCCAAAGATAACTATTTTATAGTGAACTGGACACTAACTTCACAGGCTGTCGGAGTTTGAAGTCGGTTCAATTTTTTTATTAATTATTTTTTCCATTTTCAACTGAATACTTACCGGCACATAACAAAATCACGCCAATTGCAAATTCGAAAAAAGAACAACAGCTATTTGTCTCCGTATTCCGCAGCATCATCTAAACGGCAGGGGTAGCCAACCCGCGTAATTAAAGCGCCGAGGAATAATTCACGGACCGACAAAACGAGGATTTTAATACGCAAATGAAATAATTCCTCAGATTGATGACGCGATTCCTCGCGCCTCGTTTTTACATCCACTTTTTTTCGAATTGGGTTTTAATTATGTTTTATGGACTCGCGATCCGCAATTTGCTGGATTAACTGCTTTCAGGT
Source organism: Aethes cnicana (assembly GCA_963971205.1). Classification (NCBI taxonomy): domain Eukaryota; kingdom Metazoa; phylum Arthropoda; class Insecta; order Lepidoptera; family Tortricidae; genus Aethes; species Aethes cnicana. The sequence goes on from OZ020277.1 coordinate 10,666,173, forward strand.
GGTTGTTAGGTTTTTGAAATATTAATCATAATCACGTTACTCTCGATGGAATTCAAAATTGATAAAATGGATTTTTAGTACCTATCGTTGAGGAGTACCTACTACTACTACTACTACAGCCTTTTTGATCGATTAAGGAGTACTTACCTATCATAATACATTTTATTTTTATTAAATAATATCTTTAAAGCCCCCAAAACCAGTAGGTATACATTAGCAGACAGGCCGGCGACCGCACTAATGGGCTCGTGTCTCTAATTAAGGACGAGCCAACTTGTCCAAACTCGCGGACATTCAGCGAATACGTGGCATTATAATAATAACTCCAACTTTCCCGGTTCGAAGTAACATACGCGTTAAAATCAACGTTCACACTCGTGATGCAAGAATTTGCGAAGCGCCACAGACGACAGAATTACTTAAACGAAACAGCTGGATTGTGGCGGTACCGCGGCACGCGCGCAGCGTTTAATTTTAGTATGTGACCGTTGTTTCGCTAAGGGGTGTTGTATACTGTAGGGTGTTTTAAAATGATATGCGTTTCATTTATAAACAGAGAGACGAGCGCGACCCGCCAAACAACCTCCCTCAGGAACTAAACTTTCCGTCCACCTAGCGACAATATTTGAAAGTTATTTCAGCGTTCACAACCCTCATAGGCGCCGTTAAAATTTTCCCTACCACCTTATTCATAATACACATGTAGCGTCTGTCTCTTTTCTACCTAAGCACTGGGTAAGCGGAGTGAGTGCGTGCGAGAAATTCGCAAACTGACATCTCTGAATTAACGGTGGTCGGCTCATGATAATTTACATATTTAGGTGAAATTAACCTCGCTGCGTTAAATTGTATTATGAATATTAATAGCGTGCGTGCGCGGAATGTATTATATTATATGGTTTGAGTCAGTAGTCTTTATGGCTGAGATTTTGGCCGGGAGTCCCCAGGAAATATTTATGCCACACTGGTTGTTGTACCCACGTTAGTATGAATTTGTGTTAAGTATCCTAAAAATAGATACTGGTAGTCATGTAAGTTAGGTCCTAGTTTTAATTATTATTTCATAAAATTTGACGACCATATGAAATTCTCAAAAAGCTATTATTGACGTAATTATAAGACCAAATACTTAATCAAAAAATACTTACAACTAACACCATTATATATAAAATAACATCATTCTCATTTATTGAGACTCCTAGTATTTTCTCTTCAGTCAAATGCGTCGCGAAAATTCTCTTACATTTTTACGCAAGCAGCGCAAACATGCCCCGGGACCTTACATTATGCTAAATTCTTAAGAGGATACTCGAAACTTGGGGCAAAAATGCAAACGGGCGAGGTTTATTTGGTTATCTAATAAAATATTACGAGCTTTGACAAGTGCCGTGAGTTTCCGTGGCACTCCTGCCCAGGACACCGAATCTACCTTTTATTAAATCAAAATGTTTTACTCTTTGAGACTTACTCTGATGAATACCACTTTTAATCGAAATAACGTTTTATTAATGTTTCGGTATGTATAATTAACAAAATTACATTTAATTATTTAACCGCTTAAGTTGGGTATAATTTTTTTGAAAAATAAAAAGCATTTTTTTTGTTTTATACGTTTTTTTTTTTAATTAATCTTCATCCTAGTTGCTCATCCTGTATTAAACATAGTATTATAGATGTAGTTGTAGACATATGTCATATTATTACTTTTTTAACATTTTTGCAATTACATAGGTAGATGGAATATAATTTCTGACAAAAGCGAGTCTCTAGCAACATATTGGTAAGTGGGAGCAATTTTCATCAAGCTTTTCATTTCACTTTCGCACACTTTACGAGTTATCTAAGTAAATTTGACTCGGTAAGTCTATTGTAACTGTTGCAGATTCATTGCCTTGTTAGTATAGACATGTCAGAAAGTTAGTTAGGCAAATCTGGAGATTTAGGGATCCAATCTATATCACCGTTTCTTGAAATTAACGGAAATGGAATACTTTTTTAAATGTTTCGATATTTACTCGTGCTGTATGATCTGTGACCCCGCCTATTTGGAACCACGTGATTTCCTAAATGATTCATTTGCTGTAGGAAAAAACGTGCATCACTTCACGATAGTGATCTCCATTTACTATGGCGGCAGCTCCCACAGCGCCTTCAAAGAAGTTAGGGTCTGTTTTAATAATTAAAAGACATCGTTTAAGCTTAAAAAATCATAACATATTTACCGTATGTTCCTACGCAACACCTTCTTTATGCAATAACTGTGAAACTGACCAACAAAACTGTTGTATACCTCCAAGTTGCTCGCCCTGAACTTAAAATCTGGTATGGGATATTGTCAAAAGAAAACATCACGCTGCACGGATTTTTTCACGAATTTTATAACAACTGCAGTTTTATTAAATATCTGCTAAGGGCAAGATGGTAAATTTTGGTCAAGCCAGAAGTAAAATTCTTGATACATCATAAGAAAAATTGTTTTCAACCTCTGCCTGCAAGAAAAAGTTGTTAAACCAAATCAAGATTGACCCCGACAAATTTAAACAATAGAGTGGAAATCCTTACCTATAGCTGGTTGGCAATAATTGGAGGGCGGAAAAAAGCGAGGGGATTTAAATTTAATTTTCGAACCGGAACGACGTGAAATATTCCCCGCGGCTGAGTTCCAAGTTCAAATGTCGTTAAACAACATCTTATAAAAGTCGCCGTTAAAAGTTGGAGTAAAAATTAAAATTGGAACACGACGCAATCGCGTGGTACTTTAATTTCGAACGCCGCGTCACGGGAATACCTTTGAAGACTTTGCAGCACTTTTGTCGTCTACGAACGAGAGCAGCAATTTTAAACAATGAAAATTGTACCTAGAAATGCAAATTTAATACAGTAAACAGCGTCTACAACGGATCAAATCGTCGTGGCTGCTCCTGTGTCTTTGTTTCTGTACGTCGATGAGATTGAAAAATTTTAAATATGAAAATATTAAATAAGATAAACGCTACATTAAAAGGCGTCCCCGCCGGTGGAGACTTGTAGTCGGTAATTAACGGGGGCTCCGCTGGGACGCCCTGGGTCCGGCTAACGCAATATATTATATTCCAGATGACAACCCTGAGGGGTCACTGTTTTGAAGGATGATACCGGGCTCGTAGTTGCAGATATGATTTTGAATATAATAAAGTTACGTGTCACTTTGTTACGGTCCAAGAATGAATGAATTAATTAATGAATGAAATAGTTCATTTGCTGTAAGTGTGGGTATTTACAAAGATGTCATATATTATTATTTTCAGTTCGCACACTTAGCTGCGTTCAGCATGCAAAAAATATCATAATTTTAAAACTAAAAATACTTATTAATTACATTAAATTTACAGTTTTTGATTGCTCTAAAAATTCTTTCACGGTATAAAAACAACTGTTAATTAGCCATGTAAAAAGACTATCTAAATTTTCTTATTGGCATTTCCTTAAAATACTTTGGGATATGATTATAAATCTTAATGGCCATGGCATGACAATTGCTTTGCAATTGCATGACAAGCTTTCAGAAGTTCTCTAGAGGTAAATATAAATACGACCACCGTTGGAATATTCTTGATGGTCTGAATTATTTTGAGTTATAATTACACTATTAGCTTCTGCTCGCATGCAATTTGACTATCGCGTTCCCGCGGGCGGGAACTACTTAGCTACTTTTTATCCCAACAAAATCACACAAAATCTGCCTTAAATTGTATCACCCTGAAACATCAGAAGTAACAGCTGTTTTACCGTCCTCGTAGGTAATACAGCGGCACTCATACTGTGCAATAGCGACCTGTCCATAAAGTCCCCATAAAGAAACTGTAAAGTTGACGGGCACAATCGGGCCTGATTTAATTTTCATAGTCAGCCGCGTTTTATGATGAGCGATACTGCGAGAGGATTAGACCTTAATCTTTGATAAGTTGCTGAAGTACACTCAACCGCAATGAAATCGGGTCACTTTGTAGGGAAAATCCTAAACAAAAGGGCCCGATTTCATTGCGGTTGAGTGTATTAAAGATGTACAAGTCTCGTTTTGATGATCAACTGTGCTATTACATACATACATACATACATAATATCACGCCTTTTTCCCATAAGGGTAGGCAGAGACCACCTTCTTTCCATTTGCTACGACTCTTGCATACTTCTCTCGCTTCTTCAACTTTCATCCCGTTCCCCATAACAGTGCTATTATTGTGAGTAATTATGCCGCCAAGTTAATAAATATGGTCACACTAGCTTTTGCCCACGACTTCGCCCGCGTGGAATTCGGTTATCGCGTTCCCGCAGGAACTATGCGTTTCGTGAAGAGGTAACAGACAGACAGACAGACAGATAGACAGACAGACAGACAGACAGACCGACATAGTCTGTCTGTCTGTCTGTCTGTTACCTCTTCACGCTTCAACCGCTGGACCGATTGAGATGAAATTTGGCATGGAGATAGTTGGGGTCCCGAGAAAGGACATAGGCTACTTTTCATCCCGGAAAAACGCATAGTTCCTGCGGGAACGCGATAACCGAATTCCACGCGGGCGAAGTCGCGGGCAGAAGCTAGTCTATATATATAAAACAAGAAACTGACTGACTGATCGATCAACGCAGAGCCGAAACTACTGGTCGTAGAGAGCTCAAATTTGGCATGCAGGTTCCTTAGGGAAGACTAAGAGAGGATTTGGCGAAATTCCCACGGGAACGGAAAAAAACGGGATTTTACATTTTAATATTTTTGCGCATACGAAGTTGCGGGGAAAAGCTAGTGGTAGTATAATATCGGGATAATTGCGTGTCTCATTTATAATTATAGCCTACGACTTTTGTATTCCTAACTTTCAACTGATTTAAAAAAGTGGAAAGTATTTTGAAGAATGGAAATTTTCAATGAAAAATAGTAAACCGTTTAGTTGCTTTCGTATCTTACTCACAGCCATTGATGAGCAAATATAGTATGCATAATAAATTATATCATATGATATGATTTTATGTAAATAAATCCATATTTATAATTAACCAATCAACCATTTTGAAAAAATCGCATGTTCTCAAACGTATGGCTATAGCCCCAAATGGGTGTTTTATTTATATTTATAAAGTAAAATCGTAAACAAAGGAATTATCCGTAGTTCCTCGCATCCCAATGCACAGAGGTGGTACCCATCTAAATCTTGGGCTGACATTTTTATAAGAGCTCCTTCGCCCCTATTGCTTAGCTCGAATTAGCAATTAGGTACCGTCGGCAGCGGTGGGAACTGTTTTCTTTTATATTTTACTAGCTTCTGCCCGCGACTTCGCCCGCGTGGAATTCGGTTATCGCGTTCCCGCGGGAACTATGCGTTTTTCCGGGATAAAAAGTAGACTATGTCCTTCTCCGGGGTTCCAACTATCTCCATACTAAATTTCATCCAAATCGGTCCAGCGGTTGAAGCGTGAAGAGGTAACAGACAGACAGACAGACAGAGTTACTTTCGTATTTATAATATTAACTAGCTTTTGCCCGCGACTTCGCCCGCGTGGAATTCGGTTAACGCGTTCCCGCGGGAACTATGCGTTTTTCCGGGATAAAAACTAGCCTATGTCCTTTTCCGGGGTTCCAACTATCTCCATACCAAATTTTATCCAAATCGGTGCAGCAGTTGAAGCGTGAAGAGGTAACAGACAGACAGACAGAGTTACTTTCGCATATATAATATCAGTGAATATTAATAATATATAAAATATGGATTTCAATGAAAATTTAACCTTACTCTAAGCATCCAACTGAGACAGTGGCCAGTGTACGAAGGTTCGGTTTTTTTTATCATATGCAGTAAAATTTGTCTTATATCTTCACTAGCTTTAACCCGCGGCTTCGCCCGCGTGGAATTCGGTTATTATGCTCCCGCGAGCTCTATGCGCCGCTGCGGGCAGGCGCAGAATTTATTTTCTCCTGGGAACTTATTGTTTCTTCGATAACTCCCAAAGATATTCATTTGAATTGCATGGTGTAAATGGCAATCATAAAGTCCATGAAATGCTTAAGGTAACTATTGTATTTAAAATGATTAATACTGTATCCCTCTAAATAGCTTTCTTTCCAAATCACACTTTATATGGGACCATTTTTTTAGTAATTAAAATGGGTAAAGTAAGCTATCCTTAGAAGATAGACCTATACCATCGCGGACTTTTTTGTAGACCTTAATAAGAGAAACAATTCTTCCATACATTGTTGTGTTATACCTCAAAGGGGTTAGGCAGCGTTTTCGATTAAAGCTCCCAGCCGGCTTGATTTTATCCGCCAACTTGAACTAACATCGTCGTATTTCATCGAATTTACAGAAAACTATAACAAAGTATATACTAAAACCTGCCTCAGCTCAGGAACCACTCTATCTGTTAGTGAAAACTGCATTAAAATCCGTTCAGTGGTTTTTGAGTTTATCGCGAACATCCAGACAGACAGACAGACAGTCAGACAGACGCGACGGGGGACTTTGTTTTATAATATGTAGTGATATATATCTATAAAACAAAGTTGTGTTAGTTACACCATTTATAACTGGAGAACGGCTGAACCGATTTCGATGATCTTTGATTTTTTGGATTTGTCTCCGTCCCGAATAGGGGGTTCGCTTCCGGCTCGCACCTCTAAGTTTACTTATGTGTGAAGTTCAATTTAACGAATGACGATGGAGGGCAGTGGAAAATGTTTTGAAATGGGCGAAAAATTCTTCCCCACGGAACAATCTTGAGCCAAATTTTATTTATTTATATATTGGAGATAAAACATAAATTAACAAAGAATTACTTATAAATAAATATAAATATTGACTAAATAACAATAGTTGTTGTTATTTCCTTAACATATCTCACTAAGAACATAAATAAAAGAATACATACTTAATTTAGAGCAACATGCGATGACTGACTTGAAGTTGCTGCCTCTTCTCCCAGCAAAACACACTGAGTGCATTGAGCGCGCATTTGCACGATATTTGCACGCTTGAGCAGGGCTTGTAACCGGTTAATTAAAAAAAACCGGCCAAGTGCGTGTCGGGCCACGCGCAAAGTATAGGGTTCCGAAGTTGACGATGCCCACAGTACCTTTCTAAGACTTATTGGCATCTAGCTAGCCTGTGGTATGACGTGCCCGCCCGATGCCCCTGCCGCTCGAGAAAAATCATTGATATTTTAATCATTTCATAAGTTGGTCGACTATTACTCGGAAGTTTGTACAGCCTACTTAGCTGTGATAGTTTTCCTTTCAACTACGTTATATATGCCACAATCGTGATTTTTTTCAGCCATCCAAATACCACCATTTAGCTGGCAGGGGGGGGGGGGGACACGTGACTCTAACAAAAAATAGCACTTTAAAGCTTAATATTTTACAAACGCATCACTTAATCAAAAAATGGTTTTAACAAACCCACATTCTTTTTTGAAGACCTGTTCAACGATATGCCGCACCATGGGGTACGCAAGAAAAAAAAATTACATCCCCACTTTACGAGTAGGGGAGGTACCCTATAAAAAAATATATTTCAAAATTTTATTGTACCACTTTGTCAGCGTAACTAATATGTATATTCATGCCAAATTACAGCTTTCTAGAACTAAGCATCTCCGAGCAATAGTGCGGACAGACGGACGGACATGGCGAAACTATAAGGGTTCCTTGTGGACTTCGGAACCCTAAAAACCCCGAAATCGCCATATATTTAGAATTATTTTATACTCTTTATGTGGAACTCCATAGTGTATTTAGGTTATTACTTCGTATTATTTTATAGCCTTATTAAACATGAAATAGTAAACGAAAGAACGATACCGGATATAGCAAACCGGTTTATTTGTATGGGGGCAAAAACCGGTTTCAAGCCCTGCGCTTGAGGTTTAATTTAAAAAAAATCGTTCAATTACGTTGTATTGCGCACCGAGGCGAGGGTTCCATACAAACTTGGAAGAAATTAAAATTGTAAGTTTACCATTAAAAACTTATTATTTGCAGTTGGTAAATGTGAAAGTGTGTTTGTTTGTCCTTCCTTCACGTCGAAACCACTGGACCGATTTGGATGAAATTTGGAATGGATATAGTTTGAGATCCCGGGAATAACATAGGATAGTTTTATCTCGATATTTCTATTGGAACGGGTTTTATACTGGTCAAACCCGTTTTTTTCAATACTTCTATAACTATAACTATGTATATGCATAATATCATGCAAAAAAGTAAAACACGGGCGAAGCCGCGGGCAAGATTAATTTAAATTCCAAATTGACACCGCTACGTGTTCCTGAGAAGTGACCCTATAAGGGGCTCCATTATTTACTTTTGAGGTACGGAACCCTAACAAATACTTATTCTTATAAAATATTTTAAGTTAGCCTTTTAACGGAACATGGAAGTACCATGGAAGCTTATAACCATTACAAATTTTGAAAAAATCTTTTAGTTGATGCCTACGTCATTAAAGGAATACGTGAGAAAAGTTTCTAGCTCTAAGGGTTTGGCCTGTGCGTTCATTTAAAAGTTTCATCCCCTATATTTCCCTCTTAAGTGTTCAATTTTAGAAAACGCTGAAATACGTCACTCATTATTTTGGTCGCACTCAATTCATACGAAATGTCATGCAAGTATGTTGAAGAAATAAAAAGTTTAATACAAAATTTCATCCCCTATTTCACCCTCTTGGGGTTTGAATTTTGAACAATCATTTCTTATTGGATGCCTACGTCATAAGAGGAATACGTGTGCTAAATTTTAAGTTTGTAGCCCGAAGGGTTTGGCCTGTGCGTTTATTTAAATCTTTCATCCCCTATTTTACCCTCTTAAGGGTTGAATTTTAGAAACTCTGAGATACGTTACTCATTATTTTTGCCGCAATCAATTCGTATGAAATTTCATGCAAATATGTCCAAGGAATGAAAAGTTTTATGAAATTTTTCATCCCCTATTTCACTCCCTTGGGGGTAGAATTTTGAAAATTCCTTTCTTGGTGGATGCCAACGTCATAAGAGGAATACGTGTGCGAAATTTCAAGTTTGTAGCCTTAAGGGTCTGGTCTTTGCGTTTATCTAAAACTTTCACCCCATAATTCACACCCTTGGGGGTTGAATTTTGAAAATTCCTTCCTTGGTAGATGCCAACGTCATAAGAGGAATACGTGTGCGAAATTTCGAGTTTGTAGACCTAAGGGTCTGGCCTTTGCGTTTATCTAAAACGTTCACCCCTTAATTCACACCCTTGGGAATTGAATTTTGATTTTTTTTTTCCTTGGTGGATGCCAGCGTCATAAGAGGAATTCGTGTACTAAATTTTAAGTTTGTAGCCTGAAGGGTTTGGCCTGTGCGTTTATTTAAATCTTTCATCCCCTATTTTACCCGCTTAAGGGTTGAATTTTTGAAAACTCTGAATTATGTTACTCATTATTTTTGCCGCACTCAATTCGTATGAAATTTCATGCAAATATGTCCAAGGAATAAAAAGTTTTATGAAATCTTTCATCCCTTATTTCACCCCCATAGGGGTTGAATTTTGAAAATTCCTTTTTTGGTGGATGCGAACGTTATAAGAGGAATACGTGTGCGAAATTTCAAGTTTGTAGCCCTAAGGGTCTGGCCTTTGCGTATATCTAAAACTTTCATCCCTTAATTCACACCCTTTGGGGTTGAATTTTGAAAATTCCTTCCTTGGTGGATGCCAACGTCGTAAAAAAAATACGTGTGCGAAATTTCGAGTTTGTAGCCCTAGGGGTGTGGCCTTTGCGTTTATCTAAAACTTTCACCCCCTATTTTACCCGCTTAAGGGTTGAATTTTAGAAAACTCTGAGTTATGTTACTCATTTTTTTTGCCGCACTCAATTCGTATGAAATTTCATGCAAATATGTCCAAGGAATAAAAAGTTTTATGAAAACTTTCATCCCTTATTTCACCCCCATGGGGGTTGAATTTTGAAAATTCCTTTCTTGGTGGATGCCAACGTCATAAGAGGAATACGTGTGCGAAATTTCAAGTTTGTAGCCCTAAGGGTCTGGCATTTGCGTATATCTAAAACTTTCATCCCTTAATTCACACCCTTCGGGGTTGAATTTTGAAAATTCCTTCCTTGGTGGATGCCAACGTCGTAAGAAGAATACGTGTGCGAAATTTCGAGTTTGTATCCCTAGGGGTGTGGCCTTTGCGTTTATCTAAAACTTTCACCCCCTAATTCACCCCCTTGGGAGTTGAATTTTGAAAAATCCTTCCTTAGTGGATGCCTACGTCATAAGAGGAATACGTGTGCGAAATTTCAAGTTTCTAGCTTCACGGGTTTGGCCTGGGCGTTTATACATCAGTCAGTCACCTTTGCCTTTTATATATACAGATAAAGAACAAGCCAAATTTTGATTGTCCGTAGCCAAAACGAGGCGATTTGCGGATATCTGAACCGGACCTTACTAGTGTAGGTACCTAAATCATGTGATAGTGTCTATGACCCACCAAAAACTAAAAAAGTAGTCTTTGAACAAGTTTTATTTTAAAATTTTGGTAGAATTGTAAAGGCAAAAGGTTCACTTATAGTGGCTTATGTAGGTCAACTTAGAATGAGAATATTTTTTTATTTACATCACCCTTGGCCATAAAGTGGGATTTTCTGCCCGCTACGCGGAGAGAAAATCTCACTTCTTGGCCAAGGCAAGATGTAAAACTTTTGACAAACCACGGGCGGTAATTCGTAAAGCCCCAGATCGCATATTTACCTATGGCCCTCACCTTCGGTTCGGGCCACAGAAACCTGCGATCTGGGACATTTACGAATTCACCAGCCTAGGTCTGTAATGAACCTATCACTTATACTTTTATACATACTTAACACAATCACAGGGATACAATGACAACAAGACCTTAACTAACTTACTTTCATTACTTGATTGAAAGGGTTTTTGCGGATATTTGTTAAAAGACGTCGTTAGATGAATGTGCGAATTTGTTAATAGTATCACTCGTCTCTAATGTTCAATAGGTGCTCGAAACCCAAAATACTTATTAACTATAGCCACGTAATGAAAACACAAAGTTTTCACACTATTTTAAAACGACGCTATCTGAAACTATTTTTTCCTGCAGCCCCTACATCCGCGGTCTGCTAGCCCGTAACTAGTGTTTTTCGCACAAGTTTTATGTGCTATTATTTGTTACGAGATATAAAAGTAATCCCGACTTTACGGCTCTGGTCAGCCTAATCCCGACTACATAAACCTACCCCTTTATGTTATGTTGGAGTGTAAAATCTTACCTATGTGCTTTTTGTTTACAGGGAATGTTTGTGGAATTGATAGTGAATTTCGACAAGTTGATATTACAAGCACCTAGGCGACCGAACTTTTCTCGGGTAAAAATACTTAGTTAACGCATTCACTGCCACCGACGCATATGCGTTTTGCTGACTTTCCCGCAGTGGCTTGAACGCACATGTACGTTGCAATGTTCCCTTAATGACGGATGTGGCACCTGGCGAAAGTTCGTAAAACAGAACTGGCAGTGAATGCGTTAAAGAATTGGTTGTCTGTAAAGTCGGTTAACGGACGATAATTTTGTACGTCATACATAAGATAACGTCACGTAACGTACTAACGCTACAACGCTACTACTGCGTCATGTTTTTTCGTGGGCACGTCACGTCAAAAACGTCAAAAACGTCACGTCACGATGGTTTCCCAAATGAGACCACGCTAGATCGATTTTTGTCATCATCATCATCATCATTTCAGCCGAAAGACGTCCACTGCTGGACATAGGCCTCCCGCAAGGCTCGCCACTCAGACCGGCCCTGTGCTACTTGCTTCCACCGGTTTCCCGCGACCTTCACGAGGTCGTCGCTCCATCTTGTTGGAGGCCTACCGACAGCTCGTCTCCCGGTTCGCGGGCGCCACTCGAGAACCCTCCGGGCCCATCGGCCATCAGTCCTGCGAGCAATGTGCCCCGCCCACTGCCACTTAAGGCTCGCAATTCTTCGGGCTATTTCGGTGACCCTAGTTCTACTGCGGATATTCTCATTTCGATTTTTGTACCCGTAAACATCTATAGCAAATTTCGACCAAATCGTTAGTTCTGCGATCGTTTGTATAAATAAATCAGTATACAAGGCTCTAAAACTAAAAGATTATTCGGGATATTGAAACATTAATCACCGTCCTGACTTGAAGTTGAATGAGAAATGTTGTCGGCAAAATGGCATGTCTCTGAGTTTAAAAAAAACTGGTTTAAAATAAACAAAGTACTTATAGTTGATCGTTGTTAAGGTCAAAATTTATAATTTTGGTGAAATTCATCTAATAGGTACGCTGAACTCGCGCTCGTTTAATATTTCAAAATTAGAAGACCAACTTTTCCATGCAACGGCCAGTAACAAGTTTTCTTTTGAAATATTTAAAATCAGAACACTCTAGTCAGGCTACCAGTAGCCGAGGTTTAATGCGTGGCGGAGTGATTTTAACGTGCCATCAAAGTGGCGGTGATTGTGGAAGTTCTGTCGTTGACGGCTCGGTTACGGTTATCGCGGACGTGGCGATCGGCTATATTGAGGGTAGGTAAGGACTACGGAAATGTTCATTTCCAGAGGGTTGATAGCTTAAATTAGAATTGGGTATTAAATAAAAAAATAGGTTCTTTTTTATTTAATATTTTCTTTTTTTGGACCTACATGTAACATGGTGTTTATTGAATTTTATAAATATTATGTACAATTTTCGGTAATTAACAACGATATTAGGTAACAGTGCACTGGACACAATATTTAATATAATACTCATGTCATTCACAATACTGCTAGATGTTAAAACATCCCAACACAACCTCCTATAAGGAGGCAGAAACAGAGTACTTAAGTAAGTAATTTAGTACCTAAGTAATGAACTTTCTCGAGTAAGTTAATCAAATCTCTTCAGCTAAGTAAGTTGTGTTTTACGATTATTTGTTAAACTAATTCCAAGTGCCAAAGATTTAGAATTCCAAGACACCCTTTAATGAAATCCTACCAAATTTAGAAGTACACGATTCAAAACACCGTATTCGAAGTGCATCATTGTTACCTTACCACATAAACTCGCGGCAATCCAAAACCCATTTACCACCATAAATAAAAGAGGTCTCGCGCGCCCCATACCTTTCAATTTCTACATATTGCACCTACAATATTCCCCGGTCTATACTAAACAACTGTCATTTTATTTTATCACCGGCTTCGCGTAAACTCGCTCGCTAGTGATAAATTTTAATGTCTCAAACGAAATATTGTCGCGTGGTAGGGCTTCAAGACGTGAATTTTTGAACGGTGAATTCATTTGGTCGTCTGAAGTTGGATAACGGGTAACTTTGATGTTTGGATGCGCTGAAAAGTATTTTATAGTTTTACGAGGTTTAATGGGGGAAGTTTTCGTAATTTGTCTTGTCAGCGGGCTTTAATTTTTCTTTTAAATGTATCTTCCTAACTACCTACCTAACATTTACGAAAATACATTTGTTATGTACCGTCTATAAAGCTTTCAGGGAAAAGCTGGCCTATACATAGACTACGATTTTTTTTCGTAAATAAATAGTGGACATTAACATTTAATACACAATTTAAATATTAATATACGAGTACCTATACTGCGAGGCTGAAGAATGAGACTGTGACAATTTTGTGTAATTTATAAAAACAACTATGTACAGTAAACATACATCATGACTACCTGACAATGGTAGGTATAGTTTGCTTCCGGGTCCGTCTCAAGTAAACACCAACCAAAGCATTAACTCTAATCTATAGTCTTGGGAGTTATAAAATTATTCAAGCTTTTCAACTTGTAACCCATTGTAAAGTGTCTTTTTAACAAACTCCTTGAACTTTTAAAGCTTCACCGTGTTTCAAAATTCCGGATCTGTCTCTGGAGATTTTCCCTAAAAAATTAAGGCACAAAAGACTTCAAAAAAAGTTGGAACGTCCCCTCTTTTGGAAGAATAAACATTTTACGTTCGCTTAGGAACAGGCCGGAATTTAAAAAATCGGTGCATGGCGTGTACCGACTTGATAGACGTCATCTCAAATTCAGCGATTTGTTATACGTTTAAAATTACATATGGTTGGGTGGGAGCAAAATATTTACCTAAGGAGTTGATTCAAACCGTGTGTAAAATTTAACGTTAACGTTATTTTTTTTTATTATCGGATATAATGACGTTTCTGAATGGAATGACAGCACGGCGGCCATATTTAACGACCAGGAGTCCGTCAACTATGCATGAATCAACTCACCCTAAAGATGAGCTGTTCGGGTCTTGCCGGATTCCCTGAATGAAAGTAGGTATGTTACTTATATAAATAAGCACTTTCTGGATAGACCTTTTACAACGAGCAAAGTGAAGTTTGCGTGCAACTGTTAGCGGTATAAAAATCCCAAAATAGTTTCTTAATCACCACATACCGACTAAAAACACCTATGAGCGACCTACCAACCAAAAAAAATACCCGGTGTCATAATTTGAACGGCTCTGAATGCAGGATGACGACGCGCGGGCGCGGTTAACCGACGAATTCATTAACTTTGAAGCGGTAACTAGGTGTCTTGATAATTTAATCCTTACAGGATTGCCCAATTAAAATGTTGCCAACGACTTTTTAAATATTCAACGGAAGGGTTGCCACTCGAACGGGAATTTATCACCCGCGAGGATTTATTCGAAAATAATGATATTTAGGTGTCGATTAGGAAATTCTGAAAGTTTGAGGGGCTTGTCAGGGATTTGGAAGTTTTTTCCAGTTGGCTAATCGATATGCTAAGAGATGGTAAAATATTTAAAAAATCGTAGCACCGCACAATCCACTTATTCTTAAAGTTCATTGCTAAGTAGAGTCACCATATGTAGTAATTTGTTATTTTAGTGCTTTGTCGTAGGTAGGTACGTTATTAACGTATTAACTTAAATTCCAGGCTATTTGTTGCTGACCTGACTGTACATAATACATATATATATATATATATACCACCAAAAAAGCACATAAGTAATAGAAAAGGCGTGTCCAAAAAGTTCGGCCCGCTTAATCTCTAATCTGAAGGCGCTACTACTGAGATGAAAAAAATTGCCAAGTTTTGTAACTTTGTTTTGATTGGGATCTGAGGAATTTTTAGACACTTTGTTGTTGAAATCGTTAGCCACCTGAATGAGTGTTAGGTACAATTTCGCTATAGGTATGTATTCTTTAACATATACATACTTTAATTTGATAAAAAATACTTTTTTTTGATTAAACAGACTGACTCGGATCTCGGATAACTCGGATCTTAGACTACTATACTGGGGAGGCGGGAGGGGATAGAGATCGAGAAAAAGGAGTAATTAGTTATCTATTCCCCTTACTTGTTCCTTGTTTTCGTCGGTTAGCCATAGGCCTCGGTAGCGCAGTAGGCAGCGCGTAAGTCTCATAATCTTAAGGTCGTGAGTTCGATCCTCACCCGGGGCATAGTTTTTATCATCCCTTCATTATTTATCTATTTATTCAAATCGATACCATTTCGTTCGTGCCATTTCACTGATCCAATGTTCCCAATGACTGTCATCTAAACCTCTAGTAACTTTATTATGTAAGTACAAAGTTCATTTTTTTGCATTAAGATATATAAAGATTTTAGGTTTTTGCCTTTTTAAATTAACATTAATGAGAGTATAATTTTCAAAATTTAACCTGTTTTAGCGCCATCTATGAAACGTTTTCATGGTTACATTTTACCCATGTTCCATCGTTGACACATAACATGAAGCAGTTAACGTTGGTGCAACTAGATGGCGCGATAATAAATTTAACTTAGCGCCATCTATCACGTTTCCTGATAACTAAGACGTAGTACTGACAGGAAAGCTTCGAAACGCTTACAGTGTGGTAAAAAGGACTTGATAGTTTTGCAATACAACGGCAGATGGCGTGGAGCACAGTTCTTCGCGGCCTTTTTATGTATTTTATTTTAATGTTTTAATTAACGGTGTGACTTTGTAATTGTAATAAATTACATTAAAAACACATTTTTTTATTGCGGAATAAATTTTACGTTTAAGCATTGACATTTATTTCTGGCACATCACATCCACCTACACATTTCGGTAATTTGATATTGGCGCTTACAATAATAAAACTAAAAAACTTTAATTGTTATTGATTACTAATAAAATATCAATCGCTGGTCACTGGCGCCAGAAATGTAAATTAGGCTGTTAATATGATTTCGCTTATTCGTCAAACATTTTAAGCGAGAGCCCTCATCATAGGTATCATCCGTGATTTTTGATTCTACTGCAATCAGGCCTAGACGCGGCGCTTGGCTAGGCACTTGGCATTTGAGGTTTCTTCTTATCTACCCGCCAGGTCAGCCGCATGCCAGGCTTTCGCGCTTGTGTAGTCGCTGGCTGGGTTCCCTAAACCCGGTCTAATCTGTGACCTGGGCTCGTACGCTTTGATTTAGTGAGATAGGCGAGTTAATTCAGTGTTATTTTAGACCGACCGATTTACCCCGGGTTCCACAAAACGCCTCTTTAAAAATGGACAGGTTCTCCGTGGCCAACCCTCCTTACCAGCAGTCATAATAAAATTCTCCATCACGCGTGTGCCAAATAAAGCTCCCTGTGGTCACAGAGGTAGGTACTCCTACATATTATTTTAACTCTAAACTTAGTGCCAACGAAGTGCTATGGCATCCATTTTTTTGTCGAAAATGCAGTTTAGAAACTTCAAAAAACCATTCATGCACCTAGGTACCACAGATAGGCACCGAGTAGAAACTTCAATCAGCGGCCAGCAGAGGTCGTTTGACAGCGGGAGCAACAAAACCGCGCAGTTTGATGGGGCATTGTTTTAGCATTCCTTCACGCGCCGGCCGGGTTCAGGGCACCGGAGCAAGGAGCGGTTTACTGGAAAATCTAGTTACTATTACGCACTATTTTGAAGCTTTACTCTTTCATATACCTTTGAAAGCTAGTAAAACAAAATAGAAAATAATTATAAATGCGAAAGTAAATCAGTCTGTCTGTCTGTCTATTAATACCTCTTTCTTCACGCTTCAGCCGCTGCAGCAAGTAATATTATGAAAGTACTAACTAGCTTCTGCCTACAAGTCCTGCAACTTCGTCCGCGTGTAATTCGGCTATCGCGTTCCCGTCTGCGATTTCCGAGATAAAAAGCAGTCTTTGTCCTTTCCCGGGACTCCAACTAGGTATCTCCGTACGAAATTGCATTTAAATCGGTCGAGCGGTTTAGGCGTGAAGAGGTAACAGACAAACAGTTACTTTCGTAGTCAGTATGGATTCACGATGACACGTCTGTGTGTGTATTCACTATGACGATTCTATTCTACATCGAAACCCCGTCAAAACCCCCGGCTATGGCGTTCATGAATTGTAAAGTTGGTAGGTAAATCCTCATTTTAATATTGTACAATGATCATATGAGATCATGGAAGTTAAAGAACTTAGGATCCGTAGCAGCAATAAAAAATAAGTAAGTACTTAATTACTTACCTACTTGTACGAGTACATCCTACTCATTGTACTTAATAACCACGAGGGGATCATCACGACCGACCAATTAACCCAGCCATGTTAAATACTAGTCTAAGGTTACTTCCTAGCCTGGCTCATACGTATTTATACTGTAATTACTTACAATATTTACTGGACTGTTATCTTATTGAAATCAAGCAACATTCATAAAGTAACTAATTGAGAACTAAGTAAATACTTACTACGGACATTCATACAGTAATCCATTGACCTATAATAAGTAATAACTATGGACGAACAGTGCCCAACAGAATATGTCAAAATATATGGAGCAAACTGCCATTAGAAAATACGTTCCAATATGCTAATAACGTCTCTTTATAACGAAACGATGGCCCCGTCAAAACGGGTGCCGAACAGCTAGGTGTTCGGCACCCGTTTTGACGGGGCTATTTTTCTCCGTCTGATTGTGAATCCTTACTTATAAGTAATAGATCAATGCAGTAATCGTATTTTTTCATAATTGGGTCATAAAAAGAACGTGAAAGAGAACAGGGGTCTTTCCTATGTTCAATGCAATAGTCAACGGCTTGGGTGTATATAACTTATGTTCTTATCATACAGGTCACAAGTCGGTATTTGGTAAGTACATGTATGTAAATACAGCAAGAAATGTTCGGTATGGTCGTATGGTTTAAAAAAAATAACACCACATGTCAGTCAAAAGACGTCCACTCTTCAGCCTTCCCCCAAGTTTCACTACCGAGACTTTTTTTTTGACGCTGGGCATTTGCGCATACCACCTGCCCGGGGGGGCAACTGGTTATGTGGGACTCGGGTTACTTGGGAATACCCAATAGGTACCCAATTGGGAAACCCCAGCGATTCTCCTCCGCGCTGACGGCGCGAGGGCTGCGGGATCGCGTTGCCGCATTCTACCGCAGCCCTACCGAGACGTGGGCTATATTCGAAGTCACCCCTGTATCCAATATTAATATCCGTTCCATACGTGGACCTGCTTGGTTGGAATGTGTGGCCATAGATTATCTAGTCCGATCAATTTCGTCAATGTCCGTTACAAAGGCGGTAAGTTAAGATAAATCTCCGGTAAACCTGCTGCGTTGCCACCACGCAATTAAAACACGCTTAAGGGGAAGCACAAGACATCAAGCAAGTAGCAAGTTGTAGATGAATCATTACTAGATGAATTCATACGAACTGTTCGAAGTTGGAAAATCACACTGATAGTTTACTTATATAGGTAAAAAATATCCCCAGTGTTCATGCTATTTCGGTCAAGCAAGATACTTTATTTTGGAAATCTCCATTCGCAGCCTAAAATGTTCTTCGTGTAGAACTGTTTTGAAATTTCATACTTTTTTTGTATATTGTAAATTTTTAGTAAGTAGGTACCTACCTACCTAATTCACGTTTGAAAAATTGAAAGATGTCAGCAGAAATGTCAGACTTTCTCATGAATGTAATTAACGGTATTTTTTGATAAAAAAATGATTAATTAATCATAAGTATATAAAATGGTCTTTTTAGAGGCTTTTTTGAAAAATAAAATATTAAGGCAGTTTTTTAGTATAGAATAATAGGGAAACGAGCACAGAGGCCACCTGCGGGTAAGCGGTCATTGCAGCCCATGGACACCAAAATTTTAAGATTTCTTATTAAGAAAACATAAGATCCCGAATGCCGTTGCCTACCCTGAGGCCTAAGATGGAAGCCTGTGCTAGAATTTTACCTTCTGCCTTCTGCCGCTGCCGAAACACAGTAGTGTGAGCGCTGCTATTTGTATACCACTGAGCTTTTCGGTGAAGGAAAACATCGTGAGGAAACCTGCACGCATCTGCGAAGCAATTCAAAGATGTGTGTGAAGTCCCCAATCCGCACTGGGCCCGCGTGGGAACTATAGCCCGAACCCTCTCGTGATGAGAGGAGGCCTGTGCCCAGCAGTGGGACGCAAATAGGCTGTAGTAGTAGTAATGGTAGTAGTAGAGGTTAAGACGGTGGTACCAACCCGGACACACCTAGCCCCAGGTCCTACCACATCAGTCAGTAGTCAGGCAGCGTGACCGAAAAATGCTGGCCGTGAGTAAATCGCTACTGCGTCTTAAGTAAAGGTGACTACGCACCCTTAAAGCTACCCAATTATGGCCACCCCTTTTAAGCCGCCACAGCGCTATTAACGTTAAGTGGGAGATTTATGGCTCGTCATTAAAAGCTCCTGATTGGTCACGCTTATTGAGAAAAACACAATTCGAATAGAAACTCTTATACCTACTTCGTGATCAATGAATTTATAATCATTTCGGGCTACTCTCATTCCCCACGAAAGTCAGTTTTTCTCTGAACTTCCCTATTTTATTTGAATTTTGAGAATTTTGTATATTCGTTCATTGAGTACTAGACACATGTATGAAAGATACAAAACAAAAAATCTAGAAGTCATTCTATTTTTTAAATTCTTAATATGTAAGTGTAAATATGCAGAATGTGTGACCTTTATTAATAAACTAGCTTTTCCCCGCAACTTCGTATGCGCAGAAATATTAAATGTAAAATCCCGTTTTTTCCCCGTTCCCGTGGGAATTTCGCAAAATCCTTTCTTAGCGTATGCCTACGTCATAACATCTACCTGCATGCCAAATTTCAGCCCGATCCGTCCAGTGGTTTGGGCTGTGCGTTGATAGATCACTATGTCAGTCAGTCAGTCAGTCAGTCAGTCAGTCACCTTTGAGTTTTATATATTTAGATAAAGGTCCTAAGGTTCTACAAGTATCGGTAGGTATATTTACACTACAATAGATACTTACACTTTATTGAACACCGTCCATTTTAATTACATGAAAACCTAAATAATTTTCAACCACTTTCAAATTCTTATTCCACTCTTGTCATCTTTCATTGCCAATATTTTCAATAATCTGTTCGTTAATTTAACGACTTCGTAATAGGGACATTAAGCAATCGCCGATCGTGTGGTCCGCGGTATTAATGCGCGTTATTATCGCCGCGTTAATATTGCGCGCGCGCTTCTCGACTCAAACGACGCCGCCGAAAATGATCCAGAACAGAGTTTAGAAAGACATGGAGGCGCAATTCCAAATCTACAACTATCCGTACTAATTAAAAATGTGCCTCTTCCCGCTTAGAGCCGTTCCCTGACCCAGCATCGTCAATTTGCTCATGTAAGGTCATATTTTTCTAAGAAATGCTAAGCTAAAAATATAAAAACCGGCCAAGTGCGTTTTGGGCCACGCGCAAATTATAGGGTTCCGAAGTTGAGGATGCCCACAGTACCTTTCTAAGACTTATTAGCATCTAGCTAGCCTGTGGTATGACGTGCCCGCCCGACGCCCCTGCCGCTCGAGAAAAATCATCATTATAAGTTGGTCGACTATTACTCGTAAGTTTGTACAGCCTACTTAGCTCTGATAGTTTTTCTTTCAACTACGTTATATATGCCACAACCGTGATTTTTTTCAGCCATCCAAATACCACCATTTAGCTGCAGGGGGGGGGACACGTGACTCTAACAAAAAATAGCACTTTAAAGCTTAATATTTCACAAACGCATCACTTAATCAAAAAATGGTTTTAACAAACCTACAATATTTTTTAAGACCTATTCAACGATATGCCGCACCATGGGGTACGCAAGTAAAAAAAATTACATCCCCACTTTACGAGTAGGGGAGGTACCCTATAAAAAATATATTTCAAAATTTTATTGTACCAGATTGTCAGCGTAACTAATATGTATATTCATGCCAAATTACAGCTTTCTAGGACTAAGCATCTCCGAGCAATAGTGCGGACAGACGGACGGACGGACGGACGGACGGACATGGCGAAACTATAAGGGTTCCTTGTGGACTTCGGAACCCTAAAAAACATATGTTATTTTGATTATATCATACTTGATTTGACAGCTTTCGTTACACGTTTCACGAAACTTCGCTCGATACAATTTAATTCCAAAGTAACCTGTAACTTGGACCTTTAATCCAACTTTACTCCAGTTTATTATTATATCAAGCAGTATAAAACTAAGAAAAAATATCCATATTAAATGCACAATCTGACAGCTTTATAAATGCCATGTTTTAAGACGGTATTTTTATAGAAATTAAAACATGTTAAATACTAAGTAAATCGGGCTTTCTGTGCTTTCTCCTTCACTCGTTGCACGAGTGGCAGTGACAGCTGAGCTCGGTATAGGAACGGTCTTAAAAGCTCGGGTCGCGCCGCACCGGGGCGCACTCAGTGCTCGTGCACGCACTCATGCGTTGTTTAGCATACGTTCTCGTGAGACATGACACACCGCTTGCGAACCGTGCACGCTACTGGCACTTACTTTGTATCGTGCACTACCACTATTACCATGCATGACCCCTCTGTAAAGAGTGCGCCGAGAGAGAAGAACACTTTGTATCCTGCACGCTACTGACACTTGTTTTGTTTTGTGCATGAGTTGTGCACGAGCTCGGTGTTCAAAAGATTAAACTGCTGGATTGATTAATATTAAATTTGGTATGGAGATATGTACTAAGTTCGAGTCCCTGGGAAAAACATACAGGCTCTTGATGAAATCCACACGGACTTAGAAGTCGCAGGTAGAAGCTAGTTTTGTACCTAATTAAGTCAATTGTTTTTTTCCTATAAAGTGGAGTTAGAAGCTCGTAGGCAATAGTTTTCTGTTTAGAATATTTGTATACTTAATCTAAAAACATAAACCTTCTAGCGCAGTCGGGTAAAAATGTTTAGGAAGTCCAGCCTGAAGGTTTTGTAGGCCCCTAACACAAAGTGTTTACCTAAGTACCTGCTAAACTCGTACTAGGGCTAAATATAATGTAAATAAACTTTGACATGGTCCCGCGTATACTTAGAATTTGTGTATCCGATGATACTATATACATATAGGTAGTTATAGTTATAGAAGTAATGAAAAAACTGGTTTTGACTCGTAGACAACTCGTTTCCGTGACAATATCGGGATAAAAAGTATTCTACGTTATTCCCGGGGCCTCAAACTATCTCTATACCAAATTTCATTCAAATCGGTCTAGTCTTTACGACGTGAAGGAAGGACAAACAAACAAACACACTTTCACATTTATAATATTAGTATGGATGTATGTACTATGCCTCTTAGTTTACAGATTTTCTTAGAAGTGTATTAAGTCATATTTAATGTCGTTATAACGATTGCAATCCATGATATTATTGCACCATCATATAATCTGCTTATGTGATTACTGGGTGTATTACCAGGGTTACTAAGGTTACCATAATGTCAGCTAATTGCGAAAAATCCTACGTTTCAATATTGTCGACACAGGTAGACATAGATCGACAGTTAAGTAAAAAAGTAATTTGAATGTGTAATTGTCTTTTATTTTAATTTTAAATAAAGTTTTTGCAGCTTCATCTCCTCAAAGGGTCTGGTTCGGAATGTTGCTAAATTCAGAACTGACATTTAAGGATCCGACTTTACGAAATAAGAACATTTTGCACATATTTACATGGGGTTCCCCTTTTTAACCGACTTCAAAAAAAGGAGGAGGTTCTCAATTCGTCGGAATCTTTTTTTTTATTTTTTTTTATTTTTTTTTATGTATGTTCACCAAAAATAAATAGTAAACGTGAACCGATTTCGATGATTCTTTTTTTGTTCGAAAGGTGGTACTTCCAAGTTGGTCCCATATTAATTTGGTTCAGTTTTGATGATGGGATCCATGAGAAAATGAGGGAACTCCTCCAAATTTGCTAGCACGTAGATGATTTTGGTGTCAATTTCGAGGACTTCAGAGTTACTTATGTACTTCTATAGTAATGTTTGGAAACTGTAGCCGAAAAAAAATTTTTAAATAAAAAAATAAAAACCGCCTTCAAACTCCGACAGACTGCGAAGTCGGTGTCAAGTGAACCGACCCAAAGAAATGATAATCATATAGTGAACTTGACATTGACATCGCAGTCTGTCGGAGTTTGAAGGCGGTTTTTATTTTTTTATTTAAAAATTTTTATTATTGCTGTTCTCTGGCAGGGCGGGCATCATAATATGTGCGTACATAAGTATATGTTAAATCTAAGTCTCAAATTCTCAACGATTCTCCGCTAATCGGATCCTATATATGTAGCTCTCTCTCACTCTGTTGAGTGAAGGTTTCCTTTATACACAGGAGTGAGCTCCTGTGATGTTTGTCATTCACCGCGGCCCAGCAGCAATCCTTTTCATCTTTCTATCTTGCCTTTTGACGTCCAACGTTTCTATGCCCTGCTCTATGTAGGTCGCCATTCTGATATTTTTTTAGCCCGCATTATGTGGTCCACACACACATGGGTACGACAAGCATTAAATTCGTTTACATTTCGACTCCACAGCGCCGCTGCTCGCACCCGCCACCAAATTGAGTTATCAACTTTGGTGAAATTCATTGTTTTTAACCTTTTGAATCTTTTTGTGCCGATACGTGTTTAATAGTCAATTAACGCATCCCTGCGGCGCTTTTATCCCACTGGATAAGGGTTGGATCCCGCGGGCGATCGTACGAGAGGGTACGTCTGTAACTATTGTACATTATACACCTTGAGGCTTGGTAATAAGAATCTCTAGAGGCTTATATTTCAAAGCGTTGACAGCTTTACGATTTTAATCCAATTTAAAAGTTTTATTGTGCTGTTAGTTGGAATAAGATGTACGCGATACTATTACGATAAATGTTATTATTCCTATGTATCTGTAGGAACCTATATATACTTATTAAAATGCGTCAGTTGTTATGATACAAAATTAATGCTGTTAAGATATTTCTTACTTGGTAGCTTGCTGTTTACAACCACATTGACGCGTAACTAAGATGTTTCGTTTCGTGTATTTGCACTTATCTGCATCACCTCAGAACATGCGTTTTTAAAGTCATTTTTTTTCAGAAAAATCAATATCGATAATCGTCTAAAAATCCGAATTTTAACCCCATAAGTTCTGTTTTGACCGTAAAGGCCAATACCGTAATTTCGGAGGCGCCTTCTAATATGAGGGCGGTTCTAGGCTGTAATAGCCCAATTAGAGCCCGGTGATCGACCGATGAAAGTGTATGGTTAACTATTAAGTTTGGGTCTATTAAGACCCAAAACGAGGTTTTTGAGAAACTAACTTTTTCTTACTAATTCAATGGTTTCTTGGTAAGTTTACTGTTTTCGATCCTACAGTTTTACTTTAATTTGACTCTTTAGTTTAAATAAAATTACGTTGTGTCGATTGATATCATCGTCACCAGCGGATTAGACGTCACACGGACCGATCGGTCCTGCGACACACTCATCCGACGGCTTCCCGCAATGTTGACGGTTTCGAATAGCTACTAAGTAATGTGCATTAGATTTGCAGAAAACAAAATAAAGAAAAATATAAGAAACACTCGTTCATAATGAATCTAAAAAATAGAATGCACTATACATATAGCTAACCTTCAAAACCCAATTTGACGCCATTTAACAAACACATGTAAATCATTGGAAATCCAGTGGCATATCATTGGCGCTCGTCGTTTTGTGATATCTCAAAAGGGTCTAATCCAATAACCATAACCGTAGTGCGGCTCCAAATAAAAGTTGGCTGGGTGGCACTGTTTATGGTCACCCTGTGTGTTCCGAATCAATTGTTTTTTTCTTTTCTTTATTAGTATGCGTTTAAAAAACCTACTCTTTTATCAATGCAAAAGTGTCGGTCTGTCTATTACCTTTTCACTGTTAAAATTTGATTTGGAGACAGTTTTTGTTCTTCAAAAATTAAATTTTTGGTCACGCTTTTATTGCTGACTGTACTTTTCTTTGTAAATCCTTCATCTACCCTTCAAGACGAACAAACCCAAACCCAAAAACCCAAATTTGATGGGTTTATGTAGTTTTATTAAGGGGTTCCTATGGCCACCTTCCAGCTCCATCATCAGATCAGCTCCATCATAATATTGCATTGTCACGCGATTTACATATTCGTGCAAAATTTCAGCTCAATCGGAAATCGGAAAGTGCGTCAAATTTAACTTGCAAAATTCCATTACATAGTTACTTACATACAGGTCGACCTAATAAAAGCATGTTAAAAAAAAGCAAAACGTTTGCCGAAACCAGGGATTGAACCAGGGACCTTTAGATCTTCAGTCTAACGCTCTCCCAACTGAGCTATTTCGGCCGGTGGGTTGCAGTGCGAAATTAGTGACAACTTGCCTGATGCGTGGAAATCACGGTAAAGTTTACCGCAGAAGAAGATATCGATAAAAAAGTCAAAGTAATATTTCATTTCGCTGTCTTATCTTTTGTTACCATCCGAGAATTTTATCGACATTTAAATTTTTCTGTTGAACTTAGCTTTTGCTCGTGAGTCGACCCTATAAAAATAACCATTTATATGTATGGTATCATCGGGTATGCAAATTGTAAGTGGCGGGACGACGTCGCGGGCTAAGGATAGTGTTTTATAAACTGTAAAGATTTACCGTGGGAAAGAAAATTCCCGGTCCAAGGTTGTAGGTAAGTACCTCACCAACTATTGAAGATCTCGTAATTGGCCGAAGATATACGTTCAAGTGCAAGTATTTTAATGAACACCAATAAATCGGTAGTGATGTACCGAAACCCGCGCTATCATTAAGTTCCCGCCTATCTATTAACTTCCCCTTTCCGATCCTCACTTACATGGAAATAAATTACAATATAAAGCATTTAATAGCATGGCTATTGGCTGAATTAATACAGGTTAGTGATAGGGATAATCTGTTATTAAGGAGGTGAGAAATAAGGGAATTACGGGAATTAAACGGTTTCTGCGCGCGGCGGTTTGTTATACATATAGAATCCCGTAGGACGTCGAACTACGGGTCTTGATTATTCCAATGGAAAAGAGACTACTACGTTTTCTACCATACTATTGAGTATCGAAACCGTTTTCAATTCAATTCAATTCAATCATTTATTCAGCAAATTGGCCACATAGCGGCACTTTTACACGTCAGAAAAAGATTTTACCAGCGCTTCCTAGACCCGTTGCTTGAGAAGAAGCGCCGCAACAAACTCAAACAGAAGGCCTTTTTTCAAAATTTACAAAATTTACATTACATGTATAAAATATACATATAGGTACGTACTAAAATTACATTGAAGGGATGTATAGTCCCTAACTTAAACTTAAATCTAAGATCTTAGAGATGTATAGTCTCCAAGGGTCCAAGAAAAAATAAATAAATATGGAGATGGCCTCCATTGTCAAATAAATATAAATCCGTTATCCACAGATCCTGGCAATCTGAAGTATCTAACAAATCTTATACTTTAAGCGCGCTAATCTTGTATATTTGTCTGTTTATTTATTTATGTATTTATCCAAGCGATCTCAGAAACGGCTCTAACGATTTGGACGAAATTTGGAATGTAGGCGTTTACGGCGGCGACAAATCGATCTAGCTAGGTCTCATATCTGAGACAACTTGGTGTTAGCTATTTTCACCCGAGCAAATATCGGTCGCCCAGGTCCTATCTTCTTGGTATTAAAGAAATAGTCGCCTATAACAAAAGGAAATACCTACTTAGGTCCCTAGAGATCTTCTACTATCTAAAGTCCCGCGCCTTCGCATTTCAAAACGCTTCAATGTATTTAAAAAGCAACACCAACACTCTTAACACATGTGTGCGTGCTGAGACAGCCATCAACTATGCGTTGAGAGTGTTGGTTGGTTGTTTTTCACTTCTCATGCTCTTAAAATGTTACTTTAGTCTCTGCACATCGGGACTAAAGCTCTTTTTTAGTCTCTAGGGACTAAAGTATTTTTTTTTAATTTGCATGGGAAACCCGCCTAAACAGCCAACCACAGAGTTTGAAAAGAGGATTATCCCCATTTCCAGTGAACCTAAACAATTTAGGTATAGGCCGTGAAAAAACGATTTAATTTCGTGAAACACAATTTAATGATTACGAATACCTATGAATCTTCTTTTATTTAAAGTGAATTCATTTAATAATGCATGACCCAATTAGTTTTAAAATATATTAATAGTTTTCAAGTTTGAATCTGTTGGCTACATATCATTCAAAACGTCACGTGATAAAAAAACAGGTCAAGTGCGAGTTGGACTCGCGCACCGAGGGTTCCGTACCTACAAACTTGATGATGCAAATTTAACAATACAAACTTATTATTTGCGGTTGGTGAAGTAGACACGGCTACTGCGCCAACCGCAAATGATAAGTTTGTATTAGTAAATTGGCTTTTTTTGCACCAAAATATATAATATTTACATTTATCAGATTTATTCCTGTACGTGTGCTGTAAGACCTTGCTTCTGGCCAAATTTCATGATTCTAGGTCATCGGGAAGTAGCCGGTTACTTTACTACTTTGTTATAATAAATATCGTAATTTTGTATGGAACTTCGTTTTTTTTTCCTCGCATTCGAAGTGAAAAGCAGAGTGTTTAACGCGCGACTAAACAACCATAATGACACTCGAACTACAGGCACCCTCGCTCTGCTCGGGTGGCAAAACATCTCGTGTCATAATGGCTTGTTTTAGTCCCTTGATAAACAATCTACTATTTAAATAATAACAAAATAATTGAAATGAAATGTGAAGGGGCGGGACTTTAGCTAGTAGAAGATCTCTACTTTACTTATGGCAATAACTTGCACCATTTCGACACTCTCAAATTTTGATAATGAAGATCTGTTCAGTTAGACGCCAAGCTTGTGAATATAAGGTAACATATTGTGAATCAATAAAAATAGAAAACGATTGATTAAGTACATTTTATTCATGATCAGTAAACCAGTCGCCGTGACCGAATACGATCGGGACCATGATGATGATGATGATGATGAAGACACCTTAGACTAGACAATTAGGTATCGTTGGCGTGGTAGGCAGGGCAGTGCATGGCTTAACTTAACTTGTTCCTGGTGTTTTATCCTTTGAGGATTAAACATATAACATACATATCTAATGACTAGGTACATATTAATGTATGACGCAGGTCATTGCTTCTGTCTGCGTGTCACGCTCCCGCTGTCCCCAAATGACATTACAAGGGGTGATCCAAAAGTAATGATAACTGAATACTTATTGAATCGGATTAAAATAAATAGGTATGCCGTTACTGGCCATAAAGACTCCTTAGTAAATAAATAAAAATAAAAAATGTGTATCTGTCAGAGAGTTGCAGCTGTTTTTTCACGAGCAGTCGGAACAATAACGCAAAAATGGAGAAAACTGAGGTGAGAGGTTATTAAATACTTCTGTTTGAAAAAAATGTGTACTAAGATATATACGCTGAATTAATGGGAACACTGGGCGAGTCCGCTCCACCGTATTCCACAGTGGCACGGTGGTCAAAGGAGTTTAACTTGGGAAGAACATCCACTCAAGATGAACATCGCGAAGGCCGTCCATCTGACGCCATTACAGGAGAAAACGTCGAAAAAATTCATGTTCTCGTTGTAACAGATAGAAGGATGACTATCAGGCATCTAGTTGAGCTCACAGGCATGTCGTATGGCAGCATTAAAAGAATCTTAACTTAACTTGATGAACTACACATGAAAAAAGTCTCCGCTTGTTGGGTGCCTAGAATGTTAACGGCTGAACAAAAGAAAATACGATGTGAGATTTCGAAGTCTAATCTTGACAAATATCAAACTGATCACGAAACATTTTTGCGTCGGTTTGTAACCATGGACTAGTCTTGGATCCACCATTTCGATCCTGAGACCAAACAGAAATCCATGACCTGGAAGCGAGCATCTTCCCCTACACCGAAGAAATTCAAGGTAGCAAGCTCCGCTGGTAAGGTCATGGCTTCAGTGTTTTGGGATGCTGGGGGAGTCATAATGATCGAATACCTGGAAAAGGGAACCACTATTACGGGCTCCTACTACGCTGACCAAATACGCAGATTGAGAGAGGCAATCAAAGAAAAGCGGCGGGGTAAACTTCGAGCTGGCATCCTGTTTCACCAGGACAACGCACCGCCCCACAAGGCCGGCGTTGCGATGGCTGCCATCCGTGATTCAGGGTTCGAATTGCTGGAACACCCCCCATATTCGCCAGACCTAGCCCCCAGCGACTTTTATCTCTTTCCACGGCTGAAGGAAGATCTTAGAAGCAACAAATTTTTAAATGATGGCGAGGTAATGGCCGCTGTGGAGGCATTTTTGGAGGGTCAAGAATAGTAGATTGTATGACTAGGGAGCAAAATGGTATATTTTACCGCGGGTGACGGATTGAATCCAGAGCGACGCGAAAGATTCCAGAATAGAATCCCGAGCGTAAGCGAGGGATTCTAGCGTGGAATCTTGAGCTAGCGAAGGATTCAAGCTTTGTCACCCAAGGCATAAATAAGTTTGCTACCATGTTGTACACTCTGCTTTTCACCCCTCCTATGAGAAAATCATAAGATCATTCGTTCATCATTGTCATTAAATTAAGTAAAACAAAAAAATAATACATTTAGAAACAAACAAGGTTAAAAAGAACGTGTGTTTCGCGCGCCTATCATAAATTCATAGGTAGAAGGCGAAAATGGCTTCCATATTGAAGAATCTCTAACTACTTCATTGTATTTATATTCTGTCATACTCGCATGCGTTGCGTTCATAATAATAGGTAAATTTTATCAAATGTGAAAAATATACATTTTATGACAATTTCGCTCATGTATCAAACAAAGTTTTTTAATACATTTGCGATAAAATGAAAAAAGGGCAGTGCAATTCATATTACGTACTTACATAATATTCCTTTGGAATTCTCAGAGGTGTTGATCCCAATACATTGCATCACCTAAATCACTTTTTGATTTAATTCATTCACTACGAAATAATTCATAACACTACATAAAGTACGTTTTATTTTGGAAATTAAGTGTAAAATAATACGGCAAGGAAATGTGCGCTCACGAAATTCGCGGGTTCGAGTTTTTTTCTTATTCGATCACACGACGAGTTTGCGAGGAATGCTACGGCATTGGCCTGCACCATTCAGCCAAATTGAAAATAAAAAAACCGGCCAAGTGCGAGTCGGACTCGCGCACCGAGGGTTCCGTACAAACCTGTAAGGTTTACAAAGTTCGTTCTTTACGACAATCGAGTCATAACTATGGTATTTTTATTGCAAAATGAAATTCATAACATTACAATGGGGAAAGATGGAGTAGCATAAATTTAAGACAAAGATCTTAAAAAATATATATTTTGTAATGTAACTAAAAATTTAAGGTTTTCGGAATTTTTCCTTTATGTGTGCTATAAAACGTTGCTTCATGCCAAATTTCAAGATTCTAGGTCGACTGGAAGTAACCTTTAGGTTTTGATTCCCTTGCGAGTACTTGCGAGTTTCAAAATATGCAGCTTAAATTGCTGTTTCTTTTGATTTCGTTGACATAGAAGTTTGATTTTGTTACAGCTTAAAGGTATTATAGACCTGAGTATTTGGTATGAATTTCAATTTAATACCTCTACGCGTTTATGAGGAAATGGGTAGTAAGGTTAAAATTATTAAAAAAAAAAATATTATGTGATGTAACTAAAAATTTATGGTTTTCGTAATTTTTCCTTTATCTATGCTATAAGACGTTGCTTCGTACCAAATTTCAAGATTCTGAGTTCACGGGAAGCACCCTGTAGGTTTTGATTCCCTTGCAAGTGTCGAAAATTTGCGGCATAAACGGCTGTATCTTTTGATTGCGTTGGCTTAGAAGTTTAATTTTTTCACAGCTTCAAGGGACAGTAGACCTGAGTAATTGATATAAATTTCAGCTTCATACCTCCACGCGTTCCTGAGAAAAAGGGTCTTGACAGACGGACGGACGGACGGACAGACGGACAACAAAGTGATCCTATAAGGGTTCCGTTTTTTCCTTTTGAGGTACGGAACCCTAAAAATAGAAAATAATTTATCAAAAGTAGGTATATATTTATGAATTTATGGATTTTTAATATGTGCATTAAAGTATTTATGTAAAACGCCGATATATAAAATTCTAAATACGAAAAAGATACGACTTTTGAATACAACTTTTTACAGTCTCCGCAGCTCCGTGAACGCACTGTTAAAACGTATTTTGCTCCCTGTTAGCGGGGCAGAAATGAAAAAAAATTAAAAAAAAGCGAAGAGGGAGCAAAATCGCATTTTGCTCCCTCTAAACGGCTAACAAAACACTTCTTTTCGAATAGGAGGGGTGAAAAAAGAATTTTTTTTTTAAGAAATTCGTGGTCTGTAGAAACGATGGTCTAAGTGTGTAGACTTGGAAGGAGATTACGTAGAAAAATAAATTATTTTATTAAACATTTTATGTGTCTTTCATACTGATTATCATTACTTTTGGATCACCCCTCGTATATCCGTGCCAGAGCATCTGAAATTGGATTCGTCGATTCAGTGTCGGCTCAGCCCATGCATTTTGATGCAGTTGATATACCTACTTTCCTATTCGATTTGATATTGTTCAATTCAATTCAATTCAAATCTTTATTGCAATTATATGGTTATACAGGCGGTTTTGTACCCAGTTTTTGACAATAAACGTATTCTTATTCTTCTTGTTCTGCTACGGCTCACAGTTTGGCGTAGTAAGCTGTCGTTACCGGTGGAGTCAATTTTACCACAATATGTTATCTGTTGACATTTGCATTCTGTTGGGATATTACAACCTATTTGCGTCCCACTGCTGTGCACAGGCCTCCTCTCATCATGAAAGGGTTTGGGCTATAGTCCCGACGCAGGCCTAGCGCGGATTGGGGACTTCACGCGCATCTTTGAATTACTTCGCAGATGCGTGCAGGTTTCCTCACGATGTTTTCCGACAAACGTTCACCGAAAAGCTCAGTGGTTAACTCAAATTGAATTTCGCACATAAGTAAACTTATCATTTAGAATGTGTATCGGGATAAAGCGAAAGTAACTCTGTCTGCCTGTTCGTTACGCATTCACGGCTAAACCGCAGAACCGAATTTGATGAAATTTGGTACGATCACAATTAAGAATACGGGCAACAACATAGGTACTTTTCACACGGCAAAATTCCCGAAGGAACGTTCTAACCGAAGACCCACGCTGGCGAAGTTGCTAGCCAGAAGAGCTAATTTAAAAAAAATGGCAAGAAAAAAAAATGGAGTAGCTCTCTTAAAATACAGAGCAAATGCTGTAATTGAATAATTCCAGGAATCAAATGACTAAGGGTGAGTTGATTCAAACCGTCCGTTAAAGTTAAAATTAACGTTAAATATTTTACAAGTATTTTACTATGTGATAAAATGACGTTTCTGTATGGAATGACAGCTCGGCGGCCATATTTAACGACCAGGAGTCCGTCAACTATGCATGAATCAACTCACCCTAACAATTTGTTTTGTGCTCATGACAGTAACAAGTATTGTACTTGGAAGTTGTTTTATGCAATGACATGGCAGAGTAGGTACCTACTTGCCTACCTAATAATTCTTGATTTTTATTATTATTAATAGGTATAACTCGATTTTTGCAAAAATATAAAACCCGACTGCAAACAAACTTTTAATTTCACATTTGTGATCCGTTCATTCAGCCCCCTTCATTTTGATACCCCACTCGATAATGCCTCCAAAAGTCAGCCATTTTGTTTTTTGTAATTTTGATATACCCAGTATCACTCACGATCAAGACGAATCCAACGACACCTCGCAAGCTAAAATCCATCCAGCCATTTAGGCTATATAACGTGCCAAAGAAATATACATACATACATACATAGACTCGAAAAACATAACCCTCCTTCTGGCGCAGTCGGGTAATTAATAAATAAATATAATCGGTTAAATATTGCACATGACAGACTCGACAAAAAGCTAACAACTACCAATCCATGTCGGCAGATTGGTGAAAAACTTCGACAACACATTAGTCCCCAATCCGTCCGCGTAGGCGCCACCGCTCCCACTTCATATTGTATGCAAATTTCACACATTTCGAATAATAATTAACAAAAATAATTTACAAGTACTCCAGAGCGCGCCGCGACTGGTTTTTCATAATGGGTTCACATTTTAATGCCTAATCTTTTATTTGGTACCGGTTTGCTATCTGTCATGGCCCTTTACACGGGTCCCGTTCGATCCGAACCGTAGTAGTTCGCCTGTATCTAGTTACCATTACTAATTAAGGCTTGCTTGAACACATTTCGAACAATGTTGTTATCAACTTTTTTCACATCAGAAGGCGCACTGCTCTTATTAAATCCAAGGATCCAAGTAAGACTGAAATAAAGACGTACTGATGTAAAGGTGCGTCTAAATCTGGCGAATGTGTGTGATCTGGACTAATTCTAAGGGCCAGTACCTACAGACGGACAGCGGCCGAACTTCAATATCTATGACAAGAAAAATTACGGCTTGCGATTCTTCGTGGCAGTGGGCGGGCTATCGCTCGCAGGACTGATGACCTCGTGAAAGTCGCGGGAATCCAGTGGAAGCGAGTAGCACAGGACCGGTCTGAATGTCGAGCCTTGGGGGAGGCCCATGCCGAGCAGTGACCGGATGAAATGATGTTGAACCTAGTGAGAAATTTGTATATACCTAGGTACTTATTGCACGATTCAGACAATTGTAATTAGTCTCATCTTTTTTTATCTCAGACTGATGGTTCCTACTGAAAATAGATAAGTAAGTCCAAGGCTTCATGACGCCGAGGATTAGTCGATATGTTTCGAGCTATCAGCTGTAATCGAATCCGCATTTCCTTTGTATGTTGCAGTATTGATTATCGCAAAATTTTACTTGGAACATACATTAAGTAATTCGAAAAGCTGCATAAATTATTTTACATCACCCTTGGCCGTAAAGTGGGATTTTCTGCCCGCTACGCGGAGAGAAAATCTCACTTCTTGGCCAAGGCAAGACGTAAAACTTTTGACAAACCACGGGCGGTAATTCGTAAAGCCCCAAATCGCATATTTATGAACACAGAAACCTGCGATCTGGGACATTTACGAATTCACCACCCTAGGTCTGTAATGTACTATTAAACATAGACCCTACTTTTTGGGGCTAAATTTGAAAAAATATTAATGTAGTTTTTCAAACTATATCGTGTGACATATCAAATGAAAGTACTTATATATTTTTTATTTCTTTTTTGGTCAATACTTTTCGAGTTATTTAAGAAAATAGGCGAAAAATTACAATTCCCCCCTTATCTCCGAAACCATTGGACTTAAATTTTTGAAAAAATACGGAGAATAGTTATTGACCTATACATTACAGGAAAATTATTAAGAAGTCCATGGTATTTGAAAGCTATCATATAAAAGAGCTTATCCTGTGAAACGGTTTAAAAATGACATCATTCACGTCAAATAATCAAGGTTCGGAACACTCTCCACGCGAGTTTAACTCGCCTCTTGGCTGTTTTTTTTTTCAAAGAATTGTTTTTTTTTTTGCATTGAAAATACATAATAATATTTTAGGTGGAAACAGATTAAGGTAATAACAACACAGAAACCTGCGATCTGGGACATTTACGAATTCACCACCCTAGGTATGTAATGTACTATTACACGCACGATAGACCGTGCTGTAGATGTATGATGTAGATTATGTTAGTCATATTATATACCTATTGAACCTTTCTTTTTGATGTAATACCTAGAATCTCCTTTAAAACAATCGCCAATCACTCTGATGTTGTTTTTAAGGTCGGAACCTCAAGAGGTAAAAACGGAACCCTTATAGGATTACTCGTGTGTCTGTCCGTCCGTCTGTCACAGTCGATTTTCCCCGAAACTACTGGACCGATTAAGTTGAAATTTGGTACTTATATGTAAGTTTGTGACCCAACGACGGACGTGTAACGAAAATTAATGAACTTTAAGCATAGACCCTATTTTTGGGGGCTAAATTTGAAAAAATATTAATGTAGTTTTCCAAACTATATCGTGTGACATATCAAATGAAAGTACTTCTTATGAGGATTTGAAATATATTTTTTTATTTCTTTTTTGGTTAGTACTTTTCGAGTTATTTAAGAAAATAGGCGAAAAATGACCATTGCCCCCCCCCCCTTGTCTCCAAAACTACTGGACCTAAAATTTTGAAATAAATGCGGAGGGTAGTTATTGACCTATAGATTACAGGAAAATTATTAAGAAGTCCATGGTATTTGAAATCTATCGGTATAGAAACGGTTTGAAAATGACGTCATTGAAAATAATCAAGGATCGGAACCCTCTCCACACGAGTTAAACTCGTTACTAGCTTCTTGGCTGGTTTATTTTTTGGCATCGCCCCTAATCTGCATTTCTGCTTTGCCTAAAGATTGAGGTAGAGAATGCAATAAAGTTTAAATAAATAAATATCAAATAAATATCAGAGTGTCGCCGAAGACAGACAGGTCTTGGAGAACATCATCATCGTCGTCATTTGCTCCGGCATCTTAACATTTTATCTTATGAATGTAATCTCTCTCATCTTACGAAAATACCTATACGCTAATCTTGTTTATTTATTTATGCAAACGATATCGTAAACGGCTGTAACGATTTGGACGAAGTTTGAAATAAGTACATATGAGGTTTACGGGGGGGCGACAAATCCATCTTCGGTCTCATATCTGAGAAAACTCGGTTTTAGCTAACTTCACCCGAGCAAAGCTGAAAACTAACTTAAATAATAATAGGTAATAGCTATACACGGTGGGTCAGAAAATATGGCAAATAATTAACCCACAGTATCGGCTATCGATTCTAAGTATATTGTATAGGTCTTTATTTTTTTCGAGTTAGTAAAAAAAATAATTGTATATGGGATTGGTTGTGTGAGCGACGCCTGAATCCTATACAAAATATTTTTTTTTACCAACTCAAAAAAAATTAAAGACCTATACAATATACTTAGAATCGATAGCCGATACTGTGGGTTAATTATTTGCCATATTTTCTGACCCACCGTGTATAGTACCACGCGTTAGAAACTAAAGAAAAACCCGCTGCTTGCTTGCCGAAGCAAAATAAAGGAAACCTGCGCTTTAAGTAGGCTGAAGTATTTAATACGCCATAATTGTGGCTCCTCGCAGGCGCGGGCGCAGCCAATTGAACGATTACACGATACTTACACGACTTTAATCAATAACCGCGGCTTAAATATTCACCTTAAGGGTAGAATCTTTACATAAATGAAGAAGGAAAGTAGAAACAGATTGTGAAGGTTCGAGACTTCGATAAGTATATTAAAAATGAAATAAAGTGACTGTGAAAAGAACGTTGTAAGGGTGGGTCGAAATGGTCTAATAAAATATAGTCATTTGTTCATCCTCCCTGTACTGGTTGGTGACTGGTGATCATGACGTCAGTTAATGTAATCTTTGATGAAAGATTAATCATAAGGAAAAGAAAAGATTTCCTATCTACTTTCGAGTCGGAAACACTGGAGTGAAACCAAATTTAGATACAACCAAACCAATAGATAATCCGTTCTGTGGTATCATTCAAACTTTTTGTATTTGAAAAAGGTTTTAGAAAAATGAGCATCGCTTTAAGCACGCATGACATAAATTATTTTAAGTATTGAACGTTAAATATCCTCATTACACGTCGGAACGCCTTCCAAACTGTCGATGCATATTTTAGAAGCCGTTCCGAGTACAACGGTACAAAGAAATATGGGAGCAACTTTTAAATTCGTGCCACAATTAACTCGAGAATTTCGTTATTAAATTTGGGCTTAACGATTAAGTGCGTATTAAGATTAACGCTTTAACGATATCTTGATGAATTGCTTCTGGATGTGGAGTAGTCTGAGATGAGGACAAAGATGTACAGTTATTAAAACAAGATAAAGAATCATCGTCCATCACTAATTTAGAATGTCGGCGCATTTTGCACGCTGTAGATAATGTTACATTAAAGTAATCCAAGGTAAAGGCATTAAAGCCACCGCGACCTACAATGCTTCTTTATCCTCATCTCTGGATACAATCTATGTTAATACCGATTGTGCATGCTCACGCAAAGAATTCAGAAGAAGCCGTATCTCCAGCCATTAGCGCCTCATATCGTATGCAAATTGCCGTCAACTGGACGCGCAATTACGGACGCAAGGCGATTTCTCTTAATTTTTCGTCTCTCATTTCCCATCATTTTCATTCTTATCTACTTAGTTTATGATCTTGGTATAATACTCGTATATTAAAAGTGATGATTTTGGGTGGTCCACCTTAAAAGTAATGATGTTATTATTTATATGGTATTATTAATGGAGTGTTCCTCTCAACCGTCTCATCAAGATAAGTTTGTTTTCAACGAGCACTCATTAGTATTTATCGGATGAACGATTGACTTTTAACGTTTAATCTACGTTTAGATATTTGAATTCGTTTGGCTTGAAACTACTGAATAAATGCTGATGTAAGTTATTGGATTAACAACAAATATCAAACGTATTCATCTTTCAATATTTGCCTTACAAAAGCTATAAAAATATTAAAGACTCGTCGAGAAGAGTCGTCGAAAGCATCACCAAATGTCATTTTTCCATAAATCAGTATACAGATCTCGATCAAAAGCAGTTTACAGTTTTTGATGCAATTTAATCGGCGGTCCAGTGGCGTCATTGTCGCATCAGTCCTGGACAATTAGTTTAAAATATTGATAGCACCCGGGTCACTCTGGGTCAAGTCACAAAAGTCAGTCGTCACGTCACCGTGGGAACCGGGACTGTTTGCCCGGACATTACGTACCTCTCCACGGCCAAACACTAGACGCCTTTTGTCCAAAATGTAATGGGGACGAATAAATAAAAAAATACTCCAATGGGGCTATAGAACCACTCGAATTGGATGCAATGCAAAAAATGGAATAAGTTTATAGAAATGATAGTGATGGAGGATGGTATTGGCAAGACTCGAAAATTCCCATAAGTATCTGATTTTCCCCAATCCGCAGTGGGCCCGCGTGGGGACTATAGCCACCCTTTCGTGATGAGAGGAGGCCTGTCCCCAGCAGTGGGACGCAAATAGGCTGTAGTATTATTATTATTATCTGATTTATTTTATGATCACCAACATGTGAAATTAGTCATTTCAGTTCATCATCACCAATTCAGTAAAAAAAAAATTTTTCAGATCGCAGGACATAGGCGGCCCAAGAGTGGGCCAAAATAAATCGCAAAAAACTTAGATACAAATTAGTAAAAACACTTATTGCACATTTTGAAAATTACTTACTCGTACTACAAAATCAATGTTACAAATCACAGCGGGATTTGTAGCGAGAGTTTTGAAGTCCACTCCACATGAACATTTAATAGTCTACTCCTCGCCTCTCCTGTGCTCGAGGACGGCCTCAGAAAATATCCGCAAGGAACCTAATGGACATGTAATACCCAACGACTTCAAACACAAGTCTGGCGTTAAAAGGACGCAAGACAACACAATACTTTTTAACGTTTGGTCCAAAACATCGATTTTTAAATATCCCTCGTATCTTTCTATAAAATATATGCCAAAATTGTGAGGAGTGTTTTAAAATTACACCTGGAGATTCAGAAATTGTCAAACTGAGATTTTATTTCGGTATATTTTTTAATATGACGATTGAAAAGAATGGGTTTTTGAATTTATAATTCTCCGTACCTCTATCTTGTACCTACGGTTATTGCACAATATTTAAACCGTCATACCACATATTAGTGAAAAAGTGTGATCTGGTTTTTAGAATTCGTGTCTCAAAAACTAATGTTAATCAAAGTATAAATACAGAAATGCAGTCACCGTCTCTTAGGGTTTTACCTGGGCATTTACACAGTAGGTAGATACAATCTTCGTTTCATACATGAAAGTGAAATA
This sequence comes from Aethes cnicana, assembly GCA_963971205.1. Classification (NCBI taxonomy): domain Eukaryota; kingdom Metazoa; phylum Arthropoda; class Insecta; order Lepidoptera; family Tortricidae; genus Aethes; species Aethes cnicana. The sequence goes on from OZ020277.1 coordinate 10,705,559, forward strand.
AATTATAGCAGATAACTTACTTCGAACTTACTGTGTACTCTGATAATGTACATATGATAATGACAATACCTATATTGTCTTAGCGACCAGGTCTTCTCTAGTATGGAAGATACCTGATCGTCTGTGGCTTGCGCCGCACGACTAGACACTGGAGTCCAATATTTACCGAGTGGAGTATTTTTTGTCAAGCCCAAGTGGAAGGGTTGAATGGGAAGGGTGTTTGGAGAGACGAAACAACTTACATGATGGAATTTCTTAAATTGTGCCGCAACAATATAATAAAGGAACTCTATTGTGCCGATGACAAGTGAGGGCTATTTGGACTACTTTGATGAATCCAGTGTTTGACAGATTTAAATGGAACATGTTTTTTTGGTTCCGATAATAAGCTCGTGGACGGGTTTATACGCACGTTTGGTTCCATAATACGACTGTTTTAAGTATTGTTACGAGTTCTTGTGTTTGTTCCTCCTATTTGTTGTTATCGTATATTTAAATAAATTTGAATAACACATCGAATAATTAATACTCACCTTCAGTATAACACGTGTAATAAGTGAAATAGAATAAGCAAAAAACTTTGTGACAATCTTACTTATCCCTACCATCTACAACAATCTATGAAGGGACACCGTTTATATGAGCTGAGCATTTTTATCGAAAAATCTCAATGCAACGTAACATAGATGTCAATTTATGTTTAAAGCTAAGCATTGAAAGAGTCGTCGGCCCGTGCAATGTTTGCAAAACTCTCCATCGGCATTGTTACCGAGGTTATTAACGAGAATCAGACCTACTTTGAACGTCAATTTTAGAGCATTCAACTTAACAAAACCTGACAGGTTTTGAATGCCTAACCGCACAATTTGAAGACTGGTTGGAAATTCATTCACTCTCAACTTACTAACAGTAATATTACAACCTTACCCATGCTAATTGGTGTGGTCCCGGTGAACGATGCATTCAAGTTAGTTTCAACAGTTCTCGGGAAAACATCATGAAATATGTAACTACTTCTCGATTCATACCAACGTTGGTTCAAGCCAGAACCTGCTTCGTTCAAATGTTTGGTCAAACTGTTAACGCTGACCGTAACTAGTTAGGGCATCATTCTCGATTAACATCACATTTGTATAGGAAATATTATTACTTTGACGGAATTTGTTTGTTCACATGAATCGGGGTTTTAACTAAATTTGCTGTACTATTGGCTATTTGTCTAGTTTTTCTGATTTCATTTCTGTACCTATTTTTATTTTATTAAATAGAAAACTTATATTAACGTTTTATTTTATTATGTTATTATGTTCAAACAAACACTCTTCTATGTATGGATACATTTCTCGAACCCTTGGCCCAGTCTTGCCAGATTTGTCTTCAATTACAAGGGACCTTCTGTTCTACGAGCTTTTTCATGTGCTCTTTAATTCTTAAAAGATACTTCTTAAATTTCTGTCCAATCTTCCCTCATTAACGTCATATTTTGTTTATTCACCATTTCCGTAAATGAGAGACATTGACTTCGGATTACATCAACTGGAATCGCAAAGTAGGTGTCGGAACTCGTTGCAGAAGCAATAAAATGCTTGTAATATAAGGAAAATAAGCAAACGCTCCTAAGAACACACATACATATTTTATTTACAGATACAAGTATATATTTAATAAATAGAATCAGCAAAACAGAAAGAACGAGCGGTGCAAGTTTCATTGTTTTCTATAACATACCAAGATCGAAATAGCGTAAACAAGAGTTATATATTAATTTTGATTATTAGCCTTTTTGCTTATGTTTATGTTCTGACCCGTTGACACCTTCTACGTACGCGTGCACATGCGCGTGATGATGTTTTATTAGTAAATAGGTACTTACTAATATTGGTACCAGTAGCGGGGAAGTGCAACTGCTGAGTTAGGCTTAGGACCGGACCAGCATATTTTTTCGTGTTATCAAAAACTTCATTGTTTTTCTTTCTCTTACTTTCTAGTACTCATAATAGGAGTGATTGCTATTGTGAAATCTTGGCTTAGTCCAATGGAAAAATTGAGAACGATTTTTGTAAAACTATAATTTTGTTTAATACTTGTCTTGGGATTTATTCAAAAAATTGTGTCAGTATTTTATGTGTACCTACTGATCTCTAATAACAAATTTATTAGGTAGTAAGCTGTGTGATAACTTTAGTACCAAATCCACGTGTAGCTAATTTTTTATTTGTTTTTATGGTATTGGGCGTTTATTGATATTACGTAAATTAAATAACCTTGTCAGTGACCCTGACGCTATTGACTGAAACATCTGTCAAAATGACAAAGGAAATATGTCACAAATGAGAAGTCTTGTTTCCCAAAGACTCACGTGAAATAATGAGATTCCTATGATAGTCGGTCTCATTGTAAATGATGTAATGTTTTTTTATGCCTATTATGTGTTTTGTCACACTCAAAATACCCTTTATTCTGCGTAACTAATAATGTCAATAGGTAGGTAGGTATAGCCTGTGATTAATTGTAAAAACCTTGTAGTTTACGACCTATTAGTATTACATACAACATACAATTTACTATCGATTGGTCAATTTCATTTGTTTCATATCATAGCACGCAATGACGAAGAAATAACACTTTCGAAATTTGTATATGTATTTCATGCTCACCCAACACATGCAATTGGTGCATGTTATTACAAATGAAGAAGCACGTTCACCGGGAAATTACAGATGCAGCAGATTTATTGAAAAAAACCGGCCAAGTGCGTGTCGGGCCACGCGCAAAGTATAGGGTTCCAAAGTTGACTAGGCCCACAGTACCTTTCTAAGGCTTATTAGCATCTAGCTAGCCTGTGGTATGACGTGCCCGCCCGACGCCCCTGCCGCTCGAGAAAAATCATTGGTATTTTAATCATTTCATAAGTTGGTCGACTATTACTCATAAGTTTGTACAGCCTACTTAGCTGTGATAGTTTTCCTTTCAACTACGTTATATATGCCATAACCGTGATTTTTTTCAGCCATCCAAATACCACCATTTAGCTGGCAGGGGGGGGGGGGGGGACACGTGACTAACAAAAAATTGCAATTTAAAGCTTAATATTTCAGAAACGCATTACTTAATCAAAAAATGGTTTTATCAAACCCACAATATTTTTTTAAGTCCTATTCAACGATATGCCACACCATGGGGTACACAAGAAAAAAAATACATCCCCACTTTACGAGTAGGGAGGTACCCTATAAAAAAAAATATTTCAAAAATTTTGTACTTCTTTGTCAGCGTAACTAATATGTATATTCATGTCAAATTACAGTTTTCTAGAACTAAGCATCTCCGAGCAATAGTGCGGACAGACGTACGGATGGACGGACGGACATGGCGAAACTATAAGGGTTCCTTGAGGACTTCGGAACCCTAAAAAGGGGCAGTAACCACATAACCGGGCCGTAAAGTTCTAACCGACCGACCAATCTTTTCCAATCTACCTAAATAGTGGACTATGGGCAGCTGTTTTAGATACTATAGTGTAGGTCATTACCAAGATGGCTAAGCCACAGACAAATGTAGATAAATAGTTTTTACATCACCCTTGGCCGTAAAGTGGGATTTTCTGCCCGCTACGCGGAGAGAAAATCTCACTTCTTGGCCAAGGCAAGACGTAAAACCTTTGACAAACCACGGGCGGTAATTCGTAAAGCCCCAGATCGCATATTTATGGCCCTCACCTTCGGTTCGGGCCACAGAAGCCTGCGATCTGGGACATTTACGAATTCACCACCCTAGGTCTGTAATGTACTATGAATCGGCTGCAATTCTTAGGCCCATTTACTACTACTACAGCCTATTTGCGTCCCACTGCTGGGCACTGGTCTCCCCTCATTACGAGGGTTTGAGCTATAGGCTATAGTCTCCACGCGGGCCCAGTGCAGATTAGGGACTTTACACACATCTTTGAATAACTTCGCAGATGCGTGCAGGTTTCCTCGCGATGTTTGTATATGAGGCCCATTTGTATTAACCTAATTGCCATTGCCGAAAAAAAAACTCAAGTTAGAAGGCACTTCGAGATTATGGGCATTGGAGAAAGTAGTCCTTAGTAACAAAACTATTCAAATACTAACTCGTAAAAGTCATAATTAACTGGAATAAGAAGGTTGAAGTTCCAAATTCAAACCAAACAAGTCAGACACACCTGTACGGACGGCGGGCGCGAGCGCACTATGAACTACTTAGCACTTACATCACTAGATACGTACACAAAATAATCGACTCTTAGATACTCATATGTCGGCACTCGGTATACGCTTACCTCTGAGTTGTATGCTTCTGCATAGAGTAGCGAACGACCTAGAGACTATCATAATTCAGCCAACGATTTTAGTTGAAATATCTACGTGATTGAGTGACGTAGTTTATAGAGCGTTAAGTAATTAATACGGCAGAAAAATGCACTTCAAACTGTCCGAATCGCTAACATCTATTATTTAATTGTTATCTTCAAAAGGTTGTAAAATATAACATGCATCCATACAGTGAACAAACAATCAGTAAGTACAAGTGCACTTTGGTCAGTTTTATGACGTCTAATTGTTATCAGATCCTTTATATTTAGCAAGAAAAGACGTTGTAAGACCCAACATTACGTGCACTGGCACGTTTTATACTTAAATAAAAGAATGTTCATTAAACTAGTACTTTTTTAAGATGTGAGTAAATTACTGCCATATTATAAATTGATATGGCTTTGGAAAAAATAAGTATCCAAACAAACTTACATGCCTTCATTAACAGCTATATTTTGTTTGAGCTGTAAATTGATTGAACCTGGTCAAAGGTTATGGCTACCTAGCCATATCTGGAGAAGTACTATACAACAAGAGTTTTAAATCGAGGTTAATGCGAAACTTATTAAAGTGAACCACCAAGTACAACAAGCATTAGGCTAGTGAAATTGCAGTCTGTTTTTACCCACGAAAATAAAAACTTTGTTTTTTCGTGATACAAACCGTCTCTGCGCCGCCGTGCTCTGCGCAGGCGCTAATCGGGCCGCGCACGAGCGCCCGCGAACTCTTCCGGCCCACTTGCTGGAACTCGCCCCTTTTTTCCACCGCCTCCGGCCCGGACGGCTACTTTTGAGTCAACACTTCTGAGCTCCGAATTTTAAATTTTTTCAAATTTATGACCTCGGCTTACTGATTTTAAAAGACGTTTTGGGAAAGAAAAATGTTTTTTTCACAACAGCTTTTCCATGGCAAAGTGGTTTTTAGGTTCTTTTAATTTCGTACCAACCGAATTATGCTCGTTAGACTAGGCGAACGGTTAAATAATAACAACTTTGGTTTTCAGGGAAAAAACGAAAAATTTATTTCAGGAATTCAGGTCATAGCCATTCAGGATTTCTGTAGAATGAAATGGCTCGAGGGGGTGTTTCGTGGGGGTTAGACAAATGAGACGAAAATCAGCGAGTTAAATATGATTTAATTTCGTAATTTTTCTTAGCAATTATATGATTTCGATCTCAGCATCTGATAGGTACTTATAATTAGACACAGTAATACAATAGACAGTGTCACATCGCATTTGACAATATGCTGTGTTTAAGCGCATAGTTGGGAATCGAAGTCCCTATAGTAGCAATGCCGCCGGGACGCGCCGCGCGCGGCCGGGCCACTATCGGCATTACCCTTTATTTGAATACACAACAGTTTTCTCCGCCTAGTGTCCAACGGTTTACTATACTTGTAGTTTACAGACATACACTTAATACACTAGTTACAATGCGAACACAAAGTCGTACACTGCCACCACACTATGGCACAGATCTTATTAAAATATTAAGATTATAATGTCCTCTATTAAGTATGGATATGAAAAAGTAATATTGTACAAAGAAAAGAAGGTATGTCGTTTGTTTAAGAATCTGATTAATTAAACCAATAATAATAAATGCATGATTGTGTGAAGACAAGGACAGAAAAGAGATTCAAATTAAAAACCTATCCCTCTCAGACGAACTCTTAAAAATAATATGTACAAACGTTCAAAACATACAATCAAATACTTAGTGGAACATAACTCTAGTGGATGAAGTGGGAATGTATCGGAGACCGGGAGCGGTCCTGCGGCCAGCGGAGAGAGCGATCGGCTTAACACCCATAATTAAATACAAAACATTTTAATACAATTTTACAACTAATATCTACGTTTACAAATTCCGATTAAAGTCTTTTGATAAATAAGTATGTAAACACAATTACTTTTTATTATATTTACAAGCAGATAACAGTATCCGTACTTAAGTAACAGTAAAGCATTTAAATAATAACACACTGAGAATTGACGTAAAGGCGTTTTGCTATAACGGCGAGCCGGCGGTGCGGTGGTCTGGCGGCTCGTGACTCGCGACTACTATTTACTCTTTCCACAGAAAACCCTTTTTCCTTTTAGAGCACGAGCCCGACCGCAGGCGCGAGAGCAAACGAGCGCTACGATGTTACACGACCTTAAGGAATTTCACAGCTCCGGACGACGTCCCGGCTCGGCTTTTTTCTCCCCATTCAAATGTTTGCTCTCGCTTCGGCTACCATTCATGGGGCGTTTGAGGCCACCGCGCCCGAGCCGACCTGACGCTGCCCTGTCACTGTAATAATACTGCGGTAGTTGACTAATACTCGTCCACTCACAAGGTCCATCGACAGCGGGCAACGGAACGCGAAGCGTTGAAGCGTAGATGAATATTGGGGGCTTAGGGTCCGTCGCAGTGCCTCCGCCGCGCATGCCGGCCGTGGTGGTGGCGCACGCCGTGGCAGGGGGGCTTGAGCGCGTTCTGCGGCGGCGGCCTGAGCCTACGCTGCGGGCGCCACTTGGGCAGCTCTCCGGCGAGCACGTCGTTGTGCCTGTTTATGTCGAAATCGTGCGCCTCCTTCATGAAGGAGAAGCACTTGTGGTGCCGCTCGGGCAGGCGGCTGCGGCCTCGGCGCAGCTGCAGCCCGCGCCGGTTGAACCCGATGTAGCGGTCTTCGTTCTTCACCAGGTGGTATCTGTTGTAGCCGTCCACAAACTCCTCTTTGAACAGGCAGTTGGGCTGCCTCTCCGCTTGGGCTCGCGTCTGTGGGCAATGCACTGTTTGTTAACACACTGACAACTCCAAAAACTGTGCTGCTTTCCGTTTCTGCGAAACAATTGTCGATAGGTTATCCTTGAAAGCCCATCGATGCAAACAATTGGTAAATATCGTAAACTGGAAGATTGGATTTCAACTTCGACTTCGCAGCTTCGGGAAGAATCTCTATACGAGAAGCAGCAGTTATTGTTGGTACTTGAATTTGAGTAGGTAATAAAAGCGGGCACTCACCAGTCGCCTGCCGACAAGCTTGGACCGGTTGAAGCAGAGGAACATGTCCTGCACGGGCGAGTGGATGAGCAGCTCGAGGCTGAAGCCGCGCGTGCTGATGGTGAGGTTCGCTGCAACAACAACAACAACAACATCAGTATCCGTAACGCAACAACAATAACATCAGTATCCGTAACGCAACAACATTAACATCAGTCTCCGTAACACAACAACATCAACATCAGTCTCCGTAACACAACAACAACATCAGTCTCTGTAACCCAACAACAACACCAGTCTCCATTACCTAAACAACAAAAGTTTTGCCTTAAACTAGAGAAAAGGCAGGGTCACTTAAGGCGGGTTGATTCAAACCATCCGTTAACGTTAACGTCAACGTTAAATATTTTACTATGGGACAAAATTACGTTTCCGGAAAGACAGCTTGGCGGCCATGTTTAGCGACCAGGAATTCGTCAACTTATAGAATTTGATGTTTGTTATATGTTTACCTACTAGGTACCTACATGAAAAAACGTGTTCGCAATGATAGGTAATAAAGATTACATAGTACGAATTTTATTTAGTTCGCTCAATCATGTTATTTTTGTGTTCGTTCGATAAAGAGTTAAGAACTGATGGAATTCGAATTCGACCTAATTATTATTTCTTATAGTGTGGTGACTTTTAGAGATCCCTGCAACGTGACTCTTTCCCAGTTGTTATATTCCCCGTAATTTTCTTCTTTTCGTGTAAACAGTAAACGAATAAAATAAGTTACATTTTAACAAGAAAGTAAACGCAAGCATCCTATTATATCGATGTTCTTTCTGTAGTGTGCACTTAAGAATGTGAAACGCGTTCCAATCAAATTAAAGGATTTGAAATGACTCAATTAAAACTGTAATCAAGCCTCGCTTTATTAATGCCCAATCACGGCCACGCTTTCATCTTCACCTTTCAATAATTAGTTGTTCGTTTTATTAAATAGAAAGTAAGTATTTTGGGAATTCTCATTTCCATGTAATGCGTATGAGCGGTGGTCGCATACTAAATTAAATTCAATTACTAAAGAGGCAAGTGTCGGGACACAACTAATGACACCGAAAGCTAATAAAGTACAAAAATAAACTGTCAATAAATATTAATCTATCGCCGGACATCCAATACTTTAGGTAATTTAGAAGGCTTACATGGCGACGACTCTGTTGACATAGCAAGAGTAAAAATTGACGGGACGGGATTGGGAAAATTTTTTAAACTCGCGACAGAGCACGTGACCGTAAGACGGACACATGACCTGATCGAAGCGGTAGTAGCGGAAGTATCCCCCTATCTTTCTATCGCGCGGCGAAAATGAATGCCTGTGCAAGTTTTCACTTCTGCCGGCACATCCGGAGTGCAACCCGTTGTTTTTTTAAGTATGTGATACTTTTAAAGATCTTTCATAATTTTGAATATTTTACTTATGTTACTTGTAATTTTATGATAACTTGGAACAAAGTTGAAATTAATAGGTATTCGTTTTTTTTTTAATAAATAAACTTGACTAAATTTAATTAATTATTACAAGTTAAGTTTTAATAAAGCGACATTTTAAATAAAAATATGAACTTTCTCCGCTCCATGTGAGCCCATCGCGGCAATCGATGGATAATGTAAGAAAGTTCGGAATGCGAGGCCCGGCGCGATGGTCAAATAAAAATTAATAAAAAAAGTGTCCCGGCGGGGCTCATGTCATTTCAATTAACATCCAGAGATATAAAAATACTTGGAGCTATGGGACATTTTTGTTTCAATTCCGAGTGAGAGTGCACGCTGCGACACGTAGTAAATAATCATCGTTAACGAGCATTTTCATTCATAGCTCAGATTCAATTTCTTTTTTATACTTACTTATGCAGCAATAAAATAAAATAACTTTTAGACATAGATTTACTCTATATTTCCTAGCATTCTACTGTGTCCCGTGTGGAAAAGATCACCTGAACACGAGAATAATAATTATCTGTTACCTATATATTACGCAAGCACTTGACCAGATTAATAAGTTTACTTGCGTTTTTCTTACTATTAATAGGATTTCTTATAACATAGCTACTCTTCATTGCACCAATCCGAACTACCTTCCTCTAAGAGAAGTCTTGAATATTATCGGCCGAAATATGAACATGGAAAGATTTCGGCCGATAATATTCAAGATGCAAGATGAAGTTCACTGTACGAACCGGTCAATGAGCATAAGTATAATAATTATGAACATAGATGTGCGTCAATTAAAACAGCTCTTAGATCTCTTAGCCGGGAAAGACAACATTGCCCAACTGATTTCGAAAAGACAACATGATCCACTGGACAAACACGCCTTTGAGCTCGCCGACGCGTGAATTTTCTCTTCCCTCGTTACTCTGCCTTGTACTGTTAAAACTAGTCTATGGAAGTGCATTAATAATTTTAAGAAATTAATTAAAAACTTATACTCATACTCATATCATTTATTGCCAAGCCATTCTCTAACGTTCGAGTAGTGTCGTACAATTTCTAAGGAATTTGATAATATACTTTTGACGTAAACACTCGAACGCGATCGATGCGTTTGATTAATTACAAACTTATACCTACTAACTAGACTTTAGATGTCAACATATAATGGGGATGGATAGTTACGTAAGGAGTAGGAATACTAGCTGCCACTAGCCTACTCCCTAGCAGTTTCTTACTTGGTCATGCATGCAACAATTTTCATGGTCGAACAAAGAAATAAAAGTGGCGTAATTCCGCGTAGGTACTCAAAAACACTCACACGTGCATACCACTTACTTTTTGTGCTTAACAAGATCTTGTTATAGACTGGAACAAAATTGCATGTCCAATTGGCTAACTAGGTACTTAAACACCTAGTTTTAATTTAACTACAGAACAGCAGGTAGTCTTATGAACTAGCAAAATTTCAGCATTCAAAATCACGACGTAATTTTCTTTCACTCAAGAAAAACTGTGGTTCGAAAGAATCGATGTCAGTAAATGAGCAAGGGGGTTCAATGACCGGCTATCGCACTGATAATGGCTATCGATGTACTCGAGTGGACTCACCTGTGTGCAGCGGAACTGATGTTTTTATACTTTTTATAAAACAACTGAGGTTAATCCGATGATATTGGGTTTGCCTTAGTTTCGTTAGGTGACCGTTTTATATTTCCGATTATTTTTTGAATAACCTACTCAGACTGCAATGCTTCCGACTGAAATCGGTTGTAACTTACATAGGTGACATAAACAGTAGCGAGTAGTAATTAGGTACGTTTTGAAATCAGCTTGCTAATAAGAAAAGTATAAGTAAGGCAAATAAACGAAATTGACCTAAATACATAATTGTTTTAATGTGGATTTGAGACAATTGCTAACACGTTTACTCAGAAGATACCTATTTTTTTCTAGGCTGGAATACACAAGACGATAGGAACACAAACGCAGGGAGGCCATTCCAAAACTAGCAGTGTGAATGAGAAAACATTTGAAAGATACACTCAGAACCCAAATTCAGTAAGCAATTTGAAATCGTGGTCTGAGGAAAAGGCGCAGGCGTCAGTGGCGGATCTAGGGGGAATAAGGGGGCTCAAGCCCCCCCTCCTCCCCCAAATCATCTAAGCGTACTCTTGACCAATCTATTTAAATGGTTAATGAAATTTTATATTTTAGGTAGAGTTTACGGGATTCTGAAAACCCGACTAAACGAATACTAAAAGTTAATTTACTTCTGTTATGTAATCGTAGGCTCATAAATAAATTCCAGTCCATAATTTAATCGGTAGGTACATAGGCAAGCAAGTTTATACAACTGTCATAGTAAAGAAAATATTTTAAAGTATATAGACGTCGTGACCCAGTTAAAAGGGGTCGTGTTATCAGAAAGTCATGAAATGTGATAAATGAACACGCGATACTGAAAGTGCACTTTTCTGTTAATCAATATTTACCTAAAATATAAAATTTCATTGCGTAATCGATCTACTCGTAATCATCATATCGATAAGATCGGTTACGTGAAATTTACTGCGTGAAGAAACTGTCTCAACAATTTTGAAAAGTTTCTGAAATAGTTATCATATCATACCAAACTTTTTAAGAAAATATTAAAAAAAAGAATAGGATTTTCCATGCAAAGTGACCCATTTTCATTGCTGTTGAGTGTAGATAGATATGAAGATACAATCACGATTGCATTTTTTTGGTATCTGTACTGTACGAATTGTGGCATAATTACAAAATTATAATCTTGCATAGATACCTACATATCATACGTGCATATCACAAATGCAGATAGATAATAAATAATATGTAGATATGAAATTAGGTGCACTTGAAGCACTTTCGGATTAAACACATTTTTATTGAAATGTTGCAAAGTAATGCAGTCATTCCATATTAAGAATATTTACTACTTACCTATATCAATACTTTTTACCCATTCAAATAATAGGGAATTATTGAATAGGTACCTAACAAAAACTTCAGAAGGGAAAATATTTGGAATACTTTATTCTATTTTAAATGCCTATACTTACTTGATCATTCGTATGTGTGTGTGTATATGCAGTGCATTTTAATCGCGAGTTCATAACAAACTCCTCGCCTCGGCCTCTAAAAATAATTTTCATCCCAACCTTGCATCTTCATTTTCTTAGTTTCCCCAGCTAATTGTTACAGGCAGATAAGCCGACTCTATAAACACTATAATCCCGGGATAACCCGCGATCCCGGCGTAATCCCGGCCAGGCTCGACGCTGCGGTAGGTAGGCATTTCACGGGAATCTCGGTACGAATTCCGGAACGCTTCCTTAGTGGACTGTTTGCCGTTGTCAGATCCGACACGACTTTTATTTAAATAAGTCGAGACGTCAGGATTAGGTTTACTTACATTTTCGTGTCGTCCAGGAATATACGGATAACATACCAATGCACATTTTTGCACATGCTCTCGGAGGGGAAACATACATAATTCGATATCGTTGAGAAGTGTTACTTTTCCTAAAAAGATGAGAAATTTAAAAGTTAGCAGAATCTTCTACCTTGAAATTTCGTAAGTTTCTTTAAGGTACTACATATTCATAGGACGAAGCTAGTCTACCTTCACTGTTCACATTTAAGAAAACAGGTAAATGAATGTTGAATATATACCTTGTTTATTGTTTCATAAACATAAAAGGTACCTGGTTACTATTTGACCAAGTTTTTACGTTTAATATGTAAGTTCTATTATGTTTCACGGTAGAAAATACAGATTTATTTCATAAATAGTTCTTTAATCCTCAACTAAATCCACTAATGCGTCATCATCATCATACTTTAGCTCAAAACCCTCTGCCAAAAAAAATTTAGTATTGTCGTATGGAATAAAAACAAAATTTGAAAAAGTCCGAGTACAGTAACGTTTTACTGTCTTTGTGATATACTTTCCTCTTGTAACAATGGATATGTGCAACAGAAGCCGCCGCCTTCCCGGCGACAGGAAAGTAGCGCTTTGAACTGTAAATACGGTCTCCCCTGAAGTCACAGATAACCGCGGACTACAGAACATCAAGCTGTCACCGCCACGTAATCCCTTCATCTAATCCAGGATAACTTCATCTACAGGCAAATATGGTGAGATTTCGTAATAGTTTTAAATTCAGTTGTAGCTAATCTGGTCGAGTAGCAGAAGGTAAACAGATTACCACAGTGAGTATGATATCTCCGATAAGACGGCAAAGTTTAAATAAAGAACACGATTAAAATGATGGTAAATTACTGAAATTTAAGTACCTTATAGGTAAAATTTAATGATGGAACTGAGACGAAGAAAATTTTCGAAAATGTAAAACAATGTATACAAACAAACAAAGGTAATGCAATGATGTAAATACAGATTAAAAAAAAAAATACAAGTAATATGAAACCATCATCAGACGATGAGACAAACTAGTGGAATCAGCTGACAGATCAATAAATTTAATTGAACAAGTCATACAAATGTATCTGGCACAACGCATCACCGATGAAATGCGCGGAGCCTTGTTGTAAACAAGAGATTGAATTAATTTCAAATTCACGATAACCAGGTACTGGAATGTCAATGTAATGGCATAGTGAACTTTGATTATTGTATATCTTATGTAGATTGCGACGTATCGTGTTCTACGAACTGTCTAATCGCATCTTAGACTGCCAATGCGTTGGATTACTCATATCACATTGCCGTCTGGCCAGATACGACCACAAACACTATGGCATTGACACTATTTTATGTGATTCATTTACAATATATCGACAAATCGCGGAAAATTTATCTCCGTTGGATATTCATGGCATCCCGACGTGAACAAGTCAAGTTTATTTGAATTTCTTGCCTGTAATTAATATTAAATTACGTACAATTGAGCGTAATTAATCCGTGTCTTAATGCGTATTTTTTGAGGTTTCTCTCTTGTTACCTATCCTTTTATCCATTGCTGGACAAAGGCCTCCCCTTTTTTCCGCCAATCGTCTCTGTTGAGCGCTTTTATCGTCCAACTGTCCATCGTGTCTCTCTATCATTGGTAATTTTAATTAGTAACATTACTAAATTAATGAATACTGCTAAAAACGCACCAAACAGCAAGTAACAAAAGACGATTATCGTAATAAAGAAATAAAGCAATGACCCAGAACTAATGACAAAGATTAGAGACCACAATGATAAGCTATAAGCTGTGAATCAGATTCAGAATCTTGACATAAAGAGAACACTGAAACTGTGTCAATCCTTCCAGGTGAAACATATAACAATGAAAAGATACGTACAGGTACGAGTAGGTACAGAAATAAGGTCATGAAAGTGAATATAGATTTGACGTTATCTTATTATAACGATGAGAAAGAATGACAGCCTATACAATTGGGTCAAGAGATAAATCGAAGGACCGTATAGTGTTTCACCCTCTCATGATGAGAGGAGGCCTATGCCCAGCAGTGGGCCGTTAACAGGCTGTTGTGGTGGTGGTTTAGTGTTTAACAATAGCAACATTGCACTAATTATTTCGTGTTCGCAAATTATACCAAACCACGGAAAACTACAAGTCCAGATAAACTACGCTGAACTCTTGATAAAATTTAGAGTAACACGCCTCCGTCATATATCAAAACGACTTGATAATTTGTCTTTTATGTCTATGACGTAAATCAGTGTGATAGGGATATTGTAAAAAATACAAGTACAACGTCAATCATTGAAAGCAAATTCCAGCTACAATTTACAGATAATTACAATCAAATGTAAGTAATTAATAAAGAAATGAAGTCTCTTTGATACTGCTGATGTTTGTATTTTGTTTTCGTTAAAATCGTACTGTATTTGACATTGTAAAACAGTTTGTCTATCATGTGTCGCTCTTAACGGTTAACGACTCTATTAACCATTTCACCAATGAACTTGAGAATCGATTGACGAGTGCACGTTACTTGCTTCACCGTTACCTTCACTTCTTCAAGTATTTAAATATTTGCACCTACCATTGTAACAATGTTTACAAAACTCACAGCGTTACATTTCTTTTTATTTGCGACATCAACATTGGTAACAATGTCTGGACCACCCAAGCATTTGCTGGCCAGATGTTATAATAATGCAATAAAATGTAGATAAGCTATCAATTCGTCGAGGCCTTGATTTTGATGAGTATGAAACATGTTATTTTATTAATTGTTAATAGCAGTCAATAGTTAAATGGATCTCGTCTGTAGACGCCGGTGCCAAATAAACGGTGGTGTGCTGAGGTGAAAAAACTTTGTTACCATCGAGGCCTTCACTTGGTTTAATCGATAAACAAGGAAGCGGTTATCAGTTTGACCCGTTATACCTACGTATCTTCACTTATAAAATAAAAATGCGGGGAAGCCTGCTCCCGGAAATTCGGTAGGTGATTATTATACTACATAATTACCTAATTGGAAAATTTTATAATTACAGGTTATAGTTATATTCAATACAAAACTGTATCTCAAAAATATTCAAGTCACGCTACTTAAGTCTTAATTAAACAGTGCGCGAGCGTAATGGTACACACACAGTGTAAAGAACCTAACGAAGTCAATCGCGACCCGTTGAAAAGATAAGCTTTTTATAGGTGTCTCTGGCAGCTGTCGAAACAAAAACTTGCACCAATAACACTTGAAATTTGCTTTTATAAACGAAAGAAAACAAACAATCCGCTTGACACGAACAATCAATGATTTAAGGCAAAAAATGCCTTTTAATACAATTTCACGGAACCGATTTCCCGACACGCCGAATTATGTTATTTCAATCCTATTAAATAATAATGAGTGCATGCGTGTGGTATTTTTTTTGCAATACGGAGGGCCTTATGGGTTTTATATTATTATACTTTTACAAAATAACGACTTAATTTGGGAAGGCGCCGCACCGCCTTCGTCGATTGATTTCATATAATTTTCGTTCCGCCTACCTTTTGGATGAATTGCCACAAAAAATAAACTATATAATAACACCGGGTATAACATTCTTGACTTTTTATGTAAAGAGCCGAAGGTGACATACCGATTGTGAGTTTATCTGTATTCATTGAACTTTGAAGTTAATGTAATAGGTAGGTACGTACAGGTTTACACAACTTAGAAGGCGCGTGGATTAAGCAAAAATGGACTCTGCGTCAACGGCTTAAGTGCTTCCCCACGCGCCTTCTAAGTTGTTTCATGTTGTAATCACTCTTATTGATAATGCCAACATTATGATATGTTAAGAATATTTTTTCTAAATATGTTTTAAAACTATCGTGAAAAAGCCAAGTAGTCTAGTTATTTTATATCCGCTGGGAATATACCTTGCAAGAGGAGGAACTCTGTAGTAGGTATAGTGACGTAACGTTAAGTCCATCCCAGTATTTTTTCTAACCCAATGCGAGTAATTAAATTTTCTTATCATTATTTTAAGATCTAATTTTAATTAAAAAGCGCCACATATTTCACGCGGTATTCGGCGGTAGGCGGCGCATCGATTTCGTTGAAATGTAACCACCAGCTTACGAAGAACTCTCATAATGAAGTTAATATTATAAATAACAGATCTACTAGTACTAGTGATGCAATATTAAATCGTTAAATTTAATATTGGCCCTGTAGTTTCTTTTATTGCCTCACAACTAACACGTATGCTAACATGGGCCAAGTGATTAAAAAAGTTTTGTAGCATCAAATAAATGTTTATTCTCACGCAATTAATGTTCATATTAGATTAATGGTTTTCCGGTATCTATGAAAAACATGATTTCATTGACACAATTTATGGTTATCTTCCAATAGGTTCGAGTAGTTCGCCCTATCGCGTCCTTTGTCAGGTTTAAAACAACAAAGATGTAGTGTACGAGATGTCTTACAAATGAACTTTAATGCTGACGTAGGTAGGTACTACGCGTACACTACGATGTACAATGACAATACGTGGAAATGTCATTCTCTTTACTAGGTCACTATTTGCTTGTAACATGAACTCAGTAATTAATTCGCGTTTTACACGTACCTAAGCAATAAAACAATATTATGACGCAAAAATGAACTGTATTACATATTGGAATCCAGAAATCTATTCTAAGTATATCAATTATATTGTTTTAAAAGATGCGTATTCGCTCTTTGCAACTACAATGTACCCAAACATAGAAATTGGTAAGTCAATAAATAAGTAATCTACCATAAAAATAATATAGCTCTAGATAGTGATGTAAAATGTTAAAAAAAGTACCATATATCTATCAAACTAAATAGAAAAAACATGCATTATTACACGCAAAAAAAGTGTAAGCGAAATAAAGAAAGGTGAAAGTTTATTTGCAGAGGTGACTGCTAAAAGTTGCATACTCTTATGACAAACGTTAAGTAATCGGCGAATAATGTTCACTTATCCAATATTTGCAAACATTTGCAATTTCACTGTTTCCAGCTATGAGAAGAAATTGTATTATTTACTACGTTCTATGTACGTGTTAGATCAGTTCCTCGAACTCATTTCATCTACCGTCCACTACGAGGGTGAATATTTATTTACTCTCATTTAAAAAATAGGCATGTATCAAGCAGAGCACGTCTTTCGGCTGATATAATGAAAATAAAATATTATATCATCATCGGACTAGATTTATTTATTAGACTCCCTAATAAGTCTTACGGCTCGGCCACGACTTCGGGCGATAGCGGCAGCGGCGGCCGTTTTACTGACATATTGCGTGCGACGTTCGCTAACCAATGCGCGGAGGACGTCACGATCGCGCAATGTGTCCGTAAAACGCTCACCGCTACCGCCTGTCGCGCGAAGTCGTGCGTGCCGAGGCGTGACAGCTCGGCCTTCAGCTGGCCGCTCCCTCGTAAAGGCTTAGAAAAACACAGAGCCCAGGTAGGTTGAAATATCATTAAAAATCATAATACGTCCAATGCATGACCTGATGATAGAATTTATTTATTAAGACTGAATAAATATCGTAAATTATCCATAAATAGTCATATTGACTTTAAATTCAGATGTCAATGCAACTGCAACATAATTTATGCAACGAGGAAGAACTGCCGGCAATCATTAGGAAGCAAAATACGATTTAATCAAATCCATGCATTTTAGGAAATGATTTTAAGCAGAAATAAAAACGTACCCAAATTATATACATAGTACACTATAATATCTGTTGTAAACGATAAAAATAAACGTGTCATAATGAAATTAGTATTTTAAAAAGATTTCTAAACATGACAATTTATTTAGACATTTTTCAGAACACTTTACAAAAGGACGTTTGTAAAACCCTAATCCAATATGCAATCACGGTCTCCTGCAATCCAGATTTTAAAGAACAATGCGTGAAATAATAGGGTTGTTTTAAACTTTAACCTGCTCTCCGTTAGCCTGTACCTGAGCCTGGTCGTTGACCCTTCTAGTATTGACATATTCCTATAGGTTCTCACGTGTCGCGCCCGAGTCGTAAGTTTTCACTATACGCACAACTGCAATGTGCTTTACCTTTGCCAATGGTATTTACTATTTATAACAGTCCCTATTACTAAGAGGTGAAAGTTCGGTTTAATAAAGAGTTAAGACTTAAATTTCAATTGATAAGTAATGTCAAACATCCTACGGATCTCTGAAGATACAAATATTTGATAGTAGTTGGACATGCGGATCTTTAACGCTGCCTTAATTAATAATGATGACATAAATGATTGATTGCGTTTTATACTCGATATATACTTATTGACTTATTCACCGTGTGTTTTCCTAAAATGATATTTTCAATAGCGTTCAATATTTGCGTCTTGCACAACAAGCTTCTTTTTACTTTGAGAATCATCATAATTTCAGTCGAAAGTCGTTCATTTCTGAAATAATCATTTAGCTTATTCCAAAGATCCTCACAGACTTGTATCAAACCAATTCCAATCACCTACACCAGGTCGTCTATTCATCGTTTGAAGGACTAACGACAACGAGTCATCTGTTAGAAAGAGGTCATTCGTAAATTTACTGACCTTATCAGCTATCAGTTCTGATCTCAATGTGCTATGTTCTGAAAGCAAAAGGCTAAACTGGAGTTCTATCAACTTACGCTGGTCGTTTCCATCGGAGCGAGCCATAACAGTGCCGTTTGGCAACACGTTGACGTAGAGATGCGAGCACTGGCTGTAGAGGCGGACTGACCGTACCATCGATGGTACCGCACCGCTGATCACCACCTAAAACCAAACACACCCTTAATTTTAACGGAAAGAATATGGTCTCATGCAGAAATATAACTTGCACTGCACTCTAACTGCCGTCCGAACCAGAGAGCGTGCATTATTCGATAGCTATACCCCACACTACAGTCATATATCATAGCGGTAAATTGTTGGACAACGTATTCAGTTTCCCATTACATAACAATAGTAATAATATGAGAGTAAAAAGGCTTTTGTGACTTTTCTACACAGCAAATTATGAACCAGTTTCAGTAAGTACGAAATTCCCCAAATGTACGCTGCTTAAAGGAGATTAAGTCTTTGATCTAAGTAGAGACTTCCTTTTAGTATTATAGCGGTTAGCCTAGGGGAGATCCGGGGGTCTGATAATCGCTGGGTATACCGCGACCTTATACGGGCGAGGGGTGGCAAATCACAGGGTGCACGCCACTATCAAAGTGCCATGACATTTGCTCACCCTACACAGCACTCCTTCTTTATTAAATCATGAAGACGACCACAAACTACGAGGAATTGAAAAAAGTCTGAAGAAACTAAATAACTATGCAAGCAATGTCAAACAATTTTATTTCACTCAAACCGAGCACGTGCTCTTGTAGTTTAATATTTGAGTTATGTAGGTGTTTAATTAATAAATATTTGCTGAGTAATAAATCTAGAGGCGAAGTGGAAAAAAACCCTGGTTATTTTATCAATGATATAAGCCGCTCATTGAAGAATGAATAACGTAATTTTAATAACGTTATGTAGTGACGTATTATATGTTAATCTTGAATTGTAAGGAAAGTGTGTGGCGGATGGTCACGCTGAATCGGCGATAAGCGTAATGATTGTAAAACACCGTCTTACGCAGCCTTTAGTCACAAGACGAGTGTAATGCATTCGATGTGCGTCATAGGCTTGATACTGGTTACCCGAAACCGTTAAGCACTTAAGTCGATAAAAAGAATCGATGGGATAGCATGTGCAACATTTCAACATCTGTTTGAGTCCGCAAGGTTTAAAGTTTCATTAGAGTGTTGATCAGCGCATATGCAGCTAAGAACAAACCCTAAATCTAGTTCTACCTTAATGAAGAAGCCAGCCTCGTGATCCCACCGTTGTGTGGTCGATGTCCTATCAGCTAGCGATAGCTTGAATTAGTTTCCTCATTCTGTACTTTCACCGACTCTAAGGGCGCCACCGACTGACATCTCATTACGCAAACTCCGATCACCATCTTGTGAACTCCTGAACTTAACACTGTTCATTTCACCTAGGTATTCATAGCATCCAGTCATAAAATGCTCCACTTATTCAACTTTATTTTCTTTCACGTGTGACGTGAAATACAAAGAAAATATAGTATAGTGTAAATTGTGTCGTGTATTTACGTATCGAGCGCGTACAGGTTTTCTTTAAATACTGTCAAATCTTTTGAAAATTGTCCTAGAGCAACGTTAATTAATTCTACTGAACTAAAACTCAATTTGAATTTACCACTGAGCTTTCCGATGAAGGAAAACATCGTGAGGAAACCTGAGCGCACCTGCGAAGTAATTCAAGGATGTGTGTGAAATCCCTAATCCGCACTGGGTCCACGTGGGGACTTTAGCCCAAACCCTCTTGTGATGAGAGGAGGCCTGTGCCCTGCAGTGGGCCGTAAATAGGCTCTTGTGGGGGTGGGAGAAAAAAATTCGTACCCTGATGTTATTCCCTGTTCATTATAATTAACACTAAAGGACTTCAAGAATTCAATAGTAATCTTACAAGGTTTATAATTATTATTACTAGAAACGGCTTCTAGCTCCACAATAAGGAAACAATCGATCGCTTTAATGGGTCAGGCGTGCTCGGCTAATCCGTCAGACTGAGGGTTCGGAGCGCGCTCGTCGACAACATTGACGCTTATTTCATTTAGTGAAAGCTGGTTATTCTTTGGTTTTTGCAGCTGAATTAGGACCTTTTGGTAGTGTGTGAGCGGTGTCAGATTCAGGTGGGAAAGCATGCTACCGCGTCGCGGTCGCACTCAGTAGTATTGCGTTTCAAGTGAACTTTGTAAACAATACCGGGATTACCTATACTTTTTAACGTTAAAACTTTCTTTTGACTGCTCCTTTATTGTTATGGCTGACGTCTTTGAAAATAATGATGTGAGTATGTTGTAGTTTAATGTTGAACTTGTTCTTATATAGTAAGCAGATAAATTAAGAATACATATGACAATAAATGACGACGTACTAAAAAAGTTGAAAAGTCAAACCCAACTACTAATTAAATCCGCCATGTTGTTTAATGTTTATTATGTACTCGTACCTACTACTACGAAATGTAGCCTATGTCACTCGGACCATAGTAACGATGGTCATCTCTTTCGTCAAAATCGGGTCTGTAGATTAAGAGCTAGGGAGAAACACACAACATACATACCTACATATAGAGCTAAAATCATAACCTTTTTTAGGGTTCCGAAGTCCACAAGGAACCCTTATAGTTTCGCCATGTCCGTCCGTCCGTCCGTCCGTCTGTCCGCACTATTGCTCGGAGATGCTTAGTTCTAGAAAGCTGCAATTTGGCATGAATATACATATTAGTTACGCTGACAAAGTGGTACAATAAAATTTTGAAATATATTTTTTTATAGGGTACCTCCCCTACTGGTAAAGTGGGGATGTAATTTTTCTTGCATACCCCATGGTGTGGCATATCGTTGAATAGGTCTTAAAAAAATATTGTAGGTTTGTTAAAACCATTTTTCGATTAAGTGATGCGTTTGTGAAATATTAAGCTTAAAGTGCTATTTTTTGTTAGTTACGTGTACTCCGCATCGCTTATTAAGTAAGTACTTACCGACTAAAGACACAATAAAATATAAATAGCCTGTGAACTTAAAGATTTCGTACTTAAATCAAATTTCAAAATTACCAATATCAATTCCGATATAAAGTAACATAATCATATAGGTATAATAAAACGTCAAAACAAGTCGCATTTGGAAGTAACGGTCGCATTTTCAAATATAAATGGTATTCATTATGTTAATAGGCAAATGTAATATTTTTGTGAGTTTTCTGTAGAAGTGCGTTATGTCTTATATTGATGATAATGAAGCCGTTAATCCGCGTAATTTTCATGGGACCAGTCACGATAACGTTCGATTTTAATAAACGTTTCAAAGTAACCATGAATTATGTAACACATTTATAATTCTCGCAATACTCATAACATTTTTTATGCTCTTTGATTTTATTGACCGAGCGAGCGATGCTTCAGCTTGGCCAAAATATGTTCGTCTGTCTCGCTTTCAGGATTTTGGATGTTCTCCTCTACAGGTCTTCGCTAAAGCATTTCTCAACCGATTCTCGTGAAGTTTTGTTAGCAGGCTCAAAGATTAAGTAGTTTTCATTTTGTCGATTATATTTTTGGTAAATTTTCAAAATGGCGGAGTTATAGCGTTCGTAATGTTTTAAAATTATTGAAGCTATGCAAAAGTCAGCAACTAGGTACAGCTCTCAGGCCACTAACTTAACGCATTCACTGCCACTTCTTTTTACGAACTTTCGCCAGGTGCCACATCTGTCATTAAGGGAACATTGCAACGCACATGTGCGTTCGAGGCACTGCGGGAAAGTCAGCAAAACGCATATATGCGTTGGTGGCAGTGAATGTCTTAAAGCAGTTAAAGTTAAAATGGTCTCATGTCATACCGCGGCACAATTTAAATCGCGCGCAGATTAAGCAGCTAGACTCTTTTTAACCGACTTCAAAAAAGGAGGAGGTTTTTAATTCGTCGGAATCTTTTTTTTATGTATGTTCACCAAAAATAAATAGTAAACGTGAATCGATTTCGATGATTCTTTTTTTGTTCGAAAAGTGGTACTTTCAAGTTGGTCCCATATTCAGTTCCCATATTTGGTTCAGTTCTGATAATGGGATCCATGAGGAAATGAGGGATCTTCTCGAAATTTGCTAGCACGTAGATGATTTTGGTGTCAATTTCGAAGACCAGAGTTACTTATGTACTTCTATAGTAATGCTTGGAAACTGTAGCCGAAAAAAATAATTAAATAAAAAAATAAAAACCGCGTTCAAACTCCGACAGACTGCGAAGTCGGTGTCAAGTGAACCTACCCAAAGAAATGATAATCATATAGTGAACTTAACATTGACTTCGCAGTCTGTCGGAGTTTGAAGGCGGTTGTCGTGCTTTACCACTATATAAGTCCATTAAATTGCATTGAACTTTGTCTGTTATTTGTAATGTGTAACGATAGCAATTGATATTCTACTACCTTTTGAAAAAAAAACATGTAAGAGCCTCAATTTTCTAATTAGGTAGGTACATATTTAGAAGTATTGCCAGTCCCCGATAACCAATATTGTATGAATTATTGCTTGTCCTTATGTTTCAACTTCTAAGTTCAATTTTGTAAAGTTGTTCTTCTTCTTCTATCTTCTTCTATCTTCACAATTTACCTGCTGTTAATGTTACTCGTTGGCCAAGTAATGTACCTACATCGAATTATCGTTCAGTTCTAAATGCCACGTTGGTGTAACAGGGACCTACAGGGTCCAGTTAAGATGCTATCTCCTTATCGGTGTCACGCCTCGTTTGGCGGGTTAAGCCTGCCACACACGCGCTGATAAGGGCTACGTAATAATTGTTTTCGCAAGATAGCGAAGTCAAACATGTCAATCAGTGCTTCTTTGTTTTTATCATTTGTAAACAGCCTTCCAGTGTCTTGTTCAGTGACGAGTATGAAATGAGTTTGCAAAAAGTACGACGAACGTTTAATTTTATTCAAGTTAATCTATATATAAAACCGGCCAAGTGCGTGTCGGGCCACGCGCAAATTATAGGGTTCCGAAGTTGAGGATGCCCACAGTACCTTTCTAAGACTTATTAGCATCTAGCTAGCCTGTGGTATGACGCGCCCGCCCGACGCCCCTGTCGCTCGAGAAAAATCATCATTATAAGTTGGTCGACTATTACTCGTAAGTTTGTACAGCCTACTTAGCTCTGATAGTTTTCCTTTCAACTACGTTATATATGCCACAACCGTGATTTTTTTCAGCCATCCAAATACCACCATTTAGCTGGCAGGGGGGGGGGACACGTGACTCTAACAAAAAATAGCACTTTAAAGCTTAATATTTCACAAACGCATCACTTAATCAAAAAATGGTTTTAACAAACCCACAATATTTTTTTAAGACCTATTCAACGATATGCCGCACCATGGGGTACGCAAGAAAAAAAAATTACATCCCCACTTTACGAGTAGAGGAGGTACCCTATAAAAAAATATTTTTCAGAATTTTATTGTACCACTTTGTCAGCGTAACTAATATGCATATTCATGCCAAATTACAGCTCTCTAGACCTAAGCATCTCCGAGCAATAGTGCGGACAGACGGACGGACGGACGGACGGACGGACATGGCGAAACTATAAGGGTTCCTTGTGGACTTCGGAACCCTAAAAAACAAGAAACTGACTGACTGACTGACTGATCGATCAACGCAGAGCCGAAACTACCGGTCGTAGAGAGTTCAAATTTGGCATGCAGGTTCCTTAGGAAGCGTAGGGGAGCACTAAGAGAGGGTTTTGTGAAATTCCCATGGGAACGGGAAAAAACGGGAATTTACATTTTAATATTTGTGCGCATACGAAGTTGCGGGGAAAAGCTAGTAATGAATAAATTGACAACTAAGAATTATGCGATCTCAAGAACTCTTAATTATACTCACTATTTCCCGTGCCTACCTTTGCATTGAACCTTTTCCATCACCCATTATCACCAAATTTAAAAAAAGATTATTTCCGGAGATAAATCTGTAGACGTCAGGTTTCAATCTGTCTCCACACAAAAATCACGTCAATCTGTCACATTCGTTTGACGTGAAGGAAAAACAAACGAACAAAGTCACATTTGCAATATTACTAGCTTATACCCGCGACTTCATTTCTTCATTAGCAAAGTGTGTAATTTTGTCAAGGCACATCCAGACTACTTCAGGTTACACTCAGATGTGTATAAAAGGAACCAGAGACCGCAGTACAGGAATCTCCTGCATCAGCCAATGTGTCGGACTGATATTTATAAACGTAATTCCTACAATACGTGCATCAGGATATTTAATAACCTCCGAAATGACTTGAAATTATTTAATAACTTGGAATTTAAGACAAAATTGTCCAAATGGCTACTGCAGAATTGTTTTTACTCAGTGAAAGAATTCATGGAATATAAATGTTAGTATACCTAGTAATGTTTTTCTAATCTGTTATTGTTTATATTATTTGGAAATTATAATAATAAAAGTAGATACTTTCTATATATTGTAGGTAGGTGCATTATAATATTTGCATGCCATTGCAGGCTGTTACTTAGCACTCAATTTTAAGATCTTGTATACGTATTCTGGCAAATAAACAATTCTTGATTCTTGATTCTTGATTATTGATTCTTGATTCTTGACTTTGTATGCGCGGAAACAATAACTTGTAAAATCCCATTTTTCCCCGTTCCCTACGCTCCCTACTAGTATATACCCAGTTTCAGATATCTACAATCAGTAGTTTTGGCTGCGAGTTAATGTGATCACTCAGTAAATTATTCAGTCAGTCGGTAACGGAAGAGTTTTTAGTCTTACTATATTTGTGTTTACCATTGAAATGAAACGGATATATTCATTAAACGCCGGGTCGGTAAGCGGCGACGCTCACGCCTGACTGAACGGGGGATGATATGGGACTGTACTAAAATTGACCATCGAGCCGGAAACAAATAGGAACCTACAAATGGAGTATACAATCATACATAATTAGTCAATAGATTGTTTAGTTTGAACTTGAATTGAACACTACAAAAACTCTTAAAATAGTTAACAGCGGGAACTTTTAATTATCACTCAAACCGTCACCGTCATTGCCTGTCATGGGACAGTCCGTATGCTAACCAAACCAATAAAACCAATTTGTATGTCCATTTATACAAATTTGTATGTCCATTTATACAAATTGGTTTGAACAAAGTCGATTTCGTAGTTTTTGAGATGTGGGATCATTTTGGAATAATTTCGGTAATTACGAAACCCTCATTATAAGCGAGTCAAAAGCGTACTTGGCCGGTTTTATTTTTTAAGCCGTGTTGGCCTAGTGCTTGGCCCTCCGCCTCGCATCCAGAGGGTCGGGGGTGCGAATCCGGCTCGCTCCTCTGAGTTAACTTATATGCGAAATTCAATTTGAATTACCTCTGTGCTTTTCAGTGAACGAAAACATCGCGAGGAAACCTGCACGCATCTGCGACCTAATTCATGGATGTGTGTGAAGTCCCCAATCTGCACTGGGCTCGCGTGGGGACTATAGCTTAAACCCTCTCGTGATGAGAGGACGCCTGTTCCCAGCAGTGGGACGTTAATAGGCTGTAGTAGTAGTTGTTGTATGCGCATAAACATTAACTTGTAAAATCCCATTCAAGTCAGTGGGTGGTGGAGGGATTTATTGGCGATGCGTAAGCATTTCAGCACTATCTCATAAGATGAAAAGTGAACGAAAATCGACTATACTATACAGGCGTCATCATCGCGTTCCCGGTTTAGTGGAAGTAGTGCGTTCCACTAACTAGTATGCTTTTGAAATGACATCAAAGTACACACCGTTCTAATAGAAAACTGGCCCATGAAGCTAATTTCTTCATCAAGCGGCGACGCGGCGCGCGCGCACGCCTACCCTGAACAGAAATCAAATACCTCGATTTTTTCAGAAAGTTACTCTTCTCAATTTTCCACTGTTTTTTATAAAATAGAAAAAATCCATGTTAGAAATTGGTTATGGAATAATATAAGTTTTGGAATTTTTTGCAGGTATTACTTTAATTAAAGTATTTTAGGTACGTATCTTTTTTCGAAACGCCAATCTGACGGGAAAATAAAATGAAATTTTATATAGAACTAGGTTCTGCTCGCGACTTTGTCCTTATGGCATTCGGTTAAAGCCTTAACCGTGGGAACGCGTTTTTCCGGGATACAATGTAGCATGTAGCCTTTGTCCTTTCCTAGGACTCGAACTATCTCCATTCGAAACTAAATCAGTGTTTACGTGAAGAGGTAACCAGACGGATAATATTAGTATGTAAGTAATTGAGGTTGGAAAGAATTAGTTGGACGGAAAGAAATACAAACGAAGAAGTTCTAAGTTTAGTTGGAGAGAAAGGATGCACATTGAACACCATACAAATGGGAAGAGGAAAGATAGTTGGACAATGGGGACTATCGTTTGCTCACCAGTTGGCGCCACTGTTGACTAAGGTCCAGAGGTAGGTATAGGTGTCAAAGGCGACTTTATAAGATCGGCGCCGAAACAAAATTTAAATCTTGAATATCATTAAGTTTATTAATTATAAATAACTATCATCATATCGAATAGATATGCCGCAATATTGTGCAGTTCCGTTTTGTTCGGTTTTTTGTTTTGTTTCTAAGCGTTCAGATTCATCGCCAAATAATCCACATTTGCGATAATTTCACGAAGGAGATCATTTTTCAACAGGTAAATTAAAGAAATTATCATTTATGTCACGAAGCCCGCCACAACCAGTTCACTTTTGAATGTGAATTTGCCTCTAGTGGAAAATTCACACGCGACAGCTTTTGAACGTTATAATGGAAGGTAAAATGGAAGGAAGAAGAAGAAGAGGTAGACCCCGCTTAACCTACCTCGGCCAACTGAAGGCCAAATGCCCCGTCTTACTGTGACCTGAGAAGACGGGCGCAGGATAGAGAGACATGGCGGTTACTCCACCGACAAGAGCACGGCTATAAAGGGTTGAAGTAAAGGAGCGCAATCTTTTAGTTTCAAAAGTGGACACCAAATGGGGTAGGCTGGGGGCGCTGCGGTGGTCACTCCAGTCAAGCCACCTAGGCGGATAGTCTGCAGTAGCGCCTTCAGGTGGCGCTGCTGAGGTGAAAACGCAGCGAAAACGGTTGCGAGGAGAGTGTGTTTTGTTTTGTTGCTTATCAAATCCGCTGGACACGTTTTCAACTGTTTCGCCATATAATATTGCGCTCCTTACCAAGACACATTCCACACTCCATAAGCACGGCTCTTAAATATAAGAAGAAGACATTGAGATTCTTGTTTTAACATGGACACATGAAATTTTGTTAAATATTTGCCCTCCTGTAAAATTTGTCGAAAGTGAGATACTAGATTTACGCATGGGACAGCCACTGCGGTGATTGCTGCGCGTTAGCCTAGCTGAAGGCTGTGATAGGCCTTATTCAATTATATCGAAAATCATTTACGAGTACTAGATATAGATAGGACGTGCGCGGAAATGAAGTGAGACTTGCGAAGTTTTTTTTATGTTTTCAACACACAAGCATTTGACACTAGTTGATGCAGTTCCAATTGGCTAAACAAAATAATAAAAAATAGTTTCTATTCAGGATCACATTTGTTTGCTATCTTAGAACAGAAAGCACTAAATGTTTGATATTTTACAGTTATATGTAGCGCATTTTGAGGCAGAATCTTTGGGTATGCGTATTTTTTAACGAATCATAAAGTTGACATTTATAAAGATTAGAGATGTTATATAGTAAAGTATATGGCAAAGGGAAAAGTATAACTGCATTCTTAATGCAAACTTATTTCAACCTTACGTAAATAAATAAATAAGGTTTTAAATTAAAATATACGTTCATTTCATACAATGTATTAGATATTTTCCCTTAACCCCACACAAATGGGGGTCACGATTTAAGCTCACGGATTTTTAAAACAATAAAAAAAATCCCGCTCAACTGGTTTCCTTACGAAAATTGTTCAAATATTTTTAAAGGTAAACGAGTTCCAACAATAAGCATTTTCAATGTCGCCGAGGCGAAGCGAGATGTTCTCTTATTTATAAGTTATTGTATAATTTGCCAACATGTTTTTATAAAATCGATAAATCATCTGCCACCGAAGTCACGATATAATGACTTGCCACAAACTTGAAAGATAACATAACATAAGGCGAAAATATGTTTTAGCGATTTTTAATACACAGTAAGTACCTATTGTTTTCTGAATGCAAATATCACTTCCCTCCAAGTAATCGTTATTGTTTTCATTTCTTTAAATTTCACATAGTATTAAGACAGTAATGTCGTAGCTATCTATGTTGTTTCGGTGGAATAAAAGCTTAACCCGTATTTGTCTCAAACCCTTAACTAGCATGCTTGAATCAATCGTCCCGTTTTTTTGCATATATCATGTTAGTAAAGCGTCGCACTGTGTCTAGTCGCGCGGGTCACTCGGAAGGCTTACGTTTTCTCATTACGATGGCTAATGCGAATAGAATAGCGTTTGCGATTGAAATTACTAATCCTTGTCGGTTAAGTGACCTTTTGCTTGCGCAATATATCTCAGACGCCATATCAGTGTACTTATATCAATACCAAACACCATTTTATACTGTGTCATCATCATCATCAACAGCCCATAGTAGTCCACTGCTGGACGTAATAGTTAATACTTGACAATTAAATCGTTATTTTTGTTAAAAAAACGTCGTTCTAGTTTAATTATAATATGTGTCTAGGTTTCATTTCAGGCTTCTTATTTCATTTACACGACATTAGAACCGAGTTAAAAACGGAAGAGGTTCTGAATATGTAGTTTTAAAAACTGTCGTGACTTGAACAGACACTATACTTACTTACTTATCAATACGAAGTTATTATACTTGTAAACTGCAAGTTTAATGATTAATATTAGGTATAACTTACCATCAGGAGGCACAATATCTTTGCAGAGACGGCAAGCTGTGGTAACCTGAAAAGACAAGAAAAATCGTATCAATATGAGCTCGATTATTAGGATTTTAGTTATTTGCGGTTTCTCTGGACTGCAGAGCCATCGATTACATTAGCTATTCAGTTGTGACAGTATGTGATTGTAAAAATCCCAGCTGATTCTTAATATAATATTGTTTTACTACTACGGCCTATTTACGGCCCACTGCTGGGCACAGGCCTCCTCTCATCACGAGAGGGTTGGGCTATAGTCCCCACGCGGGCCAGGTGCGGATTGGGGACTTCACACACATCCTTGAATTACTTCGCAGAAGCGTGCAGGTTTCCTCACGATGTTTTCCTTCACCGAAAAGCTCAGAGGTAAATTCAAATTGAATTTCGCACGTAAATAATTTCAGAGGTGCGAGCCGGATTTGAACCCGCGACCCTCTGCATGAGAGGCGGTAGGTCAAACCACTAGGCCACCACATTTTTATAAAGTTTTATTACTCTTAATTGAAAAAATAATTAGCCGTCACTTCACTAAACCTAACGGGACCTATGGATATGTTTGCATGCGCACACGCAAATCAGTTCAATAATATGATACTGATATGCATAATATAGATCTCATACCTAACATCCGCATCCGTAATAGGCTAACGAGAAAATAATTTTACCACAATATTAACTATAGAAAGCAAGTTGGCAATAGGGATGACGACAGGGTGAAGAAATCGAAATTCTAATTTGTCCGTCAGTTAGGTAATACAAAAATATCAGACACGTATTTTTGTTTTATCAAAATAACAAAGAATGATTAAGTTAAAACGCATTAAAGTTGGAGAGTGGGGGCTAACTACGTCACCGTTAGGTATAAATCGTACCTAACCGTGACGTCGCGCGACATTTTAACTCAATATATCTCCGTATAAGTTTGATTACGTGAAAAAAGAAAAAAAACGTGTCCAATACTTTTCAATAATCTTCCTGATAGACTTAGGAAAAAAAGTTGTCGTCATCCCTATATAGCTTATGCGAATCACACCGGAGGTAAGTAAAATCTTTTTTTTATACCAATGGTATAGGCAAACGAGCGCACAGCCCACCTGATGCTGAAGTGGTCACTGCCTCCCATGGACACCGAAATCCTATGATCTCCATTAAGAAACCATAAGATCTCGAATGCGTTGCCTACCCTGAGGCCTTAGATGGAATGCCTATGTGCCAGAAATTTCACCGGCTGCCTCAATATACGGGTTCCTTGTGGACTTCGGGACCCTAAAAAACTTAGTTGGTAGGTAGATATATTCCCTTGAAAATAATCAGTTTCACAAATAAGATTATTTGAATAGGGAGACTAATTTTGGAGAGCATTGGACAGCAAGTAACAGTGGTTGTAGGTACTAGTTTAGTTTCTAGGGATATATCGGAGACCGTAGTTATTGCGGATATTAACCGTTCGGATTCTACCGCGTAGCATGTCTGCTTACCTTTCTTCAATTCATGAATAGAGCGATTATCATTTAACCATGAAAAGCGGAAGTTACATGAAGTCGCACGTAAATAACCATAAGTAGTAAAGAATCTGCCAAAGGACGCCGCGGACCAATAACGAGTCTTCTTGAAAATGGAAAGCGCAAACAGGCGCAGTAAGTTTGTGGAGCACTAAAACATACCAGTTAATTGAGCAGACCAACATGGAAGCGATATGTGAGACAAACTCAACAATGTCGACATAACTGGACAATGCATAATTATTATCCCTTAACAGGTGAAAAAGTTAAGAACTAAAACCTATTATTTTTATGTATGTTTATGTAAATTTATCCTCTTTTGAAGTTTCTGTAGTTTCTTTCTGATATTGATGCACCTACTCATTTTCCTTTCTGTTTGGCCTTATGGTTGACTGGTAGAGAATGCCTTTAGGCAGGAAGTCCGCCACTTGTATACATTTTGTATGTGCAATGAAGTTTAAATAAATAAATAAAACCGGCATACAGTACTCATTACAATCGTCAATCATTTATATTACGTACCTACCTACATATTATTTATATTAATTCATCTTGCACAAACATTATTATCTCCTCTTTCATTTGCCAAAATTTTCAATAAAAAAAGTTTTAATTTCAACGCCACACTTCTTTCGTAGGTTTATACGTAAAATCCACCACGAACCCCATTTTCTGTACTAAAATCAACACAGTTGGATTCTTGGTAAAACATTTACCTAATCATAGTTTTGTCAGGTTGCTTATTCACGAGTTATCGGGAGGATTAGATTATTCTGCTTAATTCTTTGTGATTAAATTACAAGTAAAAACCAATTAAGGAAAATTCTAAATAAATTATCAACTTCCGTGAATAAATATTGCGAAAGTAACTCTGTCTGTCTGTTACCTCTTTCTTTACGCTTAAACGCTGGACCGCTGTTGAGCTCTAAGTCGCGAACTAGTATTTCTTGCATACTTTCCTTATGTAGGGTAGATTTTTTATTAATTTAACAAACGTCATTCGTCAGTTGCACCCACATAGGTATTATAGAAGTAAAAAAAAACCTATTATTAGTCAGTATTCTTAGTACCTACTACGTTTAGTTTTACATAATCGTTCCTATCGCTACTTGTAACAAACTAGACTATCGGTAGGTACGGAGATAAACCACGCTAATAGAAGTGTCACAATCTACATTTTTGTGCGCACGATTACATCTTAATACACTTTTTATATTAAAATAGAGATTTTATCGTTATTTTGCAGACTAATACAATGAAATACTGTGTTGATACGTGCGGGTAGCTAATATGCATTTTAATTCAATATTTTGTTTGACATCCCGTACATACATACGTATGGCTCATAAAAAGATATATTAAAGTGATATTGTTTGACTAAATCTTTCTTTTTCAAGTCCCATTGTAATGAGCTCAAACAATGGTAGACCATTTTTTTTCTTTTATCAGTATAGCGTATCAAAAACTATACGGTGTGAGTAATTTACTAATTTCATACCGCCGGTCAACACCGTGCTTGTTACATTTTCTCATATTTCACTATCTTTTCTGAATACCTATAGAATGTCAGTTACCGCGCGGTCAAAAATCCTGTATAAAACGTTATTGTCTGACATAGTTGCTAAGTGGCAATCAATGGGAGAGTCCTATGTCCAGAAGTGGACTGTTTTTAGGGTTCCGAACCTCAAGAGGTAAAAACGGAACTTATAGGATCACTCGTGTGTCTGTCCGTCTGTCACAGTCGATTTTCTCCGAAACTACTGGACCGATTAAGTTCAAATTTGGTACGTTTATGTAAGTTTGTGACTAAAGACGGACGTGTAACGAAAATAAATTAATTTTAAACATAGACCCTATTTTTGGGGGCTAAATTTGAAAAATTTTTAATGTAGTTTTTCAAACTATATCGTGTGACATATCAAATGAAAGTACTTATATATTTTTATTTCTTTTTTGGTCAATACTTTTCGAGTTATTTAAGAAAATAGGCGAAAAATTACAATTCCCCCTTATCTCCGAAACCATTAAAACAAAATTTTTTGAAAAAATACGGAGGATTGTTATTGACCTATACATTACAGGAAAAGATTAAGAAGTCCATGGTATTTGAAAGCTATCATATAAAAGAGCTTATCCTGTGAAACGGTTTAAAAATGACGTCATTAAAAATAATCAAGGTTCGGAACCCTCTCCACGCGAGTTTAACTGGCTTCTTGGCTGTTTTTTTTTCAAAGAATTGTTTTTTATTTACATTGAAAATACATAATAATATTTTAGGTGGAAACAGATTAAGGTAATAACAATAACGAAGTTGCTGTTAATATCTATTAGGTCCTTACATATGAAATTGGCGTTTCATATGGCAGAAATGAAAACGATTTTTTTTTATGAAACTATTTTTTTATTTAGTCAAAGTATGTACCATGGCTATCTATGCACTTTTGCCATCTCGAAGGTAGTTCATTGATTCCTTTACTAAAAAAAGTGTGTGAGCGAGAATCAATAAAATCTTTGAAGGCCGTTTGGACAGCCTCGTGAGAATTGAATTTTTTTCCTTGCATGAAGTTGTCCAAATTCCGAAAAAAATGGTAATCAGTTGGAGCAAGGTCCGGGGAGTATGGTGGGTGTCGAAGACATTCCAGTCGCAGCTCCCGTAGTTTTGCGGCCGTCAAACGTGCCGTATGTGGTCGAGCGTTGTCCTGAAGCAGCAGTGGGCTAGATCGATTGACCAGTCTGGGTTGTTTAATGGCTAGCTTTTCCATCATCGTTTGCAATTGTTGACAATACACATCAGCCGTGATTGTTTGCCCAGATCTTAAGAAACTGTAATGGATGACACCGGCACTAGTCCACCAGACACTTACCAGTACCTTTTTCTGAGTCAACTTTCGTTTCGGGCAGAATTTGGCTGGTTCACCTGGGTTCAACCATTGTGAAGAACGTTTCCGGTTGTCGTACAAGATCCATTTTTCATCACAAGTAACGATACGATTCAAAATGCCTTCATTATTGTGCCGGTTGAGAAGTGAAACGCAACACTCGACGCGTGTTTCTTTGTTTGCGTCGCTCAATTCATGCGGTACCCATTTTTCAAGTTTTTTCACTTTTCCAATTTGTTTCAAGTGAATCAAAATGGTTTTATCACTCACACCGAAGCCTGCCGCTAACTCTGACGTGGTTTGCGATGGATCTGCTTCCACAATTGCTTTTAATTCTTCGTTATCAACTTGTGTCTCCGGCCGTCCACGAGGCTTGTTCTGTAGGTCAAAATTTCCAGAACGGAAACGTTGGAACCAATAACGTACCGTATTTTCTTTTGCAGTAGCTTCCCCATACGCATTGTTAATCCTACGAGCCGTTTCTGCAGCACTAGTGCCGAGGTGAAACTCATATTCGTAAATATAGCGATATTTTAAGTTCTCCATATTGTGAACAGAACGATGTGAAAGAAAAACAAATGACGCGGTAACAAATAAATTTCGTAATTCGAACACAGAAATACATGGTCTTAAATTTGAAATAAATTTGAATTTGGAATTCCTAGCCGAACGACACATATTTTGAATCAAAGTTGCCAGTTCGCCAAACGCCAATTTCATATGTAAGGACCTAATATTTGATCATAAATATTTTTTTATCAGAAGGCCTCACACTGAACTCAATAGATAATATTAGTTGGAATATTTTTAAGTAATTCAAAGATGTGTGTGAAGTCCCCAATCCGTGCTGGGCCCGTGTGGGGACTATAGCCCAAACCCTCTCGTGGTGAGAGGAGGCGTGTGCCCAGCAGAGGGACGCAAATAGGCTGTAGTAGTAGTAGTAGTATAATATAATAAAAATGAATTGCCGTGTGTTAGTCTGGGTAAGGCTCGAGAACTGTTGGACCGACTTGGTTATTTTATTTTTTATTTTTTTCCCTGTCATTCAGGAAAGTTTTAGAAAGAAAAATCATTCTATGGGGATTCCCTTACATTTATTACGTGATACGAAGTTCACCGGGTCAACTAGTACAGGCTAAAAGTATACAATACATAATCTAATATATAAAATTCTTGTGTCACAGTGTATGTAACCAAACTCCTCCGGATCGGCTCGACCGATTCTAATGAAATTTGGAGTGTATGTTCAGTAGGTCTGAGAATAGGTTGTAAGCTATTTACAACCTATTCTCAGACCTACTGAACGTACCTAAAAAAAAAGGTACGAAGGGTCAGCTAGTATACTATACAATTGAAATATGCACCTTAACTTGATATTATTGACCCTATTAAGACAGGCCGAATATTATAAGAAACTTCCGTCAGATTCTGATCAGATGTTTTCTATCAGGGTGTGGGGTCTAATACGAAATGTACCAATGCACGGCTATCTTCCGGCGAGCGTCAGAATTTTTCAGACAGAAATTTGCTTATTATGTGAGGCCGTTCTAAATGGTAAGTATGGTGATGGTTATATTGAAGGCATATCTATGAAAGTATTGAATCTTTATCGGCACGCGACGCCACTTAAATCAAAACGGCCTTGAGAACGAAATAGTAAAGTGTATAATCATTGTTTTATACAATTCTAGTGTCCTTCACTCAATATGGCGGTCTCCCTTAATTACGAACAGAAGTGAACTTTATTCAAATGTCAATCAAATAACATAATAGCTATTTACTTTACCTACTTACTTATTGCTAAAATTGTTACCAACTTGATATAATTTCAATCTTGTTTGACCGTGTCCGGCTCGCACCTCTAAGTTTACTTATGTGCGAAATTTAATTTGAATTTACTACTGAGCTTCTCGGTGAAGGAAAACCTGCACGTATCTGCGAAATAATTCAAAGATGTGTGTGAAGTCCTCAATTCGCACTGGGCCCGCGTGAGGACTATAGCCCAAACCCTCTCGTAATGAGAGGAGGCCTGAGCCCAGCAGTGGGACGCAAATAGGCTGAAGTAGTGTAATTTATGTTTGATGTAAGTAATGAAGTGTTTTATATCGTCACTTAATTCGTCAATATATAGGTAATATAAGTGATCATGTTCCCCGCGAATTATCGAAACGCGTTATCAATTCGCAATTATACCTGCGCAGATGCTGGCTAGGAAAAATAACAGTACAAAATATCTAAGCAAATAGATAATATATTAAGTGAAAAGATAAGCTAATTCTTTAAAGAGTAAGATTATGGGCTATCAGAACAGTAGGTAGTATTTAATTTATAATACTATCGTTAGTGACAATTAATTTGCAATTAAAACTATTTAAATTAAATACACGGCATTATTTCATAAATATTTTTTGAGATTTAATAAATTCTCTTAGGGAATATAAATTAGGGGATTATGAAAATAATCTTGAAACTGTATTAAAACTTAAAGTGAATATTTTTCGCTGATATTAGCAGCGACAGCGTGTTACCTATTTAAAATGTTGTCAATGTAACGAATGTATCATATTGCAAATGGAACAGACAAAAATAATTACGCATTTATCAGTAATGAAGCGTCTTCAATTGGAAACACTAAATAATAGTCGATTAAATGGAAGATTTCAGGTTGATTTTTTGCCATTATTTATTACACAATCTTCGAATCGATTTATAATGAGATAAGTTTATAAATATTCCATTCATAACATCACAGACATAAAACACGTGAAAATATAAGTGAAAGATAATAAGCGTTTATCGATCATAATCAATCGATAAACAACAAAACAGCACTTAAAAACTGCCACAGACATAACAAACACTAAGATTATTATTTTCTATTTAAATCAAATAAGTACCCTAACTAGCCACCAGAACATAAGATACAGGCATCCAAAAAATGTACTTATATGCGAAAAAAAATTATTGGTCGTCAACTCACATAGCCGAACTTTGCCGTCATGTTGTGTCTCGTTGTATATTATGTAGAACATACATCTAAATGAAATGCTCTGCCACTTATCCTTTAGAAAAACTGAACAACCCACTTTAATGTAACAATTTTTAAACACACGCATTCAAAACACTGAACTGTATACTTTTTACATATACGCAACAATAGCTTTTGTAGTTTCTAAGATTGAAAATACTCGGGAAATTCTGAACGTTCTGAACGGTTTCACTTCACTTTCGTACTCGTAATTTTTCCGAATACGCCCGGGGAAGCCGCGCGATTACAAAAGTGGAACATTTTTTGTTTGTGGAACATTCCTTTGATGGTCTCGTTGGTATTTTTTTCGAGTTTCATGAGCGGGTGGGTTTTGTATTCGCGCGGCGTTTTTTGTAAGGCTTCAGCGCGGTCGACATGCGCGCTAGGCGGCGTCCGGCCAGCGACTACGAGATAAAAACCTCGCTTGATTATAAACTTATAAGCTAAACTTTTTTGTTCGTGTGCGAGCGTGCGTTGGTGTGCGATAGGCTTTTGTCGGTGGTCACTCAAAAGTTTTCACTGGGCCTACTTTGAAAAAATGTGGCTTGTTTTTTGTTTACACTTTACTACCGTGCAGGCGTTTCTGGTACACTATACGACCTAGCCCTGCTTCGATATAGAATTTTTAACTACATAGGCACAGAAAAGAATGTCAGGAAATCACAATTCAGCACTACTGTAAATTCAGGTTTTTCGCAATCCATCAACTGTCAATTGTTTTGTCGCCCAGGAAAGTAAGTATCAGCCAAACTCCCAGCTTAGTTTTGAACATGTACCTACATTCACAAGTGCACCAGCAAAACACGCCTTGGTCCACGGCAGTCCACCTGTGTCGCCGGGCGAGCAATCGGCGCAGGAGTTTATCAAATAGGGCAAGCCGCTGGTCTAACGACCGCACTAAAGTTCCTCAATCCCACTACTACTACTACTACTACTACAACAGCCTATTTACGGCCCAATGCTGGGCACAGGCCTCCTCTCATCACGAGAGGGTTTGGGCTAGTCCCCACGCGGGCCCAGTGCGGATTGGGGACTTCACGCACATCTTTGAATTACTTCGCAGATGCGTGCAGGTTTCCTCACGATGTTTTCCTTCACCGAAAAGCTCAGTGATATAATATAATAGAATATCGCACATAAGTAAACTTAGAGGTGCGAGCCGGAATCGAACCCCCGACCCTGCATGAAAGGCGATAGTTCGAACCACTAGGCCACCACGGCTTTTTTCAATTTCACTTTTCTTCTAATGCAAAAGTAACTCTTTCTGTCTGTCTGTGAACTCTTCACGCTTACACCACTGGACCGATTTAGATAAGATTAAAGATAATTGGAGTCCAAGAGAAGAAAGGACAAAGGCTACTTTATTAACCCGAAAAAATGGATAGTTCCCGCAGGAACGCGATAAACTAATAGCACGCGAGCCAAGTCGCGGACAGAAGGTAGTATAAATAGGTAAATCATAATCATAAAAATTAATGATGTTCAATAGTTTATCCCAAAGAAAAAATTTAAGAAATAGAGGTTATACTATTACCTCATTCAGAGATTGATTACTGAAAAAATACTTGAAATTAGTTTGAACGTACATTTAGGCCGCCATCTATATGTGCGGCAGATACAAAACAAAAGCAGGAACTTGGTTAGAGCTTTCTGAAACCTTTCAGAAAGCTCTAACCAAGTTCCTGCTTTTGTAAACTGTTATTGTCTTGTGACATAATATATTCGATTTGAGTAAAGTCCCTACGAGTGTTTTTGACCGATATAACCGAAACTCCATTGCTGCGCACGCGTCCGTGCGTAGCGTGGCCGCTGTAGATGCATCTATACTTACTTAGGTACATCATACGAAGCGTTTGTGTAATGTGTACCACGTGTCGTAGCTTAACCGTGCGATGCAGTGAGGTTTCGGCCTTATGCAAATACATTACCTTTTCAGTTTTTTTAGCCCTGAACCTATCTAGCTAAGCGAAAAGTAGTTTGGAATAAAATATATTAAAGTAGGTATCATCATTTGCTTGTCCTTTTCCCACGTTATGTGGGGTCGGCACAACATGTTTTCGTCTTCCATTCGCTCCTATTAGCAGTCATCTCTCTACTAACGTCTTTCATACACATATCATCCTTCACGCAATCCACCCACATCTTCCTATTACAGTAGGTAATAAAATAAACATTAAATAAAAACTGTCGAATCCATACTAATATTATAAATGCGAAAGTACAATAACTCTCTCTATGTATGTCTGCC
Source organism: Aethes cnicana (assembly GCA_963971205.1). Classification (NCBI taxonomy): domain Eukaryota; kingdom Metazoa; phylum Arthropoda; class Insecta; order Lepidoptera; family Tortricidae; genus Aethes; species Aethes cnicana. The sequence goes on from OZ020277.1 coordinate 10,745,079, forward strand.
TGTCTGTTACCTCTTCACGCGTCAACCGTTGGACTGATTTGGATTAAATTTGACATGAAGATAGCAAGGATCCCGGGGAAGCACATAGGCTACTTTTTTCCCCGAAAAAACGCATAATTCCCGCGGGAAAAAGCTAAACATGTATAAAAGCGTGTAACTTTTACAAAATGTTTTTTTAGGTGATAATATTTGGTGACAGCGTTTGAGCAGCTGGCAACCCTGCGTGAAATTAAGGTAATCAAAGAAAAAGCAACACTTGGTGTATTTGGGTTACATACGAGTTACGTGGCCAGACCTTAACTTTGAATTAAAAACATGGACTTTTGAACACATTTTTTTTATTTGCCATAAATATACTTAAGCATTAAAGCTTTTGTAACATTTGAAATTAGACTATGGAAACGAGACACAAGAAACTTCAGGGTAGATATGTACATGTATGTTTGTAAGTTCGCTAGGGGTACATAAGAAGCGAATTTCTCAAGTTGCAAAAAGGAAAGAAAATTCCCATGTATTTATACCTACATGAAATTAGAAATTCCCTTTTTATACATATATGTCGAACTTACAAACATTCATGCACCCGAAGTTTCTTACTGTATTTACTGTACAGTAAGAAACTTCGGGTGCTACTAAGTTTATTTTATAGGAGTACTAGCTTTTGCCCGCAAGTTTGCCCGCGTGGAATTGGGTTATTGCGTTCCCGCGGGAACTATGCATTTTTCCGGGATAAAAAGCAGCCTATGTCCTTTCCCGGGACCCAACTATCTCCATACCAAATTTCATCTCAATCGGTTCAGCGGTCGAAGCGTGAAGAGGTTACCTCTGACAGACAGACAGACAGAGATACTTTCGCATTTATAATATTAATATGGATTTAAACCCGAATGCAATTTTTATGGTCCGTCTTCCTTCGACCTTGTCCATAAACAATCAAAATACCAAGTGAGTTCTCAGACCAAACAAATTGTGCTAACAATCTTGCACAAAAACCTTGTGCCAAAAGACACATTTCAATCCATTAGAAACATCTTTATTCTTGACTATTCGCAACTGTTTGTATTACCTATAGCTTGAAAGGTTGTTTATACAATGTACACATCTAAATAAAAAAAGCGAAGGTGACTGACTGACTGATCTATCAACGCACAGCTCAAACTACTGGGCGGATCGGACTGTGGCAGATTAATAGTTAGTATGCAGTAGAAATCCGCTAAGAAATGATTTATGGAAATTCAACCTCTAAAAAGGTTAAAAGGGGGTTGATAATCTGTATGCTCTAACCAAATTCTAAGAGAAGCTAGTTATAAAATATTAAATACATTAAATATAATTTTATGTAGTATCATCGGAGTAGGTAAGTATGTATATTCCTTTGGAGAAGCGAATTGAGTGAAGTGATTTCATATCACTGTCTTGATTAATGAGGTGCACTTATAATTATTATGTTGTGAGTGCTGAAGAAATAAGTTACATTATTTATTATTAAAATTTTAGACTACTTTTAACTGCATCAGAAATACGGAGAAATAAATCACTGGGTCAAGCGGATTGCGGTGTAATTATTTGAAGTACTTCCAAGTTTAGCAGAAATGTTTTTACTGCGGCAACCTTGGCCTATAAACCTCCCATTGTTTTAAAAGTCAAGTCCATTTAATTTAGAATAATGGACTTTAAATAGGTGATTCGGTTTTCAATCGATCAATTGATGTTTTCCCTTAATCTACGATCCAGGAAGTATCCTTGTTCCGGAGTCGTTGACCATACACTGCTTCCTTGTTTAGCTTGAGGACCCCCCAACAAGGTTACTGTGTAAAGAGGACTGTTTTGACAGTTTCGCCTTGACCGTCACGACACTCGACCTTTGAAACAATTTCCTTCATTTCCGACTTATGATGCGCATTGGATTCGGAAAATTTTCGAAATAGGCGGGAAATGAGGCTGCGCGTTTGAGGCGTTTGAAAACGTGATTTCTGACGATATAATTCTTGTACAATAAAGAGTTTTAGAGTAAACATATAGGTATCAGCGAAAAACGTCGTAGGGGATCCGTTTAAGTGATTAAAATATTAAGTGAATTTCTTTATCAAGTGAAATATACGTAAAACAATCAGTCTTATGCCTAAGTGAGGAAATAACTCTTTATTGTACAATAGAAAATGAATACTTACAGACATGAAATTCACAACGATACAAGTTCAAGAGCGAACTTGGCCCTCTAAGGATTTTTATGCAGCATGTTTGATGTTTATATTCACTATTGACAATATGCATCTCGCATGCATCAAAAGGTAATAAAATTCATATTAGCATACAAATGCGGACGCGCTAAGTAATCCTTGATCAATAAACTTTGTAGAATATTTGGACGGGCGTCATCGGCCGGCCGCGAAACAGTGAAGTGCAGTTTCGTGTTTAAGTTAAGTACGACCAAGAAGGTATCAATAACACAAGGTGCTCACTGCAGAGGTCTTAAAGTATGACATGTGCTGTTCAATAATTATACAAGAAAAATATTGCTAATAGCTCTCATAAGTATACGTACGTATACAAAAATAACCCGAAAAGGAATAAGTAAAGGAATATTTATATCATTATGTAATTCAATGCGGGCAACTTACTAATATTTTTATAAATTTCTAGAAAGCATCATACCAAAGGAACCACTTTAAATTAACTATAAAATGGAACGACCTTATACACTACGCAGATTATCGAAAGTTGAAAATTTTTAAGTATTCTCAGCAAGACTAGACAGCAAATCAGCCTTAAGTTTATTATTATTAAGATTATTTTTCAGAAGGATCCCGTTCCTTACCCGCAATCTACTTAATCTAAAAAAGAAACCGGCCAAGAAGCGAGTTAAACTCGCGTGGAGAGGGTTCCGACCCTAGATTATTTTCAATGACGTCATTTTCAAACCGTTTCACAGGATAAGCTCTTTTATATGATAAATTTCAAATATCATGGACTTCTTAATAATTTTCCTGTAATTTATAGGTCAATAACTATTCTCCGTATTTTGAGATAAGGGGGGAGGGTGGTCATTTTTCGCTTATTTTCTTAAATAACTCGAAGAGTACTGAATAAAAAAGAAATAAAAAAATATATTTGAGATCCTCATAAGAAGTACTTTCATTTGATATGTCACACGATATAGTTTGAAAAACTTCATGAATATTTTTTTAGCCCCCAAAAATAGGGTATATGTTAAAAATTCATTTATTTTCGTTACAAGTCCGATTTTGGGTCACAAACTTACATGTACGTACCAAATTTCAACTTTATCGGTCCAGTAGTTTCGGAGACAGACACACGAGTGATCCTACAAGGGTCCCGTTTTTACCTCTTGAGGTTCGGAACCCTAAAAATATTATTATTCCATTGTACAAGTATCCCTTCTCTGTAATTAAAATTGGTGTGTTATTTACCTATTCTGTACAATACAGTGTTACTATACTAATAATATATTACTTGAAAAAATCTTATTGAGGATGGGGTGAACCAAAGGTGAACAATTAGCCCACTTCAGATATTGGCCACTAATTCGCAGTCATCGCTTGACATTGACACTCAATAGCGTCTTTATGCCCTCTGTTTACTCACCGTCATATACGTATAACAATATAATGTGGCATAACGAGCCATAATGACTGCCAGAGTAAATAAACTACCCTCGAGGAGACACTTACTGGCACTTGACCGTGCAACCTTTACTTGGCAAGGAGTAGGTAAGTACGTGGAAAAATTGCGAATATGCATGCTCGTTTGGGTTCCGTAGACAATTTGATAAGGTTTCAAGTAGCTTCTATTCTTTTTAGGGTTCCGAAGTCCATAAGGAACCCTTATAGTTTCGCCATGTCCGTCCGTCTGTCCGCACTATTGCTCGGAGATGCTTAGGTCTAGAGAGCTGTAATTTGGCATGAATATGCATATTAGTTATGCTGACAAAGTGGTACAATAAAATTTTGAAATATATTTTTTTATAGGGTACCTCCCCTACTCGTAAAGTGGGGATGTAATTTTTAGGGTTCCGAAGTCCACAAGGAACCCTTATAGTTTCGCCATGTCCGTCCGTCTGTCCGCACTATTGCTCGGAGATGCTTAGGTCTAGAGAGCTGTAATTTGGCATGAATATGCATATTAGTTACGCTGACAAAGTGGTACAATAAAATTTTGAAATATATTTTTTTATAGGGTACCTCCCCTACTCGTAAAGTGGGGATGTAATTTTTTTTTCTTGCGTACCCCATGTTGCGGCATATCGTTGAATAGGTCTTAAAAAATATTGAGGGTTTGTTAAAACCATTTTTTGATTAAGTGATGCGTTTGTGAAATATTAAGCTTTAAAGTGATATTTTTTGTTAGAGTCACGTGTCCCCCCCCCCTGCCAGCTAAATGGTGGTATTTGGATGGCTGAAAAAAATCACGGTTGTGGCATATATAACGTAGTTGAAAGAAAAACTATCAGAGCTAAGTAGGCTGTACAAACTTACGAGTAATAGTCGACCAACTTATAATGATGATTTTTCTCGAGCGGCAGGGGCGTCGGGCGGGCACGTCATACCACAGGCTAGCTAGATGCTAATAAGTCTTAGAAAGGTACTGTGGGCATCCTCAACTTCGGAACCCTATAATTTGCGCGTGGCCCGACACGCACTTGGCCGGTTTTTTTTTCTTGCATACCCCATGGTGCGGCATATCGTTGAATAGGTCTCGAAAAAATATTGTGGGTTTGTTAAAACCATTTTTTGATTAAGTGATGCGTTTGTGAAATATTAAGCTTTAAAGTGCTATTTTTTGTTAGAGTCACGTGTCCCCCCCCCTGCCAGCTAAATGGTGGTATTTGGATGGCTGAAAAAAATCACGGTTGTGGCATATATAACGTAGTTGAAAGGAAAACTATCAGAGCTAAGTAGGCTGTACAAACTTACGAGTAATAGTCGACCAACTTATAATGATGATTTTTCTCGAGCGGCAGGGGAGTCGGGCGGGCACGTCATACCACAGGCTAGCTAGATGCTAATAAGTCTTAGAAAGGTACTGTGGGCATCGTCAACTTCGGAACCCTATAATTTGCGCGTGGCCCGACACGCACTTGGCCGGTTTTTTTCATTTAATTTATTTATTAGATATTCAAGAGAAGCTTTTTCTGCCAACAAACTGCTCAGCAGTTTGGCAGATGTTATTTGTAAGGAGCATGTCACAAAAAAAAATACAATCGTCAGTTATTTAAAGTCGATGCTTTGGGAAAGCGCGATAGTTAGGTTCTTATAAAATGTGTTTTTATTACCTGTAACTATTTATTACAACATAAATGATTTATTATATGCCATGCAAAGTCGCGAAATTTGGGAAAGATATCAGGAAAATAAATTTGACAACACCGACCGATATGACGAACTGAGAAATTTTGGTGTAGGTAATTAAGAAATCTATTTAGTTATGTAATGTGCTTATAGTAAACTAATACACATTGGCTAGGCTATATCGAAATTTGGATTTGAAACAGCTACAAACAGAACAAAATGATCTTCCTTACGAAAACCAAGTGTGTTTATGTGATTTATGTTTGTGTGACATCGGATAAAACTCCGCACGGATTGTGTAAGTGCTAAAACTAGATACATTAGTAAATCAGGCGTCGCGGTGTTTGTTTGTCCGAACAATTACACACGCGAGGCGCCAGTCGACAAACAAAACGTACGGCAAACTTGTTAGCTGCGGAGTTACAGCAAAAATTAATATCTAAAAGATTACTTAGCTGGTTCCAGAAATTAGATTTACTGCTGCTCTGTGAAGGAAAACATCATGAAATGTGCAAGCATCTGCGTGACATGCGTGAAGTTCGCTACCTGCACTGGGAACTATATCCCAAACTCGATCGTGACGAGAAGAGTAGGTACTGTAGTGGAAGGTTTTTGAAAAAATAATTTACCCGACTGTAAACTTTTGATGCCAATATTTATTTTTGTAATACGTTCATTAAACCCTTTATTTCGATACACTTACGGCTTAAAAAATATATATTTTGTAACGTTTAAAATGCATCCAAAAGTCAGCCATTTTGTTTTTTGTGCTATTTTGATTATTTATTTATTTATACATACATACCCTCGACAAACATACCCTCCTTCTAGCGCAGTCGCAACCAGGATTGATGTTGGAAAATATTATTGAGGTTTTGGGGAATTCGTTTCTGAACCTGATGGCTCTAAAAAATCAGAAAAGCGAATTTAGATTAAATTTTAGACAAAAAGTAATATTTTCGTGATTGAATAAGTATAAAATGAAATACCATGAAGCTATCTTATATGCTTAGATAGATACGCGAATTATCTTTAAATTGATTACCGTTCTGAGACTCAAGAATTACAATTATTATTATCACATTATCATGTCGCATTGTTGTAATTTTATCGATAAATTATTTCATATAGGTATGGCGCCAACAATTCTTATCTCTAATCGATGCACTCGATAGTGAAATACCTAGGGAAGTTTATTTTCTACCAAAGAAAATATTGACTCCCATGGATCTGTCCATAACAAACCACTCCACGCTGAGTTCATATTAAAGCGTCAATTAAATAACTAACAGATACCATTGCATAATCTAACCTATAAACGTTCATCACACTTAGAGCATGAAAAAATAACAGCATCAAGCAATAAAGTATTAGCGCAACTCATCTTTTAGATACCATACAATTTATCAAATGCATAGCGTAAACATTTCTACTCTGTGGCGTTGGGATGACCATGGCTCATTCGAGTGATGTCTATGACGCTTGTCAGTTTGTCACATGGCATCGAAGGGCCGATGACCGCTTCAAAACGTCTGGTTCAATTGCTGAAATCAGTCAGACGAATTACGACGCTATTATTTGCCGGCGACATTGGTTTTATATTTATTTGTCTAGTCAATAAAGGCTGAATTGCCACTCCATCTGAATTAGACATGTACCTCATTTGTTAGAGATGCCGAAGTGTGAAGTTCGGGTCTTAATTTTAAGTAAACTTTGCGAGACGTTTGACATGATGTGGCTTACTTTCAACTTTGTTGCTACAGTAGGTACAGTCAAGGGCATTAATATGTATACACCTTTGAACCTTAACACAACGGAACAGGATGCAAAAGTGTACACATATTAATGCCCTTGACTGTACATATGTTTTTTTAATAATTGAGATGAAATGTAGTGGAAGTAGTGTAACCATTATACAAGCCAAATGTAGGCTTTGTTCAATTAGTTATCGCGTCGACCTGTGATTGCCTAAGCTGGTCATGTAACAAACAATGCTAAAACACTCCAAACTTCAAACAAATGATTAAGGAATACATTACCTAACTCTAGTTGGTCGTTTAGCCATATGTTGAGTAATGAACCTATGTACTTACTTTTAAAAATGCACTTGGAGGAGGTCTCAATTTGTTTAATGCAATAGAATAGACAAGCAAGTATAAGTACTTGAAGTGATTAAGCAAAAATGCATTGTAGGTTATGAAGTTACATTTAATGACAAGCTATAGTTTAATAGTAGATTGTACAACAAGAGCATAAAACAAGCCATTTTACCCGAGATTTACAGATATACACCCGAGCCGAGAGGCGAAGGTGTATAATAAGTCAAGGGGAAAATGGGTTTTATGCTCGTGTTTTACACTCTGCTTTTCACTTCGACTGCGAGGAAATTAAATATTATTAGAAAAGAACACATTCCGCAAATGGCTTGGATTTTGCGGAAATATATTTTCAACTAAGTTTTTAGCGTTTCTCTCCATCGTAGTATTATTCGGTGAAAGCACTATTATATCATCACTACTCGATGATGACATCTTTGAAATTAGAATTAACGAAATTGAAAGAAATTAAAATAAATAAATCTCAACGCACCAATTTTTACCAATTCAGAACAAAGAATGAATTTCCGCCATTTCATTTTTTTTTTTAATTTTCAGCAATGTGACGTTTGACTTAAGTCACGCCCTGTGTAATGCCATGGTTATGTTTTTTTTTGTTTGATTTTCAGGAATACACACACCTTTTCGTCGTTAAATTTTTAATTATTAATTTGATAATCCATACTAATATTTTAAAATAGAGAATATAAAGAATAAATCACAAGAAAAAGCATGTTTCATGTATAAGATTTTATGAAGCTTAAAAGTGTATGTGGCTGTATGCCCTCATCTTCTTATCCTCATCGTCTTAGACGAAGATTTTACTTTATGCTCTAGAGCCTAAAATTTAATTTTATGCAGCCTTCTGTCAGCCTAAAGTACAACTTTACGAGCAAGAGAAGTGAAAAAAATTTTTTTTAACATCTAAGGGAGCCGGAACAATTTGAACCTGAAGCTGCGACAGAAACATTCAAGAAAGTATAATGACGAACCAAAGTGGATTCCAAATGCAGTATCGATATCGTTATCGATCGTTTAGCGAGTTAGTCATAGTAATCGCTATTTCAGAACTTAATAAGCGCGACGACTCCATCCTTACATCGAGCTCCGTATATATTTCGATGCAGATGCCCTGAAATCGAAATCTTCCATCAAACCATCTGGCTGAATGAGAAGAGCACCCGGTTCATCAATACGTCGGAAACTTCAAAGAGCAAACACGGGGTACATGGTTAGAATCATTTTTCGTATTTGGCATCATGTATGTATGTGAGTTGTTACATTTACGAGCACGTACCTATGCTATGTGAGATGTAAGACCGGTCCGAGTTTGTTTTACTTACGGAACCCTTTTCTGCTAATCCTATTAGTAATCGGGTTAATGGTTTAAACTGATGGAGTGTTTTGTAGCTCGCTAACGGGGTTTCAAAGACTATGCGGAAAACAAACAGTAAAATATTTGGCAAATTCATTAACTTTAATCGAGGTTCAGACGCATTACACGTGTTGGTCCCACATAGATTATTAAACAGCCAGATTTTATATAGAAACAGCTTAACTACGCATACTTACACATATATAGATGGTTATACTTAAACAAGTATTGAAAAACTGGTTTGACCTTAAAAAACGCTCATAGGAAATATCGGAACAAAAATTAGGAAGCCTATGTTTTTCTAAGGTCCCGAACTACTTCCATGACAAATTTTAACCAAATCGTTTCGAAGTGAAGGACTTTCCGAATAATATTATGCTTTGTAGTACAACACATACGTAGCATAATACGTAGTATAATAATGCGTGCTACAAAGTTTGTAGCACGCAATTTCTCTCAACACGGTTACTAAAAAGCTTGGTGAGAATTTTCCAATTCTGTACAATTTTACTCACTAATTAGCATTTAAAGGTCAAGCAGAAACTTCTAGAACATTCATAGTTATGTTTCTCCTTCGCTCAAGCGTAGGTAGCGAAGATCCGTGCTAAGTCGAATCCCTTATACCAAACTACTCATTCATTGTATGAAGTACCCGCTCTGCAAACAGTGAGTGCATTGCGGCGGAGTCGGCCTTTAAGTTGGATGAGGAAAAGCTTAGTCAATCACAATGAATGGTTCTGTGAAGTGCAATGTAGGTTATGATGAGAGGCTGGACGTAAAGCTAAAGGTTGAGGTTAGTTTTCCTGCTGTAATTATATGTAGGTGTTGATGTAGTAGAAAACAAAGTATGTCGGCCAAATCAAAAGCATCACATGACAAATCTTTAGAATTATTGCTAATACATAATTGAATTATGCTGATAAAGTATAAACGTCACATTCCAATAACCAAGTATTTGTAGCCTTAAGTTAATCAGAATATTCCATTAACTTAATCAAAGAAACCGATCCTGTTTCAGTGGTTACCAAATTAAGTTACTGTTGTTGTAGATTGGCCATATACTTAATGTCGTTCTTACATAATAGTGGTAGTGTAGGCACTTGTCTCTCCGCAGCGCGCTCGGTCGAGGCGGGTTAACCCAACAATTAACAAGCGTCCAGTCCAGACACTTCAGATTCATAAAACTGCATTAGCACCTGCTCACCTTTGTCTTTCCAATACCACTTTACCTTCACCCCTAAAACCTACTCCGCCACATACGAAACACGGACTCGGCAAAGATGGACCAAAGTTCGTTGCTTTAGGAGGGCCGAGATTTAATTTTACGTAAACCCTAAAATATTTCAAAAGCAAACACGTTACTGAATCAGTATTTTTTCGAAGGGGTCATCGTGTGAATAAGAAAACAAAGTTAAACAAATTTTCCTGTGTATTCGTTGTCCGGCATGATCTTGATCATGAATTGAATTAGAGGTATTGATCAATTAATGGATTGATAATATTAGCTTACCGCAATGTTGTCTAGTATGTAAATAGTACAAGTGACCACAAAAATATTTATTCGCCTGCAGATGGCATTCTGAATGGGGTAATTAGAAACTACTTTCCTAGGAGTTCCAAGCGTAAATGTCACTGGTGAATATTACAGCACCAAGTTATCATTAAAACACGTACGCGAGGAGAGTAAGAGACTGCCATAGCAGTTCATTTGCACTTCGACCCATAGCTAGTCCTGGCACATAAACATTTTGCCTACATAATGGGCCATCTGGAATTCTCTCGGCCATTTACAAACATTTCGTGTTTCGTTGTAGTAATTAATGCAAGAGCACGGCCAAACCGTATACCCACTTAGAACCTCCACATTTTCATACGTGCCATGTCGAATTCGTTAATTATTATGCAAATATTATGAGTAAATAAAGCTCGTGCACTTCTTTTATAGGGAAACCTATATGAAAGCCTCGTTAACAACTTGTTAAAGACACATTCCTTAGCCGCAGTCCCGAGTCTAACCGAACTATCTTTGGTGGTATATTGCTGGAAAATCAATATTATGCAACGACTGCGTATAATTTTCTAACAAACACAAAAGTCGTGCTGTGCAAATACCGTGTTCCTGATGGACGAACTTCAAGATATAGAAGATATAGTTATTAAGATGGCACCGCGCGACCACACGCCAGTCCAATTACGAGACGATCACCGACGCAACCACAAGGATGCACGCGCGTTGTTGTAATATAGGTATATATCTTAAATAGGTAGATCTACACGTGACACGTTTAATTGTCCGACGTCACATAGAGTTGTATGTAATTTCTAGGATCAAAAAAAGGATATATTTTGACGAACCGCATCATCCAGCAAGGATTTAGAGCCAATAATAACAACAATTAAAATAAACTTACGTTAATCCTCGAGAAACAATACAAACTCCATCGTTACCACTATACTATACCTATACTATATCGTTCGCACTATATTTTATGTGCGAAATTCAATTTGAATTTACCACTGAGCTTTTCGGTGAAGGAAAACATCGTGAGGAAACCTGCACGCATCTACGAAGTAATTCAAAGATGTGTGTGAAGTCCCCAATCCGCAGTGGGCCCGCGTGGGGACTATAGCCCAAACCCTCTCGTGATGAGAGGAGGCCTGTGCCCAGCAGTGGGACGCAAATAGGCTGTAGTAGTAGTATATTTAATACCCGGAATGACGTCAACATTTTATAGCGAGCTTTTGTATAATAATGCATAATTATATAAGATACTAGCTTCTGCCCGCGACTTCGTCCGCGTGGAATTCGGTAATCGCGTTCCCGCGGGAACTATGCGTTATTCCGGGATAAAAAGTAGCCTATGTCCTTTCCCGAGGAAAATATTTGGAGTCCCGAGACTCCAACTATCTTAATACTAAATTTCATCAAAATCGGTCCAGTAGCTTTCACGTGATGCGCGGTCAAATAAACAGATAAACAGACAAACAGACAAAAAACTGTTGGAATGTGATCTGTTATCGATACTAAGTATTCCCAGCCAACTTTTTTTCAAATATCTCCCATTTACAGACTTTCGACCCTCTTTAGCTTTACTATGTGTATAGATAGAAGATAGATTTTCGTTATATAACCGCTACATGTACCTACATATAGTAGCACTGTCTTAAAATGAGCTCACCTCACGGTATGGTTTTTCCAAATATCTCTAGCAGAGTTTAGAAGTATTCGCTTCTTCCTTGTATATCTTACTTGTTTCTATAGAGTAGGCAATAGAGTTGCTAATACATAAAAAAACGTGGTCTTTTTTACGTATAAAACAACTGCGGAATAAAGTTTAACCTTAAAACATTCCTAAGAACTTTGAAGTGGATTGTATTCTTCCAAACCCTTTTTTCAAAGTAGGTACTACAAATAATACGCAATACCGTTAGCCTTCAGTAGAGGACTGCCCACGCCATAATAAAAACATACAAATGTATGGAAAATTTCAAATCAACTAACATTTTAGCGTCATCTACGCTGAATGATTACGGACATAATTCCTTAGATGACGTCGTTCAAATTTACAAAGTATTGTGAAAAAATTTTGGGACCCGCGGCGGAGAGTGCAATTCCTGTATTTGCTGACGTACATTCCGACTGTAAGGGATCCACTACCATGTCAATAAAGAATAATTACGTCGATTATGTTGCAAGATCATAAATATAATGCAACTTATAGTCCTGCCTACAAACTAGCATAATTTTTATTGTTTCTGTAATTGTTTGTAATAAACTTGAATATTTAAACCAATTATTTAAAACAAAAATATTGAATAGATAAATTGGTAAGTACCGTACCGTCATTTTGTATAGTACGATATCGTCCACATAATGTCATGCCCTGACGAATATTTTAAGTGTTTGGAAGTAAGGAAATCTTAATATTAAGCCTCCAATCCAACCTGAAATACAATTGAACATGCAACCATCGCTTGTCCTACGGTCGTAAGGCGCCAACACGCATGCGCGTGGGCTTCTCCAAGTACCGAGTATCTCTAATGTTTATCTCAACTACTCCAGGACCAGCGTTTAGTGGTAATGGATGAACTTGCATTGCTCGAGTCAAGTTGGCAGTTGCATTTTATTGAATGGATAGAATTATCGTGGAGGAAAGAAGAAGTTGAAGAGCTTTAACCTCGTTGCATCGTCATTTTTGACACTAATTATATTGTGCCAACTTTTTAGTATTATGAGGACCTAGATTAATAATCGGAAGGCGATATAGAAACTGGATATAGAATTTCTGTTAGAATTTGTTATTAACGCCATCTATTGAAAGTGATCTAAAATTGGTTTGCTTATCATTAAGTATTCCCCTTATTACTAAAATGCTATCAGTAAACTGTTACAGACCGTTGGTTCTACTAGGGCCTGTTTCAGCGATAAAGGGTTCGCGGAATAAATTACACCGGAATGTTTATCGGAAGATAATGACTTCGTTGCGGCGCAATAGAAGTAACGTCATTTTTCGTTCTCTCGACATTGTTTAGTAAACTTTGACCATGAGGTATAATTATTTTTGTTTTATTGTACTATCCTATTACTTACGATTTAATGTTGGCTTCACAAATAGTTCTTAAGATCAGATGGAATACCATTTTATTCAAACAGTTCAACTTCATTCGTCATTTCTTATTCTTGTTGGCAAGTATAAATACGTTATAGGTACTCATATCTTCTTTGACTTTATCTGTTCCGATGTGATTAAATATTCTTCAATGTGTATATTTAATACTCAAATCAATAAACTTATCCGTCGCTACCTGTGCTTAATAAATAAACGTTACAGAGGCTTCGTAATAAATTGGATTGATCCGGTCTTGGCCGAGTAACGCGTGCTCACCTACATTTCACGTCACGCGAACTGACGTGCGATTTATAGCCTCGGTATTTTGAACAATTATCCTTTGGGGAACATAGCTCGCAGAACGATAACTGTGATGGCCGATGGGCCCAGAAAGTTCTCGAATGGCGACCGCGCATCGGCCGATGAGCCGTCGGTAGGCCAGCATTCTGGAGCTACGAAGAAGACTGGATCATGGAAAGTAGTAGTACTACAGTGGAAGTGACTGGCATAAAACGGATCAGAGTGGCGAGCTCTAGAGAAGGCACGACTTCCAACAGTGTCATTGGAAGTCTTTCGGCTGACAGGAAAATGATGATCCTTTGCACGCTGAAGCTAAATTCCAAGAAGTAAACAGTCATTGTCGAGGTATCGCAACTGAACAGACGAAACAAGTTGATTGTAAATAGGATCCGCCACAAAATTGATTTTATAATCACCTATAGCTAATAATTCTTAACGAGCTGTTTATCAATCTTCCAAATTGTATCTGACATAAATTAACCCATTATAAAGACAGAAATTGAACGAGTTCACAATAAATACTGGAATCGACTCGTCTCCATCAAGAATGATATAAGGATGTCATAAATTTTAATAGACCCGGTGAACATAATTGGCTTTGATTGATTAATAAGATACCAATATTTGATTTCACCAATGGATTTCCATATAGATCCCGAAGATAGATCCACGCTTGAACCGCTATATTGTAAACGCAGAGTAACTTCATTAATTTCTGCTTTATGGCAAAGCAGTTTAGAATGTTGTTATTTTCCAAGCAGGTTTTCCATATATTTTTGTCTTTTGCAGAAATATAAATCGTGGTTTTAATGCAAATTATGCTATTTTAAGTTACGTCTATATTATAGAAACGACAAATAACCTTGAAAGATAAATCTAACACGAAACGTGTGAGCTAACCATATATAAGTTAGAGAGACTTTTAGTATCCGTATCCACGGGGTCAACGACCAAATATGTGTTTCAGAGTTACAATATTCGCAGTCAACTTGACACTTTGCCTGATTAGTATAAGCAGTTAGTCAGAGCAGTGGTTATTGTGATAATCGCCCAGTTTGTGGTCATAACCAAGAGTTGTGCAGTTTTGATTGGAAGAATATGTAAAAATCCGTTCTTTTGCATATTCATAGGGGACCTTGACCAATAGATTTGTCTGCAGACGGTCCCTCGTGACGCGGCATGCCATGTGTATGCTAATTACAAATTTCTTTAATACCGTACAGGTAAGAGTTAGAAAACACAGTTCACCGCTAAAGTAACCAATAAGTACCGGTGGCTTAAAAGGGTCAAAGTAATTCCAGTTGCAAACAATAAAAACCAGCTTTCGCCTCCACTTTTTTTTGACAAAAACGATGTCTTTGCAATAGTGCACACGTAGAAAAGTCGAATGCCATTCGATACGAAATGTTTTAGCACTATTTTCCCACGAGAGGAGAAATTATGTAAATTTTATAGTAAAATACAGAAGTTAATGAAATTTGACAATAGTGTGAAAGTACGATAAAATAAACGATTATGATAACGCTGCGGAGAAGCCCACTGCGCGCTGTGAAAAACGGGCTCATAATTGTCGAGAAAATAAAAGAATTTAAACTATCCAATAAACTTAAAACGATATTTGGTGATCAAGTCAGAGTTATCGGTCATAGAAATCGTAGGAATGTAATATCGTAACTCAAAGCGAAAGATTCTCTAAACTAAAAACGCTACAAAGATGATAAATAAATTTCTCATAGGGCCTTCGCTTTCTTTGGCCTCAACCCACTGAGGAATATATGTCAACGGACTAGTTTAAGGTCTCAAGATAAATTTACAAGTGTCAAATTTTCGGTAGGGAAACATTTTTAACGTTGACATCGTTACTTCCACACTATTGTTTTAATTGATAGAGAAAGTTAGATTTCGATCGGAGCAGATGACACCTACACAAGATCGAAACGATTCATATATAAATATTGCTTAAATCATTCATATAACCATATTTAGGAACCTTTGCATGCAGTTTGGGTTTGCAAATTATAGGATTATCCTTAAGTTCAAAACATTAACCTCGATTCGTCAAGAGCATTTCAACAGATCTAAAATGATAACATAAAACTCGATATCTTAAATGCAGAAATATAGATATGATAAATATAAATAAATAAATAAATAAAAATAATCTTAAATATAGATATGGAAATATAGAATTAAGATATGATAAATTTCCGATGAAGGTGCTAATGGCCAAAAAGTAACAAAAGTATACGATAATTAATTATATTGGACGGGTCATTGCAAATTCTAAGGATTTGTATATTTTTCCATATCGCCAATAACTATTTGTCGAAACAATAATTTACTGTATTTTTATGCAAATGCCAAGACTAGTAGGCGACATAAGCAGGTTTTATGGAATTTTCATTAGGTTTTTTTATTGTTTTATTTCACGTGTCAACGAAATGATAGGTGTATTATCCTTGAATTTGACATATTGATTAATTTACTTATGATCGATAATGAGCTTTAAAATAACATATTTTTACTGAACGTCAAATTACCAATCCAATGCTTTAAGAGTTCTGTTGAAATCAGTAGGTACATTTTTGCTAACTCCATCGAGTCGTACCTCCTGAAAAATACCCCCGCTTCATGCATCGTTAAGAAAAAACGCAAGTTTGCCACGCTATTACATACATTTATGGTAAAGAGCTATATCGGAATTAGGGTTACCCAACAACAATAGCTTGACTGTGAACATAAATATGATTACTGACGTCTCATAATAGTTTCAAAAGCTTAGCACAAACGAAGTGATTAAGCGCTTGAGATTCGCAAGGACCCGCGTCTAGACTCTAGACACGGCCCACGGGCACTCCAAATGTTTTGAATAAACATCGAGAACGCAAGTACTTTATTTTTTACCATACCCACCACGAAGAATGCCGGACGTCTACAATGACGTTTATGCTAATAAAATCTGTAGGTATAAATTTGTGATGGACAAAAAACAACGGACAATGAAAATCGTGTCTAAATATCGTAAAATCACGTGTAAATTGGCATATTTGAAATCAATATTCTGAGTCGTTTGGATCAATTTGGATATTTTATGTGGTTGCTCCTTTTTATTCGTAGAGACGTCTACGCTTGGCTGACGGCTTCTGTGGGCATGGTAAGTGGTAACAGATGACAGGCATAAGCTAGTAGTAAACGAAGATACGTGGAAAGTTCTCGAGTGGCGCCCGCGAACCGGGAGACGAGCTGTCGGTAGGCCTCCAACAAGATGGAGCGACGACCTCGTGAAGGTCGCGGGAAACCGGTGGAAGCAAGTAGCACAGGACCGGTCTGAGTGCGAGCCTTGGGGGAGGCCTATGTCCAGCAGTGGACGTCTTTCGGCTGAAATGATGATGATGAAACGAAGATACTATTGTTATTCCGACTACCACTGAGCGATAATGGTAATTTTAAGGCCTTCCTGAAGGAAAGTGGTTATAGCCGCCTATACATGGTGGGTCAGAAAATATGGCAAAAAATTAACCCACGGTATCGGCTATCGATTCTAAGTATATTGTATAGGTCTTTAATTTTTTTTGAGTTGGTAAAAAAATAATATTTTGTATAGGATTCTGGCGTCGCTCACACAACCAATCCCATATACAATATTTTTTTTACTAACTCAAAAAAAAATAAACACCTATACAATATACTTAGAATCGATAGCCGATACTGTGGGTTCATTATTTGCCATATTTTCTGACCCACCGTGTATATATTTGCAATATCAGAGGCGTGAGGCAGAAGAATAATTTACTTAACAATAAAATTAATCAATGCATTGCCGATCTTGAAGGGTGGCAGGTCTTTAATGTCAAAAACAGCGGGGCTACTTTGAGACACACTTGAGAACGGGAATAGCATACAGACGGGCATTATCACTGCTAACTCCTAGCTTCTGTGGGTTTTTAGTCATTTTCCGCCCATGTGTAAAAGTATTCTTCCTCCGCGGGAAAGAGACAAATATTCAGTAGCATATCGTTGTGTTTACGTAAGCCTATCCATTAAATTGGTGGGTATAGCTTAACAGTACCAATAATTCCCATAAAGACACACCAAAATTGAGGCCTCAATCACTCCGAAATGCTTTAAAAGCCACTTGATATTCATGACGCGGCACCCGTGGCGCTGACTTGGTATTCCTGCGACATCATATCGACGATTTGGTACAGATATCAATTTGTAGTTAACTACGCTATTGGAATATTAAACTGAACCACATGACAGATTAAGCAAATTCGGCGCGTACGCACACGGTCAAAATGTGAAGTCCGACCGATATAGTTTCCTTTGAATGTTTCATGTTCAAATGTTCCAATATGTAGGTACGTATTAAAAATTTAAATTTATTCTTTATCAGCTTCTGGCCGCGACTTCGTGCGCGTGGAGTTCGGTAACAGCATTCCCGCGGGAATTATGCTTTTTCCGGAACAGAAACTAGCCTTAGCCTATAATTAACCCGTACCCCCATACCCGGACATACATACATGCATACGGTCACGTGACTTCTACAGACTTAGTATTAGATACTAGTCCCATATAATAAGCATATGCAGCTATTCTGAAATGATGTGTAGATAGCCTTTGTGGCAATTGAGTTCTATTTAGACTAGGTAATTATACCACACGGCGGGCACGGCTTATAAAAACACGATTTCGAACACAATTCGAATGAAGTGTCAATGCTTGCGTGCCAGGACATCCGTACACTTGTAAATGTGTATGTACCACTACGCGGGCCAACGATTCACTCACCATCTCCGGATGAAAAAAATTTAATGATACGGTAAGGCGAGTTGGGCGCGAGTTGCACGCGAGCTAGATTCATGCGGATGATTCTATGGCCATTCTGTACGTAGTACTATTAAAAAATATTGTGCTTATACTTACATACATGCTAACTGACAATCATTTACAGTAAAGATAAAAAGATAAAGATAAAGATAATTTATTGTTCAACATGAGTAATGTCAAAAGATCGCGCGTACGAACAGCAATACTTTGAGAAAATGCAGGAAATACCTACTATACAGCACGCTGACGTGGGCGTTTATGGCTTGTTGAGTAGCAAGTAGTTGTTTTATGGGAATAAATCGAATGCCTAGAATAACGGAGGAGGCTAATAGCTCCTGGTAGCGCCACTGGCCTTCCGATACGCTGCCTTTGAGATGCCGCGGACTGTACCTCGGACGTGGGTACACTGGGAGAAATTGGAATCTTTATTTTTACAAGCTTTTATTTAGTTTCACCTGTCCCGATGTTTGTTTGTTGCTTGCTGGTTTGTCTGTAATGAAATCTTGCAAGTTACCGATTGAGCTGAAATTTTGGATTCATAATGTAAATCGGATGACAATGCAAAATTATTATGACATGGGGCTGATCAGATGATGGAACCGGAAGGTGGTTATAGGAACTTGGTAGTTAAACGGCACAACCCCATCGAAACGAGTCCAAAACGTTTGATCCGTCTTGACGAGTACTTTAATAAAGGCTTTGTTTTTAAAAAGATTTTTCTTTTAATTACTTTTTAATTAAGTATTAAAGTTAATTGCATAGATAAGACAGTGTACAAATGTACAATGGCTATAATTATGAGCTTTTAGTTTGGTTTGTTGTTTATATTATTACTAGCTTTTGTCCGCGTCTTCACCCGCGTGGAATTCGGTTATCGCGGTCTCGCGGGAATTATGCATTTTTCCTGGACAAAAAGTATCCTATGTCCTTTCCCAGGACCCCCCCCCCCCCAACTATCTACATGCCAAATTTCATCTCAATTGGTCCAGCGGTTGAAGCTTTCGCATTTATAATATTAATATGAATTTATATCAACAGAAACAATCGTACGGTACGGTACGGTAAACTATATATCCTTTTCTATTTTTAGTTTCCATGTTTGTTTATGGTGTTCTTGTTGTTATTGTTGTTTGGTAAATTCACTTACGACTCACATTCATGCCAGTGACAAAACAAAATTCTAGTAAAGGCAACGTGTGCTCAGCAATAATTTCCACGTAATTATGTGGTATTCATCAAACACTAATGTCGCAGACTTTGCTCATAATTAGCATGTAGCGGCATGTACACAAACAGACGCGCGGACAACACGACTGTGTAATTGACAAACAAGTAGAATTCACATCACGTTGAGGTCTCTGTAGTCGACGTTTTGGGGGAAGAAACTGTTGATATCATGTTGATAGATAGATGATGAAGAATAGACCCGATATATTTATAGATAGGTATACATTTCCAATAAACATATCTAAAAACAGTTGAAATTAACTCACGTTGCGAAAAATGCGTCAAATTAATAACACCCTGGCTTTTTGCGAGCCCTGTGTGCCACTCACTCTCAGGGAGCTCTTTGCTAATCTCGATTGTTTTGCATATCGCGCGCCCGCTCCAGACTGTCGATGCGAAGCAAATTAATGCTCAAAACACACCACTTGTACTTCCCACGTCAACGCAACCACACAGTCCACTGGCCAAAAGACTAACCAACTTCATACCTCGAAAATAATTCCCCATCAACGGCTACATACGAAATGATTTTATTATCATTATTCAATTACTCCACCGGTCGGTAAGTGTGCGAACAGGCCGGCTCCATCAATCACACTTTAACTGTATCAAGTTTTTTCTCTGCCTCTTGTTCCATCACTTTTTACTTTGCCGCCGCTGGCACTGTCATAATTTGTCAAAGTTTTTATTTTACTTAATTAATAACCGAAGCTAGCGGCCGCGCCATTGAAGAAATATTAACATACTCGTCGATACTCGCACTGTTCATTGTGTATCTAAGAACTGAATGTCATTAACAATTTCCTGCACAACAGTTTCGAGTGTCCGTCTTTCAAGTTGGTGTGCTATTGAATAAATATTGTTCGACAAGTTGCCAAGTGACATTTTGTTGCGACGGGCTGCAGGGGCTCCCTCCCACGTCATTCCACTGTCCACTCTCGACAACAATTTATTTTCAATGCGTTTTATGCAAAATATGAACAATTAAAATTGTTTTATGAATTCATAGCCACGTCGATTAAGATTCAATTTTGATAAGAGATGCTACTTTTGTGAGCTGTATCATTAGACAACATGATGACGCTGCCTTGAGTTATTGCGGCTGTGAGGAGATCCACTGGGATTCGTTGAAGCAGCTTTTATCTCAATCATGCAATCTAAAAGGCTAATGCGAACATTCCGCTCATACGCTGTAGATTTTCCGAGGAAAGCAGAGAACAACGGCATTATGATTTTTATAAAGGCTCCTTTCCATCACCACCGTAGTCGCAATTCGGAAGAGTCGACGGCAGTAAAGTTTTTTACAAACGTTAAGAACGGATTCGAATGAAGATTTAATGGTACGAGTGAGCGGCGCCGGCAGCGTCTACACGCGCGGATTTACGACGCGGGTTATGATGGCGCACGCCCACCACAATACTTTTGAATATACTCTTCGCTTCGACAAAAGAAACTTGCCCGAACGCAAGTTTGGACATGAATAGGGAAACTAAATTTCTCTTCATCATAAAACACCAAATGACAGTGCGCGGAACGCAGCAGATAAACAATGTAAGATAAATTGTGCGCGTGTGTAAATTAAACGAAACGGCTTATTATAAACGTTCCCTGCCTAGGCAGGGTCCATAAAATATTGAACGGATTCGAGGATGCCGTCAAAGGTCTTTAGTGAAGCGTAATGAAGACATAAAGGATAATGGTGGTTGGGCACGGTGGTGCTAATTCCGCGCTCCATTAACAGAGCCTTCTTAACTGGGGGCAACCGAGGCTGGAGCCGAGGAGGACAGCTGCCCATTGTGCAGATAACTGCTGTTTGTGGCTCGCTAATACAGCCGGACGCCGAGCCGCCGATTGTCACGTAAATTCCAAGCCGCAAAGAAAGTGCCGTCGACTATTTCAATAACCTTCTTTGTTCGACAGTCCTTCGTCGAATTATTTTGCTTTGTTGTAACATTCCGCTGGTCGCGGTGATACCTATGGAACCGTCACGTAAAACAAGCTATTTTTCCCGTTTATAAAATAACCAAGTTTTATGACCACCCGTAACTCCGTAGGTACCTACATATATAACGAAGAAGCGTTATGCAATACGTATTGAAATATCACACCGCCCGTAGGTACATACGTTCGAAACCTTTCAAAATGTTTTATTGTGAGCCCAAAGATATGTTCATTATATTCCAAACGATTTCTTTAAATGGCTTCCGAAGCCGTAAACGCTGTCATTTTGCGAAGCGAATAAAAGAGATTTATTGTGGAAGTAGTCACAACAAGCAACATCTTATTTAGTTAAATCGTGTTAACAGCCATCGTATGTATAAAACTTGTATATATCTATGTTCACCGTTGTGGCATAATACAATAACATACTTAGGATAACGCTTTGCGACATTCAAGTTGCCTAGTTAACACAGTCTGAATTTGCCTGTTCAAAACTTCTTCGATGTAACGCCAATTTTATTACGTGCTTAAGTATTAAGAATATGGATTGCGGAAAGCATTATTATAAACCAAATAAATAAATCAGATGTTAAACTAATGTAACTACAAATTTACAATCGTGATCAGATTCCCGAATACTTTGCTCAGCACCTACCTGCCCGTTTATTTCAATCGTAGTCCAAAAAACGAATACAAATGACTATCGACGATTGTGCAACATTCCGTTTGGCATCTCCGGCGTAAAAAAAGTTCATTAAAATTAAACTAAACAATGCTAATGAGTGTTGTCTGTCAAAACGTGACTGTCTGTCTGTGTTCGATGTTCCTACACCGGGAAGCTTAATATCAGTTTCATAATCGTTTTGTTTGACGCACGATCATTACCACGGATCGGTTTTGATATCGATTGCTCACATCCGCATTATTCCATTCGAGTTCGATCTTCGTTTTGTTTTGACATTTTAAACAAATAGCGTAATCATTCAGATGTTACAATAGATTTTATAATATCGGTATTTATTTCTACTATCAAGTAATATTGGTTCTGTTTCACTGATACCTTTATGACTCCCAGCTTCTGCGAGGGTGGAACAGTACATTGTATCGCAAAGGGCAACAGGCAAACGGCATCGGTGACAGTGGTGATTAAAATAATAAATGATTTTATTAATGCCACCACAATCGCTCGATGTTTCTTCATTACGGTGACCATTTGTTGCGCCGTCAGCCTCCCAGGGAGCCGCTAATACGGTTTTAATGGTAACGTGGTTTTTAATAATGGTCGCTGGTGATATGGAACGTAACTCTTTGCTCGTGTGATCAATTAGGGTAATAACATCTTCAAGGATTGGTACAACTAACCCTATCACTTTATTTGCTGTTTCTTTGTGTTTACAAGTTCTAAATCAAGACTCTGTGTTTTGGCTTACTTTCTTTCTTAATGTAAGATCGGAACTCGTCAAAGTAAGCTTCGTTGTTGTATGCTACAAAGTTTATCGAAACTCAGAACGTGACTCTGAAACAGTGGAATTACCCATAGAAACTTTTCATCAGAGCACATAAATCTATACCCACCTTATGTAAATTCCGGGACATTTAAACCGTTAAATGTCCCGGAATTTACATAAGGTGGGTATAGATAAAAGTAGGTAGTTACCGAACTACCTACTTTTATCTTACTAGCTCAGGGATCCTTCGCAGCCTTTGAGTTAACCAGATAAATAATTGATTGATTGCGCACTTGCGTATTGACAGTAACTGTCGAATCAAAAACAATTACAATGGTATATTTCAGGTTAGACTTTTCATGTTTTAATTTAAAGCTATTCTCAATAAAAACAAATTGAGTTTTAATTACAGGCACTGCCTTACTCTACAGGGCAACTAATAATCTTTTAAATACCATAGCAATAACTGTCTCGGTAGGAGCACAAATCATCACCTCTTAATGGAAAAATAATAGGTTGTAGTTCATAAACATGAAACTGAAAGTGTATTACGAAACATGTAAATCAGAAAGTCGTAAGCGAGAGGCGGGCCGATTTGCCCACACTTATAACACTGATTTGATTCGGCTGCGCCCGCGACTGCGTATCCTTAATTGAATGTTCCGCGCTGGGGGTGTGCGGTGCGATGAGTAATGCGACCGGGACGCATGGTGTCTAGTGTCTAATAGAGCGAGGAGTTGGAAAATCGAATAGGTACCATTGAAAACTAAGGGTCTTGTCCGATGCACTGGAAGATTCTATATATAATTTACCCATTAAAAATTGATACTTAATAATAAAAATAAAAACTTGTTCTTGAAAAAAAAACTTGAAAACCAGCTAATTAGTGCCGACTGTCGATAAAAAGTAACAAAGCTTTTACAACTCAATAAAACTCAATGCTAATTTGTCCGAGGAATTAAAAATTATAAGATAAAAAATCAACTACCTACATTTTTATTTCGCGATCAGATAAGGAACCTGATAAGATATAATCTGCATTCTTTCCTGTTGTAGGTTTAATACCAGCTACTGCATGTTAATCGCTTACATCTAGTGCATTAATATGAGAGTTTATTATCATTGCAACCGACACTTTGGCATATCGAACACAACTGTGGCTCAGAACTAAACAATCCTAAGTCACTTTAACTTAACACGCCTTTATCGATCCTATAGTCAAGCCATGTCGATTGAAATAGCCTTATGATGAGACCTAATATGATTTAAATCAAACCTACAGAATTTCATTTGCAACATAACTCGAAAATCATACAATTTTGAACTTAGATGTAATATCGATTAGATTTAACTTTTATAAGCATTTCATTGCAACTCATATGCCATTATAGTCTTTTGGGTGTGTGTCTTCGTCGTCGTAGCTATCACAAGCTTAATTAAGACAAAGATGTTGCAAATTTTATGGATTATGACCATGTTTTAAAACATAAATTATTACT
This sequence comes from Aethes cnicana, assembly GCA_963971205.1. Lineage (NCBI taxonomy): Eukaryota > Metazoa > Arthropoda > Insecta > Lepidoptera > Tortricidae > Aethes > Aethes cnicana. The sequence goes on from OZ020277.1 coordinate 10,769,714, forward strand.
ATTTACTGAGAAAAACTTTGTTTTTACAAATACGTGTCTGCATAGGACTTTTCCCTGCCATTTATCTCTTAAGATCCCAGCTGTAACTTGGTAGGTGATGAGTCAAGAGCACTTAAATAAACAAACCACAAGAATATACCAGTTAGGAAATAATGTGTTTGAGTTAAAAGACTCTCGAATAATAATTTCCTCTACCTCCTTGTGATGATATCAACCTATGCCCTTCCGTAGAACGTACGTAATAGCTGTAGTTGTGGAGGGGTTCTATTGAAACGTAAATTAAATGTCGACATCTGTATACTTTACCACACTTTTCCAACGTGACTTCTCCTTTATCGCTTGCGCCGGCGCCACATTCCGTCTCATTCAAATTGTGCCCGCTAATTGCTACTAGTCCTTCCATTGAGATATTAACAGTTTTTGCAACTCCTTTTGCAACACTTAACCGTACTTATGCTCACTGATAATTATTTAAATACACCAAGTTCTCTGCCCAGGAGGATTCAATCCTGCGAGCAAAATTTGCTTCAACGTTTGCGCTTTAATTACTGATGCATTTACAATAATGTATAAGTAAAAGTGAAGTCGATTTTTACTTGTATCTAATACGCTTTCGCTTATGTGCTTACGACGGGTGGTCGACGCGATAATTAAACATAGGAGTTTGTTAAATATCAAACTAATGTATTTAAATTTTTATTTCATGTCTTTGAAAGTTATTATCGACTTTAGGATAAGGTCTGCCAAGTAATTCAAGGATGTGTGTGAAGTCCGCAATCCGCACTTATTCCTGCCCAAACCAATCCTAATACGCTGTTGTATAGTGGTGGTCTGGGGGTACCAAATTTCATCTACTTTTTTGGGATATTACTTAGGAGGGGTTCCATACAAACATCAATGCTTCCAATAAGTGCAGAGCTAACCGCTGAAAGGTCTAGTGTCTGATAATATCTCCGACGATAAGGATCGGCCTGAACTTGAGTAGTTACATAAACCCTAGGCGATGGCCGCGATAAGACTAGCTTAGATCAAAAATCTAGATAACGTGGAAACTTGAGCTGGGGCGGGTCAGGGCCGTTAAAGCTGGAAATGTTAATAACGCCAAAGCAAGTGAAAATAATTAATTAAAATACAAATTGGTGAGGCCGGTGTTGGATTCCGCGTGAGAATGTTAATTAGTGGAAATATAGGGAAATACTTTTCTTATGTTAATTCGAAGGTTTTTTTTAAGTTTTTCTTTATTTAGAAGCCAAATGCAGATAATGCAACCTATACTTATCTCTAAAATATGCAGAGTCAATAGGTACTAAGCTGCAGATCTGAATTCGAGTTGCTCGATATTGGATCGTTATCATCCCATTTTGATTATTTTTCGAGATCCTCGAGGCCTGTTTCGTTCCGTGATGCAGGTAATTGCATGTCCTGTTCAGTGACAAGTTGACATTGAATTAAATTATTATCCTTAAAACAACCAAACATTCAATTTGTATATTTAATTAAATAAAACTCCATAATTGAATGTAAGTTCGTTGTTCCGGGATAATACCTCGTTCCCTGAAACACATATATCTAGCATTTAAATGACACAGTTTCCGACACTTAAATTGTTTTCTACCGAGTTATAATTACATGGTTGTTAATTAGGATTAACAAACCGTAAAGAGGTTTTACGGCTATAAACATCGGAAAGTATGAAATGGCTGTTTTGCCCCGACTCTGGTTAGCAGGCACGGACCGCGCAAGAGACCACGTTTTTAACGGTTACAACGTAAGTGTTGATCTAATTATTATTTAAATGAACTGCTGACTAGAATAAAAATACATTTAAAAATAGAAATTCCCGCAAACTACATGCTTTGTCAAAAATAATTTTGCGTGATGAAACGGTTTCATCTCATTATGTTCCAACAATGTCATTGGTTACCTACTCGTATCATCATATTATTTTTTAAATATTTCTTATTACCATTTGATTTCTTTCTTGAAACCGAAAGTAGGAAAGAAGGAGGAAAAGAATCAAAAGTTGAAAATGTTGAAATTCATAATAATAAATTGAAATTTTACCTTTATTTTTATGATTTCTTAAATTAAAACGCGATAATAGCTGATTTTAGTACTATTGGTATCCTATATCAGATACGTTACGTTATAATGTATAACGTATGTTATATTACGTGTATAAAATCAGTGCTTTATTAATTTTATCGATTTAATGAAATGCTCGGTCGTATTACATAAAAGTACCTATGGTTAACTTGGGATGGGAAACTAATCGCACTTTAAAATGTATGCCACTAATTTCTACAAGTTTGAAGAAAACTTCATTTTACGAGGCATTACTGATTACTATTTAATAATTAGTATCGCAATGTTAGCAAATGACTGGCCGTCAATGTTTTACGGCACCATGATTATAGTCTGCGCATTCACGTGAAGCTGAGATGTTTCCACACAAACATAATTGAGAAATAAAATAGCTGCAGATATTCAATTTTCTAAGATCACATAAAGTCTGCAGGGTGCTTCAGGTCGATTGTTCGAAAACATCAGATATTTACATATCTTACGATACGTTTCGGATACGTTTCTTTAATATAATAATAACAGCGAATCCAAATTTGTTTAGCGTGACCTATCGTCGTCGTCGATTTCCAGTGAAATTACCATGTAATTACAGATTAGTTATTACAACGGGAATCGAATTAGTTCATAAATGCAAGTTATCAGCTAAAAATTGCACTACGTATGGACTTCATATTTCGCCCGGGGCGAGTTTGAGATTTGTGGGCGCGCGTGTCGCTTTCGATTCGATTCAACGCTTTTAGGTACTTCACTTCTGTGCAGGTTTCTAACACGTGGCCACTGTGAAATAAATTTTAATTAAATCGACCATCGTCGCTACCGCAGTAATTGACACTGCCTGATGAATCGCCTCTGTCACCTTGTTATAAAATTACTAACACCATCTGTCATTTGAAGACAGGAGTGAATAGAAAACTATTTTCTAAATCGACATGTGATATATTGGGTGCGACTTTTTAACTCACTGTTTGATGCTTGTCGGGTTTCGTTGAGGTATTTAGTTTTCCAATAGATGGCGCTTTTTTCATGTTTATTGAGAAATTTTAATATAAAAAGCAAACCAAAACTTGCTTTTTTTGACGTGATAACGTCTTATAAATTGATGAACGCCGGCGGCGCCTACGAAAAAACATGACGTAATAGTAGCGTTGTAGCGTTACGTGGCGTTATCACGTATAAAATTATCGTCCGTAAACCGACTTTACAGACAACCAAATATTTTTAATAAAATCAATGGTTTTGTAACTTTTACCATAAATTATAAACAGTTTGGACAATGTACCCAATAAATCTCAAGTATAAATCATCTGTGGCCCGTACAGCGACACCTAACGGTGCTTGATTATAACTAATACTTGCTGAGTACAAATACCTAGCGTCCGAGGGAAATAAAAGAGCATAGACATTTTGGAGTGTATCTGTGACAGTGGACGGTTGACATTATTTTTCTACGCATCAAAGGACATCGCGGGCTATGGAGATGATAGAGCCGTCATCAACTTTTTCAAAAGTGTTTATATAAAGGTATTCATGGTAATTCTGAATCACAATACAGTTAAGTACGTACTGGTTAAATAATAATAATTTGCAAATAAATTTAGACAATACTAAAATCATGTATTTTAAACAAAGAACTTATAACTAAATATAACATATAATAATCATGCAATAGGCGAAACTGATACAACTATATTCTTAGGCTTAACTATAGATAATAAATTGACATGGAAAAATGAAATTGATAATATATGTAAAAAACTGAATAAATTTTCGTACGCATTGTACAGTATGGCCAAAAAAGTAAATTCTTCAACAGTTCTTACGGCATATCATGCATTTGTAACCTCCACTCTTCGTTACGGAATTATTTTTTGGGGAAACTCTACGGAACGTATGATAGTATTTAAAGCACAGAAGAAATGTATAAGATCTGTTTGTAGAATCCCTCCAACGGAATCATGTAGGTAAACCATATTTTATTAAACTGAAAATATTAACTTTGACATGTCTCTATATATTTGAAATTGCTATGTATGTAAAAATCAATATGACTCAATTCCCTTTATTTAATAGTATTCGCAAACGTGGAAAAATCGGGCCTTGGTATTTTAAAACCGCTTTACTTGGGAAAAGCGTGTTTGGAATGTCCCATAAAATATATAACAAAATACCAAATGGAATTTCACAAATAGATGATGTAAGCATGTTCAAAAAACAACTTTTTGATTATCTTGTTAATAAGGCTTATTATTCACTAAATGAATTCTTCGACGACCATTATTGATTAAAAAGATGTGTGTATTTATTGCATGCTGCTGGATAGTTTTTAAGAATATTTTGTATGCCTGAGGGCTAAGCATAAGGATTCTATGACATTGTACTGTAACACCTTTAACACCTATGTCTTGACAAAATAAATAAATTGATTGATTGATTGATTGATTGATTGATACTTATTCAAAAGATGCAATACGATCTAAAAGCATTTTACTCGATTAATAATTCAAATGGAATTTAAAATACAACTATCGTAATATAAATGAAACATAGGTAATGATGATATTTTACACGTTACAACCATCTTGACCCTAATGAAATTTAACCCGAAATTAAAGATAAGTACGTGTGAACTTTTAAAATGATCCTCTCCACAGATTCAATGAGCAGCAATGGTCACTCAAGCCAGTCCATTTGTCGTGTGACATCAAAGTCCTTTCCCACTCATTTAATATTAATCTCAGAGTCCCGTATCACATCAACTCCGATACACCTACACGCGGATTAAAATAATACACGTATTTAAACTCCATTCATAGATTAAACATCGAGATAATAACTGTTCCTATCAGTTTCTTAGATAAAATTATCTGGTTACAAATGAACTTCACATTTTTAAATTAGGTACCTACTTGGATACATTCAGGTCGGTGTCAAATGAAATGCTACTAAGCGACGCAAAAAATATTGGCAGAAAATATTTATTGTAATGACAATGAAGAAAATACAAAATATATTAAATTTAATTTAATGAGATTCACCGACTCTTTAAGTAGACAAACGAATACACCGTTATCTATGAAAATTATGATCACTGGCAGGATACAGCTGCATGGGATATGAAAAAAAAGCAATAGGTTCCATAATTAAATTAGCGTGTTCGAAAATTAAAAATGTAAAAGAGCGCGGCGTCCTACCGGCCGCGGCTGGGCGTCTCTCCACGACACATACCGTAGAGTTTTATGCCCATCAAATCGTTCGATAATTGAAATGAGTTCCTTGTAAAAAGCAGAAAAACGATTATCCCCATACCTTTTAAGACGTCCGAGATACACAAATGGACTTTGTATTAGAATTTATGTCACTTAAAGAGATGATATAAAAACGCGCCGACGGGTTTACACGCAATAAAAATATGGGAACGACAAGAATGCCTTCCCGGTTGTCAATCGCGGGGTTTAATAACCGTAAAATGTATTTTTTTCATCTACTCATCTATGCTATTGAACACTTACAGCGACGAACATAAAATACGCCTAATTGATAAAGCACAATTAACAGCACCGTAATAATTACGGTGGATTGAATTTATTACCTTAAATCTGAATAGAATAAATTCATAAGGTTATGTTCGAACATCACGAATTCAATTGAAATACCTACTTCTGTTTATATTAAAGCATGTGTTGACGCTGTAAACTAGTGCAGCAGGCCTGTGGAAACTTACAACTAAGTAAACAAATTACCTTTTTTTTGCAATAGCCATAAAGTGTTTAATTTCTACCAATGTAATAAAATTATATGCTTTTGATTTCAGATTTGAATGCCTAATATAATGTTTTAAAGTAGTAAAAAGGTAATTAGATGCGTGATTTATCCAAACTTTGGTAACTTTTATGGCTTTGCCGCAATATTGCATTCGATTACATCTTAAATTCTTAATGTTCAACGCGTTGCTTACGATTAAATAAACGCATAATCGGAATAAAGTCGTAAAAACGTACAATATTGGGACATACGCCCTATAAAACATTTTAATTTGCTATTTCAATTTGTTTAACTATAAATGATTGCAAATTGTACGCTTTCAGTAGAGGGACTTGCTGCGGCTTGGGCATTAGTGTCAAATAATCAAAAATCTGTTTAGACTTGTAAGATTTACCTCTTTAACAAACGGCAAGACAGTAAAAGGAGAAACACTAGGGACAATCGTTTCAGCTAAACAATTCAACTGAGTGTTATCCTTTTACTCAACACACTGGAACACTTACGGCACTAGTTACGATTCGTAATAACTTACTAACAAGAGTTACAATTTAAACCCCTTTAAAAAGTGCTTTTAATCAATTGCCTTTAAAAGTAATAAAGCTAAATTTAAAGACGTTGTAATTATCGTTTTAATCGACCGGCAATCTGTAGACAGGCTTGTAATCCCCGTTTACCGTGTAAAAAGGTCAAAAAGGCAGGTAATTAAAAACTTTAACACTGAATACATTTTAAGAATAATCGAGATACATTGATGCTCCTGTAATAAGACATCAACGGTTTATGGTATAAACTCCAGCCTCCAAGTTAATGTAACGCGTAATACCTATTCATTAAAAACACTTGTGCCGGGTGAAAAGGGGCATTTATTTGGGGTGGAAGTGACAGGCGATGCACTTTGATTAAAACACCGAAATCCATGAAGACATGAATATCATCTTCATGCTGGCCGAAAGACGTGCACTACTTGCCATACTTTTCGTGAATGTTTATACTTATGTAAATGTGATATAATCTTCATTAAAATGATCAATAAAACAATCATAGGCCTCCCTCAAGGCTCGCCACTCAGACCGGTCCTGTGCCACTCACATTCACCGCATTGCAGCGACATTCACCAAGGCATCACAACATCTTGATGAGAGGCTGCCGTATTTATTCTAGCGAAGGTGGAGGCTAGCTATAGGCTAGATGCATATGGAAAGGGGTAATTACAAAGAATATCCGCAAGGACCCCAAAATAACAAGATAAGATAAGGTAAGTTGCTAACAACACTACAAACACATAATTAAAATAATCAAAGTACTCTATATCATACGTCGAGACAAAAAAAAACTAAAGCGTTTATTTCGTGGAGCAACTAAGTACGATGCCACATAAGAAATTACACACTTTAAACCTTATAACGTCCCTTTTTTGTTTCAGGGGTCAAAAACTTCAATAACATCAGTATTAGAATCGTTATCACTCCCACAACATTCGTCATCAATGTCATCATGGTTTACTCAATATAGAAGCTTCATGTATTGAAACTTGTCGAATCTGGAATGCAGATGCTGTTAAAGTAAGATTTCAAGTTAACTTCATTAATATTGATCAACCTTTCACTGATGTTATAAATAGAACAGACATATGTATTTCTGGTATGAAATCAAGTAAGATTTACTCCCTAAAACCAGATGGAAACAAAAAATAGACTACTGTCAGGAACCGAAACAAAAATTACAAATGCCTAGTGCGTAAATTGTCAATCGGGAAGCTATTTGATACGTTGAATTTTTCAGTTTTGGTATCTGGCATTTCGTGTGTATTTTTTTTAGATCCTCGTCGTATTACTCAACAAGACTTCAATAACCTTACTCTTATGTCTTGAGCCAAACCCTTGTGCACTAAACCCACAATTACGCATATTGGACGAGCAGATCAAAGGCCCGGCGCAGGCGCTTCTGACATGTACACCAAATTAAAAACAATTTAATTTTGCTATTAATATTACGTGGTAGAAACCGTAGTGAGATATCAAAGTTCACGCTGTATAAAATATAAAGTTAGAGTTGCAAGATTGTCCAAGAAGAACATGCATTAATACCAGCGATCGTCATCGGGATCAACTCAATACGATTTCGTCTTAGGCACCGCAAACCAATAATCAAACGCTATTGCCACCACAGCAGAATCCACATCATCATTCTTATCATCGTCAACTCATCGTTTGAAAATCGTTGGTCATTATTTTGATTCGTCATTGATTATCATTTGTAGAGCCTAATTTCAGTTGCTCTGTGATGGCAACTTCTTCATGCTCGTTTTTTGAAAAATTCCGTAAATTATTTTTGCACTCAGTTTGATTGATCTGATTGTGATTGTGATTTCAGTGGCAACCCACAGGATTTGCAACTTTGTAACCCTTTTCCATTTTCTTCTGTCTGTAAGACAATTTCTGTTAGGTTCAAATTCTCTTCGTTGGTATACAATTGATATAAGTAGCAATTCGATTCCATAGCCAAGTTGAACCAATTGGTGCAGCAAAAATGTAATAGAAATGTCCGTTTAATCTGAATTGTTCGCCATAACAGTTCGGGTGGAATTGAGTATTAGACAACGACCAACTAAATGGGGTACAAAGTAATAAATTCTGGATAATGCGGAGTCACAGAGAAAAGAGCAATTGAAAGCTACGATGTTACAAGAACCTGGTTAATATATTGCGTTCTATTTATTCATCGCTATAGTACCGAAGAGTACCGGAGTTCAATGCTTCGGGACAGACAATGAGGAATTATAATACGTTTTTTGAACCCTCGAAATGCTTCCCTCTTGAGCGTGAATGGACCACCTGACCCGGGAGCTCGACCCGGTCAGATCCGGATAGCGAGGGTATGCTAATTAATTTATTGTCACGTACGATCCTTTCTGACATCATAAGTCTTTGTACCACGGATGCTTGGCCATTGAAAGGGGTGAACGTCTTAATCGTTACATCTGTCATGTAGGTATAGTAGAGTTCAAGGCATGGCTTTTGCGTGTGGAGACAGAACTGAGATGAGACAATCTTAACACAAAATTTAGATAGCGTCAAGTAAATAATCAAGGTCTCCAAAGAAAAGCTAAATGTGGTATTACAGAGCATCTATAAATTAAAAATAACACTTAACCCATAAGGGCAAGTAACGTGAAGGGCTACACAATATCAATAGGCGACATTTATCATGCTGTTACCTTTGTAATAGAAAAATACACGTTCAAAATTAAAAACTAACAGCAATACATCACTGGGAAAGACCTCAGTTTAAATTTCGAACAGTCCTTTGCATTCCAAATAAAGACGCCTACGCACTAGACGAGTAAAAGTCACTTTCCAAACGCAATACGCGAGTACCCTACTGTGACAACAAAAAGGCGAGTATAAAGCTTCTTTCTTGGTTGCCCGTAGTAGCAACCATTTTGTGTCCGCTGCTATTTGATTTGGAATCTTTATGCGCCGGTTACAGTAAACATACTTTGCATTTTATATCGACAGGAATACGTACAAATTGTCGATATCAATGTGAAGAGGGGGAAATATAGTCGTAAACTTTCTGCAACTATTTCTGAGATTAAATTTGAACACAATTTGAAGAAGAAGAAAAAAAACATTTATTCATAAACACAAGAGGACACAATTAGAATAGTATATGATACAATTAATTATTACATAGGTAACACTACACACAAGAAAAAAAAATAGAACAAATAAGAAAATAAAGTTAAATTGGGTGTGTGTGTCCTCCCGGTAATGAATTGGTTGCTAGCTCAGCATAAATACTGTGGTGATAGGCACCCACAGCGCTGATTTGCTGTCAAATAATAGTGAATTAGCGATTTGCGTCAAACACCTATGCTAATCATTAGTCTCTTTGAATTCGATCGAGAGCATTTAAATTATAATTAATCTACATATATCAAGGACGGTCGTAAGTAAATTACTCTATCACCACTAACTATATAAATCAACGAATTTCAAATTAACTTCAAAATCTCCATGCATATTCGTGCTTACCAATTTTCAATATGTGCTATAGGTAGCTCTTCTAGAATAGTCACTTATGAGCTGTCTATAATACAGAAGTCTTGATTATTTGATACACGACGCAACTTCTCTGCTTTCTCTTTATACATTGGATTAATATGCACACATAACTAGACGCACTTATTATAATGAGTCTTATTATAATCTGTCACTGGTTTAATATTTATAATTCATCGACTTCTGTTCGGCGGGTGTCTTGATTGACACATGAATTACATTGTTTGGGTGTCAATGGCATATACTAATTTATTAGATTAAGTTCCAACGCGACCGGCTGCCATACAAATATTAGAAACTATTTTATAACTTATATAACAACATCAAAAGTGACATCCCTCGCCCACGAGATAGGCTAAGGGGGTCTGGCAAAACATAAAAAATACTTTGTGAATATTTATTATGAGTATAAATGATTTGATTTGACATGAAATTAGTTCTGTGTAATGCTATAAACTGCAACCTAGTTATGGATAAATTCAACTTATCTTAGCACTATCTATTAGAAACTTACATCAGTTTCATTTCATTACTTGTTTGCTCATTTTAGAGTACCTAAGTGTAGTTCATGACGATGCTACTCTACTCTACCTGAGTGATAATTATTATTTTAACGAAAGCAATCACGAAAATCAAGATACAATATGATGTTATCAATATCAACGTCAAACTCCTATTTTTAGTTACTGTCAATTGAGCACAAGATAATTTCGACTTTAATCCACAACTTTTCTTTACAACAAAAGTTTCTATGGCCGTCGTTAACAGTGTTAAACTAAAAAAGCTACACGTGCCACAGTCACAACACGAGGAAACCACCTATGAGTGTCGCTAGCTTCTTCACAATAATGTCAAAGTTCTATGCCGAAGCATTAGTTGCGATTTTGGCCACTTGTCGTTTTATGCTGGTAAAGTGCCTGTCGATAGGTAACGGTGGCGAAGGTGGATTTAAATTGACTACGCGATCCATACACGATAATTTGATACAATATTATACAAGCGTGCGTGAGATATTATCACTGTAACCTGTCAACGATAATGGGTCGTCGTGTCTTTGAAAAGTAATTTATTGAATAGTTTGGAATTTCAAATTGTTTTTTTTAACAATCTTGCTTTGCTATGTATTAACTTTTAGCAAGCGTAACGGGCACTTCAATTAAAGCTACTCATTTTTTACAAGTTTTCAATTTTTTCTGTAGTTTACCTTAATTGGTTAAGTACAATCTATCAGCTCAAGAATAATATAATTACCAAATAAAAACATCCAAGGTAAGTCCTTACCATGTATTAGGTATCTCCATTATTACGAGAACATTACATGAGGTACCTATGAAAATTTATCGGTATACCGAGAAATATGAACGCAACACCCCGAGTGCCCTCCAAATCAGTGTTACATATCGGTTTATACGAATATGACGCGCGTAAATGAATTGGCTCGTGATAAATTCGAAGAAGGCTTACTAATATCATAAGGTTGTAAATATGTCACTCAACCTCGCTAAAATAAGTACGGGGTGCGAAATTTTGCACACAAATCGAGTTAACTCCCTTCAAAATCAGTGTTACATATCGGTTTATACGAATATGACGCGCGTAAATGAATTGGCTCGTGATAAATTCGAAGAAGGCTTACTAATATCATAAGGTTGTAAATATGTCACTCAACCTCGCTAAAATAAGTACGGGGTGCGAAATTTTGCACACAAATCGAGTTAACTCCCTTCAAAATGCGCTTTTTACCCTCGAGTAGAATTTATAAAGAACAAGTGTCTGCACTGAAAAAAGTAGATTAGCCGAACTAGTTGAGTTAAATCAAAAATAAGCAAACTTTCGTTACGAATAAATGAAACTTGCAAAACTAATTCAGTATACTACAACTAAGACTACTTGGTTAACTAATAAGACATAGTTTGCAAGTCACTTTTTGTGTAAGCAGGGGCTCTATTCGAAGTTTTAAATCGGGAAAGAGACATTCACAATCCTCACGCTCATTTCAATTAAAACGGACCAGTTCGATTTCGCCGGCTGAAGCAAGATTTTAAATCATTTCGCTGAAGTAAAATTCGCTTATGTCAAGAGATTATTTGTTGAACAGAAAAAAGCGACGTTTCTGAATTACGCTTTATCATGCAATACGTAAAATGGTCTACAAAATAAACGAATGTTTCAACCATTCAAATCGATTTTGACTGAAAAACATCGCCCTTCTACTGAAAGCATTTATCTTTAGCTACTTATTTACTAAAGTGAATTAATTAATATATCATATCACACATCTTTCGATTATATTTTGATTGATTGTTTTTTTTATCAGGGTAATCAACAACACCCCCTCACCCTCTCGTGATGAGAGGAGGCCGGTGCCCAGCAGTGGGACGCAAATAGGCTGTAGTAGTAGCAGTAGTAATCAACAAAGAACATTGTGTAGAAAAAAACGTTGTGAATTTTCATTCTAGCATTTTAGTTCAAAATCTCCTTTTCATTACAAATGTAACTCTCATAGAACTGCACACTGCACAAATTACTTAAGTACCTACTAATAAATAAATAAATTAAATTAAGGTTCACACAAATACGGGCCCCTAAAAGAGTAGCTTACGAAGGTGTCTAGACGTCTGCTACGACTGTACGAGTAATGTAACCTGTCCTCGTGGCCAAACAACTGCGCCCACGCATCATTATTGTCTTACTGCGTGACCTAGACGATTTCATAACAAAAACCTAACTGCTTCTCGATCAGCCTCGGTCGACGACTTAGGTATTTTCTTATACTTCAAACAAGCTAACCGTGTAAGTGTTTATATTCATTTATACAACTACACTCAACAGCAATATAGGATATTCCATACAAAGTGACCACTTTTCATTGCTGTTGAGTGTGTCTCAGAAATGGTTCTGTCTAAAGTTGCAATACAGTAATAGGGGTTCACGGGGCTACAAATCGATATCTGGGAAAGCTGTTTTTTAGATATTTTACAGCTTTAGAGTAGGTACTTAATATGTGAATTAACATTTTTTATTTCTTTTAATCTCCTCAACTTAAATTGCTTGCCATAAACGTTGTAACTTGTAATGTTACAAACTCTAAAATAGTGTTAAGTTATCAGTTATGATCCTCCTTCCAATCATCATTATCATCTTCTTCACTTCTTCTTATGATAGGTAGGTACTTTAACTCTGAACTGCTGTACTGCATTCCGATGATAATCATGTATTTGACTTAACGAAAATATTTGCACATAGTGTCGGTCAAAATTCACGGCAATGTGTCAAATTTGCCGGAGGCTAATGTGGGTATACTAAACGTTTTCATTATGATTGTTCTCTTAAATACAAATTTCTTTAAAGGAACAATTCTGAGAGATGTAGATATAACACGAGTATACTCCACATTGTCCAGATTAACAAGAGTAAATTCATATCTGACGTGTAAAAGTGCCCCAATATGGCCAATTTGCTGAATAAATGATTGATTTGATTTAAAGACTTTTTGGCGTAATAACGGTATCGCTAGCCGTAAAAGTCATTGGTCGATTAGTTCCATCAATCAGAAACTTTACTAGACATTTATTTAACGAACAATATACAACTCAATAGTCCACAAATCAAAGCGAATCTTAAATACCGAAACCGTCACATGCTCCTTTATGTTGTAAAGGGGATATATTTGCATACATATTAGTTGCTTCCCCACGTGTCTAATTGGAATTGGGCATCTTACATTACACTATGAACATCTGCGCAAACGTAATTATTTACTGAGTAAGGTTACATGAATATTGAACCTGTGGAATGAGTGTGATATTAGATTCACAAACAGTGACTACTAAAAGTTGAAAAAAAAACGTCCGTTTAATTTTAGAATTCCTATGTTGACGACGACATTGTCAGTGTCTAAAATTATGCAGCTTAATTCATCAAGTAACAAAGGACGCATAGAAACATCATTTAGTCGTTGTAAATCGCGTAATACTATGTAATGCCATGCTTTATGCACTGGACGGGCGTGAAGACTCAAAGGTCGAAGGGCTCGTATGTTAGACGACTGCTGAGGCGTTGGCTGCCGCTAAACGGCCGAAGTTTACGATAATAGCAGCTACTATGTTATCATCGGTAGGACTTAGCGGCTTAAATGACTGTTTGAAAACCATTTCGAATTGTATGTAGTATTCAACAGTACAGTTCGAGAAGAAGGGAAAATTACCAGATGATGTAGAAATGGTTTTATACTTACTAATGTGTATAAGGAAGTAGGTGAAATGGTACTCACGTGTATACAGTTAGTAGCATCCAGCACTGAAGTCGCGCGCCGGGAAGCCACGTGACGTAGCGACCAGTGAGCGCACAGTCGACACAAGATGCAATATAAAGCATACCACCGCAGTGGCTACACCGGCACACGCCACGCTATATCCACTCTAAAACCCCTCTCAAATTATGGTAACTAATATTCTCTACGGATCTTTATTTACTTTGACTAGTTCGGTTTCGATTTTCAAATTTCTTTTTTTAAGGCCAAAATTGTTGCTTGTTAAAGTTTATTCGTTCAGTCATCTACTTGTCTAAGCACCGGCTGTCGACAGCCGAGCTGAAGCTGACGGTCTGAGGGGGCGCGGAGGACACTGAGGGAACTCTTCTCAGAGCACACCCCAGCATCTTTGTATTTATGACGGTTTAAAAAATACCAGGGTTACGAACAAACAAGTCTAATTAACGCCGCCCGGTTGCGAGTCTGTTAAGTAGTTGATGCCCATATTGTTCCTGAAACAAAAGAAAAGAATGATTACACGAAAGAATTCGTATTTTTCTCCTTCGAATTCGCAGACCATAATGCACGACGAGAAACCACCCAGACACGGCCAAGACGAAGCTCTAAACGCAGTCGTAAATAAATCACACCTCTACAGAAACCTGCGTGTCCCTTTTGTTTATACGCTACTAAGCCATACAAAAAGTTTTTATTTCTCTCGCAAGTTAGAATCAAAAAAACAAAGCCGGCCGAGGATTGTGCAAGATCACAACAGAGAAGTCATTAAACAATGCCTCTGCCAGGAATTGAGGTGTTTATTATATCGGCCCACGTTCATTCCGCATCATGCAAAAAATGCGGAGTCCAGGTAAACTCGGACGGTGTTTTTTGCAGCGGAGGACTTATTATGCGGGATTTATGTCACTTTTTGCTACGTCCAAGCTAATTATTGTTATCTGCTTTCTGCTTCACTATGGGCCCTGTAAAGCAATAATAGGCCACTAATTCTGGTAACACCTTCGGAGTCAAACCGTCAATCGCTTCAGTGCCCGTCTTTTGTGCGCGTAACAAAGCCACCCGCAAGTCCTACTGTGTTTTCACCGTTTTTGTTTGCGTGGTGGATATCTCATTCAGCTGGACGAAGGCTAGCTCCTACTTTTACGACTTTTACGTCCGCATCACTAATTATCTCTCCTTTATAGCTCCTACTGATGTTGTTATCGTCACTTGCAATGTTACAAAACGTTCTCATTGCTTAATTAAGATTAAATGGAGATTATCGCATTTTGCAAGATGGGATACGATCTCGGCTATTCTTTAAATTCCCTACAATATCGCTGACTCACAAAACCCACATCGCCGACGTCATAATGGGGTTGCAAATTTAATATCAACCTGGCCGTATCGGCTTCAGCAAAGGTGAAATAACAATAAAATATAAATTTTAGAACAACACTGCAGACGTGGCTCTTATTATTTTAGCCAACAAAGTAGAAACCATTTACAATAAATCATTTTGAATGCTTTGCTTCGCGTCGGGCGTCGCAAAGGGTGATTCTGTTTGAGTGTGCATAAATAAAGGTGAAGGTCCTGAGTGATCCCAGGTACTTTTGGTTTAAAGTTGACTACAATGCGGCCAGCCGTCTGGAAGTGGCACGAACGGGATGGCCAGGGGCAGTTCTTAGATTCAACGTCACAGTAGGGGTTGAGCTTACGGTCGATGTTTTCCCTGTCACCAAGTGCACTCAAAACCGTGCTAAGCACTTTTAACGGGTTTTTAGGAAATAGTTTTACACCTCGGCTTCTATAATTATTTTATATCTACGCAGATTTTACTCGATATTATGACCTAAGAAATTGTGTTTCCCAACATGGATCCTACATAAAACATTCCTTAGTACGTAATTGAGAAACTGAAATCCTTTATCAGTGGTTTTACTATATTATCCTTTTGAATACCAGTCTGAGTGGAGAGCCTTGAGATTAAACCTATGTCCAACAGATGTCATCTTTGGGCTGACATGATGATGGACCTATTGATGATTCGTTTAGGCTTGTCAAAAATAAGCTTATTGGTCACGCTTCCACGTGTTTTACCTCCCTGTGTTTTTCACACCTGTGGTGGCAGACCACACGTAGAATGCCGTGGCTGTTTGCCGAGCGATTAGACGCATGCGCGTAGCAGTGCCTTGCATATTCATGCGCAGTGAAGAACTCTCCAAGCTTTTACTGGTTTCTCTGTTATACCGCGGCAAAGTAATTCCCAGTATTCAACGGTTAGCTCACTCTTAGGATTAGCTGTGTAGCTTTGTTTTTCAAAATGGGGTCGTCTGTGTGTCAGTTGAATACCAAAAAGTACGATGTAAAACTATGTATCACATTCTTCTTCTTGTTGGCTTCTGTTTAATATTGAAAAGACAATTTCGCCAATGTTAATCGGGTACTCGTACGTACGGCCTACACCGAACAGTGTAGGAAAAATTTGAAGCCGACAATGTGATATTGGATCCAACAAAATCAGAATCTAGACATTTTAACATTTAGGCCGGAACTCCACTGAAGCGCATGTCGAGATACGCTACGTGGGTACGTAACCGTCTCGTACCAATATGTAGCTAGCTGGTTACTTCCACAGGCGTTGCACGGCCACGCTACTCACGGGCATAACAACGAACCCGCGTTTTAGCGTGTGCGTGCGTTGGTTGTTGCTTGCGCAGCAGATTGGTTCCGGCCTTTTTTTACCCGACTGCGCTAGAAGGAGGGTTATGTTTTTCGAGTGTATGTATGTAAGTATGCATGTATATTTCTTTGGCACGCTCTGCAGCCTAAATGGCTTGATAAATTTTAGCATGCGAGGTGTCGTTAGATTCGTCTTAATTGTGAAAGTGACACTGGGTATATCAAAATTGCAAAAAACAAAATGGCTGACTTTTGGAGGCATTTTAAACATTTCCAAAATTTTTTTTTTGTCATAGCCTATCGAGTGGGGTATCAAAATAAAGGGATTATAATAAACGGATTACATAAATATATAACTCAAATCAAAAGATTTTTTGCAGTTGGGTATATTATTTTTTCAAAAATCGAGTTATTTAAGTAAAAAGATTGACAAACAGGCAAACGGCTCACGTGGTGGTAAATGGTCACCGCCGCCTATAAACATTTGTAACACCAGAAGTGTCAACAATGCGTTGCCGATCTCGAAAGGGGAGGAGGATAGGGCGTATGGGATAAGGGAGGATAGGGGACATGAGATCAGGGAAGATGGGATAGAAGGGTAGGGAAGAGGACAGGCCCCCGGTCCTCTCACTCACCGTACGAAAGGCAATAGCGAACAAATCTCCTTACTAATAAAACCTTACTAAAAAGGTTTCATGGGACATGACATATAAGTACCTAATTATCTATAAGATTCTCGATTGCAAGACGTTATACACTAGGTAGGTACCTACATCTGTTCCCACAATTTTTTTATCGATTCTTGGTCTGTGACCTGTAGCAGTGTAGGCTACTGTTTTAGCTACAAAGTTATGTAGGCAAACAACTAACATTAAACTTCTCGGTGAAGACCGAGTTAACGTTATATTTTTAATAGCCATCTTTATTGCCTTAACAATCAGGAATTGAGCAATGCTAAAGAGGTTCCATCGAAATACGTGCATTTAATGGTAACTCCAATTCCAGTGTACCCATCCGGTGGGTGGTCTAGTTTGTTTGTGGTATTAGATTTCGCTGGGAAATATGTATTAAAGTAATATGGTTATGTAATAAAGCGTTTATTCGTATGCCACTTTTACGGTCGCCTATCCTAAGTACAGGTCTTCTAGAACTATGTATTTAATTAGTACTAGCGACCTAAATAGGGATAGGGACACAAGTTGAACAACAAGTTACATACTAACAACAAAATCTTAGTCATGAACCTTAGTAATAGTGATTGGTAAGTACCAAGTCACTATTACTAAGGTTCATGACTAAGATTTTGTTGTAAATATGTAGCTTGTAGTGTATGTAGCCGTAGCATATGTAAGTATGCTGCCGAATATGCTACGACTTTTTAAGGTTTTACAAAAAATAGCCTATGTCTATACCATCGTCAGTACATTTTAGGGTTCCGAACCCCAAGAGGTAAAAACGGAACCCTTATAGGATCACTCGTGTCTGTCCGTCCGTCTGTTACAGTCGATTTTCTCCGAAACTATTGGACCGATTAAGTGGAAATTTGGTACGTATATGTAAGTTTGTGACCCAAAGACGGACGTGTAACGAAAATAAATGAATTTTAATTTAAACATAGACCACCCTATTTTTGGGGGCTAAATTTGAAAAAATATCAACAAAGTTTTTCAAACTATCGTGTGACATATCAAATGAAAGTACTTCTTATGAGGATCTCAAATATATATTTTTTATTTCTTATTTGGTCAATGCTTTTCGAGTTATTTAAGAAAACAGGCAAAAAACTACCATTCCGCCCCCCTTATCTCCGAATCCACTGGCCCTAAAATTTTAGAAATAATGCGGAGGATAAGTAGTTATTGACCTATAGATTACAGGAAAATTATTAAGAAGTCCATGGCATTTGAAATCTATCATATAAAAGACTAGCTTCTGCCCGCGACTTCGTCCGCATGGAATTCGGTTATAGCGTTCCCGCGGGAATTGAGCGTTAAACTATAACAAATTATATACGAAAATCTTTCTCTTGAAACACTCTATCTATTAAAAAAACCGCATCAAAATCCGTTGCGTAGTTTTAAAGATTTAAACATACATAAGGATATAGGGACAGAGAAAGCGACTTTGTTTTATATTATGTAGTGATATCCTACGGTTTTTAAAATAATCAAGGGTCGGAACCCTCTCCACGCGAGTTTAACTCGCTTCTTGGCCGGTTTTTCGGTACTAAATACAATACAAATCAGTAATGTTGACAAATAAAAGCCAAAAACAAATAATAAGACTTAGGTACAGCAAAACAGGAAAAAAACAGAAGCAGAAAATTAATTTTGTAAAGAAGTTTTGAAGAAGAAAACATTAGAGGCAAATTGACGCAAAAACATGTTTTATAAATAATTTCGTCTCCATTTCATATTAAACACGGAATAATCGAGTGGTCCTTAAGTTATTTTTTCAATATTGAAAAACGTTATGCAGTCAATGATTGTAATCTTAAGGCTGTGGCCACAAACATAGCGATTCGCGACCTTGAAAGTCGCTTCCGTCCTACTTCTTGTCAATGTTAGATGGTCGACGAGTTGTTTCCTCGATAAAAATAAGTAACATATTATAGAGATAGGATTTCAAAATGTTTCTCTTACTTCTCGTAAACTTGACCTTAATTATAACTACATATAGTATACACTTTTTAGTACTATTATTATTATTATTTGCTTGTCGTGGCTCTGTCGATTCCCTGGGTTGTGGCAGAATACCAGTGTTTTGCTCTAAAGAGTAAAGCTATACGCTGAGCTATGACCCTTTTGTAGTACTGCACCGCACGATTTCTTTTGTGTTTGTTATCTTTTATTTTTACTCTGTTTTTTTTTCTTTTTACTATTATAAATTGTATACCTACTGTGTTCTGTAGTACTCAAATAAACGTTTTATCTATTTATCTATCTATCTATCATACACGATAGCGGTCTATCTAGATTAATCGTGTTATATGTACAACTTGCAAAAACGACTAACGAATTCTTGGAACCGTAGTTAGTAGATGAATGACTTATCTGCTGGCAGCTACGATTATGTATCGAAAGTATTACATTTCATGCTATTTTCCGGGATAAAAAGTAGCCTATGTATATGTTATCTCGTGTTATAATCTAGGTATACTAAATTTTGTGGCAATCCGACCAGTTTGTTCTTGAGTTAAGCCGGACATATATACGATCACACGAAGCCTTGTTTCCGCTCTCTGTATGACTACAGCCTGATTTAAGTTCAATCCTTCTCGGCCACGCTAAGTTAAAATAATTCACCTTTCAAGTGCCGTTTGCAAATAAAATGAGTGTTTTATTTGTATATGTCCATAAATCCGGGTTTAGATTTCCATTTCGCGTTAAACAATCATTTCGCGAGAACATTTTCACTTTTTAGGGTTCCGAACCTCAAGAAGTAAAAACGGAACCCTTATAGGATCACTCGTGTGTCTGTCCGTTCGTCTGTCACAGTCATTTTTTTTCGAAACTACTGGACTGATTAAGTTGATTAATTTGGTACGTATATGTAAGTTTGTGACCCAAAGACGGACGTGTAACGAAAATAAATGAATTTTAAACATAGACCCTATTTTTGGGGGCTAAATTTGAAAAAAATATTAATGAAGTTTTTCAAAATATATCGTGTGACATATTAAATGAAAGTACTTCTTATGAGGGTCTCAAATATTTTTATTATTTCTTTTTTGGTCAATATTTTTCGAGTTATTTAAGAAAATAGGCAAAAAATGACCATTCCCCCAACTTATCTCCGAAACTACTGGACCTAAAATTTTGGAAAAAATACGGAGGATAGTTATTGACTTCTAGATTACAGGAAAATTATTAAGAAGTCCATGGTATTTGAAATCTATCATATAAAAGAGCTTATCCTGTGAAACGGTACTCCAACTATCTCCATACCAAATTTCATCCAAATCGGTCCAGCGGTTGAAGCGTGAAGAGGTAACAGACAGACAGACAGAGTTACTTTCGCATTTATGATTTTAGTATGGATTTCTTTATCTTTATTTTCATCGTGCTCAGTACCTAGTTAAGATCAAGCTTTGATTTGTAAAGGTTAGCCGAATTTAAGAAGTTGAGCTTTAATAACTGTGTCGTACTAAGAATAAAAACAATCAATCGATACGTTTACTAGCATCCGGTTTACAGTAGTACAGTGGTCATCAAATATATCTTAGCAGGCGAGGTTATCATATAAATTATGTGAACATGCACTCTAACGTCTTGACTATACGATCGTGATCAGATATTACGATCACCTTGTTCGCTTCATATTTTATGGCGACTGTACCAGCCTTGTAGTACTCGTGTAGTAACTCGTAGCTACGCGTATAAGTACCTACGTCGAAAGCAGACAGTTTCGTAAATTTTTCGGTTGATGTTTGGAAGCCGTGGTTCGACCTACCGCCGGGAGGGTCGGAGGTTCGATTCCGGCTCGCCTCTAAGTTTACTTATGTGCGAAATTCAATTTGAATTTACCACTGAGCTTTTCGGTGAAGGAAAACATCGTGAGGAAACCTGCACACATCTGCGAAGTAATTCAAAAGCTGTGTGTGAAGTCCCCAATCCGCACTGACCCCGCGTGGGGACTACAGCCCAAACCCTCTTGGGGGAATTAAAGATACGGCGCCGGTTTTCTAAACAAGTATAACTTTTCTTTACCTGTTACAACTAACAAAACACCCTTTCAATGTCAAATAAAATGCCAATTTCTAATCTCAATTATAAAAAGAAAGCTAAGCAGCGTTCAATAAAGGAACCCCTTCTGAAAACCTAAGATTGCAACGTATTTCATAGTCTGTAGAGAGACACACTCTGGCAATGCCATTCGTGCTTAAACAGTGCTAATAAATTCTGAATTCCTCTTGGTTTCGATGTCTGCCTACTTGAACTGTCATTTCTGTTCTTTACCGATTTGAACCTTATGAATCAACAAATGATGGTTCAATTGCAACAAAAATGACAGTTTGAGTCGGCATTCATACCAATTGGCTTTACAATTCACCTGCTGGGGTCTGTACGGCGAAGATAAGGCACAAAGCTCATTATGATTTTTGTGAATGGGAACTTTACGTCTCCCTCGCCGTCTCCATTGAGTCCAGACTTCACTCCTTATGACTGTTATACAATGTCTTAAAGAATTGATTAAGGATTGGCAGCTTTGAAAGCCAAGTGTTTATTTACAATGAAAAGCTTTACTGAGCAGTAACAGCTTCCTTTATACCGGTCGGATAAGGGGTAAATTCTCAAGATTTGACCTGCTTGAAAACAGTAGGAATAAGGAGTGTATAAGAGAAAAGAGTAGCAGTAAAAGTGGATTATTATTTCAATAGACAACCGCGCTGTACTCAAGTAAAAATGTACTTATTTTTCCTAAAAATTAAAGACATGACATGTTTAATTCCTCACAAACTTCTACGCAATCCTACACACTTGAACATGTTTTTGAGGCAACAGATGTATGTATAATAAATAGATAAAGATAAAAATTACTACGACAAAACATAAGGCATCCTCTTTAAGAGATCTCGAAAAGCGATAAAAGTACCTTCATTTCCTCCAGCTAAAAATATCAAAATACGTATATCGTTTCGTTCTGACGTTTTATTTCAAAACTACTAACTTTAGAAGTTGCGTGTCAGTTTTACAAACTTATTTTGCCGGTGGTGGAGTATGGAACTATCGTGATTGCGTATTAGGTTTCAGGTTGCTGCAGCTTGTAGTGCAGCGGTGAACGGTATGTGTATGTTGGTATTGTTCGCTATTTTGTTGTTTCCGTACTGTGCTCGGGAAAACATGGAGTTTTGTTTCCCTCGAACAATTAAACTAACGTAGGATATCGCAATGGCCGCTAAGCGCGTCTTGAAAAATTGGAATGTTTACAATAAAATCTAGAAATTCTAGAATGAATCAGTGAGTAGGTATATACTCATTAAGAATATTAACTGTTGCAAATAGGAATGAAGGTTCAATACTTTCGTATATCATTTATAATGATCATGATGACATAATTAGATTTCCAATGAATGTCTCTATAGATGTCCTTGTGAGTGACAGTGAAAACACTTGTTTTGTACAACTATTAGATAGTTGTTTGATCATCGCCCGTAATATACTCTAGGTATCCATACTAATATTATAAATGCGAATTTAACTCGTCTGTCTGACTGTTACCTCTTAACGCTACAACCGCTGGACCGATTTAGATGAAATTTGATAGTTGAAGCCCCGGAAAAGGAAAAATACTTTTAACCCGGAAAAACGCATAGTTCCCGCGGGTACTAAAACAGCCTATTTCCGACCCACTGCTGGGCACAGGCCTCCTCTCATCACGAGAGGGTTGGGCTATAGTCCCCACACGGGCCCAGTGCGGATTGGGGACTTCACAAACATCCTTGAACTACTGCGCAGATGCGTGCAGGTTTCCTCACGATGTTTTCCTTCACCGAAAAGCTCAGTGGTAAATTAAAATTGAATTTCGCACAAATAAAGAATTTCAGAGGTGCGAGCCGGATTTGAACCCGCGACGCGACCCTCTCTGCATGAGAGGCGGTAGGTCAAACCACTAGGCCACCACGGCTTATCCCGCGTGCACGCGGTAGCCGAATCCTGACCGGGCGAAGTGGCGGCCAGAACATAGTAAAGTATACTTGGAAAAATTGCAATAGGTATCAGGTTTATGTTTACTATATTCTCTCCGCAACTTCGTCAGCGTTAAATTTGATGCTGTAAAGCCTTAATTTTCGAAGTAAAGCCATTTTAAATTCATTCTCTCTAACTATCTCCGAGATGATGATCATGATGACTACTATCTCCGTACCAGATATCATCTAAATCGGTTCAGCAGTTTACAGACGGACAGATTTACTTTCGAATTAAACAATATTAATATGGATGAGCAGTATGAGTACCGGCAAAGTGACGCCTCGCCGTAGAGAGAAACTAACAGCCGCTAAATGACACTTTATCAACGATATTATTGTACAAGTTAGCAAAGTATTGGCCAATGTTCAACGAGATAGGCAGAAAAAGTGCCAAGGCGTTCAGGAAAATGTGTTTTCATGTTTTCACGGTGACTGATCTAACTGATTTTATTATTTTGCTTTCACGCTTCGTTGGCTATTTTTGTGTGGATTTTATCTTCTAAACCGATCAGAGTAAGTAGGTATTAGAAAGGGAAGAATGATTACTCGTTATAGTCATAGATTTCATTTGGTTTTAAGTAATAAGTTAGGTAGTAACTAAAAAATGAACCCTATTCTTGCTTGAGGACGAGATTTTCTTACTGGTTTTATAGCATCATGAAATAAATAGAAAGAAAATTAAAAACGTTAATATTTTATATTTTTATATTGTCCAGTTAACCCTTTATTAAAAAAATACGCTCTACTCATAAATATTCTTTGAAAGACGTCCACTGGTCCTCGAGCCGGGAGACGAGCTGTCGGTACCTAGATGCTGCCGGTACCTTCAACAAGATGGAGGGACGACCTAGTAAAGGTCGCGGGAATCCGGTGGAAGCGAGTAGCACAGGACCGGTCTGAGTGAGCCTTGGGGGAGGCCTATGTCCAATTTGATTTACTTAAATTTGCCTTATTCCTGGACTTTATTCGCCTAAAACTATTACAAAGTTACAAAGCACTGAAAGTTACAACAAAATTTGTAACTTTTCTTAAAATTAGCGACTGTAGAAAATATGTTTTTCAGCGCAGAGTCAATAACACCGCTCCCGGGGTTTTGAACTTGGTGATCGCATTTTTCGCGAAAAATTGTCTAAGGAAAGCTATTTATTTTAAACTTTAAAGTTTGACTAGTTTGTCGTCGACGTCTGGCGTTCGTTAATAGCGCGAAATTGGGAATTGTATATATCCGAAATTGCAAGAAAGATTTAACAAACTTACTCACAAGAGACTATTAATAAAATCTTAATGATAATGAAAATGAAAAAAATAATAGATTAATGGTTAATTACAGAGATAAGCAGCCTCTAAACTACGTATAAAGACTTTCCCTTTTCAAATACATAATTAATATTACTTATTCAAATGTGGAAAAGAAGAACATACCGCTTTCAGAAAAAACATAAAGTTAATTTTTGGTATTTCAGAAGAATACTTATTCCATTCGATCTTTTCGAACAAAAAAATATATCGATTATGAAAACTAATCTTATTTACAGTTTCCGTGAGCAAAAAACAAATTCAATATTTTTTACCTTTTAATTTTGCTACACAATTAACCTGCTGATTGAAGTACCTAGTTATTCCGTTGAAGTATTTATTTTACTGAAGTACCCGGTCCAAAGTCAAGAAAACAACGTGCTTCTTGCATTTTAAATATGACTGACAACTGACGAAACTCAATAAGTAACACTGGTTAAATTACGCGTAAATAGTTCGCGAAACCTCAACTTTAATCAAGTACGAAACCGCAGATCGAAACTCAACCATTCGCTCGGTGACAAAAGCACTTTAAATGCACTTTACATTTCTCGTTTACAATAAATAACAACAAATTACCCGTTTCACTTACTTTTATACTCATATTGAGGTTACCATTTTCTACACTGATTTAATAGCACATTACAGCGCTCGTAGTAAAAAGTGTTTGTTACGCCGTACGCCGCGCACCGCGTCCACCGCTAAACGTGAAATCGTACGACTTAACGGCCTGAAGCTAATCGTAGCTCTGAAACTCCAAGGTTTCCCGTAATCGTAAATGATTTATGCTAAAACTACGACAAATATTTTCATTTTTAACAAATACTTTTTCGAAATGTTAAAAAAATTCTATAGGTATATTATAAAAAACGTAAGTGAAAAAAAACTATAAATAAACCGTAAAATTGTAATAAAAACTTAAAACTTATTAACAACAAAAGAAAATGAAAAAATAACCAACCCAAATTCCGGAGCAAACAAAAATCCAATATCAAAAGTGCACAAATAAACCACTTCACATCAACAGAATCTTTCTGAACACCGAAATAAAATACAGCACAAATAAAAAAAAGTTTACAACGCTCTAAAATGCGAAATGCACTTTTACATACACGAACTAAACTTTACCGTTTGCCGCCAACTCCTTTAACAGTCGTGAGAAAAATGTCCGAGTGTTATTTGTATGCGGGAAAAGTTTCGCGAAATTTGAATTTCGAATAACT
This sequence comes from Aethes cnicana, assembly GCA_963971205.1. NCBI lineage: Eukaryota > Metazoa > Arthropoda > Insecta > Lepidoptera > Tortricidae > Aethes > Aethes cnicana. Next base: position 10,795,766 of record OZ020277.1, read on the forward strand.
TTCGCGGCGGCCGGCACGCGTGGGTCTGGAACTCGAATGTGAAATTTTCGGCTATGGTGGGTAAGATGTGCGCATAGCTGTGGCTTAGATGAGACTGTGGCGAGGAGCCGCGTCGGCCGCGCGGTGCCCGGCCGACTTTCGCCCCGACCCGTCGCCCGACGCCTCTAGCGACCAATGACGCATCCAGGAACACCAATTTTATTCCCAATATTTAGAGCCGTGACTAATTTTCCCTTCCCTCCCATATCTCGCTAATTTCATATTGAATCTCGTATTAATTGCGGCTAGGTGCCCGTCGGAGTCCTGCCGTGTCGACCCGTCGGCCGACTAGTCGGGTTGAGGGGTAGTAAACTAGTGAATGAATTGTTGACACCGGCAATTTTGAAACCGCGCTCCTATTGAAATTTAACATTCATGTTTTTTTTCGTATTAAGTTATAAAAAAATACAATTACTACTAAAATTTTGTTAAATAAGCTATAGTGACGATCACCTCATTTGCAAATAATATTAGGAAATAACCTGAGGGAGGTACACGCTAATTCACTTTAATCGTTTTGATTTTCCCGTTAGTAACTATTGAAAACAATCGGCATTATTCTCACAAAAGTACTGAAATATACTGACCGCATTAATTTTCCCGTTCTCACATTATTACAGGAAATTTAATTAAACTCTAACATTAATTCACAATACATCATTTTCTTAAAATTAGTCATACTTTGAAAATAAAAGAGCATAAATTAGCGTTTAAAAGTCATCGTAATTTATTAATTTGTTAAAAAAAAACTAAGTACCTAGTTAATAGCGCAATTGTCTCCCTCCAACACGGCCATCCTGACAGGGATGCACGACCCCCCGCGGGTGTCAATACTAGCTTTATCAGGAGTTGTCATTGCTAACCTAGTTATGCCGAACAAGGAGTATTTCATCGGACACTGCGCGGGAGTTTACTCCTTGTGACACCAGCAGCATTTATTGAAGGAAAAAGAATATATTTTCTTTTTCTTCAATAGGTAAAATTTTACACATAACTAACATTCATAGTGAAATAAAAATCCCAAATCAAATAAAACGGGAAATTATACTTTTGAAAACTTAAGCAAAATTAATGCTGATCTTAACACAACAGCCCGTTTGTGTCACACTGCTGCTGGGCGTCCTCTCATCGCGGGGAGTTAGAGCTAAAGTCACCACGAGATTTACACACTCTCTGAACCGCAAGCATTGGCACATTTATATAACCTATGAACCTACCGCCAAGCGCTAAGGTGAATAGTTAGGATTTGCAGAGTTAGGGCGTGTAGAATTAGAAGCTTGGCTATACATATGATCTGATAACTTTTTTACATTGCAAGCCATATTATGGTCTCTCATCTTGGCATCATTTTACATGAAAATGTTTTTGGTGGGATAATATTTCCATATCCATGCTAATATTATAAGTGCGAAAGTAACTCTGTCTGTCTGTCTGTTAACTCTTCACGTTTCAACCGGTGGATCGATTGAAATGAAATTTGGTCCGGAGATAGTTCGAGTCCCGAGAAAGGACATAGGCTACTTTTATCCCGGAAAAACGCATAGTTCCAGCGGGAACGCGATAACCGAATAGGGATGACGACAACTTTTTTTCCTTGAAAAGTATTGGACACGTATTTTTTCTTTTTTCAATTTAATCAAACTTATACGGAGATATATTGAGTTGAAATGTCGCGTGACGTCACGGTTAGGTACGATTTATACCTAACGGTGACGTAGTTAGCCCCCACTCTCCAACTTTAATGCGTTTTAACTTAGTCATTCTTTGTTAATTTGATAAAACAAAAAATACGTGTCTAATATTTTTTTATTAGCTGACTGACGAACTAATTAAAATTTCGATTTTTCACCCTGTCGTCATCCCTATTCCACGCGGGCTAAGTCGCGGGCAGAAGCTAGTTATCCATATTAATATTATGAGTGCGAAATTAACTCTGTCTGTCTGCTGTCTGTCTGTTGCCTCTTCACGCTTCAACCGCTGATGAAATTTGCTATGGAGATATTTGGAGTCCCGGGAAAGGCATAGTTCCCATGGGAACGCGATAACCAAATTCCACGCGGGCGAAGTCGCGGGCAGAAGCTAGTAAAGTATAATGTAAGGGACCAATCAAATGTTTAATATTCCAGCTCCAAGTGGTGCGGGCCCCACAGGAAGCGCCAGGAGCAGGATGCTGCACCAACTTCACTGGAACTGATCGCGGCCCTACATTGTAACGACATTCGACGTTTCAGAGTATCTATTGCTGCTGCATTTATTGTATTAAAAATTACCTCTCAAAGCCTAAGATGCAAACTCATTGCGTTCTGCGTACACAGTGAGTCCTGCACGCATCTGCGAAGTAATTCAAGGATGTGTGTGAAGTCCCCAATCCGCACTGGGCCCGCGTGGGGACTATAGGCCAAACCCTCTCGTGATGAGAGGAGGCCTGTGCCCAGCAGTGGGCCGTAAATAGGCTAATGTGGGGGTATTTTTCCATTAAAAATAAATTATGTATGATGGGATATTACTCGTATTTATATAAATAAGTCTTGTATGTATATTTGTTTATCAACTGTTTCCCGCAACCTTTATACTCCCACCCCCTTAAACGGATGATACCAAAATCACGTCAATTCCTGGCTCTGTTTTGACGTGATACCAGAATAAACAAATAACAACATTTTCACATTTATAAAATTACCATGATACACACAATTATAAGATACATAGATAGATACTATACCCTTTTCCCACGACTTCGTATGTGTATCAACATGAAAAATCCCGATCCAAATTTCTGCTTTCAACGACCAGTAGTTTCGGCTGTGCGTTGTCTGTCAGTATCACTCAGTAACGGAAGAGTTGTGTATAAATAGATTGATTTGTACATCGCAAGTTCAAAGATTTTCCACGGGATTATTTCTATAAGTAACTAGGGAAACGTAGAACAAAGGATAATACCTACTTATATTTAACGTACGGCTCGAGAAATTATTGTTTCATAGCCCGACTTCAGTGTAAAATCCAACTCCACTTTGTCGGTAACTTTACTATCGGTTTTACGCGTTCCTCGGTTATTCAAAAAAACAATTCCCCTGGGAAATCTAAGAGACTATTATATATTCTCAAGTTGAGTTTATATTCAGTAACAAACTAAAGAGCCATTGTACCCCTTCCTAACCATATTCGAAGAAATGTAGAAATAAAATTTAATTTTAAAATTAATATCTCATTGTATTTAAGTGTCATTTGAATTAAATTGATACAAAGTCATTGTGTTTTTAGTTCTTAAGTATAGTAATAAAATTATATTACAACATTACCTATAAGACCAGATTAATTAAGTACCTACTAAGTAACAACATGAAAAAGTCTCATAAATATACAGTTATGTTAATGTGACCGCTGAATAGATAATATTATAATTACTACAATTATGACACCTAATAATCTATTGTTTAAGCTTTACAGTAATAACTTCACACCTGTAAGTAGGCCTGTAAAATATGATGATTATGACATAGTAATTTCTTAGACTCAGTTGACCACTTTTAATGGACAGATCCTAAGTTATAGCTTAATTGCATGTGTCTTCTATAGAGCCGTGTTAAACAAATGGTTTAACCGCCTGTCAATGTCCGGGGTTCAAACTCGCACCTCTGAGTTTACTTATGTGAGAAATTCATTTTGAATTAACCAATGAACTTTGGACTGCTAACTATAGCCCAAATCCTCTCGTGATGATAGGTCTGGAACCTACGTATCTAAATAACCTCTTAGGTGGTGGTTTTATACATCACGACGTATTTTAATCGAGATTTTACTGGAAAAAAAAAGCAGCTGAACCCAGATTTGGTTCACAACACGCACCGGTCTTCTGGCTCACGCATCCATCGGATCACCGCATCTTCATTTACGTGACAGCGAGATCAAAAGGAGATATATTAATGAGTACCTCGTTAGTTTGTTTTACTTCTAAACTAGCTAAACTGACTAGTATAATGCTACAAGCTGTAAACAGTCCGTATAATCGTCGATCAGGCGATCTCGCGGACATCTCACTCGCGGAGCAGCTTCTATACGACTACTGTTGACGACACACCCACACCGTCCTACAGCAGGTCTAAAACGTATAGGCTTTTTTGTATAGGCCCGTCAAATGCATTTTTAATTGTTAAAGTACTAACGCTTATGCATTACTAAACGGTTTAAACCGTAGGCGTATACATATTACTATAAAAAATCAAATTAACTAGCCGTTGCCTAGACTTAGCTTTTGCGTACTTATGATGCTAATAGTAATAGAAGTATTGAAACTGGTTTGACCCATAGAAAACCCGTTCCCGTGGAAATATCGGGATCAAAAGTATCCTATGTTATTTCCAGGGTCCTCAACTATCTCCATACCAAATTTCATCAAAATGGAACCATCCGTTTGGGGAAGGACAAACGAACAAAAACACTCACATTTATAATATTATTTCCTGTTACAAAATATACTTATTTAAACCAAAACTATAAAAAAAAACTCTTATATTAACAGTCTTGAAGAATATATTGAGCTGCATAATCAATTCAAAAAAAATCTTGGCCACATAGGGGCACTTTTGCACGTCAGAAAAAGAATTTACCAGCGCTTCCTAGACCCATTGCTTGAAAAGAAGCGCCGCAACAAACTCAGCAGAAGGCCTTTTTTAGGGTTCCGAAGTCCACAAGGAACCCTTATAGTTTCGCCATGTCCGTCCGACCATCCGTCTGTCCGCACTATTGCTCGGAAATGCGTAGTTCTAGAAAGCTGTAATTTAGCATGAATATACATATTAGTTACGCTGATAAAGTGGAACAATGAAATTTCGAAATATTTTTTTTATAGGGTATCTCCCCTACTCGTAAAGTGGGAATGTAATTTTTTTTCTTACGGACCCCATATTGCCGGTTTGTTAAAACCATTTTTTGATTAAGTGATGCGTTTATGAAATATTAAGCTTTAAAGTGCTAGTTTTGTGAGAGTCGAGTGTCCCCCCCCCCCACCCTGCCAGCTAAATGGTGGTATTTGGATGGCTGAAAAAATCACGGTTATAGCATATATAACGTAGTTGAAAGGAAAACTATCACAGCTAAGTAGTCTGTACAAATTTACGAGTCATAGTCGACCAACTTATGAAATGATTAAATAACCAATGATTTTTCTCGAGCGACAGGGCCGTCGGGCGGACACGTCATACCACAGGCTAGTTAGATGCTAATAAGTCTTAGAAAGGTACTGCGGGCATCGTCAACTTCGGAACCCTATACTTTGCGCGTGGCCCGAGACGCACTTGGCCGGTTTTTTTCAATATATTTTTAAGGCCTTAGAAATGTTATGCGTCTAACTAAACGGTCCAGGCTCGCTAGCCTGCTGTATCTGGCTGCACTGCGTCCGTCCGCTGCAATAAACTGTAATCCGATAGCGCTGCCATTTAACTCCAAGATCACTGATAAGAGATCGTTCGCGTTATTATTTACAACTTGCGCCGGCGCCCAAATCGATTGCCTTTTAAAATTAGCCGACCGCAACTGTATCTCTTTACAACTTATAAACTACTACAGTTGTATGACTTGTAAACCATGAAAATTATGCTCTACAAGACAAACTGTAATTTCTTCTTCTTCTTTCAAAAAAACTTCTTTTACTAGAGCCTGACGTTTTTCATTTTATTTTTACCCAACTGCGCCAGAGGTTATGTTTTTCGAGTATGTATGTATATTTCTTTGGCACGCTTTGTAGGCAAAACGGCTTGATGGATTTCAGTTTGTGAGGTGTCGTTAGATTCGTCTTGATTGTGAGAGTAAAAAAAGTAAAGTATGCAGTACCAAAGGTTTTCATTTACAGAAATATCACCTCAAGCTACCACTTTTAGGATATAAACAAATATTGTACAATTTGAAAACACTATTATCTCATCTCCTTGCGGTCGCAAACAGCTCAAATTAAATTGTTGCAAAAACTGTTTGTCAAGACCATAATTGGACTTTGCCGTTGATTCATCCTCTGAATTAGTATAAAACACCATATTTAGCGGCATATCATAGAAGCTAATTTGTTCGTTAATCCGGAATATGTGTCACAGTTTTTAATTGAAATCCAGGAATAATGGATTAATTCTAATGAATAACTACAATAATTGAAATGAGTCACGCAGCTTCCCCGCTACGTGTTTATTAAGCGACGAACACTTGCAATGGAGTTTGGAATAATTTATGCGTCTAATGCTAACAAACATTTGAGCAAATATTTGGCTGTGTGATTTGCGGAGTGCGCCAACACGCCAACAGCTGCGCGCGCGCTGGGGTTAATATTCATGCACCCTTCACGCCCGGCGATAATGAAGGGGCCCGTGCTGCATCCATCATCCGATCCAAAACAAATCGATTTCTAAGCGCGTGTGATTATTGTCATTTTGAATTTTGAATTGAAAGGGATTGTGTCAAAACCCCGCATACAGAGAACTTGGCTTATTTCGCATATAAAAATGGTTACAATTTAACAATTAGATTTGAAATATTAATGTCTAAAATATTGTTTTGCCATAGGGGAAAATACACGGAAAAGATATGCCCCTTCCGTGCCTAATATGGAACAGATTCACCTAGTCTCTATAACACTGCACTGTTTTCAAACCTTCAATTGGAATTATCAAAACATTCTTAGATGAAAAGTGATAATGTGTAGTGAAATAAAAAATCATAATAATACAAACTAATCCAAAGGGATGTCTTTAAATATCATATATTCTCAGACGTTTATTCTAGAAAGAACCAAACGCAAACTGAACAAGGCCCCTACTAAAAGTGTGTAGAGGTAAAATAAAAAGCGGTTGCGGTTCGGAAGCGGAGGGTGACATAGGAAGCGATACTGGTTTTATTTCCGCCCTCAGTGAATCGATTCGCCATTGTCACCACACCAGACCCTTTCAAATGTATTTTGATTGATGTCATACCGTTTGCGCTTTTCAAGTTATCAATTTGTGTGAAAACAGTTTTTATTGCGCGATACTTTTTTGTGGAAGTTGTTGTCATTGAGACAATATTTTGTTTCACGTTTAGCGAATTTTGCGAGCACCTACTAGTTTGTTAGAACATACGAACCTTGACTTGTATAATATACACGTGTTTTGGGATTCTCACTTAAATATGTTTTTTAATGAGGCTTCAGCCGGCAACGCATTGGTGAAGCTTTCAACAGGTGAGACGTCCGCCTTTGCCAATCTACTACAACAACCTATTCACGGCCCACTGCTGGGCACAGGCCTCCTCTCATCAAGAGAGGGTTGGACTATAGTTCCCACGCGGGCCCAGTGCGGATTGGGGACTTCACACACATCCCTGAATTACTTCGCAGATGCGTGCAGGTCTATTTTCGATGTTTTCCTTCATCGAAAAGCTCAGTGATAAATTCAAATTGAATTTCGCACATAAATAAGCTCAGAGGTGCGAGCCGGATTTGAACCGCGACCCTCTGCATGAGAGGCGGTAAGTCGAACCACTAGGCCACCACGGCCAAACTAATAGAATAGAATAATGAATACTGTCTTCATACCTACTGTAAGACACTGACCGCGACTTACCTAATATAAGGAAGAGTCCTGAAAGTACTAGGAAGCATCCTTAATAACGCCATTATGTGACGTAACGATATCCCGCTACCCGGACGGAAGTCGGATTATCTGGCCAATGGACCTGACGTCCGGCTTTGATCCGGCGACCGGCCGGGTATCGCTGTGGTTGCCGTAGAACAGAGCCGAATAAAGCCACTTGGGCAAACAGCAATGAGATGGGCTCTAGAATCGTGTAGGGTGCATTATCATCCGTCTTTTACAATACTAGGTGGTATGCCGTAAGAGGAGTCTAAAAATCAACAGCTTGTTGATTTTTAGTCAACAGATTGTTGATTTTTAGTCTCCATTTACCACTCCCAATATGTTGCACAAAACAGCGTCGCTGTCTTACAACAATAAGAGACCGATGTATAAGTATGAATGCCATTATAGCTGTTATACGACACGATAGAGCTGTTATTTCAAATTCACCGATTACCATGACGTTCTGTATTCCGACCTGCCCCTATATTTGCAGATAGTTTGTCGAAAAACAGTCAGCACCAAACCGGTTCTGTTTCAATAGGCCGCGTTTCTAACATTTGTTAACGTTTTAATTAACATAGAGAGATTAACTTGGGGCAAGGGCCGTGCTTCAATAGGCCTTCCGAAATTTTGAACTGTGGTTTATATTATTATGAATATTTTTTTAATACGAGGAGTGTTAACGGATGATGACATTGTAAAAATTACAACATTTCATATTTTGCAACGATTTGCATACGGACTAATATTTTGACGAGTTCTTTGCATTTTATTTCTTTTATCGTCGTTGAAAGATTTTAGTCCGCCTCGTATAAGGATAAATGGCAATATTTTATTTTCCAGACAAGAAACTTTACTTAGATATAACTAGATTAATCCGGTTAAAAAAGATGCAGTGGCGTTTCTGAAAATAAAACTGTGCAAAAATAGGCTTATCTGTACCCTGAGTCTGCTAAAAGAGCACTTACCCGCAAAAGTCGTAGTAAAGGCTCCGTTAGACAGCATCTTACTAGCAGACTTGCTCTGCAAGCGCGTATAGCACGACACGATTTGTATGGTGAGCCGCGCACCTTGCGCGGCTTGTGCAGTTATAGACCCTTTACCGACGACGTAAGTACGACACCGCGCGCAATATTAAATGTGTCGTGCTGTAATGTACCTAAATGAAGACCAAATCGAGTTAGCATAACAAGGTAAAAGCAGTTCCTGTCGATAACAAGTTTTTCATCCTAGACATAAAATTACATAGCGTATATTATGCACGCACTTTACTGCGAACGTGAAGACATAAACGTAGAATGTTAAATTTGTGTGTATTATACAAATGCTTTATTGTTCGTAACTGTGTAACTTCAAGGTAAAACCTTAGATGTGGACGGATTGTTATCGTACGTAATTGGGTTTTTCATAAGAACGCAAAGTTTCTGAGAAATACGCAAATGTAAGTATTTTTCCTTTGCCATCACCCGAAAGACATCCGCTTGCAAGTAAGTAAACCCTTGAAAGAAAAATTGATCATAAACTTTAAGGCTCTATTCAATTAAATCCTCATACATTACGTTACATATTGTAGGTAAGTACGTTCATTATTTTATTGATGTAAGTAGCATTCCTTTTCAAGAAATATATTTTCATTTATTTGCAGACGGATGAAGTTTTATAAAATATCGTATGCCGACAATCGACTTATGTTAAGCAGTCGCCGTCTATTTCAACAAGCAGGGACAAAATAGCTCTCATTTTAGGGATCCGTGAACATAATTGGATTCAACCACGATTCGACTATGAGATATGACTGCTACAAAACTAAGAAAATTGCAGAATTTTTTAGAGATACACTTTTTTCAACGTTCTTTATCACATACAAGTAGGTACAATCGTCGTCAGAGATATCGTAGCGGGCGAGGTGATCATAAACATAACACTCTTAATGTCTTTACAATAAGATCGTGATATTAACGACCACTTTGTTCGCTTCCATATGATGGTAACAGTACATTTTAAGATCATTACCAAACATCAAAGATAATCACTACAAACAAGCTGGACTTCTATCGATATCTCCGAGTTTCGCGTGTGTTCTCAATTCTTCAATCGCATAATAAAACAACGCTTAGCCTTATACGTTCCCAATCCCACCTCCAAGCTCCATCATCAGATTAGCTCCGTGGTACCATACTATTGCATTGTCATCCAAGTTACATATACCTGCCAAGTTTCATCATGATACGATAATTAGAAGCGGGTTAAATTCAGCTTGCAAGATTCCTTACATAGTAAATGGTAAATTATATTTCTGACGTGTAAAAGTGCCCCTATGTGGTCAATTTTCTAAATAAATGATTAAATTTTAATTTTTTTGAAGTGTTGTTAGTTAGTAAGTTACACGACGACCTAATAAAAGCGTTGTAAAAAGTAAGGTACTTAAACATATAATTTCCTTGTTTCTGATCTCATAGTAACCTATCAAAGATTATCCACTACAACATAATTGTATAAGCTTATGTAGACGTGACATATTTACTTCTGCACTTGCGTAGACTCGCATCATTACTGTAAATATACTCTACACTATAAGTATCACAGAACCCATAGAGCGTAAGTTACACCACTATGCCTACCAAACGGTTTATTGTTGATAAATTGAATATGAAATTTTATATCGCCGACCAACGTAGGTAGTTTAGTCCCAATTTCATACGTGAACGCGACTAATTCGAATCACTATTAGATGGATCTATGGAAATAAATTTTGTGACAAATGCTATAAAGTGAATGAAATGGCGTATTAGTGAGTGTGTAATAAATTAAACGTTTATAGTGATATTAAAGATCAGTAAAATCTCAATAAAGTGCGTCGGTAGGCGATTGGGAAACGCTTTTGTATAGAGGTAACCTCAGAACCTCGGGCACAATGCTCGTGTCAAAGTGGAGCTAGTATTAATGTACCCAGTCGAGTGTCACGCTTTTTACTATTGTGATAACAAATATTGATCTGCACACTATGAAGATATATTACAAGACAGACTGCCGCCACGAACAATGATATCAATAACATGAATTATTCGGTACAAACAACAGTTTATTATCGAGTTACTTTATTAGATTATTTACCAAGTGTTACAGCATGTTTCTGTCCATTGTTTTATTTATAGTCAACGATAATTCGGGCCGCAAGACATAACTCACTTTATCGAACCACCACGAGATCTATCGAGCCATATAAAATTTCATCATATATATCGGACGCCTTTATTATGATAATAACAAAAACTCACGAACTTTCATACTAATAAAACAATATAAACGCGCGTCGACAATAATTTATTCAGTTTCAACCCGACACGGATCTACAATAAAAATTTAGGAGAAAGATAACTTTTAGTTTGAATTATGTTGATGGAATTTTACTGCCGGTTTTAGAGCTTAAATATTAAAGTGCAATGCTGTGCAAAGAGGATTGACTTAACGTGCCGAATGTTTCAATCGATTTTATCCAAAATTTATATTTTTGGTAAGAACCAAACTCGAACCGAGGGAAAATGCCCAGCAAAACGTTGGTCACACAGTCGTCAGAAAATTTAGGTGATAATGAAAAAGTGGCCAAAATGAGTAAGGGGCTGTCCATAAATCACGTGATGTTTCTTTAAGCATTTTTTTAACCCTCCCTCCCCATTGGTGATACGTGGTGAGGATTAAGACTACACCCAATAAAATCACGTGTATTTCTTTGTTCTTGTTTTTTTTTTATTAGTACATTATTGCAGAGGCCGCCAAGTAGCGCATTGCCGGACGAGCCAGTTAGAAGGCTGAGCGAAGCGAAGCCTTCTATTAGTACGAGTCCGGCAATCGCAATTGCGGCCGAGGTATATATAATGCTTTTCTCAAACAGCGAGGAAATACGTAAGGTTAGTCGGGGCAAGTGCGCCAGGATGGGGTAAGTGCGCCTAACATAAATATATCGAAACCTATAAATATTACTCAACTAGTAGTTGGCTGTTTACAAGGCATAGAGGCGAAATAAATTTAGGCGCACTTACCCCACATCAGTATTTACTACTTCCATGATTGTTGATGATTTGGCCATGGAAGTTGTACTTATTACCTCCATGGATTTGTCAGTTTCGGGGCAAGTGCGCCAGGATGGGGTAAGTGCGCCTAACATAAATATATCGAAACCTATAAATATTACTCAACTAGTAGTGGGCTGTTTACAAGGCATAGGGGCGAAATAAATTTAGGCGCACTTACCCCACATCAGTATTTACTACTTCCATGATCGTGGATGATTTGGCCATGGAAGTTGTACTTATTACCTCCATGGATTTGTCAGTTTCTAGAGGTGTCTCAAATAGCAAGCGAATTAAAAAAAAACACACGACAATAATGTTTTTGCTGGCCAAGGCCGGCAATGGACAGCCTCGCGTCTTCTTTTTTTGAAAGTAACACGAACATTTCCGAGCATGTTTGAGAAAATTATCTTTAAATACAGGTATTATCTAATTTTATTCTAGAAAAATAGTTTTCGGTTTAGAAATCGCGCGTTGCAAAAATAAATAGTCTTGATATCTTGCCTACATCCCCTCCCCCCTTGTGATATTTCGGGATTTTTGTCTCCCCCTTTAGAACCTCAAGTGATTAAAAGACGGCCCCTAAGGAAGCGGAGCGGTAAAAGAGTCAGTTAATTGTGGTCACTTCGACAGTTCAGCTACATTTGCTGGTGACTTTTCTCCCTTCGTCGTTCTCCTTAGTCATAAGGTCGTGACCTCCACCAAGTGCTCTCCCATATAACGACATATTTACATCTCCAGCGATCGACTTCTTTGAGTACTGTACTTTTGTTAACAACTGGTGTATGTGGTGTAACGTGCTAGAACCAACTTGCAAATTTACAAACAAAATTAATGATTCTTAGTTTTTTTATTTGAAAAATTTAAAGGAGCACAACCTGTGTGCATTCGCTTTCATTTCGGGACGAGAGCCGGTGGGCGTCGGTAATCTACCGACGAGTCATTATCGCCGCCAGCTTCGTAAATAAAACGTAATTCGCTTCAAACTATTCATATATTTGTTTTAAACCACGTTAATAGCGTGAAATATGAACGCGGGCGCATCTGAGGAATGCGTTTATCTTTCAAATGCGATTATACAGATTATTAGAAGATTTATTTTTATTATTTGTTTTTAATGCATATTGCAGGTGATATGGAATGAGGGAAACGCTGTTTGTAGCGATAATCACGTTGATTTTCTTATCTTACAACGTGCCTGTATGTAATGTAAATTGTGACGCAAAGAATCGTCTCGAACGCGTCATTTTTATGAGATTTGACACTCAATACTCAATCGTTTCTTGCATTTTGACAAATAGATCGAGATATATAGGTATGCTTGGTTTCAGATTTAACTAAAGGCGCAAAAAGGCATTTAGCTATTCAATTCACTCTTTACAATATAAAATACATTATTTATTTATTAACTTTAAAGTAAATAAAATAAATAAAATAAAACTAATTTATTTGCGTCCCCGAAAACTGGAATTATTGTGAAATTGCAGAAATATGCTTCATTGAGAGAAATGCTTTTGAATGCCCTAATGTAAAATCTCTTTTGTTTTAGGTGTACCTGCACAGGTATTTTATGAATTTGCTCGATCCCATAATAGTACATTACACACCTAGGGCAGTCAAGTAAAGAAAGTCTCAGATCGCGGGTAATTGAGGCCCGAGCCGGAGGCGAGGGCTATAATCTAGCGGTCTGAGGATTTCTTTACGACCGTCCGTGGTTAGTATACGATTTTACGTCACCACCTGGCCGTGAAGAGGGATTTTTCGTAGCGCCCAAGGGCGGTAAATCCCGCTTTTCGGCCTGGTGTGACGTAATATTATTTTATTGTTATTAGGATTCTTTTAACACATAAGTTTAGTACTACTGCTACATAACAAAATCAAAACATAGCACGCTTGTGTGTTCACTACAACATTACTAGAAAGACTAGCTGCCAATGCACTACGGAATGCGCGAGCGCAGCATGTCATCGCTCCTTGGAGTGTTGACTCTCGATTGTTTGTCCGCCACATCATAGTTGCAGAGGCCGTACAAGCAATATATCAACAGCAGGTTTTTAGGGTACCTTTTCATATGTGCTAGTGCGGGATGAGATGCTTGCGTTGAGCAGTGGCTTGTTTTCGCATGCACGTTTTGTATTATTTACGCTAAATGTTTTAATTCGCTTTGTATCATTCAAAAGCTAGAAAAACATAATCGATTACCTACTGGAAAACGTACTAAATCAGGCAAGATTGTCTCAAGTTCCCTTATGAGAATGTTCCAAGAACGCTAACATACGGAACCCCGCAAAAATCTGTGAAATATTAATGTACACGATATTTATTACACATAATATATATGACACTGATAAAATCACCTTGGCACATAAATTTTATGACACATAATATGTAATATATATTTGATTACCTTAATTATGTGTAAACTATAGGATAGGGCAAGAAAGTAAGGTAGCTACGGATATATATTTTTTTATGTTTGCACCAACTCCCAAGGCGATTAAATTATGTAAATACAATAACGTAACTCTTATTGTGGTAAAAAACCTTGGATAATAGAAACCGTAACAGATAGGCATATGCTGTCGAAGACTTTCTGCGCAGCTTTTTGAGGTCTACAATTCTTTCGTACATTGTTTTAGTGTACCTTGTACGGTTTAGCCAGCATAAGTGGAGCAAAAAATTTTCGATCAAGAGCAACCGCCAGTCGACCCTTTGTATGGAATTTGACGGTAGGTGTTTCTATAATAATAATTCCAGCCATATTTTTACCCGAATGGCAAGAAGGGAAGGAAATTTTTCGTAATAATTTCAGCTTAGATTTCCGGCATTCGGGTTTTATAGTTTTTTTTTAATATTTTACTTGTTAGAACTAAAATTTTAACATGTCTCTTACGTCTGTATGCTAAGCTTGTTATGAACGCATTCCTATAGGTACACACCTGTCTTACAATTTGATACTCACCGAGTCACCGTGGAAAGGAAGTACTTATTCCATATCACGCTGATAATGAGCTGATAGTCATTAACACGGACTGTAATCACGGCGTGTCTCAAGCATTTCCGATTACAAAACGAGTAAACAGATACGATCGAAACATTTCGTGTCCGATCCCATCCTTATCTCTTGGATTTCCTTATTTTGCAATTTAAATAGAAAATAAAGTAGGTAATAATACTTTTTTATATTGAATGAAATGTTTCAAGAAACATTTCATTGAAATACAATCTAGTCTTAAGACTAATAAGTATTTTAAGTCTGATCTAAACTGCTAATAAAATGTAAACTAAGAATGTGTCCATTAACACTTTTCTTACTGTCTCTATTAAGGCGAAGTCACTTTGTTATTATGTTCAAATGTATTAATTAATACTAAACTTAATAAACTCTTGTGAATGTTGTACTAAAGAACCTCATTTATTCGCAATATTCGACAGTTACCATTTTCAGGTATCACACATCCTACATTCAACTCTGGGGTCTGCCTTTCTTACTTTACAAACATCATCATTATTCCCTTGCCCTTTTCAAGTGTGATCGGTATATGATGATTTCTTCTTCCATTTCCTACTACCTACCAGCCGTCATCTCTGCATTGACGTCATTCATATGCGTGTCATCACTCATCACTCGATCCTTCCTTGGTCAACCTCCACAGATATATCCGTTCGTTATTAACAAAAAAATTAAAAATATATTCATCGTCCAGACTTCCTTTGGGAAAAGAAGAATATCTTTCAAGGAAAACCGTATCTTTTAAAACTCACGCAACAAACATTATGAGTATAAGTACTCGTACCTACCTCTAACCAACGAAGTCAAACCCACTGTTTCACACACCAGAATTCAAGTCAATGTATTCCTTTAGTATCTGATTAAACGCAGAATCGTGTTTCCAAATTCCAATACGTTTCTTTACTTACTTATCAGAAATAACAATTACAGTGGGTTTTATTTTTCTTTAAAACACTTATCGGGAATGCAAAAAGGTATTTGTACTCACTTTTCAATATGCAAAATCACAGTTACGTCAATAGAATGATTGATAAATAAAAATAACTTCAGATTGGAATCTAAATTGAACACTTATTTCGAAAATTATCAGTGGACAAATTTAGATACGTAAGATTAAAGAATTTCATTCCATAGTAATCCGAATGTGTTGAATGACTTTTTAAATTCGGTAATAGCGTTCCCGCGGGAACTATGCGTTTTCCGGGATAAAATATAGCCTATATGTTGCCCTGTGTTATAAACTACCCCCATACCAAATTTTGTTGCAATCCGACCAGTAATTTTCGAGTAAAATCCGGATATACTTACATAGATATATACAGTATTTTTTTCTAAAAATCGTTTTCAACCGACGAAAAAAAAGGAGGAGGTTCTCAATTCGACGCGTATATATATATATTTTTTTATGTATGACCACGCATATCTCCGTCAATTGTGAACCGATTTCGATGATTTTTTTTTAATTGAAAGGTGTACCTACAACTTGAACCCTTTTAATAATTTGGTTTAGTTCTGATGATGGGATCCATGACAAAACGAGGGAACTCCTCGAAATTTGTTAGCATGTGTATGATTTTGGCATCAATTTCAAAGACTACAGTGAGACTTACGTCCCATCGTACAGATGTTTGGAAATTATAGCGGAAAAAAAAATTTAATAAAAAAATAGAACCGACTTCAAACTCCGTCAGCCTGTGAAGTCGGTGTCAAGTGAACCACCCCAAAGCTATGACTATCTTATAGTGAACTTGAGACCAACTACACAGGCTGATGGTTCTATTTTTTTATTTATTTGTATTCAGTATCTTTTATATAGTCCCCTCGACTTGATCGTTTCTTTTTATTTTAAAGTTACAGACGCGACTTCTTCTACAGACTTATTATTAGTATAGATAAAAGGTATAAATACATACAAAATAAATACTTAAATAAGTAATAGGTGCATTTTTGCACACCGAGTACCTACCTTGATTTTAATAGTTTACTATGAATTGCTTGCGCGCTAGCACTTGACATTCTACTATGAAATCGATTTACGTTAAGTATTCACAAGTGCATGCTCCAGTGACCTAAATATATAGATATTATGTTATTACGGTAATCCCCCGTTATTACTGTATTGCTGATAAAAGCGTCGTAATTTGCGATTAGTAAACAATTCAGATTTGTATATCTTTTTTAACTACGCATAATTGTTATCTTTGAAGTGAATATGAAGTGTTCCCTTTTAATTTGTATATATAAAATAAAGTCGGATTAGTTATACCACTTCTCAAGAACGGCTGAACCTATTTCAATCATCTTTGATTTTTTGGATTTGTCTTTATCCGCGTGGAATTCGAGTAAAGCGTTCCCGCGGGAACTGTGTGTTTTTCCGTGATAAAATTGTAGCCTATGTCCTCCCCGTAACTCGAATAACTTCCATACCAAAATCTCAGTCACTTTAGCGCTAACAGACAAACAGAAAGACGGAAAGAGTTACTTTCGCATTTACGTACACTAAGTTTGGATATTTTGTCCATGCGAGATTTCAATAGTATATACCTATATCTAAATTGACATTGAACATTCTGTTTTTGAACATTAGGATTTTTTGTTTTAAAAATTTTAAATGGATAATTTTGAAATTAGTGTTATTATTTTATTTTACTTAAAGAACTTAGTACATTTAATTTTCGGGGCAACATGGAACTACCCTTCTGTCTTACAATCTACACTCCGAAGATCTAAGATATTAATTTAATTCAATTTTTAAATTGATTTTATATGTTGAGATTTTATATCTTTTATTTTTAATATATTTTTATTTTATCGGTACATTTGGAATTTGATAAAATTATTTGACGTAGCGGCGTTCGTAGCTTGCTCGTAGCAGCTGACACAGTAGACTGTAAGTACTAGGCGTTAGGTATAGTTATTGTTATTGGTAATTTCGACTATCTGCGTATTCTAATTTATTAGTCCGCCGGTTATGTTGAAAATAACTGAGAACTAAAAAAATGGTTCTGAGTTAACTATATTTTAGTTCAGTTGAGAACTTATGGCATACGGTACGAGTATTATTGTAATTACATACGTATACCTACAAATATGCTACGGTAATACTTTTAAGTCATTTGATTTGTCCGAATTTAAACAAACTACAATATTTATATAATTGAATCTCTTCAATTTTAGGTAGTAACATTAATTTTCTTCGTGATGAAATATCAAACACTAAAATATTGGTTACATAAATAGGTACTATCCTTGTGCACACCTTGTGCATTTATCTACAAGATTGTACACATAAATATTGGGTTATAATACAGCCGACATTACTTTTAAATATATAATAATGTGTGTATTTAACTGCATTAAATAAAAACACCACACACGTTGCGCACAAAAGACCTAGATAACAATTAATATCAATTTGGAAATCAATGGTAAATCGATTTACCTCCACGACGATGTATCCATCACTCCCCTTCATCTAAATGACCATCCATAACACCCTAAATAAATAGGAAACGAATAAATTCACGAGCAAATTGCTCGATTTCCGTCCATAATCGACAACTCAATTCGTCACGGAATGGACAATTGTCCACAAATTACCTGAATAAGATTTGAACCCTCGCTCCAATAAATTACGACTCAACGTACTATGAAAGTGAATTGTTAAGGGTGCGAATAGATCATCGGAATAATCTGACAGTTGTAAACCATTATAACTGGACTAAATACCAAAATAAAGTTTTTTTTTCCTGAACGCGACAGCTCTATAACACAATTTGAGATCATAATGGCAAATAATTCGGATGATGCCATCTGCCGGCATAGCGGGGCATTAATCGTGGCATTTTGCCACGTGTCCGTCCACAATGGACATAAATTGTATTAGGCTGGAATATGGACAATGCGTGTCAAATGGACAATAAATCTGTGGTTTGTGGTCAATCGGATGTGGCATAAAATGTACAAAATTACACGCGTCGTTGATTTTTATCTATATCTATTGAATCTTACTTTTAACATTTTGTAATCGGGTAAATTGCCATTCATTTCGGGTTGTGCCAACTCCCGTAATAATCGGAGGCTCTGCGCTCGAAGCTGTCGACCATTATGTATACCTGGGAGAAACAGTCCAGCTAGGTAGGTCCAACTTCGAGAAAGAGGTCAATCGTCGAATCCGACTCGGCTGGGCAGCGTTCGGGAAGCTTCGCAGTGTCTTTTCGTCCAAATTACCGCAGTGTCTCAAGTCGAAAGTCTTCGACCAGTGTGTGTTGCCAGTGATGACTTATGGTTCCGAGACGTGGGCGCTCACGATGCGTCTCATAAGAAGGCTCAAAGTCACTCAGAGGGCAATGGAAAGGGCTATGCTCGGGGTTTCTCTGCGTGATAGAATCAGAAATGAGGATATCCGCAGTAGAACTAGGGTCACCGACATAGCCCGAAGAATTGCGAACCTTAAGTGGAAATGGGCGGGGCGCATTGCTCGCAGGACTGATGGCCGATGGGGCCGGAAAGTTCTCGAGTGGCGTCCGCGAACCGGGAGATGAGCTGTCGGTAGGCCTCCAACAAGATGGAGCGACGACCTCGTGAAAGTCGCGGGAAACCGGTGGAAGCAAGTAGCACAGGACCAGTCTGAGTGGCGAGCCTTGGGAGAGGCCTATGTCCGGCTGAAACGATGATGATGATGATGAATCGGGTAAATGCCATCTACTTAGAGGTTTTTAAAGCTGCAGTTAACCTTTATAATTGAAGATTAAGAAGAACGCCATTTGCATTTATTAACAAAGAGAAAGAATGATTTTACACTAGAGATTAAAGAAAATACATATCCGTCGCCAAAAAAGGTCTCGGCTCAGCATTAAACTAGCTCAGCCAGCTCTGGGCTTACACCAGGCCCCAGGCAATAATGGGGTACCTAATCATGGACCACATAAAACAGACACACACATAACAGGAACTGGTCACACGTATACCAATTGCGCACTCAATTATACTTATTCACGAAACGTTTACATTATATCCCATATTGATACAAGCAATTGGGTCTGCCCACGCCAAACAATCACTGATTGCTTAATTAGCAACCACTGACCGCTTAGTTCTTTCGACCTTCGCAGTAGAATCAATTTCATGTTTGCTTTGGTCATTAGCCTTAGGCTAATTTGTAACGGCGTCTATAGCGGACTTTTTTTTTTAAAGTCATTGTTTAGTTGGCTCACTCTTTAAATCTACACCCGTTCCCGCTTTTCTTCCATCGTTTTGTTGTTAAACAACATTTCAACGTTCTGCTTCATAATACTTCCAATTATACTAGCCACATCTTTGGCATTTCGGTTGTGGATATTTAAGCTTCTCGGCAAAACCTGTCAGTTTGTAGAAAAATAAACAAATCATTTTGATCATTTACTATAATGTTATGAGCTAAGTATATACAGTTCTGCATTATGATCCATAAAATTTACGCATGATATATGTGATGTTCTGCTTCTGCTCCATGATTCGATGTAAGTGTAACATGGAACGGCTAATTTTAATGTAATAAGGAAGATAACTGAAATATGAAGTATATCTCTTGTCTCATCATGATTCTTCCTAAGCTTCCTCGAAAACCAACTAATTATATAAAAACTATCATAAAAGACCTCTTTTGAAGAGGTTGTTCCGAGTACTGCTTTTTATCCCGCGCCAAGTGTGACAGAAGGTACATTACTCACTTTAAAGACTAAAAAAATATAATTGCAATAAACGCTGCCCTTGGAAGACGAGACGTTGAATGTGTAACACCTGTCTAATCACTCAAATCGCACAATGTGGAATAAAAAACTGTCATAAGCCGAATCAGTGTTATCGCTGCAATTATAATGGACACATTAGACGCCTTTGTCGAGCGGCAGTGTCACGTATTGCTGGTAGCAAAAAACCAAGACTCAGACAGCGTGCCGCTAGCGACACTGGCTGCCTCCACTCGGAGCTACGAACCCTGAGGGACAGACAAGCTTAATTCATACTTAAGTATATTATAAAAATGCTAAAGTAACTCTGTCTGTCTGTCTGTCTGTTACGTTTTCACGGCTAAACCGCTAAATAGATTTTGATGAAATCTGGTACGATTACATCAGTATAGTTAAAACGACGTGGAAGGACATAGGCTACTTTTTGTTCCGTAAAAAATATATAAATAATACTACAGCCTATTTGCGTCCCACTGCTGGGCACAGGCCTCCCCTCATCATGAGAGGGTTTGGGCTATAGTCCCCACGCGGGCCCAGTGCGGATTGGGGAGTTCACACACATCTTTGAATTACTTCGCAGATGCGTGCAGGTTTCCTCACGATGTTTTCCTTCACCGAAAAGCTCATGGTAAATTCAAATTGAATTGCGCACGTAAGTAAACTTAGAGGTGTGAGCCGGAATCGAACCCCCGACGACCCTCGGCATGAGAGGCGGAAGTCGAACCACTAGGCCACCACGGCTTCATATATAAATACTAGTTGATTAAAAATAACAATTTTTAAGATCGGATGCTGGCAAGAGGCACTAATAAAGCTAATTGGTTCAAGGTTATCTTTTTGACATCTTGTTTTTACTAGCGAATCAATAAAACAATCATATTATTATAATTCATATTCAAAGCCTAAGTAATCCGTCACGATTACGATCCTTGAATCACAAATGTTAAAGAGTGACCTCGTACATTTCCTCGCTAATTTAAATTTAAAATTTAAGACTCCATTCCAATTACAACATCGTAACTCCATGTCACCACAGAACATCTGGACGAATCAAGGTCTCGAGGAAATCGCGGCACAGACAGACAAAAAACTAATAAACGATTTGTTTCAATATAATTAAGGATCGTCGTGAAATACAAACAAACCTAATGTACCTAATAGACCGCAAAAAAATCTTCGGCAAAAACTAATGAGAGAATTGGAGCGACTGCTCATCATTTGTAATTTAAAAAAAAATCCAGGCTAGTTTAAGGTATGATGGTTATAGAATAATGACAGAAATATATTTTTTAGGGTTCCGAACCTCAAGAGGTAAAAACGGAACCCTTATAGGATCACTCGTGTGTCTGTCCGTCCGTCTGTCACAGTCGATTTTCTCCGAAACTACTGGACCGATTAAGTTGAAATTTGGTACGTATATGTAAGTTTGTGACCCAGAGACGGATGTGTAACGAAAATAAATGAATTTTAAACATAGACTCTATTTATGGGGGCTAAATTTGAAAAAATAATAATGAAGTTTTTCAAACTATATCGTGTATCGTGTGTCCGTGTGTATCGTGTAACTGTAGCGTGTGTCGTGTATCGTGTGACCTTAAATGAAAGTACTTATTATAAGGATCTCAAATATATATTTTTTATTTCTTTTTTGGTCAATACTTTTCGAGTTATTTAAGATTTAAAAAAAAACGAAAAACCCGTTCTTTCCCATCTTGCCATTGCGTATAATGGGCATTTATCTAGTAGATGTATTCCCGTTTCTTCTTCTCCACGTTCTGAGCATCTTGAATCGCCTTTGACGTTCAGAAAAAAATAGGTGTTTGTTCAGTGGACTGGACAGTGTCCTGTGATTACTCAGATGGCTAATCTTAGGTTATTCCTACTGTGCCCTGTTCTGCTTGTGCTTTTCCTTTTATAGGACTCTAACTAGTTATGTTCTGTGTAGGGCTTGACAGTCTCATCTGCTCTTTATTAATTTTTCCCTTTAGTCAGGTCACCTCCAGGGATAGCCATCCGTCGATGCTCTTAGAACCGATACCAAAACACGCCACTACTACAACAGCCTATTTACGGCCCACTGCTGGGCACAGGCCTCCTCTCATAACGAGAGGGTTGGGCTGTAGTCCCCACGCGGGCCCAGTGCGGATTGGGGACTTCACACACATCCTTGAATTACTTCGCAGATGCGTGCAGGTTTCCTCACGATGTTTTCCTTCACCGAAAAGCTCAGTGGTTTATGTGCGAAATTCAATTTGAATTTAACACGCCACACAATACTTAAAATAAAATTAAAAATATTTATTTATGTTATAACATATGTAAATGAAGCCCATTGCTCTTCATTTAAGATTTTGGTGCGCATTTGCGCGTTGTTATTTGACCTACGTCCAGCGTGCCTCTGTGGAGAATGGTTCATGTTGTATGATGGTTTATAATTGACAAATGAGAGTGACAGATAAAGAAAAGGCTTGAAGACGTGTAAGACGAATTATAAAAGGATTGTGAGATAATAATAGCTTTAAATGTTGTTTCTCTTATTTCAGGTAAGGTAAATTGTTATATAAAACGTAATTTAAAAGTGTATGTGACGTGTCATTAATAAAAATCTCTTATTTCAGAGCAACACAATTAAGTTTTATTTCACATTATAAAACAACATTTCTACAGCTATGCACAACTAAGATGGAGAAACTAAGATTTGAATTTGTTGTGAAAAGTAGCGAGGATCATAAAACAAATGTTATCTGCATAACTTCGATAACAGATACCGATAAACAAACCTATACAATTCCGGAACAGCTCCAGCCGGTGAAGTTGCATGATGCAATCACGAAAACTAAAGTGTATCAAAGAGTAAAAAATACACTGCAGAAGCGACATGAAAAAAGACAGGTATGGATACAACTTACACCAGAGATAAGTGAAGCTTATACGGATGAAGACGGAAACATGCAGTTTAAGGGGTATTTGCTAGAAGAGATGTTTACAGAAGCACGGCAAGATACTCCACCCGAAGGAATTTCAGAAGAATCCTTGACAAGAATCTTGGAAAATTTTGCTGAAATGAAGAAGGAAGTATCTAAACCGCAGAACTTAAAACAGCTTTCGGAGAAGTTTGTTATCGAAAAATTCGATAGGAAAATAACTAATGTATCCCAATGGATGACTATTTTCGAAACAGAATGTGCTCGAATGGGAATTGAGGAAGATACGAAGAAAATTGAGGTGCTCAGGTTGTTTTTAGAAGATTCATGTCGTGATTGGTACAGTTCCATGCTTATAAAGCATACGGTGGAGTCAAAGTGGTCAGTATGGAAGGAGAGTTTGTGTGAGACTTACGCAGATAAAGGATGGTCTCCAGTCAGGTATGCCATTTCATTTAAATATAGACAGGGCTCATTACTTGAGTATGCTATAAAAAAAGAAAGATTATTGTTGGAATTAAATAAATCTATGGATAAATCCACCCTCATTGACCTAATAGCCACAGGGCTGCCTAATTTTATAGCTGATAAAATTGACAGAAATAATTTGAAAGAATCTGAAGATTTATTTAACAACATCAGAGGTTTGGAACATTTAGTAAATAAAAAAAATATAGACAAGAAGATAGGGGGTTTCGAATATAAAAACAAAGAGAGAAATACTAACATCCGACCATGCGGGATTTGTGAAAAAGATAACAAGGGAAACCGTTACCATCCTGAATCCCTGTGTTGGTTCAAAAATAAAAATACTGAAACACCAAAACGGGACAGTGTCAGATATGTTAACAATTATGAATTAGAGACAGAACTAAAAGATGTAGATCAAAAAAACTAATAATTCCACCATTAATCAAAATTAAAATATTGCTAAATGACTCTTTAGAGATTCCAGCTATATATGATTCAGGGTCAAATGTGTCCTTGATAAATTCAAGATTATTATCTTTCAAAAACAGCCCCCTGAATCATAATAATAGTACAAGTAAAGCAAATTTAAAAACGATTAATGGTGTGAAAAAAGCTATAGGTATGATATCTCTAAAAATAAAAATTTTTGACATTGAAAAGAATTTTAATGTATTGGTAATAGATGAAGAAAATTTTAGTTATGACTTTCTAATTGGACTTGACTGTATACAGGAATTTTGTCTGACTCAAAATGAGAAACTGGAAATTACACAAAATGAGGAAAGTATCCCTCGAAGTGAAAAAAATATTCCCAACTTTATGGGTAGTGAGAGTGAAATGACGACGATAGAAGAAAAACATATATACGACAACAAAGAAAAATATACAAATAATAAATACGAGGTGAACTTTAACGAACATTTTGAAATATCAAACTTTCATATTACAGTAAATCACTTAGACCTTCAACAACAATCACAAATCGATGATTTAATAGATAAATATAACTCACTTTTTGCAAAACATAAATATGACGTGGGTACAGTGAAAGGCTACGAAGCACATATTGATTTATTAATCGATAAATATTGCAGCAAGAGACCATATCGGTGTACAATTGAGGATAAAAAAGAAATAGAACAACAGGTATCAAGATTATTAGAAGAAAACATGATTGAAGAATCTTATAGTCCCTTCGCAGCCCCGGTAACCTTGGCTTTTAAAAAAGAAGAAGGAAGAAGGTCAAGACTATGTATTGATTTTCGTGACTTGAATAAGATTGTGGTTCCACAATCTCAGCCATTCCCATTAATCGAAGACTTGATGGTGAAAACCAGAAATTGTAAATTTTTTTCAACATTGGACATAAATTCTGCATTTTGGTCAATACCTTTAAAAGTCGAAGATAGGGCAAAAACGGCATTTATTACACAAGAAGGACATTTTCAGTGGACCTGTTTACCATTTGGTTTGAAAACCTCACCAGCAATCTTTCAGCGGATACTAAGCAGCATTATAAGGAAACACAAACTATCTGATTTCACTGTAAATTACATTGACGATATTTTGATATTTTCTAAAACGTTTTCGGAACATATTCAGCACTTATCACGACTACTAGAAGCTATATCAAAAGAAGGCTTCAGATTGAAGTTTTCGAAATGTAACTTTGCACAGGACTCTGTGAAGTATTTAGGGCATATAATACAAGATAATACAATTACTCCTTTGAAAGATAATTTGATTGCCATCAAGGGTTTTCCTGTCCCAAAGACACAAAAGAACGTTCGACAATTTCTGGGAAAAATTAATTTCTATGGTAAATATGTACCAAACATGTCAATAATTTTAGATCCATTACACAATTTGTTAAGAAAAGGACAAAAATTTATTTGGACAGAGAAATGTCAAGAATCGTTTGAGACGGTTAAGGAGCTACTTTGCTCTAGACCAATATTAACGATCTATGACCCAGACCTACCAACTTATATTTACACAGATGCTAGTATACAGGGTCTAGGTGCCATATTAAAACAAAAACAACAGAATGGAGAAGAAAAACCTTGTGCATATTTCTCAAGAAAATTAAATGATACTCAAAAGAGGAAAAAAGCTATATATCTAGAATGTTTAGCAATTAAGGAAGCAGTTAAATACTGGCAACATTGGCTCATAGGAAAGAAATTTACCGTTTTCTCTGATCATAAGCCTCTAGAGAAAATGAATATTAAGGCTCGAACAGATGAAGAACTAGGAGACCTAACATATTATTTATCTCAGTTTAATTTTGAAATAGTATATTCGCCTGGTAAATACAATGTTGAAGCAGATTGTTTAAGCAGAAATCCTGTATTAGAACCATGTGAAAAGGAAGAAGAAAGTTTAAGAATTGTTAACCTAATTACATTACAAGACATCCAAAATGATCAAAAGATAAACGAAGACATTAAACAAAATGGAGATAAGATGTCATTAAAAGGCACAATATATTATAAGAAAATTGGGAAAAATGAAAAGATTCTGTTAACTGAGGGACTTAGTAAAAAACTTATAGAAAGTATCCATTATCATTTCTGTCATATAGGTGTGCAACAAATGAATAAAAAAATTAAACCATTTTATACCGCAAAAAATTTAACTTACAACATACAAAGAGTCTGCGAAAACTGTGAAATCTGCATAAAAAATAAATCTAGGAAAAAGTGTAAATTTGGATTAATGTCTCATTTGGGTCCTGCCAGGTACCCTTTTGAAATAGTATCAATCGATACCATTGGTGGGTTTGGAGGCTCTCGTTCTACAAAAACTTATTTGCATCTACTGGTAGATCATTTCACGAGATATGCATATATTTTGACTTCCAAAACTCAAAGTTCAGGTGATTTTATAAAATTAATTCAAAAAGTTACCCAGACACATGACATTGGCATGATTCTATCTGATCAATATCCGGGTATAAATTCAAAAGATTTCAAAACTTTTTTGGAAAAGGTAAATATACCTATCATCTTTACAGCTGTAAATGCACCATTTTCAAATGGCTTGAATGAAAGATTGAACCAAACATTAATCAATAAAATTAGATGTCGGATAAACGAAAGAAATGATAAACTGGCCTGGACAACAATTGCTCACGAGTGTACTCAAAAATATAACGAAACGGAACATACCGTGACGGGATTTTCTCCAAAATACTTACTGGATGGACAGAATACTAATACTGTACCACAGGAATTGAAACAAGATGTGACGTATGCTGATTTATTACGAGATAGAAAGATAGCATTGGAAAACACTATAAAATCACATAATTATAACAAGAAATTATTTGACAGAAACAGATTAAAAGGTGAATTTAAAGTTGGAGATTTTGTATTTGTGGAAAATGGTAATAGATTAAATAGAAAAAAAATGGATGAGTTAAAAATTGGTCCATACAAAATATTGGAAAAGGTATCAAGTTCAATTTATAGGATAGATACAGGACATAAAAAATGTGAATCCAACCTTTTTCATATAACGAAACTTGTTCCAGTAACAAGATAAAGGGGGGGGGGGGGAGATGTAAATGAAGCCCATTGCTCTTCATTTAAGATTTTGGTGCGCATTTGCGCGTTGTTATTTGACCTACGTCCAGCGTGCCTCTGTGGAGAATGGTTCATGTTGTATGATGGTTTATAATTGACAAATGAGAGTGACAGATAAAGAAAAGGCTTGAAGACGTGTAAGACGAATTATAAAAGGATTGTGAGATAATAATAGCTTTAAATGTTGTTTCTCTTATTTCAGGTAAGGTAAATTGTTATATAAAACGTAATTTAAAAGTGTATGTGACGTGTCATTAATAAAAATCTCTTATTTCAGAGCAACACAATTAAGTTTTATTTCACATTATACATATTTTTACGACTAAGAGGTTAAGTTGCTCACAATAGGCTTGGCCTATCCTGTGAGACCAATAAGGGTGGTAAACAGTAACAATGACCTTTTTAAGTATGATTTTCTTTTCAGACTCTACTTCACAAGAATATCATAATTAATCCCGAATATGAAACTAAACATCGGCAAAGATGATCTTGATTGGTAGGGACAATATCATTAGGCGTATCGACCACCTGTTTATTGACTCCGAAATAAATCATCAACAACTTTCTTAAGTCGACTATTACGTTTACGGACTGTTAATTAGTGTCGGTACAGATAGAGACTATCGGCAAGTTTTAGAAACTATTTTTAACACCACGTATAAAATGGATCAAGCTTAACTGTATAATTTGCTACTCAGAAACATACAGGTCGATATCAATACAGATAGTACTGTTAAGATATTTATTTATATATGGGGAGAAGGAAAACATCGTGAGGAAATCTGCACGCATTTGCGAAGTAATTCAAAGATGTTGTGTGAAGGCCCCAATCTGCACTGGGCCCAGCAGTGGGACGCAAATAGGCTGAAGTAGTAGTAGTAGGCAATAATAAAAATAGGCGACAAACGCTTTAACGATTTGGATGAAAATTGGAATATAGGTATTTTCGGAGGCGACAAATCGATCTAGCTAGGTGGCATATCTGACTACAGCTACAGATCAAATCATAGGTGTCGGCGATGCTTGCCATAGGTTAGGTTTTTTTATAAATATTTTTTACAAATGATGTTTTTGAATAGTGTTATTGAAAGTCCTCTGGAGAACTGATGTGTCTTGATTCCCTCGGGGACAATAGGTTTCCCATGTACTTAACATTAAAATAACTAGGTACTAATCTGTAGTTTAGTTGTCATACTATGAACCAACACCAATCAAACATTTCATCGCCCCCAAATTCTGAATTAAAACTGATTGATTTGTGACATGAAAATTTAACGCAGTCGCCCCGTAAATAAATCAACATCGATAAACAAGAACCCTCGTGCGGTTTAAAAAACATTTGATCATTCAAAAATGGATCTTACCTATTGAGTTTTTAGAATAAGAGATTGTAGTTCGAGACGGTAAAAAGTTAGAGTTAATTTGTTAAATCAGGTTTAACTAGTATTTTTAACTAAACCGATGGCATGATGAATTGGTGAATAGTGAACTCACGTCGGCGCTTTTAATGTAGATACGTAACAAATTAAAAAGTCTTATTTATATGGTTCATGGTAAGTCTATACTTAGTTTATTTTAGAATATAAGTATTACCTACGATAATTGTTATTCTTTGAATTAAATACTCGTATGTTATCAACACAATCGTAACGTAGGTATGGTTTGATAATATTTGTTTTACCAAATTGAACCTTAGTTTTAGTTTTGCTATTTCCTAAGAAATAAAACTTCTTAAAGATACTTAAAATTAATATATTTAGACATTATCTTATCATCTAACAAATTAATAAATGTTACACAGTTATGCACATAATTCTCAAAATTGAAGTTAACATTAACAAATCATGGAACCTTATTTTAAACTGACGCGTTCTAAGATAAAAGAAAAAAATATTTGTATAATAAATAAGTAAATAATTATTGAGAACACACGGGTTATGCCACTATCAGATAGCTTCTGCCCACGACTTCACCCGCGTGGATTTCGGTTATTGCATTCCCGCGGGAACTATGCGTTTTTCCGGGATGAAAAGTAGCCTAAAGGACGTAGGCTACTTTTCATCCCGGAAAAACGTGTAGTTCCCGCGGGACTTCAACTATCTCCACGCCTAATTTCATGTAAATTGGTCAAGCTGTTGAAGCGTGAAGAGATAACAGACAGACAGACAGACAGACAGACAGAGTTACTTTCGCATTTCTAATAGTACAACATGGATTCTGAAGGCTTGTCGTATATTTGCATAACTGCGTCTAAGAAACTCCAATATGGACGTAATTTTATTTTTCCTAATAAAATAATCGTTAATCTAATGTTATCGAGATAATGATGACTAACAATGAAAAGTTAATAAGAATCGATACTAATTTGAATCGATAACTCGTTAATCTGTTAACCTCTTTGCTTGTCGAGTCGGTTTCGATCGATTTTTGAAGCTGAGTATTGGGAAACTGCTTTCTTCGATTACTTATTCATTTCTCTACATATAAAGATAAGTTTAATCAGTAGTACAACTAGTAATTCTGTATTGGATAAGCTTTAGGATAAGATTTATGTAGTTTTCACTAAAAAAACAACTAAGAATATCGTATATATTTGAATACTTACCTACTTTGAATAACGCGAACGCGCGTTTCATGAAACTTGTTGTGTTAATAAAGCTAAGTAAATATTCTTAAAATCATCATACATACCTACATGAAATGCAAACCCGGGTCCTTTCGAATTATTCGTGTATAGATAGAATCTAAATAGATAGATACTTAATAGTTCCCTAAAAGTGCGTACTTAAGACCCTACGTACTCAATATAGATCCCTATCCTTTGATTTTTATAATTTTATTGATATTATTGACAAAAGTCGTAAGTATACATTGTATGTATTATAAGTTACACTTGAATGTATGTTGGTTCTTAGTAGTATAACTTTAAGACTTCGGTCTTTTCGAGACAAAAATCCTTCAGCTCTGTTTGTGGCGTCTAAATGGTCCTTCCAGCGTCCCCGTTATAATTTACGTGGAAATATCTTCAACTTAGTCAGCAGAAAAACACATTACCGACTCGTATGTAACCGCTAAAGCTAGCGCGTAGCTTTAAAATACAATGTAAGACAAGTGCAAGTTGCGTAAGACGTTGTGACCTAACTTTTAGGGGGTAGCGTCTTAAAATATTATATTGCGCATAGGAATTATACGATTTTCTACGTAAAGAGGTAAATCCAAAGTCGTAGAGGCTGAAATCTTGAACGTTGTCAGCGTGCCCCCAGTACTTGACAGAAACAAAATGATTGACAAATAAATAACTCGGTTTTTGAAGAAATAATATACCTGACTGCAAACAAACTTTTGATGTCACATTATATATTTTTCTAATCCGTTCATTAAACCCTTTATTTTGATACCCCACTCGATTAGCTCCGACAAAAAAAAAATATTTTTGGAAAAGTTTAAAATGCCTCCAAAAGTCAGCCATTTTGTTTTTTGCTATTTTGATATAACCAGTGTCACTCTCACAATTAAGACGAATCTAACGACACCTCGCATCTTAAAATCCATTAAGCCACAGGCTACAGAG
Organism: Aethes cnicana; assembly: GCA_963971205.1. Taxonomy (NCBI): domain Eukaryota; kingdom Metazoa; phylum Arthropoda; class Insecta; order Lepidoptera; family Tortricidae; genus Aethes; species Aethes cnicana. The sequence continues at coordinate 10,826,771 of OZ020277.1, forward strand.
CGTGCCAAAGAAATATACATACATACATACATACTTACATACATACACTCGAAAAACATAACCATTAGGCTACAGAGCGTGCCAAAGAAATATACATACATACATACATACTTACATACATACACTCGAAAAACATAACCATTAGGCTACAGAGCGTGCCAAAGAAATACATACATACATACATACTTACATACCTACATACACTCGAAAAACATAACCCTCCTTCTAGCGCAGTCGGGTAAAAATGTCATGATCGTAATCAATGAGGGTAAAACGCTTGCGTATTTTTCTTAGTGAGGCAGAGGTGCGAACCGAATTTAGTGCCGCAAATTGGTAACTCGAAGTACCACACTCTCACAGAATATTGGCGTGAAGTAATAGTTCGCTATTGCGTTTCTTAGGGTGCCATCTATCTGGCATAATTCTTTTTGTCCGAAACTGTTTACACATAACAGGCTTCGCATAATTTATTTATGCCGAATCTTGACTTTGCCGAATTTTTATTAAGCATAATTCTTATTTGGCCGAATAGGTGCTTACCCGAATAATGTGTTGGCATAATGTTGACTTAGCCGAATGTTATTATGCATAATATTGTTTGGCATACTAGTAATTTAGCAGAATTTTGATAGGCTGAAATATTGTCCGAATTTATGTCCGAAGCAACAATTAATGTAAGGAGGAGTCACACAAAATTGCTAGTCCGAAAACTGAAAGTCCGAAAATGTATGTCATAAACGATTTTTAGCTAAGTATATTTTCTTAACATATAATTTGTTTAACATACTTATCTTTATTAGATAGAGTTCGGCAGCTCACGGTATGCGGTAACACCAAAGTTTGGAGTAAAGCCGACTCGCATAGGTTAGGTTTGGTTATTTTTTAAATAAGTACACAAAATTATCACTTAGTAAAAATCCCCCCTCCCTCTATTTAGATAATCATCGATGTTATAATAGGATACTGATTTAATTAAATCGGCGAAAATAAAGGTAAGCAAAAGTAGTTTTCGGCGTAACAAATTTCGACGAAAGTAAGTAATTTTCTGCCGAAATAATATTCGGAATTCGAAAAGTATGCGTGAGTACTTTTCGGCATAATTAGATTATGAGTAATATAATTCGACGAAAAATCGTTATGCGAGATTAGTTCCGGCGTAAACACTATTATGCCTATACTGATTATGCAAAATCGAATTCTGCAAAAATAAATTATGCGTAAACAAGGGGAACCCCTTTCTTACGGTGAGTGAGAGGACCGGGGGCCTGTCTTCTTCCCTATTCTTCTATCCCTATCATCCCTTATCCCATATCCTCCTCCCCTTTCGAGATTGGCAACGCATTGGTGACGCCTTTGGTGTTACAAATGTCAATATAGACGGCGGTGACCACTTACCACCACGTGGGCCGTCTGCCTGTTTGTCAATCTATTTATATATAAAAAAGTCTAATAGTTTTTTTTATATAAACAATTAGCTACAATGAAAACGACCGTGATAAATAAACTATGACTTAAAATAAGGAAACAACGCGAACGATATCAACCACTTTATTTATACCAAAATATATGCGTCAAGCGAAATGAAAACACGTAATAAATGTGGCGTACGTTTCTCTTATAGAAGCGATGGTGGTTTTTATTTTTAAATTGATCATATCCGTAGAGCAGAACTTTATTCCCGAGCCATCAAAAATAACTGTTAGTGCGCGGTAATAATCCTGTTTTGCCCTAACTCCGGCAATATTTTGCAGGTGCACTTTCGTATAAATTTATGGTTCGCAATTGTCGAAGCGGTCACCAATACGAGATTAAAGTTGGGTTATTAAAGTTGGGTTCTGGAGAGATGCAAGTTGGAAATTGATATAATATAATATAATGTAGAATTTATTGAAATGAAATTCAGATTCCTACAAACTAACTGACTATTCATATCCTTCTAGGATCTAATACAATTTCGGCAAATTTGATTATGTGACATCATAAGTTCATATTTTTTACCAAGAAGTAAAACATATAAATATGGGATCGTATTTTCGTGATTCGTCTTTAATCAATTATGTTAATGATGTGGCCTTGTCGTCAAATAAATCTATTTTTCTTTTTCAATATGTGGACGGAAACCCAGTTACGCAAATGAAGCCTGGGCAGTCTGATAAATGAAAAATGGTATTGTTACCGATCCATTGTACTGGAAACGATGATGCCGCTGTTTTTTTCCCATTCATTACTGCTGCCCTATTTTCGGCGCTTTTTTGGAAGGATATACGAAATTCTTGCGTCACTGATCTCCTATGTTGTGTAATAACTAGCGGAACTTATTTATTAAATCGAAGTATAATATAATGTATGATACATAAACGCTATCTTCTTTTTAACACGCTTTTATTAGGTCGACCTGTATGTAACTAACTATGTAATGGAATTTTGAAAGTTAAATTTGACCCACTTTCCGATTGAGCTGAAATTTTGCACGAATATGTAAATTAAATCGCGTGACAAATCAATATTATGATAACGTGGAGCTGATGATGGAGCTGGAAGGTGCTCCTATGTAGTATGTAGTTTATTACGTGCTCCTATGTAGTTTTATTACGGAGTTCCTATGAACTCCGTAATAAAACTACATAAACCCATCGAATTTGGGCTCGTCTGATTCGTCTTGAAGGGTAGATGAAGGTTTTACAAAGAAAAGTACAGTCAGCAATAAAAGCGTGTCCCAAATTTTAATTTTTGAAAAAACTTATTTAGATTGCATGATAATTGCCGTCCCAAGGTTCACCGTTCAGGTAAACCATTTTTAACCACTTTCTGACTCCTTAATATACTTTCATACACATGTAACAAACGCAGATTCACGATAATGGTACCAGCTGTATTGAACTCTTCACTACTACATCCATGAGCTAGCATCTATCACGAAGCCAAACCCGCCCATACAATAATATAAAATAATCATGTTTACTTACTTAATAACTTAATACTAAACCTTAATTATGAAAAAGCGGGATGCGAGTTGGGCACTGCGCCAGGTCTACGGGCGTGGGCGAAAAAATAATTTCCCGCCAAAATGGCAAAGGTCAGCCCGATATTAAATCTTTGAATGCTTGCCACGAGATCACTGCAGTCCTTTTTGATTTTAGTAAATAGAGCGTCACTAATACTAATCCTTTCGACGTCGACTTTTATCTTAATCTTAATCAACACATGGTTATTTAACAAGTTTTCATATTTTCAGAAATTCAGACTTTTAATGTACCACGAGTATGTATATTTTAGCATGATCAAAGTATGTGAAATTAATAGAATGTATAATAATCAAGAATTGGACTTAGAACAAGACTTATAATATAATACAACTTAACTTATATTACCTGGATCTTTGAAGCTGAAAACCATCCAGCATCCTTTAGCTGCGTAACTAATCCTTAAAATACGCTACTTGGATAAACTCTGCAACTTTATGCTATTGCCTTAATAGTTCACACGATATCTTGAACGAAAGCCATCCATCAAGATCGTCCGATAGCATAGTCGAGAGAAATGGTCCCATAAAAAGTTCTAACCCCTAACACCGTCGCTATTTTTGGTACTCCTACGCAAAATCGATAGCTCCCTCCCATAGTTACGCACAGATACCATGAATGGAGGGACCCTGGCAGGCTGCCAGTACGTGGGCTAGCTACGCTAAGGTTAAGGGTGAGTCTGACACTAGGGGTTGCCAAGACGAGCCGGTGGGTGAAGTGGGTCAGGGTGGGCACGTGTAAATTAAAGGCTATCAGGGAGATGGACCACGTTTGGGGACACATGCGATTTAAGGCACCATCACTACAGAGGAGGAAAATATCGTAGACTAAGCGGTAATCTTTCACAGTTCGCAATCCTGCTTGCTCTACATAGCCCCTACCATATTTATTATCAATCTACGGAAAAGTCACATTTTGCAATCAATAAAGAAGATAGTGAAGGGATATCTAAACATATGTTTAATTTTCTAGCTATCTACTCAAAAACTCATATTGAGTTTGAGAAAATAACTAATCTCCATATTCCAAACGAAAATATTTGAGAAAGAAATCATTCTAGGTTTTAGTTTAACCGTTGTTTAAATAAAATGATAAGGGGACTAAAGATTGCACTCTCTCTGCTATATCTACCATCCGCGCCATCTATTGGCGTAGAGGCTACATAAAACCGTGAGTTTTCACCTTAAGATCGTTTTACCTAAGGTTCTGTTATTGAAATGTCCCAGAAAACTGCCAGCGCTGTCGGTTCGGTGTGGGGAAAAAAGATAATGATATCTTGGTGAATGTCGCGGACTTTTACGCATTTTGGTCTAACCGGGGCTGGATATTCATTGCGTTATGTGTCTATTATTATTATTATTTATTTACTTCCAATTTTACACAGTTCAAAAATCTACCAAATGTTTTTATTTCGCAGACATAGAGAAAATCAATTTTGAAAAGATAATTATGTCGACACATCAATTCTTAAATTTAAAAAAAAGTTATATAGTCCGAAGAAGCGACCACAACTATATACTTAATACGCGCTGAAAAGGACCGATGTAGGTACCGCGTGGCGTGGGAGAATTATGTGTTTAGGGTTTACAGGCTGATTGAAAATGAGAAAAGAAAATATGTTGCAAGTTTAACTATTCTTTGGGTAATTTATGTTATGTCCCACTGATGGGCAAAGACCGGGGCTGGATATCCATTGCGTTATTTGTCTATTATTATTATTTATTTACCTCCAATTTTACACAGTTCAAATATCTACAAAATATTTTTTTTGCCAATTTGTAGGGCAGTTTGTTGATGAATAGTTTTGTTTCTTCTTAGTTTGAATGAGTCAATTATTTATAGGTCGGTAGATACTGAATTTTAAACTAGGCAGTTGTCCTAAATACATCGATGTACTGAAATTCGAAATATTTTAGCCAACAATAACCATATTAAACCATTTATTATAGAAAAAGATATATACATTCTGATTTTTTTTATCGTTTTATTATTTGTTTTTTCAATAATTATCAGTATGGTTACTTAAATATTTGGCACTATATTTATGTGCACCTCATACATGATTGGTGATACATGCAAAAATCAACATTTAACATCTTACTCAGACGATAAATGTTATGCAACTGACCGCTGCAGTCGTTTCAGATCATCCTGTGGTGGCGTCGCGCCACGCCGGCGACGCCGCCGACACACTTTCCATTGACGGGGATGTCCCATCCCATCCCACCTCGATCCACGTCATCCCACGCCACCCGAGCTTATTTTTGGAACGGAGCATCCATGGTGATCATGCAAATAAGTTCTGTAGTTCTTTTGTGTTTGCAGCTTAAGATGTTTTTCAGCGTTCGAATCGTGATCCAGTTTTCTGTATTAACTCTCGATATTTCTATTCAATAAACAAATCCACAAAGCTACGGGGGACTACAATTTGTTAGACAGCAAAAAGCATTCGTCTGTAAAAGAAATGTTTAGAAACATTACATAGATTTTTCGGAATAAAAATTTAGATTCCTAGCTGCTTAATAAGCAAAGCCTTACCTTAAGTGGCAGTGGGCGGGGCACATTGCTCGCAGGACTGATGGCCGATGGGGCAAGAAAGTCCTGGAGTGGCGTCCGCGAACCGGTAGACGAGCTGTCGGTAGGCCTCCAACAAGATGGAGTGACGACCTTGTAAAGGTCGCGGGAACGCGGTGGATGCGAGTGGCACAGGACCGGTCTGAGTGGCGAGCCTTGGGGGAGGCCTATGTCCAGCAGTGGACGTCTATCGGCTGAAATGATGATGATGATGATGATGATGATGAATAAGCAAAGGTGAGCTGAGAAGTGTAGGTGTTTCTACTTTATCTGAGCTCCTTTGGCAACAGAACTGAACAGATTTAAATATCTTATAGCCCAAACCCTCTCGTGATGAGAGGAGGCCTGTGCCCAGCAGTAGGACGCAAATAGGTTGTAGTAGTAGTAGTATTACCCACTAGCTTCTGCCCGGGACTTCCTCCGCATGGAATTCGGTATTAGCGTTCCCGCGGGAACTATGCGTTTTTTGTTGTTGTATGCTGACCAGTGTTATAAACTACCTCCATACCAAATTTGGTTGGAATCCGACCAGTAGTTTTCCAGTTAAATCTAGACATAGGTACATACGTACATACAAATACACACATACATACATACAGAATTTTTTGTTCTAAAAATCGTTTATTTTATTATATTACCAATGTGTTAAAGGCACTTATTCAATCATGTTAGTTTCGTTTTTGTTCTTTCGTTAGGTAAGTTAATTTAGTTAGTCGGGGCAAGTGCGTCACGGTGGGGAAGTGCACCTACCATAAATATCACTCATCTATGATATCTTATATGATGGCGGGACGAACTATTTATTTATTTATTTATTTTAGAAACTAACTAGATGCTTTCCGCAAAGATTAGCCGGATGTCATGTGAGACAGAACAAGTGCGTGTCGGGCCACGCGCAAATTATAGGGTTCCGAAGTTGACGATGCCCACAGTACCTTTCTAAGACTTACTAGCATCTAGCTAGCCTGTGGTATGACGTGCCCGCCCGACGCACCTGCCGCTCGAGAAAAATCATTGGTTTTTAGGGTTCCGTACCTCAAAAGGAAAAAACGGAACCCTTATAGGATCACTTTGTTGTCCGTCTGTCCGTCCGTCCGTCCGTCTGTCAAGACCCTTTTTCTCAGGAACGCGTGGAGGTATGAAGCTGAAATTTATATCAATTACTCAGGTCTACTGTCCCTTGAAGCTGTGAAAAAATCAAACTTCTAAGCCAACGCAATCAAAAGATACAGCCGTTTATGCCGCAAATTTTCGACACTTGCAAGGGAATCAAAACCTACAGGGTGCTTCCCGTGAACTCAGAATCTTGAAATTTGGTACGAAGCAACGTCTTATAGCATAGATAAAGGAAAAATTACGAAAACCATAAATTTTTAGTTACATCACATAATATATTTTTTTTAAATAATTTTAACCTTACTACCCATTTCCTCATAAACGCGTAGAGGTATTAAATTGAAATTCATACCAAATACTCAGGTCTATAATACCTTTAAGCTGTAACAAAATCAAACTTCTATGTCAACGCAATCAAAAGAAACAGCAATTTAAGCTGCATATTTTGAAACTCGCAAGTACTCGCAAGGGAATCAAAACCTAAAGGGTACTTCCAGTCGACCTAGAATCTTGAAATTTGGCATGAAGCAACGTTTTATAGCACACATAAAGGAAAAATTCCGAAAACCTTAAATTTTTAGTTACATTACAAAATATATATTTTTTAAGATCTTTGTCTTAAATTTATGCTACTCCATCTTTCCCCATTGTAATGTTATGAATTTCATTTTGCAATAAAAATACCATAGTTATGACTCGATTGTCGTAAAGAACGAACTTTGTAAACCTTACAGGTTTGTACGGAACCCTCGGTGCGCGAGTCCGACTCGCACTTGGCCGGTTTTTTAAATAATTTCATAAGTTGGTCGACTATGACTCGTAAGTTTGTACAGCCTACTTAGCTGTGATAGTTTTCCTTTCAACTACGTTATATATGCCATAACCGTGATTTTTTTCAGCCATCCAAATACCACCATTTAGCTGGCAGGGGGGGGGGGGACACGTGACTCTAACAAAAAATAGCACTTTAAAGCTTAATATTTCACAAACGCATCACTTAATCAAAAAATGGTTTTAACAAACCCAAAATATTTTTTAAGACCTATTCAACGATATGCCGCACCATGGGGTACGCAAGAAAAAAAAATTACATCCCCACTTTACGAGTAGGGGAGGTACCCTATAAAAAAATATATTTCAAAATTTTATTGTACCACTTTGTCAGCGTAACTAATATGTATATTCATGCCAAATTACAGCTTTCTAGAACTAAGCATCTCCGAGCAATAGTGCGGACAGACGGACGGACGGACGGACGGACGGACGGACGGACATGGCGAAACTATAAGGGTTCCTAGTGGACTTCGGAACCCTAAAAACGTGGAAAAATGAAATTTTGCCCACCACCACTACAAGCTAATATAATAATAATAATAAAATGATACCACATCCATGCAACAAATAAAATAATTGGCTCTGTTCTTACGGTAGAAAAATCTATTTTAGATCACTTTACCCCGGTAGCACTCTTGCCCCAACTGACCTTATGTTAAGGTTTGCTAACATATACTTACTTCTCCCGTCCCAGTATTTTATTTTCCTCATTGTTGTTTCCCTCCTCATTCATTACTTATGTAGATTCGACGGTCGCCAACATTAATCAAATTGCTCTTCCACATATTATTTTCCGCGAAAACATATCAAGTATCTGAAAAATAAACATAATACAAAGACTATTCAGCAATACGTTATTGTATTTATGATCGACAAGGACATTGTTCGGCTAATTAAGTACAAAATTCAAAACAGGGCACGACCGGGATTTGAACCCGGGACCTCTCACACCCAAAGCGAGAATCATACCGCTAGACCATCATGCCGCATACACTCTGCTCGTGAAAAACTGGCTTCGACTGCACTTCATTCTGTAAACCACCTGTTCATAAATTATTATTATATATTTTACAGTTGTTACCTCATAAATTGTAAGGCTGCGTAAGAAATAAATCATTGAATGTCGATGTAGTACGATCGGAAAACCACTGCTGCGAACGCTACGAACACGCTGAGCTAGAGTTCATTGAATTGTCCGTGCGTACAGGCAGAAAGGATTTCTTGAAATTAAGCATATTTCTTTGTTATCAAAGCATATTTATTGACTTCAAGAAAACGGTTTTCTACCATAGACGTTACAGCAAATTTACTTCGTATCATTAAAAAACTTCTTGATGTTATATTTTTGTAGGAAGTCAATATTTTTTAGGTCTAAATATATAAAACTCAAAGGTGAATGACATAGTGATCTATCAACGCACAGCCCAAACCACTGGACGGATCGGGCTGAAATTTCGCATGCAGGTAGATGTTATGACGTAGGCATCCGCTAAGAAAGGATTTTGCAAAATTCCCACGGGAACGGGAAAAATCGGGATTTTACTTTTTAATATTTCTGCGCAACTTCGTATTTGCGGGGAAAAGCTAGTCAATAATAAAATTGTCAAACCTTAGAATACCAATTTTCTCCTGATTTCTTTTCTTAGACTTATGAATATTTTAAGAATTTAAGGATCTCAGAACGACAACACGGTAATTTTTCCATCAATAAAACATTTTCAATCAAGAAAAAAACATTTCTTTCTAATTGAGAAGTATTTCAAGAAACTGCTCGGCCTTGTTTAAAGAAATCCTTTCTGCCAGAGTGTGGATGTACACTGCTGTAAGTAAAGGCGTTGTTTGGACATAGGAACCGGGCGATAGTGGTCAATGTTCTAATCCCTTTGAAGCCTGACCTTCACGTCCGCGTGTGGCCCACAATTAGCCTGCGCACCTAAGGCAACATGACATAATTTATATGGCGCGAGGGCGAAGCAATAATATACCCTGTGTCAACGCCGTAAGTGCTCCACTGGGCGCCTTTTCAGTTGTGCCGTGGCTCTATCAAAAGGGCCGCAATATTCAAATGGCTAAACGCTAAAACGATAAATTCGTCATGCGCAGATTGGTCGTCTTAATTTAAGTTCGGATTCTGGGCATCGCACAGACCAGGAAAAAAATATTTTCATATGTATATTATAATCCCATCTCATTATTCCTTTTGATCAGTTACGATTTAAATGCGACCCTAGATAGGTATTATATTTATCTCTACAGCTGTACTATAGGTATAGCTGTTGCAGACTTCGTATCGTAAGCATTGAAATGTAAAATCCCGTTTTTCCCGTTCTCGAGAGAATTGCGGGTAATCCTCGGTTAGAAATCCCACGGCCAGTAGTTTCGGCTGTGCGTTGTCATCAGTCAGTCAACCAGTGACGGATAGTTTTATATAGGGTCTATATAAAACTATTCCGTTTATATTCTGATCTAATTGTAACGGACAACGGGTCTCCAAACGATTGTACCGTTACGCTCTATTCGCACATCCAGCGGTAATCCTCCTTTTGTCAAATATTTCATTAAAAAAATAGGTAGTTCTCTGTCTCGTTTACTCTATTTCGCCACAGATTCAGTAAGAAAGGAAAAGAGTGCGTCAATTTTGAATTATTTGGCCACTACTTGTGCGGGATTAGTGACATCATAGAACAGCTAAATGAATGGGATGGAGCGAAGGACTGTTTGCGAATTTACCATTGAAGAGTTGCTATTCAAAAAGACGTTTCGAATCGATAGTGCTGGCTAAAATGGGCTTATGAATGAACAGCGTATTGACACATCAGATAGACATTGTATTTTCTACTCGTACTTATGTCTCGTACTCGTCATAAACTGCTATTTTGTAAGGAGATAACTAGAATATATGACAATAGAAGGGAGGGGCACGAGAAGGGAGAAGGGTAGGTGCCTGGAATTTCACGTATATGTACCTACCTACTTACAAGTAGGTATTTTAAGTTGGCTTACATATAGATGATTTTACTATTTTACTGCAAACAGTGAGTTATGAACTTATGACGAAAATAATATGAACTATGAACTGATCCACTTATTTTACAATGATTTGTTGTTGAAATAAACACGAGTAGGTTAGAAGTGGCGTTTAATAATAATACTACTTATGTGTCTATCACATCACGAATGTTACCAGTCTAGGAATTTATCCAACAGGAGCGAAGGTCCGTACAATATTTCAATCTAACCCTAGTAGCTCGGAGACGCAGAACAAACGCATCTTGTTTGGGTTTACAATTGCCCGTTCCCAGAAGGCAGGCAGGTAGAGTTTTTTACGGCACCTTGGCTACCCATTTAGTGTTCCCATTGAATCATCCACTTAGGAACTACAAAGTGACGATCAAACGTAGAAATAGTTCACGCAACGCAATAGTTCAAAGGACATAAAAACGCTATAGCCTACGAGCTATATTTGAATGGATTTAATGGACTTGGAAATGAAAAACTCAAGTTACGGATAGAAGAGGCTTGTTGGCGAAGTGTACAACTAAAATTTTAATATTTTATTCTATACTTACCTACTTACATTGGTAACACTCAGATCAAGCGTCAGTTATGACTTATGAATCGACCAGCGTTTCATCTCAGCAATGGCTTCTATTTAGATGTTAAAGTACATCTTTACAACGATTCAGACTTAAAATAACTCAATTTTTGGAAAAAAAGAATATCATCATCATCATCATCATTTCAGCCGATAGACGTCCACTGCTGGACATAGGCCTCCCCCAAGGCGCGCCACTCAGACCGGTCTTGTGCCACTCGCATCCACCGCGTTCCCGCGACCTTCCCAAAGAAAAAAGAATATACCCGACTGTAAACAAACTTTTGATATCACATTATATATACATATTTGTAATCCGTTTATTAAACCCTTTATTTTGATACCCTGCTCGATAGGCTTTTACAAAAAAATATTTTTAGAAACGTTTAAAAAGCCTCCAAAAGTCAGCCATTTTGTTTTTTGCAATTTTGATATACCCAGTGTCACTTTCACGATTAAGACGAATCTAACGACAGCTCACATGCTAAAATCCATCAAGCCATTTAGGCTACAAAGCGTGCCAAAGATACATACATACATACACTCGAAAACATAACTCTCCTTCTAGCGCAGTCGGGTAATAATGTTTTTGCAACGGTAATTAGGTATTTACAATTTATAAATAAAGGTTTTGATCTGATTTTTGCGATTTAACGAATAAAGGTTTCATGTTTTTTCAAGTACCTATAATAAGGCATAAGTGTCATAAAAAGAAGCCCAGCAATGAGATGCTTGCGTCACATCTAATAATAGAGAACTCGGGTAGAAACTATTCCTCAGATCAAATTTCAATAACACACAGAAAGTGAAAACACATAAAAGCTTGTTTTACGATGACGTGACATCGATAAATCACGTTTATATCATGTATTATTATAGTTATAGACCCAATACGTTCGCGAGATTTAGAATAATAACTGACCCATTTAAAAGAGTATAAACCTATACTCTTGAATCTCAAATTATTTTATACCAATGGTATAGGCGAACGAGCGCACAGCCCACATGATGGTCACTGCGGCCCATGGACATCGAAATCCTATGATCCCCTATAATATAATCCCCCAAAAGTAATTATATTGTGTATTAATAGAGTACCTGGTTCATATTTTGATATGTTTATAGAGCGTCTAGAATTAGTACTTACGATCTTAACTGGTAAAAAAGGCAAAAAACTGAGAGTCTTAAATAATTAGAAATCCGAACTTTCAAAAATAAATTAAAGGATATACGAGGACTTATAAATAAATCATATTATTCCGTTAATGATTTCTATGATGAAAATTTCAACTAATATTGTTTATTTTCTTTAACATTAATTCACAGTTAAGAACAAACTTTTTATTCATTAATTTAAGTAGGTACCTTAACAACTAAGTATGTAAATTAGCTACCTAACTACCTAGTAGTAGTAAGTAGGTATATGTATAAAAATATTTGTACGCCGAAAAGGTGGGTCACAGAGATCTCAATTATAGCATAAGAACTGCATGTAACACCTACCTGTGTATCACAAATGAATAAATGATTTATGATTTATGATTAAGAAACCATAAGATCTCGAATGCGTTGCCTACGCGGAGACCTTAGATGGAATGCCTCTGTGCCAGAAATTTCACCGGCTGCCTTACCCCCTACCGGAACACAACAGTGCGAGCACTGCTATTTGGCGGCAGGTTAGCGGGGAAGTCGGTGGTACCACCCCGAACGGACCTAGCACCAGGTCCTACCACTAACAATGCGAAAAGCTTCTTCATGGAGCAAGATATAAACTAAAAGTTAACGTCAGTTGAACGTCACCAATGCAACCTTCAAACTTTTAACCATTTTCTTATAAAAACGAGCCTGAAAATATTAAAAGGACGTTTTTAAGATTTTCAGACTCCATGGGTGCTCCATGGTCTTTGTTTTCATCGTTTCCACTACTTAACTTCTTCGTTACCACGATGACTTTCTAGTGTCCTCAATGTGCGTGCGTTTTTCTATTTTCTTGTTTATCCCGTCTGATATTCGCTCCTACGACCTTCACAAGCGTACAAGGCGTAGATTGTTGACAATAGCATCCATTACACTACGATATAGAAACAAATAAACCAGTGTGATACGTTGCCTTTAGTGCTTTTCAGCATGAATAGGTACTCTGTACTAATATTGAGTTGCCAAAGTCATACGAGGCAAACATCAGTCTGTAATGGAAAAATCTTGTATTGTTGAAGTTTTCTCAAATTGTGCATTGGCTTATGAAAATGTGATGTCTATGATATGATATTTTTGTCTACATTATGAGATTCCATTCAGCCATATATTTTGCATCAATATCAATGTTAAATGGTGCTAAGCGATTTACGTTACGGCCTACGGTTCTGGTTTATGGAAAAGAAACAGAAGTGCGATTCACGCTAAAAATCAATATAAACGCCCAGCCCAAACCGCTGATGATAGAAGTTTGAAATTTGGAGACAATATTGATTTTATATTGTAGACGTCGTTTAAGACAGGATTTTTCGAAATTCGTACAGTAAGGGTCAAAAATAGGGGTCCATCAATTGTATGGAAGTCCGTTATCTTTTAAGTTTGAAATACAAAACATTGAAAATTAGGTGCATAATTAAAATCAAATAAGTACGTGTTTTAGCATTTTTAGAAATTTTGGTTTTATTTTTTAGAAATAGGGAATGAAAGTTTGTATAGATGAACCGTTATTTTTGAAGTTAAGATTCCAAAACGTTTCGATTTAGATATTCGATTACAAATAACTAAACTCGTGTTTCAGCATTTTTCGAAATTCCACCTTTAAGGGGGTGAAGTAGGCGATGAAAGTTTATATAGATGAATCATCATTTTTGAAGTTAAACGCCCGAAATGTTATGATTTAGATGATCGATTACAAATAATAAAATACATGACTCAGCATTTTTAGAAATTTCACCTTTATGGGGGTGAAATTAGGGGATGAACGTTTGTATGGATTAACCATCATCATTTGGCGGCAAGTTAGCGAGTAAAACGGTAGTAGCTATCCCGACGGTCCTTGCACCACGTCCTACCACCACCAAAAAGCATTCGCTAAAATCTGGATTTGCATTAAAAATAAATGCGAAAGTAACTCTGTCTGTCTGTCTTTCTGTCCGTCTGTCTGTCTGTTACCTCTTCACGCGTCAACCGCTGGACCGATTTAGATGAAATTTCGTATTCAGATAGTTGGGGTCCCGGCAAAGGACATAGGCTACTTTTTATCCCGTAAAAGCGCATAGTTCCCGCGGGAACGCGATAACCGAATTCCACGAGGGCGAAGTCGCGGGCAGAAGCTAGTAATAATATATTAATAACTAGCTTCTGCTCGCGACTTCTCCCGCGTGGAATTCGGTTATAAAAAGTAGCCTATGATCCTTTCCCGGGACTCCAATTATCTCCATGCCACATTTTGTGTAAATCGGTCAAGCGATTGAAGCGTGAAGAGTGTTGAAACTCCATGCTAATGGTTTCTAATACCCTAACCCTGGCCATATAGTTTTGTGAATTTATACACTTTTCTTTATAATATTTTTTTTTACTATTCCTTGTCAATGTGTTTTTTTACGTTAGTCATAAAAATGCGTTATGCGTTAGTCGTAAATATATTTTACTATTACTTCTCCAAGTAACAAGTAAAAGGTACTTAACAGACAGACAGAAAGACAGACAGACAGAGTTACTTTCGCATTTATAATATTACTTAATATGGATATGGATATATATATAATACTCTAGTCTACTTTTAATCCCAGAAAAATGCATACTTTCCGCTGGAAAGCTCTAACTGAATTCACGCGGACGAAGTCGCGGGGAGAATCTACAATCAACCGCAATAAAATTGGGTCACTTTGTATAGGATTTTCCATAAAACGTGACACGAATTCATTGCGGTTGATTGTAGTTATTTAAGTATACGAATTGGGCGCCACGATTTCTGTTTGCACAGCTGATTTTCAGATAGCAATGTTGAAAGCAAAATTTTCAGATTTACAGCAAGCGGCATGATGGTCTCGCGGTATGATTCTCGCTTTGGGTGTGAGAGGTCCCGGGTTCAAATCCCGGTCGTGCCCTGTTTTGACTGTTAAGGTTATTAACCGACTTCGAAAAAAGGACGAGGTTCTCAATTCGTCTGTATGTATTTTTTGTGTATGTATGTTCCGCGATTAATCCGTCAATTGTGAACCGATTTCGATGATTCTTTCTTTAATCAAAAGGTGGTACATCCGGATTGGTCCCATTTTAATTTGGTTTATTTCTGATGATGGAGAAAATGAGGGAACTCCTCGAAATTTGTTAGCACGTGTATGATTTAGGCATCAATTTCAAAGACTACAGTGAGACAAAAAAAATCTTAATAAGCTTGAAATTCTCGATTGTCGTCAGTATACTTACTTACCAGGTACAATTTACCTACTTACTTGTTTATATAAAAGTAGATACAATCTTGAGGGACTACGAAACGTGAAGTCACGTAGAGCAAAGTTGACATGGCTTTTATAAACATGAGTTAGTTACTTATAGATTTTAAGGAGATGGAATATAAGTAATTTCCACAAGAGGTAATGTAGTGATGTAAACATTATATCTATAAGCACCGTCTCTCACGTATTTCCTTAGTGGACACTTCGATTTACTTTATATTTACAACGGTTTTTATTTAACCAGTTGGATGAAACTCTGAATTTCTGTAACTTGATGATAATATTTCAGAACGACTGTAAGCGGCATGATGGTCTAGCGGTATGATTCTCGCTTTGGGTGTGAGAGGTCCCGGGTTCAAATCCCGGTCGTGCCCTGTTTTATTAGAACCTTAAATGAATTAGCTCAAGTACAAGAACGAATTAGATACTTTTGATCAACTGCAGAATTATCCAAATAAAGCCATTACTTAGTACTAACAGGGTTAGGACTAATGAATTTGGATTTGGTAAAAGCTAAACTAAAAAGTCTAAGAATTAACAACCTCATCCTTTTAAATCACATTTCGCTCAAAAATTCAGTAAAATTAACCAGCAGTTTTCAAAACTAAGCCAGCATAATGACTCATCGCGTTATCAGACGAAGTACAAAGTAGGTGCCGCATTCACCGCGTGATGTGATATTCTTATGGCCAATAAAAACCGCGACTGCGGTAGACGACGCCAATTACAAGAACACAAAGGGAGTGCATTAATACTGTAGCAGGCATCTTCTCGTGCTCGGGAGTTTTTGGAAATGGCCAAATTATTATAATTCAAAAATGCATACAAGAATAGGGAAATTTCTATAGGAGTAGAATGTCTAGGTACGCTAGCAAGACACATTGAATAAAATATTAAATTAGAATAGTTACATTCTGTTAGAGTGATTATTAACAACAATTAGAATTAAGAGTCGACAGAAGAGAGAGATATCTTGGGTCGAGCGCCATCCTGTCAACAAACTAAACAACCCCTGAATATGCCTCGATAAGAAGTGCAGACATAGAGAGGTAAAATAATTATAATCAATCTGATTTGCTTTCTTTTCCTTTGATTGCTTGTTGATGTGAAAACTTCTTTAGCGGCGCTGTGCACTTTTTGTGATGGGGAAAAAATGACCGTAAGACAGACACGTGACCTGGTCGAAAAACTGTTACAATGTCATTGAAGCCAGTAGACCGCCGGCGCGGCGTAGGAGGAAGTATCCCCCTCTCTTTCTACCGAGCGGCGAAAATGTATATGCCTATGCCAGTTTTCACTTCTGCCGGCACTCCCGGAGTGCAACCCGTTGTTTCTTTTTTTGGACATTTTGTCTTTTCTTCGTGCCATTTTCTTATTATTCTTGCGAAATGTCTTGATTCAATTATCCTCAAACAGGAATTACAAAATTGTCAAGTTGAAAAATACACTCCCTTAATTTAAGGATAGCTAAAGCATAAAAATCAAATTTGTCGGCTATTACTTTTCAGACAACCATTTCATATTTCATCTGCTTTCACCAAGTGCCAGCGACACATATGACATTTTCTAGAAATGTGCAAACAGCGTATGAGTTATTATAAAGCGTCTCGGTGAGCAATTTGGGGTTCCGTCGGTAGTAAGGAACCCTGCCAAAATTGCCGTCCTTCCTGACGAAAGGAGCCGGTGGCGCTGGGGGTTAATCTGGGATTAAGGGGGGATGAATCACAGGGAAGTATTAGTTAGGTACCTATATACATAGTTCAATGTATGTAGAGCGTAGCGTAGGTAATTGTATATACCTGACTTGAAATAGAAATTTCATCATCATAACAATACATTTGTAAAATGATTTTAATGCTTCCGTAAAACGTATGTGTGAATTTAATTTAAGTACCCCATTACAAATTCATATTCATTTTCATCGCTTCATAGCTTCGTAATGATGAATGACTACTAAAATAGGTCAGTTTCATATTTATTAAGCCTTTTAGTGATCATAAGCGCGAACTCGCGTCACACGCCTTATTATAATGCTACAGAAAATCCGTTTCAACATTCTATTGCCGCGATAGAACATAATCTTACCTATATGATAATAGTACATTTCGATACTAGTGCGGAAAGTGTGACGAGTGAAGAATGACACTTCCGCACGTGTATCGAACGACGTTTTTTAATACAGTTGCGAAAAAATCAGAAAAACAACGAGTAAGGAATTAGAAACGTTTATATTATTAATTTTGTAATTGCAATAGAACTGAAAAATAATAAAGTTCTACAAAAATATTAAAAAAATCTCCTAATAAAATCTTCTATCTTTATTTATTTATTTTTTATTTACATAATAGTTAATGGCACAATTTGTACAATTATTGAGTGTGATATTGAAAGTTTTTGCTGGTAAATTAAGTGTTTGGCTGACTGAATTATTAATCTCACATGTCTGTGAAGATTGAGTCACTGGGAAAAGAGAAAAGCACTAGTTCGCAAAAACCAACTTTGCGCACGCTAAACAGCTACGTAAAGTAGCACTTTTTGAGCAACTGTATTAAAAAAAAACCGGCCAAGTGCGAGTCGGACTCGCGCACCGAGGGTTCCGTACAAACCTGTAAGGTTTACAAAGTTCGTTCATTACGACAATCGAGTCATAACTATGGTATTTTTATTGCAAAATGAAATTCATAACATTACAATGGGGAAAGATGGAGTAGCATAAATTTAAGACAAAGATCTTAAAAAATATATATTTTGTAATGTAACTAAAAATTTAAGGTTTTCGGAATTTTTCCTTTATGTGTGCTATAAAACGTTGCTTCATGCCAAATTTCAAGATTCTAGGTCGACTGGAAGTACCCTTTAGGTTTTGATTCCCTTGCGAGTACTTGCGAGTTTCAAAATATGCAGCTTAAATTGCTGTTTCTTTTGATTGCGTTGACATAGAAGTTTGATTTTGTTACAGCTTAAAGGTATTATAGACCTGAGTATTTGGTATGAATTTCAATTTAATACCTCTACGCGTTTATGAGGAAATGGGTAGTAAGGTTAAAATTATTAAAAAAAAATATATTATGTGATGTAACTAAAAATTTATGGTTTTCGTAATTTTTCCTTTATCTATGCTATAAGACGTTGCTTCGTACCAAATTTCAAGATTCTGAGTTCACGGGAAGCACCCTGTAGGTTTTGATTCCCTTGCAAGTGTCGAAAATTTGCGGCATAAACGGCTGTATCTTTTGATTGCGTTGGCTTAGAAGTTTGATTTTTTCACAGCTTCAAGGGACAATAGACCTGAGTAATTGATATAAATTTCAGCTTCATACCTCCACGCGTTCCTGAGAAAAAGGGTCTTGACAGACGGACGGACAGACGGACAACAAAGTGATCCTATAAGGGTTCCGTTTTTTCCTTTTGAGGTACGGAACCCTAAAAATTAAACTGAATTAGCCATATGAAACCACTGGTCCGATATAAATAGCATTCGACAAAGTTCAGAGACCGCATAGGCCCATAGCGAGACATTTTAAAACGCATCAAAGACGCCCAACGGAACTGATCCTCATACCGTTCTCTGAAGGTTCCATTTGATTCAACTAGATCTGAAGTAGGTGGAAATGGCATATGCAAGTACCGTGTCAGTATGGCGTACTTCCAAATGTGATGTAATAAAAGAGGGTAGTTTGGCATCCCTGTGTGGGTCGTGGTACATTACGAATGGCTGATTTGAAACAAATGTTTTGTTGCATTCAAAGGACTGGCTTAGAGCATGACGTGGAACGAATCCAAGTCTGACTGATCTAGTTTCAACATTTTACTAAACATGCCTGAAATGAAAAATTGAATAAGAAATAGAAATATTTATTTCGACACTCGATACATAAATATTAAACATTTTTTTTAAAGAGAAAAACGGTATTTACGAGCACCAATAAAAAAAAGTTTATTAAAAAAACAAAAAACCGACTGCGTAAAAAACTAAAAAGAAAAAACAAGACTACTTAGTTCAGTAGTAGCTAGGATTATGTTAAGTAATATTTACCGTCGCCATCAGATATATGGTAGCGAACAATGTGATCATAAATATCTGGACACGATCTTACTGTCAAGACGTTAGACTACATGCTCAGATATTTCTGATCATTCTTGCTTGCTCATATTACGTCTAATGGCGATCGTACCTACTGAGAAATGACACCATGGAAATAATTTCATGTTCGACACTAACATAAATCAAATATTGATTGCTATTTAGGAATCTAAAGATGCATACTATCGGGACCCATTATTTGTAACATTTTAACCTAGATTTTAAATGGGTCCCGACTGTAGGCATCTTTAGATTCCTCATTTTATAGTCGTCGTGACCTGCTTGAAGACTCGTTGATCTAGATTATTTCCTGTGTTGCTAATTCGAACGGATTTACTACTGGGTGGATAGGTACATACTTTACGTGGTTAGTAAAGGAACTTTGAATCGTTATAAATCATAAACGGTTCTTTTGTCTGAAAAATGGTCAAATAAACCTAATAATGATTTTTAAATACCTATTCAACGATACCTCACATGCCATAGTTGGTTGACTTTTATTTTTTTATTTTGTACAATATGGCGTCTGGTGGCCGCCATTTTAGATTTTGATTAATTTCATGTCTTCAGTGACACTCGCGCAATTCAAACGAATCGATTGACGTATGATTCATTAAAATCGACCCACGCGTTTGATCTCTAGTGTGCCACAAAGGAACAAACATACATACATACATACGTACATAGACAGGTAAACACATAACCCTCGTTTGCCGTGCGCAGTCGGGTAAAAAGGGTACCCGCTCAACATTATGCCACGGATAATATCCGCGACGTTGATTTTCAGGGGCATCCTGCACACAGTGGCGACACGAACGCAAACGTGACAAACGGCTTACGAGTACACTAACATATTTAACTAATAAAAAAGTTAATTAAAAAAAACAAAAAACCCGACTGCGTAAAAACTAAAAAGAAAAAAACAAGACTACTTAGTTCAGTAGTAGCTAGGATTATGTTAAGTAATTGATTGCTATTGAGGAATCTAAAGATGCCTACTATCGGGACCCATTATTTGTAACATTTTAACCTAGATTTTAAATGGGTCCCGACTGTAGGCATCTTTAGATTCCTCAATAGCAATCAATTACTTAACATAATCCTAGCTACTACTGAACTAAGTAGTCTTGTTTTTTTCTTTTTAGTTTTTACGCAGTCGGGTTTTTTGTTTTTTTAATTAACTTTTTTATTTTATTATTTTTAGTTAGGGATTATAAGACCGTAAATTCCGCAATCTTGTCATTTCATGGAGAGAGTTGCTATCGTGGGGATTATTAAGTAGATTGCGATGATCTAAATTACTGATTATTAATCCCTCTAGAGACCTAACCCGGCTCAAAACGCTACATAAGCCTGAACCTATTAAAATTCTTCAAGTCAACCGATAGATGGCGCTACTGGTACTACATAAGAGTATTAGGTAGCTATTTTATTTATTTACGAGCGCTGAGTACTGACTAGTGTAATTGGTACCTATAATCAATTAGGTTATATTTCACTGTATCACACACACTATTGACACTTTAAATGTAATAACGAAACTAAAAGTCTTCAAGTCAACGGATAGATGACGCTACTGGTACACTACATTGCACATGCGTACGTACTTGATTGAAGTTTGAGATTTATGAAAAACATTATTATTAAGTATTTTATAGTCGTCGTGACCTGCTTGAAGACTCGTTGGTCTAGATTATTTCCTGTGTTGCTAATTCGAACGGATTTACTACTGGTACCTGGTACCTACTTTACGTGGTTAGTAAAGGAACTTTGAATCGTTATAAATCATAAACGGTTCTTTTGTCTGAAAAATAGTCAAAGAAACCTAATAATGATTTTTAAATACCTATTCAACGATACCTCACATGCCATAGTTGGTTGACTTTTATTTTTTTATTTTGTACAATATGGCGTCTGGTAGCCGCCATTTTGAATTTTGATAAATTTCATATCTTCAGTGACACTCGCGCAATTCAGACGAATCGATTGACGTATGATTCATTAAAATCGACCCAAGCGTTTGATCTCTAGTGTGCCACAAAGGAACAAACATACATACATACATACATACATACATACATACATACATACATACATAGACAGGTAAACACATAACCCTCCTTTGCGGTGCGCAGTCGGGTAAAAAAAAGAAGAATAGCCAAAACATTGTAAGAAAGATCAGATGCTGGGCTGAATGTTCAATTTAATGAATAGTTTATATAGGTACAAGTAGGTAGGTATCATATATTCAATCAGCAGCAAAAGCTGATGGACAGAAGAAGTGACCAAAATTACTTGCAAAACTTGCTCACACAATTTATTAATAAGTAGTAATATAGATTTATGATACAACCTTTTTGTGCACCATAATTATATTTAGTTACTGAAAACACAGGCGGACTTATAAATAAGCGATATCTTCCAGTCAACCATTAGAAAGTTGAAAATGCGAAGAGAATATCAATGATAGGCGGTGTAAAAATAAAGGAGAGGGACCTAATTACCTACCTAATAAAAGAAACACAAAATCATCATAATCATAGCAGCTCATTTTAATAGTGTCATTTTAGAAATATTCAACCCATGCTAATCCAAATCAAAATATTGATAGATTCATAAATTTAGTATCCTTTTTAGGGTTCCGAAGTCCACAAGGAACCCTTATAGTTTCGCCATGTCCGTCCGTCCGTCCGTCCGTCTGTCCGCACTATTGCTCGGAGATGCTTAGGTCTAGAGAGCTGTAATTTGGCATGAATATGCATATTAGTTACGCTGACAAAGTGGTACAATAAAATTTTGAAATATATTTTTTTATAGGGTACCTCCCCTACTCGTAAAGTGGGGATGTAATTTTTTTTTCTTGCGTACCCCATGGTGCGGCATATCGTTGAATAGGTCTTAAAAAATATTGTAGGTTTGTTAAAACCATTTTTTGATTAAGTTATGCGTTTGTGAAATATTAAGCTTTAAAGTGCTATTTTTTGTTAGAGTCACGTGTCCCCCCCCCCTGCCAGCTAAATGGTGGTATTTGGATGGCTGAAAAAAATCACGGTTGTGGCATATATAACGTAGTAGAAAGGAAAACTATCAGAGCTAAGTAGGCTGTACAAACTTACGAGTATAAGTCGACCAACTTATAATGATGATTTTTCTCGAGCGGCAGGGGCGTCGGGCGGGCACGTCATACCACAGGCTAGCTAGATGCTAATAAGTCTTAGAAAGGTACTGTGGGCATCCTCAACTTCGGAACCCTATAATTTGCGCGTGGCCCGACACGCACTTGGCCGGTTTTTTCATTCATTGGATGATCTATTTGTCGCTTTGGCGTCAATTCGCGCGCCATAAAATGCGGCGCGCCACGTAACCGATCGACTTTGATTTGAAAACACCGCAACTCGTTATTACACGACCACTTTAGAAACGCAATGCAACTACAGAAATAATCATAAAACCCCACCTTATTACCCTTAACATAAAAATTGTACAAGTAAATGTTAGCCGCACATAATACCGTGGTGCAAATGACACGGTGGAAATGTATCGTGGGAGCGCGATCTCCTATCGCCGATGGGATTTCTGTCGTACTGCCATCTTCACGAACGTGGTGGTAAATACCGAGGCCACGCGTTACCCCGACGATGAAACGTTAAAAATCATCAGTGATACCTTTATTATCATCTACGAGCTGCTGCTGCCGTTCGTTTTTGCAAATTGCGGCCACTATCTTCGTCTGCTTTCGAAGGATGCAGGTAAAAAACATGTGTAGTCTTCATCATCATCATTTTAGCCAAAAGACGTCCAGTGTCCAGACGACATAGGCTTCCCCCAAGGTTCGCCACTCAGACCGTACCTGTGCTACTCGCTTCCAGTCATGTGCAGTCAGTTAAGTTGTTTAGCGTGCGCAAAGTTGGTTTTTGCGAACTAGTGCTTTTCTCTTTTCCATAGTGACTCATCCTTCACAGACATGTGAGATTAATATTCAGTCAGCCAAACACTTAATTTACCAGCAAAAACTTTCAATATCACACTCAATAATTGTACAAATTGTGCCATTAACTATTATGTAAATAAAAAATAAATAAATAAAGATAGAAGTTTTTTTTATTAGGAGATTTATTTTTATTTTTGTAGAATTTTATTATTTTTCAGTTCTATTGCAATTACAAAATTAATAATATAAACGTTTCTAATTCCTTACATGTTGTTTTTCTTATTTTTTCGCAACTGTATTAAAAAACGTCGTTCGATACACGTGCGGAAGTGTCATTCTTCACTCGTCCCGAGTCTTGCCACGAGCCGCACTCTCGTTGCTCGTGAAGTAATGACACACTTTCCGCACTAGTATCGAAATGTACTATTAATTTAATTTTAATATGTTCTATATCATTCTATCTTGTTTCTTTTGTGTATTAAGTATTCGTATTCGTGTCTTGTGTGTTTTAAAACTCTGTTACGTTGTAGTGTGTATGTGTTGTCGTGTCAAAACAAACGTTAAGCGTTCTGAAGAACCTAACCGTGTCTGCATATTCTTTTTTTAGGCTTAAACCACTGAACAGTTTTAATATTTTGATACGGTGGAATGAACAGAAAATAGTAGTCATAACAAAAGGGAGCTGATATTTTACTTACCTAGTACCAAATTCCACGCAGATGTATAACTTCACCTTCTTTAGCCTCGGTAGGTATACTAGTTATTGTAATTACTAAGCTCGACTTGCACCAACGCCACTAACCTCGGGTTAGCCTAACTTCAGATACTTTGATACAACTAACCCTGAATTAAAGCCTAACCCGAGGTTAGCGGCTTGGTGCAAGTGGGAGAAAGCTAATTAACTTGAAACTTCCGTTTAAATAGGGCACGCCTGGGATTTGAAATCGATCGAGTATTACAAGCTAATTAAGGATAACCTTCACAGTCAAAACAGGGCACGACCGGGATTTGAACCCGGGACCTCTCACACCCAAAGCGAGAATCATACCGCTAGACCATCATGCCGCTTACAGTCGTTCTGAAATATTATCATCAAGTTACAGAAATTCAGAATTTCATCCAACTGGTTAAATAAAAACCGTTGTACATATAAAGTAAATCGAAGTGTCCACTAAGGAAATCCGTGAGAGACGGTGCTTATAGATATAATGTTTACATCACTACATTACCTCTTGTGAAAATTACTTTATATTCCATCTCCTTAAAATCTATAGTAGCTAACTCATGTTTATAAAAGCCAAGTCAACTTTGCTCTACGTGACTTCACGTTTCGTAGACCCTGAAGCAATCCGTATCCACTCTTATAGAAACAAGTAAGTAGGTAAATTGTACCTGGTAAGTAACTATACTGAAGACAATCGACCATTTCAAGCTCATTAAGATAACCTTAACAGTCAAAACAGGGCACGACCGGGATTTGAACCCGGGACCTCTCACACCCAAAGCGAGAATCATACCGCTAGACCATCATGCCTCCTACTATAATCCAGAAAAATCGACTTTAAATCATACGAGTAGGTATATACTTTTGCAGTTGCAATAACTGAAAACCACCTGTTCATATAAGTATTACGTACATAGAAGCCATTATTTGTAATACAACAACAATTACATCATATCCGCGGAAGACTTCAAATATCCGAAAACTTTCAGACCCCGGCCAATCTAATTGATCCTTTAATATCAAAAGAGGATTTAATAAGAAACAAATCAGTTGCAACACTTGACAAATACTCAGCCCAGCTTTGGTTCTGCCAGTTTTTTGTTTCCGACAGGCGAGGCGCTACATGCTCGAAAAGGTACACCTAGAAACGTGTTTTTTACCACTTAAAGAACTTTAATCTCTCTAATCTCATTAAATAGACTTGTAAATATTGGGTACGGGGACAAATAAAACATTTTCCCCGCTGTCTGGGAACCGTGATAAGTAAAATGTATGGGTAATTAGGAAGTAATATACAGTAATATATCGAGCTTCGATGTCTTCTGTCTCATTATTGGCTCGTTACTCTGGCTTTGCCCGGACTTTGGAAGCTGCATTCATCCGATATTTACGACAAGCGTGTAATGTCGTGAGATAGTGCGACGGGAAAAAATGATTTCTAATTTTGACTATGTTTTTGTGATTTGAAGTTTACCTTTTGTTAATAATACTTACTTCTGAACAAAGAGTACAACACAGCCCTGTGAAGTCAAAATACTTAAATCTATATATATAAAACTCAAAGGTGACTGACATAGTGATCTATCAACGCACAGCCCAAACCACTGGACGGATCGGGCTGAAATTTGGCATGCAGGTAGATGTTATGACGTAGGCATCCGCTAAGAAAGGATTTCCCGAAATTCCTACGGGAACGGGAAAAAACGGGAATTTTCTTTTTAATATTTCTGCGCATACGAAGTTGCGGGGAAAAGCTAGTTTTTATATAAGAAAGACTGAAAGAAATCAACTTGACAACAGCTGCGTTGAAAACTATTGTAGTGAAGGCAAAATTCAGCTCGTGCTTTTTCAGCGCTACGTCGACGACATCATGAGGAACAAAAGGAGAAAGTTGAAAAAAAAACAATTCAATTGAAAATAATAGGAAAATTCACAAGTGATGAAAACATCTCTGAACGAGAGAGAGTTCGAGTTAAATAGATACCAAATAATTATTTAAACAGGTGATAGTTGTATTATGTAAGTAAAAGGCTACATTTCATTTAAATTAGGAAGTCAGAGGGTAGAGGCATGATGGTCTAGCGGTATGATTCTCGCTTTGGGTGTGAGAGGTCCCGGGTTCAAATCCCGGTCGTGCCCTGTTTTGACTGTTAAGGTTATCCTAATTAGCTTGTAATGCTCGATCGTTTTCAGTATTCTTACCCAGGTACAATTTACCTACTTACTTTTGTTTCTTCAAGAGTAATAGATATTAGATACTGATTGCTTCAGGAACTACGAAACGTGAAGTAGCGTAGAGCAAAATTAACAAGACTTTTATAAGTAGGTAAACAAGAGTTGAATATTTTAAGGAGGCGGAATATAATTTCCACACTATGTAATGTATTGATGTAAACATATCTATAAGCACAGCCTCTACATTTCCTTAGTGGACACTTCGATCTTGTTTTACCGTTTACATTGTTTTTTATTTAACCAGGTGTATGAAACTCTAAATATCTGTAACTTGACTATAATATTTCAGAACGACTGTAAGCGGCATGATGGTCTAGCGGTATGATTCTCGCTTTGGGTGTGAGAGGTCCCGGGTTCAAATCCCGGTCGTGCCCTGTTTTTGGAAATAAATATGCTCGTTAGGATTAGATTTATATAGTAAATATATGTTTCACTCCAGGAGATGATGATGCGGTTTTACTGTTAGTACTTCACAATTGCCTTACCTCATTTCTATTTTCCTTCTGTAGATGTAGATCGCTAATTTTGCCTTTGCGCTCAATAATTACCCTCATGGGCTAAAGCGTATCCTTTTCTCTGTTATTTTTGTGGTCATAAAATCTTAAAGTGACATGAAAGGTCTATTTAGGGAACACAAAGAAAAGAGATAGGTACTTGGGTACCTACTAGCTATGTACGTAATGGCGTTTGACAGATAAGGCTTTCGATCTTGCTTTCCCTCAGCGTCTATGTCACCTAACATAGACCCATGCATTTGTGTATCTAACACATAAAACACCTCTAGCACAATACCGTGACATTATGTCCATCTTATTCATGTAACATATGAATATTACGAGTATCTATTACATGAATAAAATTTATTCTTATTCCTGCACTACGCGTTTTATCCAAATATAAGTACAATGAATAGTATATATAATACGGATAATAGGTAATCGTGTATACGCGAACATAAATCAGATGTGCTTATTCAATAACGCCATGTTCCATGTCACCTGCCATAACTTACACTCTCGCTACATTCCAAATAGTTTCGTAAAAAGTAAAATTCAAATGAGATGCACGGTCATCAAAGGAAAAAGCAGTAAGAAAACTCCTAATTTACGTAGCAACTTCGTACTCCCTACGCTCAGATAATAAAAGCGAAGCTTAAATTGTAAAAAATTTAGTCAGCTTTAGAAAAGTGTAGAATATATCTGAAGAATGCCTTCATTAACTAATATCCTGGCAAAAAAAGGAATGTTTTTTTGGAAATGCCTATGTTTGAAGTACCTCCGCATCTATCTCCGCAAGCAAAGGACCTAGACCCCCAGTCTGGCTCTAATTGTAGCATATTAATTAGTTAATACTTTACAAACGTAGATTCATCAATGTCTTGAAAATACTTCCTTAAGTTAGTTTTTTCAAATTAGCTCTATTCGAAGTCTTAAATAGGGACAGAGAGATTTCTAATCTTCCCAATTCCCAAGGGAATCTCGCTATCCCTATTAAAGACTTCGAATGGAGCCCCTGAAAAAAGGTCAAATCACAACTTGTGCAATTTTTCGACTAGCACAGGGTTTTTAATTTTTTTTATCTTGTGTATAAACTACTCTCAGGAGACCTAACAACATATTAAAAAAACCGGCCAAGTGCGTGTCGGGCCACGCGCAAATTATAGGGTTCCGAAGTTGACGATGCCCACAGTACCTTTCTAAGACTTATTAGCATCTAGCTAGCCTGTGGTATGACGTGCCCGCCCGACTCCCCTGCCGCTCGAGAAAATTCATCATTATAAGTTGGTCGACTATTACTCGTAAGTTTGTACAGCCTACTTAGCTCTGATAGTTTTCCTTTCAACTACGTTATATATGCCACAACCGTGATTTTTTTCAGCCATCCAAATACCACCATTTAGCTGGCAGGGGGGGGGGGACACGTGACTCTAACAAAAAATAGCACTTTAAAGCTTAATATTTCACAAACGCATCACTTAATCAAAAAATGGTTTGAACAAACCCATAATATTTTTTCGAGACCTATTCAACGATATGCCGCACCATGGGGTATGCAAGAAAAAAAAATTACATCCCCACTTTACGAGTAGGGGAGGTACCCTATAAAAAAATATATTTCAAAATTTTATTGTACCACTTTGTCAGCATAACTAATATGCATATTCATGCCAAATTACAGCTCTCTAGACCTAAGCATCTCCGAGCAATAGTGCGGACAGACGGACGGACATGGCGAAACTATAAGGGTTCCTTATGGACTTCGGAACCCTAAAAATCGTAGGTACACGCGCATTTGCGACGTTATCGATGTAGATAAATACTGAATTAAGGGATTACGAGGGGTGATCCAAAAGTAATGATAATCAGTATGAAAGACACATAAAATGTTTAATAAAATAATTTATTTTTCTACGTAATCTCCTTCCAAGTCTACATACTTAGACCATCGTTTCTCCAGACCACGAATTCCTTTTTAAAAAAAAAAATTTTTCTTGACCCTCCAAAAATGCCTCCACAGCGGCCATTACCTCGCCATCATTTAAAAATTTGTTGCTTCTAAGATCTTCCTTCAGCCGTGGAAAGAGATAAAAGTCGCTGGGGGCTAGGTCTGGCGAATATGCGGGGTGTTCCAGCAATTCGAACCCTGAATCACGGATGGCAGCCATCGCAACGCCGGCCTTGTGGGGCGGTGCGTTGTCCTGGTGAAACAGGATGCCAGCTCGAAGTTTACCCCGCCGCTTTTCTTTGATTGCCTCTCTCAATCTGCGTATTTGGTCAGCGTAGTAGGAGCCCGTAATAGTGGTTCCCTTTTCCAGGTATTCGATCATTATGCTCCCTCAGCATCCCAAAACACTGAAGCTATGACCTTACCAGCGGAGCTTGCTACCTTGAATTTCTTCGGTGTAGGGGAAGACGCTCGCTTCCAGGTCATGGATTGCTGTTTGGTCTCAGGATCGAAATGGTAGATCCAAGACTAGTCCATGGTTACAAACCGATGCAAAAATGTTTCGGGATCAGTTTGATATTTGTCAAGATTAGACTTCGAAATCTCACATCGTATTTTCTTTTGTTCAGCCGTTAACATTCTAAGCACCCAACGAGCGGAGACTTTTTTCATGTGTAGTTCATCAGTTAAGATTCTTTGAATGCTGCCATACGAGATGCCTGTGAGCTCAACTAGATGCCTGATAGTCATCCTTATATCTGTTAAAACGAGATCATGAATTTTTTCGACGTTTTCTCCAGTAATGGCGTCAGATGGACGGCCTTCGCGATGTTCATCTTGAGTGGATGTTCTTCCCAAGTTAAACTCTTTTGACCACCGTGCCACTGTGGAATACGGTGAAGCGGACTCGCCCAGTGTTCCCATTAATTCAGCGTATATATCTTTAGTACACATTTTTTTCAAACAGAAGTATTTAATAACCGCTCTCACCTCAGTTTTCTCCATTTTTGCGTTATTGTTCCGACTGCTCGTGAAAAAACAGCTGCAACTCTCTGGCAGATACATATTTTTATTTTTTTTCATTTTTTATTTACTAAGGTGTCTTTAGGCCAGTAACGGCATACCTATTTATTTTAATCCGATTCAATAAGTATTCAGTTATCATTACTTTTGGATCACCCCTCGTATAAGATTTCTGAGATTCGACTTCCTAGCTAGATGTTCG
This sequence comes from Aethes cnicana, assembly GCA_963971205.1. Taxonomy (NCBI): domain Eukaryota; kingdom Metazoa; phylum Arthropoda; class Insecta; order Lepidoptera; family Tortricidae; genus Aethes; species Aethes cnicana. The sequence goes on from OZ020277.1 coordinate 10,856,993, forward strand.
CTTACTGTTTCTAGCCTGGCCGCTGTGTCTTCACAGTGCGCGCCTCAATAACGCGGCACACGCTAACAAAGGCTTTTTATCCTGCTCCATGATGAAGCGATCAAATTTTAATAAATCGCTTCCTGCGCTATCGATCCACGATAACACCCTTGGGAACGAATACGTAACAATCGGATGACGTATGCAAGTCGATCGTATCGATCCGGTTGTGAAATTGATCCAAAGGAGAGTAGAAAGTGATAGTTTTGATACTTAATAATATAATCTCTGTAGAAGTCACTTGCCCGTATGTATGTATTATTTCTACTAGCTTCTGCCCGCGACTTCGTCCGCGTGGATCTCAGTTATAGCGTTCCACCAAGCGGCCGGCATAAAAAAAGGCCTCATGTCCCCGGACTCCAACTATCTCCATACCAAATTTCATCCAAATCGGACCCGTGCTTTGAAGGGTGAAGAGGTAACAGACAGACAGATAGAAGGATAGACAGACAGATTACTTTAGCATTTATAATACTACTATGGATTTACATAAACTAGGTATTCATGTGCTTATGATCTTAACAATAATTTACCTCTATTCTTTGCATCGATCGATAGACCCCATTTTCATTCTAATAACATGGTTTAAACTACTGAAAAAGAATAAAAAGCGTAACCGAGCCTACAATTACGATTAATACATATATCAATTCTCGGTTAAGTACTATAAGATATAATCGAAGCAGTAATCAAGTAATCAAAACGTGACCCAGTGCCTTAGACTGTTCAATATAAGGCTGGTCCATATCCGCGGGCCAGAATTAATTATATTTTACGTGATAGTACTGAAGCATTTATTCGTTTTCACTCCTCCTATTCGAACGGCAGTATTTTTTTCCCCGTTTAGAGGGTGCAAAATGCGATTTTGCTGCCTGCTGCTGGTTTTCACATAAGTAGGAGGAGTGAAAAGCAGAGTGTACAACACTGTAGCAAAATTATTTACACTTCGGGTGACGTAGCTTGAATCCCTCGCAAGCTTAAGATTCCACATACCTACCCAGAAATCAAAACGAAAACCCTTAGGTAAGTAAAAAATAAATAATCCCATTGCTACTAATATAAGGCACTGTTACATTTCAGTATCGACCGGCGTAAATAATCGAGGTGGTAGCGTCACGCCGCCGGCGCAGCATTCGGATTGAATTATCGATCTGATAATAGGATCGCGAGAGTAATGACCCCATACATTGTTTCAGACTGCTTTAATTATTGGAGGGTAAGAGTGGATGGACTCCGCCGTGAAAAATGAAGTATCTAAGTATTACGCAAGTCTGTGAATTAAGACGGACAGTTAGGTACCTAGTACATGATATTGTTTATACGTTTTAATGTTTCAATGAATGTTTGGACGCTTTTCGCCTTCATGCGGTAACTGCAGGCCTGTGTTTTGGTGCGATTTGGCTACGAAAGTACCTAGGTACTCATTATTAACTAATTACTTTTTATCCAGAAATTGCCACGGAATCGGCATTTCCGCGACTGTGCTGCTCTTCTAATAAAAAGAAATATACCACCCGTTAATATATTTTATTTCAATAATAAATATTTAAATAAGATTGGATTACCATGGCGTTTTTAAATTTTAAGTATCAACACAATCTCACTATTCGAATACATTTAATGAGTGAAATCTCCCAAGAGATAACATAATCGTACTTCGATTTCTATTTAAACTGATCATAAAAAGCCTGGCCTACCGATTTCTTTGAACGCGTCGACGCGCTGATAAAAATCAAGATGGCGCCCGAACCGTCACCAACCTGTCACCTAGTTAAACGAGCGCATTAAAATGGAGCTCAAGTAATGGACATAAATTAAATAGTCGTCCACGTCACTCAAGCCGCAGGACCTGAAGAAATACGCCCTGACGGAAGCCAGGTAGTTTAGATTCCAAACAAAAATATAAGATAACAACAGTTGAGATGTTAAAATTTTATTAGAAGCTGACAAAGTGGAGCTAATTTACGCCCTTTTTCGGTCGTAAGATAAGGGACGAGTATTCGCTTTTATAAACCGCCTACGTGAAACACAGGACATGCGTAAAGGAATGTTGAATTTAATTAGGTTTTACTAGTTGCCTCTGGTCTAATGATCGCTTTATCGCCCCATTATAAATTGTTTGCCATAATTAATACATATTTCAAATCTCATTCGCCTTTGTCCTCCATATCTAGGTATGCATTTTCTACCAACTCAATCGTTTACTAGATGCTTGCAATAACACTACAAACTAGGTATTAAAACAATGAGCGCAATGCAATATGAAGCGGTTACAACTAAATTACTAGCAGTAGTCGTAATCTACACCCAGGAGGCAAACAATAGAGCAATAAATGCAGGACGACTCTAGAAAGCTACTACGTATCGACAACTAATAAATCAGACACAACCTCGAGCGTTAGTCGAACCTACTGTAGGTACTCTCTACAGCCAGACAATATCTCAAAGAAACTTACAAGTCAAATATTTTGTGATACCAAAATATTCAGTGGCTCCAAACCAAGTTAGTACTTTATATTTATCTCTCTCATCTCCAACCTGATTTATTGAAGAAACCGACGACAGAAGCGTCAATATATAACATTATCGCCTTAGTTATCTTAATTTTCTGCTATTCGATCTCTACAAAGTTCGCGTTCGTGGAAGCACTTTTTTGTTTTACTCACAGAATTTGATGTTCAGACGATATTTTTAGATTGCATTGGAATTAAATTAACCTGTATTTGTACTTACTTAGTTAACAAAACTTTGTCTAACAAAGAGTCCAAACGGTATCGTCACCATTGAGTTGCATAAACAGTAGTAGTCGCTCGGATTCTTGCACGAGATGTTTCGACAACGCAATCATAAGGGCATCTCGGCAGGTGGAGGGCAATCTTTATTACTCTTGAAATTAGTGGCGCTTTTTATTACTATCAGACGCACAATACCATTTAATTTTATTAATACAATTCATAGATAAGTAAGTTATGAGTCACGCATGTTGATCTTACCTTCTACTTTCCTTGGGTTTCTCCGAATCCGAAATAACTGTCACGTCAGAATAAGTTTTACATCGATACTCGGAATTTTGAAATTCCTTAAAATAGTGAATCACCATCGCTCGATGAAGTCCGTATGCACAATTTATTAATGCAGTCTGCACATATAAGGTATCTTTACGTTTAATCGTAACCTTTGTATAATCCTCTTAAGAGGGTTTATCCTGAAAGTTGGCAACGTCGCATATAGCTGTCAAATGTTTCGCTGTTTTTATTGATTTCTCAATATTGCTGAATTAAAAAGGAATATATCATTCTATGGTTGTATGACGCGTCACATTTTATATTTGTTGGTTAGGCATTCAAATAATAAGATTACATTAAAATGCATGGAAACTGCGATGGAAAGTTTTCAAAAGATATTACTTCCATAATACTAAAAATTTCGTGTTCCATGGTTACCGTCGCAAGCCATACTTAATGTTTTATTCAACCACTAGCTTTTGCCCGCGACTTCGTCCGCGTGGAATTCGGTTATAGCGTTCCCGCGTGCTGTAAGCGTTCTTCCGGGATAAAACACGTTGTTTAAACGGAACTTAATATGTAAGTAGCCGGTTTAGAAGATACATACAAACTTTCAACCCCCGTTTTACCCTCTAAAGGGGGGAATCTCTAAAAATACTTTACTAACGCTCACTTACGTCTTACGTTATAAAAGGAAGCCCTGCCAAGTTGCATGTTTTTAAGCCTAGCGGTTTAGAAGTTTCATCATATAAACTTTCAACCCCCGTTTTACCCCTTTAAGCCCCCCCCCCTTAAAGGGAGGATTCCAAAGATCCTTTGTTAGTGCTCACATAAATCATAAAAAAAATCTTTTAGCCAAATTTCATGTTTCTAGGTCTATCGGTTTAGAAATTACATACAAACTTCCAACCCATTTTTACCCCCTGAAGAGGGGAATTTCCAAAAATCCTTTATCGACGTTCACTTATGTTATAAAAGGAACCTCCCTGTCAAGTTTCACGTTTTTAAGCTTAGCGGTTTAGAAGTTTCATACAAACTTTCAACCCCCTTTCACCCCCTTAAAGGGGAAATTTCCAAAAATCCTTTATTAATATTTACTTACGTTATAAAAGGAACCTCCTTGCCAAGTTTGATATTTTTAAGCCTAGCGGTTTAGAAGTTTCGTACTTACTTTCAACCCCCTTTTTACCCCCTTAAAGGGGGAATTTCCAAAAATCCTTTCTTAGTGCTTACTTACGTCATAAAAGAAACCTTCCCGCCAAGTTTCATGTTTCTAGGCCGAGCGGTTTAGAAGTTTCATACAAACCTTAAACCCCCTTAATACCCCTTCAGGGGGGGAATTTCCAAAAATCCTTCCTTAGTGCTCACTTTACGTCATAAAAGAAACCTTCCTGTCAAGTTTCATGTTTCTAGGCCAATTAGTTTCGGCTGCGCGTTGATCGATCAGTCAGTCAGTCATTCAGTCAGCCAGTCAGTTTCTTCTTTTATATATTTAGATTACGTTATAATCACATTTTTTCCCGTTCCCGTGGGAATTTCGGGAAGTCCTTTCTTAGTGCTCCCCTACGCTCCCCAAGGAACCAGCATGCCAAATTTCAGATCCTTATGATGTTTCCCTCGACTTCGTACGCGCCTAAAAATTTAAATGTAATAATCCCTTTTTTCCCCGTTCCCGTGAGAATTTCGGGAAATCCTTTCTTAGTGCTCCCCTACGCTCCCCAAGGAACCTGTATGCCAAATTTCAGCTCTCTACGACCAGTATTTTCGGCTCTCCGTTGATATGTCAGTCAGTCAGTCAGTTTCTTCTTTTATATATTTAGATAGATAGATAGCTGTTTCCCACGACTTCGTACGCGCCTAAACATTATAATGTAAAAATCCCATTTTTCCCGTTCCCGTGGGAATATCGGGAAATCCTTTCATAGTGCTCCCCTACGCTCCCCAAGGAACCTGCATGCCAAATTTCATCTCTCTACGATGATCCCCGCGACTACGTACGCGCCTTAAAATGTAATAAACCCATTTTTTCCCGTTCCCGTAGGAATTTCAGGAAGTCCTTTCTTAGTGCTCCCCTACGCTCCCCAAGGAACCCGCATGCCAAATTTCAGCTCTCTACGATGATCCCCGCGACTACGTACGCGCCTTAAAATGTAAAAAAAACATTTTTCCCGTTCCCGTGGGAATTTCAGGAAGTCCTTTCTTAGTGCTCCCCTACGCTCCCCAAGGAACCTGCATGCCAAATTTCAGATCTCTACGATGTTTCCCGCAACTTCGTATGCGCAGAAATATTAAAATGTAAAATCTCGTTTTTTCCCGTTCCCGTGGGAATTTCGCAAAATCCTTTCTTAGCGGATGCCTACGTCATAACATCTACCTGCATGCCAAATTTCAGCCCGATCCGTCCAGTGGTTTGGGCTGTGCGTTGATAGATCACTATATCAGTCAGTCAGTCAGTCAGTCAGTCAGTCACCTTTGAGTTTTATATATTTAGATAGAGCGATAATTCGTGTTGTCATTCATTAATATTCAGAAATTAACGAAAACAGCAAAATATTTGACAGCTATTTGCGACGTTGCCAACTTTCGGAGTAAACCCTCTTAAAACTGGCGGTATGAAGCAGCCATCAAGGTACATCAGTGACACTCATTGTGGCTGCACCAATCTGTGAGCCATCTTGATAGCGTCGAGCACGTGCGGTGTCTTTTTACGTGATCCCACCAATTTTACCATAATAAGATTTGTTCTCATGATGCACCTTAGGTCTAACGATGGTAGTAATGAAATAGAGAATAGTCATCTTAAGTAGTTATCAAAGATTTCTGTACTCAGCGTGATATTGATGTTATTTAAACAGGATCTTAAAAAAAAGTTTTTTAAGTTTAAATTAAATAAAAGACATTATAGTGGTTTGCATGGATAAAATGTATTTCAGTACAAAAAAGGACGACAAGAATTAGAGTGGTTTGTGCTTCCATAGTCATCATAAAATAAGGTTAGCTAGAATCTGAACTCTAGATGACAAGACAAGGTACGAGGGGCGTTCAAAATATTCTCGGTATTGGAATGAAAACAAACAAGTATGAACAGTTTGATATTTTTTATTTTTCAATATACTCCCCCCCTATGTTAATACACTTAAAAGATCGATCAATTATTTTTTTTAATCCCTCATAAAAATATTTTTTATCCTTGGTATAAAAGTGCTCCTCTACTGCCGCCTTCAACGCCTCATCGTCAAAAAATCGATTTCCACGCAGATCCTTTTTGAGATTGGGGAACAAAAAGAAGTCGCTGGGGGCTAAGTCCGGACTATACGGTGGATGAGTTATAGTTCCGAACCCACATTCAGCAATAGCTGCCTTGGCAATATGAGCAGTATGGACAGGGGCGTTGTCATGCAGAAGCAGAATACCTTTAGACAACTTTCCTCGCCTTTTTTCTTTTATTGCGTCCCTTAATTGATGTAGAATATTCGCGTAGTACTGTCCCGTGATATTTACACCTTTTTCTTTATAATCGATCAACAATACTCCTTCACAATCCCAAAATATTGTTGCCATGACCATGCCAGCGGAAGGGACGACCTTGAACTTCTTGGGATGAGCTGAACCCTTAATGTGCCACTGCATGGACTCCTGTTTACTCTCTGGGTCATAATGATGAACCCAGGTTTCATCTCCAGTAACTATCTTTTGCAGGCACCTCATCAGGATTTTCACCACACAGGTCAATAAAATCGGAACAGCAAGCTGCACGCACATCTTTTTGAAGTCGAGTCAGCATTCGCGGAACCCATCTTGCACTGACCTTTGACATATTAAGATGGTCATGGATAATGTCATGTACGGTACCAATAGAAAGATTGGTTACTTGAGCTATTGATTTTATCTTCACTCGACCATCTTCCAATATAAGGTTTTCCACCTGATCAATATTTTCTTGTGAAGTAGCTACTACAGGCCGGCCAGGTCTAGGGTCATCTTCAATACTCTCCCTGCCACGTTTGAATTCGCTTGACCACTTTTGAATTGTAGATAAAGAAGGAGCAGACTCACGGTAAACACAATCCATTTCCTCTTTTATGGTTTTTTGGTTTTTACCCTGTTTCGTCAAGAATTTTATTACGGAACGATGTTCTAATTTCGTTAACATTGTTAATTCACTCATTGTGTTCGTGTTTGTTCAGAAATTGCAGAAAAACAAAAGAACATCTCGGTTTGAATTATACTTTTTTTTAATGTCAAAGAATGAACCTTACCAGCCAGTAACAAAACAAATTCAAAAAGAGGTTATAAGATATCAATACCGAGAATATTTTGAACGCCCCTCGTACATCTTAATTAGAACAAATATTTAGATGTACACCATTTAATTAAAAATAATACTATTATGCAATAATCGAAAAGAAATCAAGAAACTATGACAGTCGGACTAAGCTGTGCAGTTTTGTACATGAAATTCAAACATTACCTAAAGGGAACCACCGCACAATTATTTTCGGTTTTTACGTGAAATCTCCAAATGAGAGAGATACATCTGCACAGACACAGGTGATCTAAATTCTGGGATGTTACATTAATGCAACTGAATTAGCCTTATACCTATAATACCTAAATTTGAAAACTGAGCCATTGCACATTGTGGGCATAGGTTGATACAATAGTACCTACATTGTTGCCGAGGTCCGGAAAGTAAGGGACTGCCTGATGAGGTCCGCGTTTGTATGCCGAGTGCGCATCACGAGGCGGGCAAAGGTAGCTACCGAGGCAGGCAATCCCTCTTTCCACCAAGGACTACATAGTGCTTTTCTCAAACAATGCGAGGAAATGATGAAAAAAGCTAATTAAGAATATAGCACGAAATGCGTATTGAAAAAATCAAGAAAGTCAATAAGAATAATTCACGTTACAAAAGATTTTATTATTTACCTGTGCTCTTACATTTAAAAGGTGCCCTGAATAAAACTGTAATGATAGTGAAATTAATACATTCACATGCTTGTACAATGTGGTATTTACTATAAAAGATTAAACTCACGTATTTTGATTGCTCACGAAAACATGTTAACAGTGCACTTAACTGACGTTCGTTGCACTAAAAAGCACAAATATGTAATGAACTCGATTCCTCGATACTAGATATTTATTTAGAACCAATTTAACCCTTCGACGAGCATAAAACATTCAATGGTAATTTTAATTACTTCACTTGCATTTACATTTTGCCGCCATTGCTATTGTCTTTCTTCTATGGGCACTTCGAGTTCCATCCCATTAAAAAAAATAAAAAAAACTGGCACACGCACTGTGAATCGAATACACTGTGTTCGGAAACGGGCGGTTTAGCTTGGCTGTGTGGAATTATGCTTTGGCCCTTCTCATTTTTCATGTAATAGTGAAAATTTTAAAAAGGTACTGTAGCGGACAGAAATGGAATTTGGTACAGTCAGCAGCAGAAGTAGATAAGCTGTCCAGGTGTTCAAATTGACCTACACACGCCCTTAACGTCTTAAGAATAAGGTCGTGTGTAGGTCATTTTGAACACCTGGACAGCTTATCTACTTCTGCTGCTGACTGTACATTAATATTGTTACTAGGGAGAGAAAAGTTTCTTTTTTAATTTTGATGTTCAAGAATGATTGACTTTGCGTCTTCTAATTTCGAATGGAAAGCAAGACTTGCCGAGCATGTTTGAGAATAGTACATTACTACAGAGGCCGGGAAGGAGGATGTTGCCGGCCGAGCATTATATACGGCCGAACGAAGTGAGGCCGGAAAGTTACGAGGCCGACAACATCCGTTCTCCGCCGATGTATGTATAGTGCTTTTCTCAAACATGCAATGAAATAAATAAATAAAAATCTGTAAATAAAAAAAATAAAAAATTGATAAATTATAGGTGAATAAAAAATATAACTAACACGTATCATACGATTCGAACATTGCCTAAGCATGTTTCTGAGCGAATCCTTAGCATAGACTCTAAATCTAAGCTATCGAATTATATATAAAAATAATAAATAGTACATTATTGCAGAGGCCGCCAAGTAGCGCATTGCCGGACGAGTCAGTTAGAAGGCTGAGCGAAGCGAAGCCTTCTATTAGTACGAGTCCGGCAATCGCAATTGCGGCCGAGGTATATATAATGCTTTTCTCAAACAGCGAGGAAATACGTAAGGTCAGTCGGGGCAAGTGCGCCAGGATGGGGTAAGTGCGCCTAACATAAATATATCGAAATCTATAACTATTACTCAACTAGTAGTTGGCTGTTTACAAGGCATAGGGGCGAAATAAATTTAGGCGCACTTACCCCACATCAGTATTTACTACTTCCATGATCGTGGATGATTTGGCCATGGAAGTTGTACTTATTACCTCCATGGATTTGTCAGTTTCGGGGCAAGTGCGCCAGGATGGGGTAAGTGCGCCTAACATAAATATATCGCAACCTATAAATATTACTGAACTAGTAGTTGGCTGTTTACAAGGCATAGGGGCGAAATAAATTTAGGCGCACTTACCCCACATCAGTATTTACTACTTCCATGGTCGTGGATGATTTTGGCCATTGAAGTTGTACTTATTACCTCCATGGATTTGACAGTTTCTAGCGGTGTCTCAAATAGCAAGCGAATTAAAAAAAAACACGACAATAATGTTTTTGCTGGCCAAGGCCGGCAATGGACAGCCTCGCGTCTTCTTTTTTTGAAAGTAAAACGAACATTTCCGAGCATGTTTGAGAAAATATAATATACTTAAAAGATGCTTAGTATACAATACAAAAATATTTTAATAAATAGCTGTATTGGCAGAATATCATAGCGAACCATAGAGTAAATATTGCTTGTACCTTTTTTAGGGTTCCGTACCTCAAAAGGAAAAAACGGAACCCTTATAGGATCACTTTGTTGTCCGTCTGTCCGTCCGTCTGTCAAGACCCTTTTTCTCAGGAACGCGTGGAGGTATGAAGCTGAAATTTATATCAATTACTCAGGTCTACTGTCCCTTGAAGCTGTGAAAAAATCAAACTTCTAAGCCAACGCAATCAAACGATACAGCCGTTTATGCCGCAAATTTTCGACACTTGCAAGGGAATCAAAACCTACAGGGTGCTTCCCGTGAACTCAGAATCTTGAAATTTGGTACGAAGCAACGTCTTATAGCATAGATAAAGGAAAAATTACGAAAATCATAAATTTTTAGTTACATCACATAATATATTTTTTTTTAATAATTTTAACCTTACTACCCATTTCCTCATAAACGCGTAGAGGTATTAAATTGAAATTCATACCAAATACTCAGGTCTATAATACCTTTAAGCTGTAACAAAATCAAACTTCTATGTCAACGCAATCAAAAGAAACAGCAATTTAAGCTGCATATTTTGAAACTCGCAAGTACTCGCAAGGGAATCAAAACCTAAAGGGTACTTCCAGTCAACCTAGAATCTTGAAATTTGGCATGAAGCAACGTTTTATAGCACACATAAAGGAAAAATTCCGAAAACCTTAAATTTTTAGTTACATTACAAAATATATATTTTTTAAGAACTTTGTCTTAAATTTATGCTACTCCATCTTTCCCCATTGTAATGTTATGAATTTCATTTTGCAATAAAAATACCATAGTTATGACTCGATTGTCGTAAAGAACGAACTTTGTAAACCTTACAGGTTTGTACGGAACCCTCGGTGCGCGAGTCCGACTCGCACTTGGCCGGTTTTTTTAAATGGCGGAATGCCAAGATGCTGTGTCACAGATATATCAAATAGAAATTTAAAAAAAAGTGAGTTGCCGGCCTAGGCCTGCAACGTTTGTATGAAATTTCATTATAGACCAATTGTCTAGCCGCGCCTGAAACGTGATACTTCCCAGGCTAATAAGAAGAACATAACATCAATATTTCATTGCATGTTTGAGAAAAATAATATTTTATATATAATATATTTTATCTTTTTTTACATAAATAAAACTGCGATACCTATGTAGCAAATATGGTTCATGTTTTTTTAATAGCTGTATTGGCAGAATGTCATAGCGAACCATAGGGTAAATATTGCTTGCAGCTTTTTTTAAATAGCGGAATGCCAAGATGCTGTGTCACAAATATATCAAATGGAAATAAAAAAAAGTGAGTTGCCGGTCTAGGCCTGCAACATTTGTATGAAATTTCATTATAGACCAATTGTCTAGCCGCGCCTGAAACGTGATACTTCCCAGGCTAATAAGGAGAACATAATCTCAATATTTCATTGCATGTTTGAGAAATAGTACATTACTACAGAGGCCGGGAAGGAGGAAGTTGCAGGCCGAGTATTATATACAGCCGAACGAAGTGAGGCCGAATAGTTACAAGGCCGACAACTTCCGTTCCCCGCCGATGTATGTATAGTGCTTTTCTCAAACATGCAATGAAATAAATAAATAAAAATCTGTAAATCAAAAAAATTATAAATTGATAAATTATAGGTGAATAAAAAATATAACTAACACGTATCATACGATTCGAACATTGCCTAAGCATGTTTCTGAACGAATCCTTAGCATAGACTCTAAATCTAAGCTATCGAATTATATATAAAAATAATAAAATATAATATACTTAAAAGATGCTTAGTATACAATACAAAAATATTTTAATAAATAGCTGTATTGGCAGAATATCATAGCGAACCATAGAGTAAATATTGCTTGTACCTTTTTTTTAAATGGCGGAATGCCAAGATGCTGTGACACAGATATATAAAATAGAAATTAAAAAAAAAGTGAGTTGCCGGCCTAGGCCTGCAACGTTTGTATGAAATTTCATTATAGACCAATTGTCTAGCCGCGCCTGAAACGTGATACTTCCCAGGCTAATAAGAAGAACATAACATCAATATTTCATTGCATATTTGAGAAAAATAATATTTTATATATAATATATTTTGTCTTTTTAACATAAATAAAACAGCGATACCTATGTAGCAAATATAGTTCATGTTTTTTAATAGCTGTATTGGCAGAATGTCATAGCAAATCATAGAGTAAAATTGCTTGTAGTTTTTTTTAAATGGCGGAATGCCAAGATGCTGTGTCACAAATATATCAAATGGAAATTAAAAAAACCGGCCAAGTGGGTGTCGGGCCACGCGCAAAGTATACGGTTCCGAAGTTGAGGATGCCCACAGTACCTTTCTAAGACTCATTAGCATCTAGCTAGCCTGTGGTATGACGTGCCCGACCGACGCCCCTGCCGCTCGAGAAAAATCATTGGTTTTTTAATCATTTCATAAGTTGGCCGACTATGACTCGTAAGTTTGTACAGCCTACTTAGCTGCGATAGTTTTCCTTTCAACTACGTTATATATGCCACAACCGTGATTTTTTTCAGCCATCCAAATACCACCATTTAGCTGGCAGGGGGGGGGGGTGACGTGACTCTAACAAAAAATAGCACTTTAAAGCTTAATATTTCACAAACGCATCACTAAATCAAAAAATGGTTTTAACCCACAATATTTTTTAAAGACCTATTCAACGATATGCCGCACCATGGGGTACGCAAGAAAAAAAAATACATCCCCACTTTACGAGTAGGGGAGGTACCCTGTAAAAAAAATTATTTCATTATTTTATTGTACCACTTTGTCAGCGTAACTAATATGTATATTCATGCCAAATTACAGCTTTCTAGAACTAAGCATCTTCGAGCAATAGTGCGGACAGACGGACGGACGGACGGACGGACATGGCGAAACTATAAGGGTTCCTTGAGGACTTCGGAACCCTAAAAAGGGAGTTGCCGGCCTAGGCCTGCAACGTTTGTATGAAATTTCATTATAGACCAATTGTCTAGCCGCGCCTGGAACGTAATACTTCCCAGGCTAATAAGAAGAACATAATATCAATATTTCATTGCATGTTTGAGAAAAAATATTTTCCGTACTCAATGTATCGGTAATATTGTCCTATCTTTTTATCTAATACGGGGGAAAGGATTTGTCAATAATCGTGTTTATAACTATAAGGTCTATGTTTCGTCCCGGACATATCCCATCTGCTGCTACTTTTACTAGAATTGTCGTCGTCATCGTCACGTTTGCTTCTCTTGTAATGACGATTATTGAATCTGTTTCTGTACCCGTAACACCGTCCGTCATCTTCCTCTGTATCGTCATAGTCGGCGAGAGGTGATCTATAGTCTATAGATTGCTTATTGTATCTCCGTCTGGGGTTACGCTCTTCGTTATCGTGGATGGGTTTGACTTTTGTTTCTTTCACACCCACATCGGGAGGGACCGGTGTCTTCCCCAATAGATCGGCGATGTAGTTTTCACGTTCTATCTTGTATCCACGTGCTTTTTCAAATCCTGAAACAATAAGGGCTATTAAAATATATGTCTACATTGATGATCTGCCCCTTTTCGGATGTTTTTTTTTTTCAATGATGTTGTTTTTGTGTTGGTGTGAAAATACTCACGTTTGATGGCGTCGTCGGCGGGGATTCCGAGCCGGTCGCGCATGTACCGGCACACCATGTAGCCGGTGCGGTTTAGTCCGTGTGTGCAGTGGACGCCGATCACAACGTCTGTTGGACAATGGTGATAGGACAGTTAGTTTTTAGGCGGTACTTCTTCATTTAAAACTACATAAACATCCGAATTTTAATGGGAAGTGTGGGAACGTATTTGGACAGAGTCATATATTTACTGCGCTATAATTACAACGGATTTATAATTATTCTGGGCAAGCTTTTCATGGCTCTTTGTCACGTGTGCCGACTGAATTTCATAAATTTACTCCGAGGAATTGTTTTATGGCTTTAGATATTTCAGAAAGGGAGAACGCACTAGGTACTTGTGAAACTGACAATAAATGAAATTGGTCTTTAGAATAATCATACAAACAATAGACATCCCTTATTTTACAATGCGCGGGTTCGCTATCGTCTCTATATGAAGTCTTATAGCAGAACGTATGGGGAGCGTTTTTAAGCTGAATCGCACCGCGATCGATCGGTTCGCTTTCAGCGGAAAAATAAACGAAATCCTCATGTTTGTGTCTTCAAAATCGCACCGCAAACAGCGGGGGTCGTTGACTCGCACCCCTACGCACCCCGTCGGGAGGGGGGGGGGACACTTCCTCAGGAAGACGGGGCTGAAGGAACGTGGAAGTTGAGGGCGATTGCAGCGATTTTAAAACTGTTCATTTTGTAATGGATTTATGTAATGCGTTCATACGAAATTATAACCAACGAAACTATAACGACTTGGCCGATGCTTAACTTGAAAGAATACAAATCCATAGGGTAAATATAACGTTGACATTATTTATACCTAAGTAGCCTAAATATAGCAAACATGAAAATTTAAAACATCATTAAGTAAGTACGTATAGGTAAAACTTTATTGTACAGAATAAAAACACACAAATACAATTTTCAATACATTTGGATCCGGTTTCCTAAAAATACTGTGCAAATTAACGTCTACGTACTGATTTCACGCACAATCAAGGATTCGTCGCAGGTTAATTGGGTTTGGTGGCGCCGGTTCGCGTGCCGCAGCAATTAAAAAAATATATAAAAAAACCGGCCAAGTGCGAGTCGGACTCGCGCACCGAGGGTTCCGTACAAACCTGTAAGGTTTACAAAGTTCGTTCTTTACGACAATCGAGTCATAACTATGGTATTTTTATTGCAAAATGAAATTCATAACATTACAATGGGGAAAGATGGAGTAGCATAAATTTAAGACAAAGTTCTTAAAAAATATATATTTTGTAATGTAACTAAAAATTTAAGGTTTTCGGAATTTTTCCTTTATGTGTGCTATAAAACGTTGCTTCATGCCAAATTTCAAGATTCTAGGTCGACTGGAAGTACCCTTTAGGTTTTGATTCCCTTGCGAGTACTTGCGAGTTTCAAAATATGCAGCTTAAATTGCTGTTTCTTTTGATTGCGTTGACATAGAAGTTTGATTTTGTTACAGCTTAAAGGTATTATAGACCTGAGTATTTGGTATGAATTTCAATTTAATACCTCTACGCGTTTATGAGGAAATGGGTAGTAAGGTTAAAATTATTAAAAAAAAATATATTATGTGATGTAACTAAAAATTTATGATTTTCGTAATTTTTCCTTTATCTATGCTATAAGACGTTGCTTCGTACCAAATTTCAAGATTCTGAGTTCACGGGAAGCACCCTGTAGGTTTTGATTCCCTTGCAAGTGTCGAAAATTTGCGGCATAAACGGCTGTATCGTTTGATTGCGTTGGCTTAGAAGTTTGATTTTTTCACAGCTTCAAGGGACAGTAGACCTGAGTAATTGATATAAATTTCAGCTTCATACCTCCACGCGTTCCTGAGAAAAAGGGTCTTGACAGACGGACGGACAGACGGACAACAAAGTGATCCTATAAGGGTTCCGTTTTTTCCTTTTGAGGTACGGAACCCTAAAAATAGCTTAAGCGGCACTTACGTACTCTGCTAGTGCTTATCGGCTGGTCACTCATCCATTAATACCTTATAAAATGAAACTGAACCGTCCTTTCAGTAGAGTTCCCTTTCGGACAAAAACATTTGGTAAAGGTTGAGAAGTAACCATTCGTTAGGCTGTTAACGAATTTATAGCACCTTAAATACCGCAAGGTTAAAGTAACAACATACGTACAACTTCACGTACCTACAATCAATCCAGCCTGTACACATACTTGAAAGAACAACGTCCTCTTAAAAAAAGCTCTGGTGCCAATACTAGCTGTGGCAAGACGAATTAATAGCAACTCGTAAACCTATGCGACTAGCCGACTCTCGCGCATATCTCACACAGATACATTAATCTGTCTTTTAGCACGAGACAAAAAACGAACACGTTCATGTCGACGCAGAATTCCCACGCCGCCGCCAAGAGGTAATGCGTTTGATGCATTGCACATGCAAATTCATGCCAAGTCGAAGGGGAAAAGAAAAAAATGATGGTTATTCCATTTACAACAATCCATCAAGGCTTTCGCAACTTAATTAACGAGCGAGTCCGTTTTCAATTACAGAAACAAACAACGCGGTGATTACGGCGAGGGCCGCCTTAACAGATGTGCTGGTTTTATTGCTGCGAGATACGTATACTTACATGTTAATGTTGGATGCGCTCTGTGACATATAGCCAGAGAAAATAATAATCAGCATTTATAATTGGACAGTATACCTATTAATATTTTAGGTAACATGTTCACTCTCGTATAAGTTCTTTCAACCATTCGAGAAAATGAAACTAGTAATTTCAGGACAATATCAATTAGATGCAACCAACCACCTACAAAGCGCCGCGGCATCCATTCATCGAGCCGGCATAGGCCAGTGATACAGAAAAATGCCGTTTCAAATGTCAAAACCATTAAATATTAGTTACTGATTCACATGTAAATTGTGTCGGAGATATACAATGAGCCGATATATTGTAACTACTTGTAAGTTACTTAGCATAGAAAGCGATGTAACATTTCTAATGTAATAAATTCGATAGTGAATAAACACAACACCGGTAACAGTCTATAGACGAACAGACAAACAGACAAAAGGTATCAAAAGAGGGCGTTACGTTATTATAATAACGATATTTGTGATGCATCTCATTGCGTAATAGAAGGACCCGCCACAGACCCGACATTGAGTAGACAGGCGCCTCTAAAATATGATAATACGTGTCACAATAAGTGTCAAAACAGCTAAATCGAATACTAAAACGTTTTTGTATAGCAGTTTAATAGTGGTAGCATGAAAGGCTTCAGCGATTATAAGGTATCAATCAATGGTCTTACGACTACAAATGACAAGGGACACAAACGAATTTCCCATGTTAACGTGATGGAAGAACATTTGACTTCGGCGGTGGATAGAAAATATCGATATATAGTGCAGTTCTTCCGGGACGCAGTTCTATATAGTTAGTTGCATTAGGTACGGCGGAACGCACCGCGTCGCGGATCGATTGTCGACAATCGGTGCATTGTGTTGTGGTACTCGATATCGATGCGATGGTTCGCCTAGACGCCTACGCGCGACCCTCTTACATGGTAATCGGCTTATTAGGATTTTACCGCACGCACTCGTGCGACCGTGATGTCTCAACCTCAGCTCAACGTACTACGGAGTTGTGTTTGCTTGAATTTGCTTGGGGATTTTTGTTGTATGCCTAAACTGGCAATTGTGAGGATTAAGGTCGGATGAAATATCAAAATATCGGTTCACCCAAAAGACACTAATGACCGGCTACTGTACTTAATGTGGTTCTCTTTGTTATCAGAGCGCAAACGGTGCGGCTGTTTTATTTTCAATATAATACATATTATAGCTCCAACTCCAAACATAAGAAAATACTAATATGTACCACACGTTCCGAGGATTGATCATTTAAATCAGGTACGTACCAAGCTTGTATTGCAACGCCGGCGCCAGGCGTGGGGGCAGACAAGATGATCACATGACTGATTACATATTTAACAAAATATATTGTCGTTAATTGCTTATTTTCTACCACTGATACCACTAATGCGACCTCGGAGCATTCTTGACATTACCAAATCAACGTAACATTTAATATTTAGAATAGTTTAAATATCGCATGAATAAACTTAAAGCTTAAAAACACCGATAAGTTGAGGGAAAGTAGAATGGATAAAAATAATTAATATTTTACAATCATGCTTTGTTATTTTTTCAGCTGTAATGTTATGACACAATTACAGGGTATGATGTATTTGTTTTAATATAATACATTTTTCACATGCAATGTGAAAGGTTTAGCCTAATGGTTCGATATACTGCCGCCTCTCGTGCAGAGAGTTTCCACTCCGGCTCGCACCTCTGACTTTACTGTGCGAAATTCAATTTGAATATACCACTGAGTTTGTCGGTGAAGGAAAACATCGTGAGAAACCTGCTCGCGTCTGTTAAGTAATTCAAGGATATGTGATAGGCCCCTATCCGCACCGAGCACGCATGGGGACTCTAGCCCAAACCCTCTCGTGATGAGAGGAGAGGAGGCCCGTGCCCAGCAGTGGGACGTAAATAGGCTGTTGTGAAGGCGTGTTTGAAGCCGTGGTGGCCTAGTGATTCAACCTACCGCCTCTCATGCAGAGGGTCGGGGGTTCGATTCCGGCTCGCACCTCTAAGTTTACTTATGTGCGAAATTCAATTTGAATTTACCACTGTGCTTTTCGGTGAAGGAAAACATCGTGAGGAAACCTGCACGCATCTGCGAAGTAATTCAAAGATGTTGTGTGAAGTCCCCAATCCGCACTGGGCCCGCGTGGGGACTATAGCCCAAACCCTCTCGTGATGGGAGGAGGCCCGTGCCCAGCAGTGGGACGTAAATAGGCTGTAGTGTGATGGTGATTCGAAAGGCTGAATGAAAGCAGCACTAATGTACTCGACTTGATATCGATACAAGAGGGTTTATCCCGAAAGTTGGCAACGTCGCATATATATAGCTGTCAGATGTTTCGCTGTTTTTATTAATTTCTCAATATTGCTGAATTAAAAAGGAAGATATCATTCTATGGTTGAATGACGCGTCTCGTTTTATATTTGTTGGTTAGGCATTCAAATAATAAAATTACATTAAAATGCATGGAAACTGCGATGGAAAGTTTTCAAAAGATATTACTTCCATAATACTAAAAATTTCGTGTTCCTATGATGACTGTTGCAATCCACACTTAATGTTTTATTCAACCATAGAGCGATAATCCATGTTTTCATTCAGTAATATTCAGAAATCAACGAAAACAGCTAAATATTTGACAGCTATTTGCGACGTTGCCAACTTTCGAAGTAAACCCTCTTAAGGCTAGTTTAAGGAAAACTTCAAGATCAACAGTGAATATTCGGAAACGATTTATCTACGTTGAAAGTTGACACGTATGAGATCAGTAGTCGTCAAATTCAAAATTCAAAGTCTTTATTTGCTCTCACATAGGTATTATGTACTTAGAGATCTTCTACTATCTAAAGTCCCGCGCCTTCACGTTTCAAAACGCTTCAACTTTTTTATTATTACTTAAAAAGCGCCACCAATACACTCAACGCATAGTTGATGGCTGTCTCAGCACGCACACATGTGTTGAGAGTGTTGGTGGTGCTTTTAAAATACATTGAAGCGTTTTGAAATGTGAAGGCGCGGGACTTTAGATAGTAGAAGATCTCTACATGCTATTTGCTATACATTTGGGAGACAATTTAACCAGTGTGAGAGCCTGGTGTCCATACTAGGATTCCCTGTATATTCCCATATGATAATAGCTACTGAAATATCAAGATTTTCTAAATAAAGACAAAGAATAATGGAGGAATATAGAACTAAATCGTAGCACCGTTTCTGATATATTATTTTCTTAACATTATTGATTAAATGACGAATATATGTATATAGATACATGACATCTAGTACAGTCGCCATAATTATCGTGGCGGGCGAAGTGATCATAAATATGTAAACATGCAGTTTAATCTAACGTCCTGTCCTGAGGAAGATTGTAATCACCTTGTTCGCTTACATGTATCTTTCTAGCTTCTGCCCGCGACTTCGCCCGCGTCTCTTATCGCGTTCTCGCGGGAACTAAGTACCTATGCGTTTTTCCGGGTCCTTCCTCAGGAACCCCACTATCTCCATGCCCTATTTCATCTCAATCGGTCAAGCCGTTTAAGCGTGAAGAGATAACAGGCAGACACCCAGACAGAGTTACGATCGCAGTTAATCTATATATATAAAACAAAGAGGTGTTAGTTAAGTACACCACTTATAACTCAAAAACGGCTGAAACGATTTCGATGATCTTTGATTTTTTAGATTTGGCCCTGAATAGGATAATAATCATTAAAATATCAAAAAAGTGCACGCAAAAAAAAAAATATGATTGTAAATTCGCTTCCACCATCTTTCGCAATTGACAGCCCACGTCACGCATCACTACACAGTTACAGCCCGTTCACACGGTGTCAAGTTTTGTCGTATCTCTGAATCTCCTAACTAGCAGATCCTGCAAAACGGGGGCGGTACGAAGTTCGCCGGGTCAGCTCGTATTGTATAGAATAAAAACCGGCCAAGAAGCGAGTTAAACTCGCGTGGAGAGGGTTCCGATCCTTGATTATTTTTAATGACGTCATTTTCAAACCCTTTCACAGGATAAGCTCTTTTTAGGGTTCCGAAGTCCACTAGGAACCCTTATAGTTTCGCCATGTCCGTCCGTCCGTCCGTCCGTCCGTCCGTCCGTCTGTCCGCACTATTGCTCGGAGATGCTTAGTTCTAGAAAGCTGTAATTTGGCATGAATATACATATTAGTTACGCTGATAAAGTGGTACAATAAAATTTTGAAATATATCTTTTTATAGGGTACCTCCCCTACTCGTAAAGTGGGGATGTAATTTTTTTTTCTTGCGAACCCCATGGTGCGGCATATCATTGAATAGGTCTTAAAAAAATATTGTGGGTTTGTTAAAACCATTTTTTGATTAAGTGATGCGTTTGTGAAATATTAAGCTTTAAAGTGCTATTTTTTGTTAGAGTCACGTATCCCCCCCCCCCCTGCCAGCTAAATGGTGGTATTTGGATGGCTGAAAAAAATCACGGTTATGGCATATATAACGTAGTTGAAAGGAAAACTATCATAGCTAAGTAGGCTGTACAAACTTACGAGTCATAGTCGACCAACTTATGAAATGATTAAAAAAACCAATGATTTTTCTCGAGCGGCAGGTGCGTCGGGCGGGCACGTCATACCACAGGCTAGCTAGATGCTAGTAAGTCTTAGAAAGGTACTGTGGGCATCGTCAACTTCGGAACCCTATAATTTGCGCGTGGCCCGACACGCACTTGGCCGGTTTTTTATGATAGATTTCAAATACCATGGACTTCCTAATAATTTTCCTGTAATCTATAGGTCAATAACTATCCTCTGTATGTTTTCCAAAATTTTAGGTCCAGTGGTTTCGGAGATAAGAGGGGGAAATGGTCATTTTTCGCCTATTTTCTTAAGTAACTCGAAAAGTTTTGACCAAAAAAGAAATTTATTTGATAAAAAATATATTTAAGATCCTCATAAGAAGTACTTTCATTTGATATGTCACACGATATAGTTAAAAAATTCATAAATATTTTTTCCAAATTCAGCCCCCAAAAATAGGGTCTATGTTTAAAATTCATTTATTTTCTTACACGTCCGTCTTTGGGTCACAAACTTACATATACGTACCAAATTTCAACTTAATCGGTCCAGTAGTTTCGGATAAAATCGACTGTGACAGACGGACGGAGAGGCACTTGAGGTTCGGAACCCTAAAAAATAATCGAAGAGAACCAGAAGATTATTAAAAATTAGTCTAAGTAACCTGGCGGACGAAAATAACGTAGGAAAATATCTCCAGTGTAAAAGTAGATATCCTGAAAAGAGTAACCGTATAATTTGTGCAATAGTAACACCATATATTACAAACAACGCTTAAACTACGCTATCACTTCAGAAATAGACAGGCAAACAAATCTCCGAAACATTTGTCTTGGAGACTGCAGCTCTCACAAAAGCGCAACTTTGTCTTCAACTGCTCCCGTAGTTGCGCAGCAGAATTGTTCGGAGCTGCGATATATCTAGTTTCCATGTCAACAAACTGCCCAACTCTGGTTAGATCGCGACCGTCGACTCGAGAGTGACGTCAGCGTAAAAACTTAAAGGGATGTCATTTCAGTTCTTCGCATCTATTGCAACTTGCGTCGTTGTTCTGAAACTGGTGAAATAGGATTTCGGAAATTCAACTAAACATTTTTGTATTAAGTTTCAAACCGTTAAAAACACGCGTCGAAGGGACATTAGGTCGATCGTACCTTTAAAAAAGTTACTGCTTAAGAAGCTGTATCGGCTATCGGTGAGGCATCGATAAGTGGCAAGTCATCTGTCCGTAACGGGAGAGTAATTCATCTATCACACGAGCCCTGTCATATTGTGACATCTGGCAGACGTATAACGAATTAGTCATAAGTTGAGAATCACATTTTAGCAATGGATACTTACCGCAACTTAAGTAAATATAACAATAGTGATAAAATGAAAATTTGTAGTTTGTGTTTAATAACAGACATTATTGAGAAAAACGGTATTAGTATGATTGTTTAAGCGGCATTTTACGAATGCTTAAAGATAGACCACCCCGATGATATAAACGGTAGCGTTCGCAGCGGTATGCGATGCGATATCGTGTAAATCAGGAGTCGCGCGATTCCCTCGCAGATAAAACGTGAAATATGAATATCGTCGCTTTGCCACGCGGTTGTTACAAATGTTTTACACGGACTCGTAAGAATACTGTGACTTACACGAGCAACTGAATTAAATTGCGAATTGATAATAAAACTTGAATGTATTGTAAAATATCTCTTCAGATAATTCGTAATTAACTAATAGCACACTCGTATTAATCGTGTCAAGGAGAAATAAGTTTAAAACACATCAGGCAATAAACAGCAAATATTTTAATTAGAGACTAGGACACACTTGTTTGCTGAAGATTGAAAACCGGCCTATTTCTCTGAAGCATCCAGCCTCAACCGTAGAAAACCAGTCGAGTATTATACAACTCACTCAATCTACTTAGCCGCCGATAACCGGCCATTACTAAAATGCCGACAGATTATCTTATGGTTACAATTAATTGAAACTGCCCACGTAATCTAATAAAAGTTACGTTTCGTGATCAAGACAAACAAGGGCGCCCATTCGTAATTAGAACTTAATGAACGTTCCGAATATTGAGCGGGGCACCGTGAGAAGTTCAGCGATAACTACGAATTGTGTCAATGTAATTAAAAGCATGGCTGCCGATAAACTCCGATGCGAGGGTTCAACTAGCTCTAAAGAAGTATGGTGATCCGCTGACGAGCCAGCGGAACCGGACCTCCCCGTCTCTACCAACCAACGCTGACGCGGCGAATGAGATGCAACTCTAAAATTAAATAAGTCTGAATGGCTGGACGCGTTATAAATTCCTCATTAAAACGAAGCTGAGTTTAATTGAAATCGTGTGTTTTGTCCGGCAGGCGATAAGATTCTATTGGTCTACAGTGCGTTGAAGTGTTTTGATGTGACAGACCGTTTGTGGTAATTTTAACCGCAGTGTGGTATGTAATTCAGGAAGTGCATTTACGGGTTTTATTATACAAACACCTACAAATACAATTTAATAAGCGTCACGCGTGATTCCCAGAATATGGTTTTACTGATCGTAATTTCCATGACGCACGAAAACAATTCGGTACCTCGTGAGTAGTAAAAAGATGGTATAATTTATGACTTTATGACGATCGTGTTGCACAACGCTCTCGTGTTAGATTCGACAAAATTATATTGCCGTATTCACGACGCCGTCGCGACACATGCGTCCATAGTAATCTGAGAAGGAGCACAATGGAATAACGATTAGTATCTATAAAGACTTCGCTGAACGATGCTCTTTATGGTGGTCTCGTAAAGCAATACAATTAGGCAATGGGCGTGCATTAACACCTCATCGCAACCGACACCCACGTGCAACGGGACGGCTCGGCGAGCGCCGGCGGCCTGTACTAGCACACATCCGTCACAAAGCAAAGGTCCCGGCGAATGTTTCAACTTCAATCAATCACTTTAACATCTCACTCCGGCAAAGGATGCTCATGGCGAGACAAAGCAGCGTAGGAACCAGTGTGTACAATTTACTGCCAACCAAGATCAAATAAATATCAAAAGTGCGTAAGATCTTTCTGGCTTTACATTCTCTTTAACGTGTTTACAACATCAGGTTTAATAAATTTTCTATTTGAGAGCGAAGTATAAAAAATAACAACATATGTTTAGTTGAAAATGAAATCAATAACATCCAAAATGTAAGTCATATAGTACTCATAATCCTAAATCTTCTCTAATGGTCAATGCACTTTACATAGAGCGGTATAATGCATAATTTATGGATACTATAAACAGTTCGTACCTGCGCTCGACAGATCGAGTTTGGCTCTCTTTACTTGCACGGCCACTAGCAGAGAAAACCGCAAGAGCAATAAGTCCGCATAAGGCAACACAAGCTACGGTCCAAAAGTAATCAAGTGTGTTAACGCATTCGGCAAACAGAAATTTGACTCACCGCAGTCTTTTCCCAAGAACTCGTCAATGGTGTCCATAAATCTGAAAGAAAGCAAACCAAATCAATATTTCTGTACTGCCATGTTTGTGATAAAGTTTAAATGTGAGAGTCGGCACATTAAAAATAAATTTCGAACTGATAAAAATTCATATCAATGGAAATCGAAAACATATGTCACAAAATTTGGTAGCCAAATATAAAACGTCCTAACAGTTATTCCGCTATTAAAATTTTAATTGAATTTTCTAAAAAAATATAAAATCTAATGCATCCGTCACGTTTCAGATGAAATATTATCATTATATTGATCGCAGCGTGTCGCCATGCGTTTATAGATTTTTTTACACCTAAAACCGCATGATCCGTGGGCGTTTCGGAATTACAAGGCATTTCTGCCGACCAGCTTGCATTCCTGCCAATATAGTGAAATATGTTTGTCTTCGCCGAAACAAATATATCTTTTACGATAGGCTGCGCTAGGCCGAGAGAGCATCAACGATCACTGCACTGACATATTTGGGATATTTCCTTAAATAACTTAAAGGGTGGTCTAACGACTAAAATTGTTGAAAATATTTTTGGGTACTGTTATTTTTTCCTTTGTATACAAAAAGTTGTATCTTAAATTTAAGTCGGAATGAAACTTGGGTGAGGGTAAAAAGACAGGCTGAGTAGGTAAGTTTTGTTATGTTAAACTGAGTCGTCAGCAATAAATACTTCATCAAGCTATCATTTTCTAATCACCCTCAAGTCCCCTCCAGCCAGGAGGCTGGAGCCGGGACGAGATGCATCCAAACAGAATTTACAATTCAGTCTATCATCGACATTACCATCTAAAACGGTGCAAATGAGCTCTTTAAGGCCAGGTCATAAATTATTCATACTACCTGAGCACCTTCTTGTTTAACATTTGATTGCCATCAAAATGCCGTCATTTTTTCACAAATAAAAATATTATAATAACTGGAAACAACTGGGAAAATAATTAAGGATCAAAGAAAAACTATGTTAGCAAACAATTACGATTTTGTGGAATCGAATCCTTGTAGGTAATTCAAATTTACAAAACGAAACTTGCTGCGACGTGTGGCGCCAGAGAGCAAATAGCTTAATTATGCATAGAGTCACGATTCCACGATCAGCAAAAATTCAGAGAATATCATATAGAGGCTTAAACTCTCGCGCGTCCAAGCCTTTCGCTGCGGACTTTCCGATTGCTTCATTCATTGTCAACTGATCTCTGAAACACCAGAATTTTAACCTAACGACTTCGAAGAACTCCATGATTGTAATATCCGCATTTATCATTATTGATTAGGGAAACCAATATCAAAGCGATGAAATCAAATCGAACACAAACATAATCTGATCGTATTGGATAATCATAAGGAGAATTGAAATATCTCGGGTTGGAGATGTAAGCTTCGTACGGTTTAATGATAATGATGATAATTGAAGATTTTAAACGTGTGGCGCGCCCCTTCCGCGAGGCATGGCGTGACGGCGGCCGCTTTCGAAAATAACGTTGCTCATAAACGAATCAATACTTAATCGATAATCAGCGTTTGAAACAGATATCGAGCCGACTCCTTACGTCCCGTTTCCACCACTTAAATATAAAATACCTTTGGTGTTAACGTAGTGCAGCTCAAAATGTTTCACACAGCGGAGAGTTACTTTAAATATTATTCGTTACTCGCTAATACGATTTATAGATTTAATTGGTTAAGACAGATCAATTTGGATGGTTTATAGTTTTCATTAAAAGGATATGAAAAACTTTCTACTCATTTTTGTTGTTAAGAAATTATATTTTGTCACGAACTCTATACGTGAAATATTGTTTCTCTAATATGCACTATTAAATTGTAATGATGATACTGGGAATATAATTATAACAGACCTTGCAGGTTGTGTTTATTAGTGAGTACCTAACTTAAAACTTAACTTTCTAAGTGTTTCCAGGTTCACGGACGTCATTATTTAAAATCTGTCAGAATCCTACTTTATTACACAGCGGGCAGATTGGAGCTGCGTGAATTACATGCTTTCTTATTTAATATCAGCCGCATCCACCGTTTGTACGATAATTTATATCTAGCGGCCTTATCGGTTCGGGGGATCGCTCCCAAGTTATAATCCGAGTATTTTTCAAGTGGCACCGACGCGGCGTCCCTACTACGTTACTGGAAAATTTATGTAACTACTAGGAGGCATCGCTGCAATTATTATAGGCACCCACAATGAACACGGTGCGACACACCTACAGGAAATAACTTAAATCCTCAAATTAATGGATCGACTTAATGCTGATAAAACAATCGTGTTGAAACTTGAGCGCAATAAAATGAGAAATTCATGCGGTCATTCCGCAGTTTTAAGAGACATAAAATTTACATATATTTTTTATACATATGGGTTCAAATTCAGAACTAAATAATATTTCATTCTATGCTAAGTAGCAGTTTTAAGAGAAAATCATTTAAATAAAACTGTGAAACAATTTATATGCATTTTCCAGCAGCTGCTGCATTGGAGAATTGCATTGAAAGGGTTCTTTATTATAAACGATACAAGATGAAGCAAGTCTAGGCCTAATGACATTTGCATATATGGATGATTTTGTCACACGGCGGACCGTGCGAGGGCAACTTTCTCGGCACCCACCGGACCTCACATACGCGGCGCGAGCGCATCCATCATGGTAGCGTACATGTCGCTACGTCGGTGCCCTACAAGCGCCGAAAATGCCCGGAACAGAGATAATAGGCGACATTCTGATACAACGCGAGATAAAAATACAGGAGGTTCCCATGAGATCCAGGCCGCCCTAAGGCATAGAGATGTACACAAGGATCAGGGGTCAAACGTGGACAAAATACAAATTAAGAACCGTTTGATAAAAAAGGAGAACGCACGTTGTATTTGAGGTTCGACCAGATCGCGATCGTGAAAAAGCTATAAAAGATTGGTGGAATAAAGATATTATCGCAAGACTCGTATGAATATCAAAAGTGCTTTTACGGTTTAATATAAGCATAATGAACTTTTAGTTGGCGTAGTTGAGCCGTAATTTATGTTGGTGAGCCGGTGTTTACGACGTGCGAACCGAGCGGCGGGCGGTGGCGGAGTGCGGGAAGCAATTAGCCCTTGATGCATTACCGTCGACCTGCGCGCGCGGCGCTAGCCTTGCTAACATTTAGTACTGCGGCTTCACCGCCCAAACATGGAGCTTGAGATGTTCGTTATTATGTACGTATAATCCTAAACATAGTTAACTACTTAACTGAATTAACAAAAAATTAAAACAATCAAAGCGCAAGTTACTTTGATATTACATAGAGGTATCTAAAAATTTAAGACTCCCGACAAGTCATCACACGAGGTTCAATAATTTTTAATCCACTAAACCGATATTTTTAATTGTAGCTAATACACTCGATTGAGTTTCTTATCACAAAAAAATCGGTTCATTCGTTGAGGACCTACGGCTACGGACGAAAGACCGACTCCCCCTTTGTTGTGTCGGGGGTATAAAACGAATTTCAAATTGTCTCATCAAAGATATCATCATCATAATGGTACGTTCCTTTTGCATCTTACTCACTTCTGACTATTCACATCTCTGTATGTCCCGGGGGGAATTAATTGATGTAATATCCCTTCATTTCGCCGTAACGATCGGAGACCATTAAATGTGAGTCGTGACGTCGAATGATGTAAAGTTATTACAACAAGCTGGCGCCTTCAGGGAGCTGTCGATTTGAATTAGACGTTTAGAGCGCCGTTGACAGAACTGTTATAAGCTCTCAGCTGAGCTTTATGGGCTTTCATAGAACAACTTCGCGACAGTTATTACTTTAACTATGTTGACGCAAACCTTAAAAGGTTTTTAAAAGGCAAAAATATTACTAAATACATTATGAATTAACTTTAAGTATTCAAGAAAACAAACATCAAATAACATAAAGTCGTACAATCAGACGTGGTTGAAATTGCTTTTTTAGAAACTCCATTACAACAACAATTTAAAGATATTTACTTGGAAAACCACATTCTTTGAACGGTTACTTCATATCGTAAATCCCGCAACAAATATTTACTAAATGCTATCCAATAGGTAGTCATGATATCAGCATCCAATATAGCACGGTCTATTCGAAATAAAATTAATAACTCGATGTTTGCATATGAAATAATAATTAATTAGGTGCGTAAACATTTAATAGAATAGCTATAGCGCTAGCTGACACATAACGTGGCGTATTTTATTTACATCTTGCCAGTTTATTTCCTGTTTAAAAGCATTTGAATATCAATTTTAATAATCTTATTAATTTTGAACGAATAGGGACGTGAATGAAATCTCTTCTAATTTTTCTAAGTCCTATTTTCCCAAAGTTATCACGAAAAGAAAAAAAACACAAGTTTAAAAATAACAATTTCCTTATTCTTAAACTGGCTTAGTTCGTCGAAGTGACGAGTTGTCAGCGAGAGCACCGACCGACACATTACCGATGTTCGACGGAGGACCGTAATTCCGGTAAGTAAAAGTACATATCGGGATTGTTCGGAGGGCAGTTGCCGATGGCTGCCGAACGGAATGTTTACGTCGGGAAACTTTCGGGATTCAAACCGTGTGAATTGCCAGAGATCTTTCCAATAGAAACGAACAATCATCTTTAGGGCACGTTCATTGAAGTAGGTGTCATTCGTGTGCCAATGAATCTAAGGAAACGCAAGGACCACAAACTAACTTGTCTCTAACGATTGTGACGCGTTATTTTGACCAGGTAAATGTTTGCTGGAGTCCAACGTATAGATGGATATACAGAATGCGGATGTATTATTAACGTGTCAATTTATTCGTTCATCAGAATTCTTATTTTTTGACACTCAGTTAGGTACTCAGCAATATACTAAGCAACTGTTATGTTAAATAGCTGTTAATTGTAATAGTAGACAAGGCAAAGGAAAAGTTTTTTTTTTCAAAAAAAAATATCATTCTGAATGAAGCTTTAGGCACTGCAATAAAACGTGGAAAAGAAAAAGTCGGGAATGTAACGATCACGATCGAAGAGTAAAAAAACCTATAGCTTTGGCAAAGTCAAAAAGTTAGGTAAGTCTGTGAAGTTTTGAAAGTACCTACTTATACGTGTTACTTATACTTATAGAGAGAACCGAAAAACTTGCCAAATAATTCGACTTTTGGTAACTCTTTTTTTTCATGTCATTGGTATAGGCAAACGAGCGCACAGCCCACCTGATCACCGAAAGCCTATGATCCCCACTAAGAAACCATATATCTCGAATACGTTGCCTACCCTTAGGCCTTAGATGGAATGCCTGTACCTACCAGAAATTTCACCAGCTGCCTTAACCCCCTACCGGAACACAACAGTGCGAGCACTGCTATTTAACTCTTTTACTTATAGGGTACTCTAGGGAAAAATATTGATGAAACTTCTAAACTACATGGCTAGTTTACGATTGGTAACTTAGTAAAAAGAAGCTGATTTTGCGCACTTAAACTTAGTCTAGCATCAGAATAAATCTGTCGTAGAATGTCTTTAGTGTCGGGCGCCATTTTCATATGTGGGGACCGCCAGCGGTCCGGAAACCGACAGCGCATACCGAAACGTACTTACGCTCAAACAACAGCCATGAAACAGCCAAGTGAATCATGCGCACCACATCAAACGTACCACGGCGCCGATATCAAACCGCAATAACAATGCCAAGGAAACTACAATGCAGAGAGTAATTGGTCCATGCTTGTTACCTAATATGGCAAATGCGATCTACTACTTTTCTTTAAAATGGTAAGGTATTTCATGTCTGTAACCAGATTCTAATCACCAGATTTTGCCAATTTGTTTATGGATCCCGGAAAAAAGATTTAAGAAGACATTAAAGCTTTCAAAGCAAATAATTATCATTAAGTTCGTATATTATATTCAGTCTCTACGTAGCCCAGAACACTTAAGTGATCAGTTTTGTATTGTATTCTAATCAATCAATCCGTCTCTCCTACAACTTTCTACTGTTTCGAACGTGTATACTACATATCTTTAGTGACACAAAAAATATCTCAATTACAATCTGAATCGCCGACATTAAGGCTTTGAACTAAATTGTTATACCGCGATTATGCAGCTTCCTAGAACGCGTCCTTTGTGGTTCATTCGATTACAGAGACACTGTAATAGAGCGTGACTAACTGTTATACGTTATTTGCGGAGGCTGAGAAATAACACAAGTATATTAAGGTTGTTCTCTCTGCTTACAGAATGGCTACTAAAGTTTTATAGGGAATGGTAATCTGAAAGTTATGTCACAAAGGACAGAAGTAATCGTTTCATTTGTACGCCAAAAATGTCTGCAATAATACTACAAGATGTCGAATGATACAAAATAGGCATGAACTATGCAATCGATACTAATAAGAACAAACAGCAAGGTAATGGAGCTCTAGTGTGAATTAAAAATAAAAAAAAAAATTAAAAATTAAAAATTGTTTATTGGTTACGTTTCAAATATCAGTGAGTAAGGTAGAGATCTCCCATTAAGTATGACAATACTTGTGGCGGGAGATCTCGCTCTTCCAATGACGGAGTAGTAATTAGTTACATAACCACTAAAATTAGATGTAAAATGCTTATATTCTAATTTACAATAAAAAATCTTGTTTATATATATATTGGGTGTGTGTGTGTGTGTGTGTGTGTGTGTGTGTGTGCGTGTGATTACGTGTGTGTATGTGTGCATATGTGGCTAATATATCTTATTTATTAACTTACTAAAGTGTGGTTTTATTATACATGTTTATTACTAATATTACTTATCTTACAGTATACAATATTTCTTCCGTTTCTTCGTAGTTTAAGTACAATAACCATTGACTTATTTTACTTTTAACTTCAAATAGTTAGTAGTGAATGAATCAACTAATTGAATTTTACACCTATAATGAGTGAATCTAATAATCCTATCCAAGCTGTCAGTCAAATTAGCATAGCAACGTTTCGAGAATATATTCGGTAGTCATAATAAACCACAACAATGAGTATTCATCAGGTAATAAACATGTGGGACGTGCAAATTAATCAGACGCATCGAATAGAGGCGCCGGTGGATCGCGCAGAACTAAAACGTCGCAACGACATGCTCTGACGGCAACACTTCGTATATTTCGACGTTACAACTCACTAAATAGCACTACGGTGTTACGTTCCGAATACTTGAAACTTTTATGATGACGAGTATGAGTAATTTCGTAATCCGAACGCTAATGACGCATCACGTAGTCATCGTATGAAATTTTCTGAAAAGCCAATTTATGTGTTTAATTTTAATTACTATTCCGCATTAATTAGACTCATTATGTGGCGCCAGTGACACAGTGTGTTGTGCTCCAATTTTTTTTTGTGCGTTTTATTGTAGTAACTAATGACACAATTACTTCGAATGCTTGTTTCAGTTACGGTGACATGTTCATCTACATATATTTTTCACATCATTTTTTTTAATTTGTTGTTCATGCATGTTAGTCCTATTACCATGAAAAACCAAGTAGGTGAGAAATCTAATCTAATAAAAAACTCATATATAAATACCCTATCAATAATTAAAGATGATCCTGTTGACCGAACAACTGAGAAAATTAACTGGAAAATATATGCCTAACGGTACTTGATCCGTTCTATACACCATTTCGGTAGTCGCAAACAAAACAAAAGTTAAATTACTAACGCCGCGTCGATGAATGTTCAGGTTTATTTGGAGTGCCCTGTAATTACCACATCGTTCTTATTATAAATAGGATATGACATGAACATATTTACTAACTAGCTTCTGCCCGCGGCTTCACCCGCGTGGAATTTGGTTATCGCGTTCCCGCGGGAACTATGCGTTTTCCGGGATAAAAAGTAGCCTATGTCTTTTCCCGGGACCCCAACTATCTTCATGCCAAATTTCATCTCAATCGGTCCAGCAGTTGAAGCGTGAAGAGGTAACAAACAGACAGACAGACAGACAGATGGATACTTAGTGTCCATCGGAATCGCGGCTGGTCGATAAGTCAATCTGCCAACTCTTGGTGGACGTATTTTCACACGCTCGGTCGCTATTTCTGCCGGCCCATGCGATATCCGTTCTCGAATAGTAATTGAGACGTTTACACACATGTGACAATAAACGGTCTTATAGTTCCACTTGACAGCATCAGATGTGATTTTAATCACTTCGAATTTATCTCAACGCTCAATTCGTGTCATTACGTCACAGAACACGTAAAGCGTATGAGAATGCTGTAATTAAAAGTAATATCAACATAATTTAATATTATTAAGTACAGTTTGAGTATCGAACGAGTTACCGGTCGCGCAAGAAAATAATCACGTCTAAAACAAGAGCGCGGCTAATCAAATCATGTATTAGAGCGGCGTTGTGCAACTGCTTAATTAAGTTATGTACGGCAGGTAGAAATTTCGAAAGCACCTATCCCTGATAAAGTCCACGATATTAATACGTACTTGTCGAATGTTTCAATACGCTCAATCATGGGCCTGTGTGGTCCGAACAACTGATTACATACATTACATACCTCTAACATAATAAAAGAATGGCTCGGACCGCCGATTACTCCGTATAAAACGGTGTAACCACTGGTAATAGTCACTTTAGCGGTATTATTAGGAGCATTATATAATATCGATAATTATTTCCTTCTCGGTGATATTACAACTGTTTGTAACGTAAAACAACAATTTTAGATAAGTACTGGGTCTATGAAGTCGGGTCAAAATGTAGGATACCGTACGTTTTACCTACTAAGCATTTTATGACATAAAATAAAGTGCGTTTGAAGAGAAGAAAGTAAATAACATTAATAAAGAAGAGATAAATAAGACGCATCCATTGTAGGACGAATAGACTAAACACGAGAAATCTTTTCACAGAATCTTGAAATGTACATCATATAAACGGCTTCTATTATTCTAATATGCTCTGTACAGACGGAGAGAAAAATAACCGACAATAGTGGTGGAAAGGCTTAGTGGCAGTAAATTTGGACAATGGCTGGCGGTCGCCATATTTATGTGTTTGTTATCACGCTCGGAAGTCTCCTATCTTACATTGATTTACACTGGACTTTTACTCGACAAACAATCACGCCCGGGAGTTTAGTTTCAACACCTTAGCGATAGTGTTTTGAAGGACTTGCGCTCGTAAAATTTCGGCTTAGAAATCCTGAAGATCTATCGTTCGCACCGCGACAAACGACTTGCTTGTTGACAAATATCGAGAACGTCTGATATCGAACGTAATATTATGCGAGAAAATTCAATAACGTGTTTCTAAGCTTTATTACTGTTATGGTAAATGGTGACAATGGTCATGTCGCAACATGTCACACATACTTGGGTTTCCCAAAATTTTAGCACCTATTCATCTTAATGATACTTTACTGAGAACTGTCAACTGATTATTTGGAAATTCCAATCCTCTGGTTTGACGTCACACCACTGTTTTAGCAAACAATTAGTTCGTCCTCCACAAAGTCAAAACAAGATTTTTTAGGTAACGAATCTCGTCAGATCTGATTGAACCGCCTAAAAATAAAAAATGACTTAACGCGATGTCAAATTGTCTCGTGATAACTCTCAATCATGCGCTAATAGAAGTAACAACAAAAAATAAAGGTGAAAAAAGTTTAAATGCGGATTTAGCATGTGTACATGTTACGGAATCCGATGTATCAATATTAGATCACGCTTTAAGGTGGTGGTCTAGACAGGTTACTTAATTTTTCAATGAAGGAAAAAAATGAAATATGAACTAATCGATATGTCAACAGAAAATCCTATTGATGTTGTAAAAGTCGATGACACCAGCACCGCCGATAGGATCCATCCCAGATCAAAGGACGATCGATGTAACACGTAGTTACCAGCAAACGTAAAGAAATATGTGATAGGAATAAATTATTAGGAGTCGAACCATAAAAACGTATTAATCGGACAAACCGTACCACCGGCGTTGGTAACAATTTATAGACGGGGTGATGGGTACACGGGCCGGGTTGTAATGACGACATGATTGTGGACAGACGACATGGGAAACAAGTAAAAATATGGCGGTGATAAATGGTCCGATGAAGGCACGCGAGCACCATTACGAGCTGATGATCTCGTGGCGATCTAAAAGGTCAGGGTGAAGGTCCACGGTATGATATTATTGCTTCCTAGCAGGAACTCATAGGTAGCTATGCTAACACATTGCTTGAAAGCGGCGTACGTGATATTGATCCTAGAACAATGTCCGATGGTGTAACCGATGGATGAATAGAAATAGAAAATCGACGATAAAGTTACTTATGCTGTTACAATGATATCGAAAATGTTACAATTAACAACATGTGATGCAGCCAAGCCAAAAAAAAACCTACAACATTACTAAAATGCTTATACTCATACCACAGAGCAAAGAATTCCTCTCCATAGAATTCTTCCACTGCGTCTACAAATTCATCTAATTCTAGTGACATCAAATTAGCCGTTGGACATAGTGACATCATTAGAGGCCGAGTAGCCTTAGCTTTACGGGTGGCGCATTTGTATCGTTAACAAACAGATGCGTGGTCGTTTCGTCCTGATAACAGGCCGGGTATCTCAGAAATGCCGATGGTTATTTATGGCGAAGACGGCCGACCATCCCACCCGTCGATGGACAAAAGACTAGACAAATGACGGAGATAATCTTTTAGTTAAACTCATAGTGGTACCTACCACTCTGCTTAAGAGGGTTTACTCCGAAAGTTGGCAACGTCGCAAATAGCTGTCAAATATTTCGCTGTTTTCATTACTTTCTGAATATTTACTGAATGAAAACATGAATAATCGCTCTATGATTGTATAAAACATTAAGTATGGATTGCAATAATTATCATAGGAACACGAAAATTTTAGGATTATGGAAGTACTATCTTTTGAAAACTTTATATCGCATTTACCATGCATTTTAATGTAATCTTATCATTTGAATGTCTAACCAACAAATATAAAACGAGACGCGTCATTCAACCATAGAATGATAACTTCTTTTTTAATTCAGTAATATTGAGAAATTAATAAAAACAGCGAAACAGCATTTGACAGCTATATGCGACGTTGCCAACTTTCGGGATAAACCCTCTTAACGAGTATCTAAATTTGCTGCGCATCTGCCCTTTGTCGTTTATCGTTCAATTAAGTGCCATAATGAAATCTTCTTTCTCTTGATCTTACAGTTTAAAGTATGAATGTATGTTTAATTAACATTACAAACATCTAAAAATTGGAGAAGTTTATTATGAACACGAATAAAAATCAATCGAGTATCCAAAAATTAATAACTTAATAAAATGTTTGGTTATAGGGCAGCCGTGGCGCGCTGGGGCAGCGACAAATGCCTTTCAAATTCCGAGAGCATGCGTAGGCGTGAGCACGGGCGCTAGATGCGACCGGGTTCGATTGAATACGAGACCGCCGTACCCACCACCGGCACAAGGCGCCGCCGCCCACGTTACATTTACAACATTAACCATATTCGGTCTACGAATGGCGCCAATTCGACATTTCAAATTAAAATCCGCCGCGAACGCAAAACGAACACGGTCAGTTGGTGCTTTGATCGATGGTGCGCCGTTTCTGATTTACGCGGCACCGTGTAAGGACGTAAAGCGCATCGCGCCTATTGCCCGCGGGCACGATGTCAAGATCACGACTGTCGACGTTATAAAACGCAGTATTTATATTTAAAACAAGAAAAGAATAGCTGAGAACTTATGAGCATTAAAAACCATAAGTTATACGCGTACACATCACTAAAATGGAACAGAATGATTTATACAATATCAAACGAAATTAAGCCTAATCCCCGATCATTCCGTAGTCACAGAATATTTAATAGTACTACATACAGAATGGCCACGGAATCACCCGCCTGAATCTAGCCGGCGCGCAACTCGCGCCCAACTCGCCCTTGACGTCATTTGTTTCATCCGGAGATGGAGAGTGGATCACTGGCCCGCGTAGTTGGTACACACACATTTACAAGTGTACAGACTTCCTCGCACGCAAACATTGACACTTCATTCAAATTGTGTTCGAAATCGTGCTTTTATAGGCCGTGCCCGCACTGTGCCGTAGTTCGTATTCACGCAAGCTAATCAAAGCGTCGCATTCGGAACGCGAGATCTAAGAGACTTCTACTCGGCTGGAGTCTCAAACGCGCACCGCGCTTGAACGGGTGTTAAATGGTACGTGAACCGCGGGACTTACTGTTTCACTTCGTGCTCGGGCGGAATCACACGGCCTGGCATTAAGATTTTCTTGTAAAGAACCCCCGCCGTCCGAAGCTCCTGAAAGAAAAACAAACCATAGTCATCC
This sequence comes from Aethes cnicana, assembly GCA_963971205.1. Taxonomy (NCBI): domain Eukaryota; kingdom Metazoa; phylum Arthropoda; class Insecta; order Lepidoptera; family Tortricidae; genus Aethes; species Aethes cnicana. The sequence continues at coordinate 10,893,621 of OZ020277.1, forward strand.
TTGTCCTGTTCGCACAAGACCGTTTGCAAAATGTGATCATATCACTTCTTAGACATGGACTTAAGGAGAAATAAAATAGTAGGTATGTACCTATGTACCATTGCAGTCATTGTGTACTGTAGAATGATTTAAAACCAATTCTCCGCATTCCATCAGTCAGTATGACATTCACTCGCTTCTCAAGACAGTAAAGATGTAACTTTGTTAGCAAAATAAATAGGTACTTGTACCGCTAAATGCTCAAGGGCGCTAGAAAGCCGCGAAATGCTCCGGCATCTATCAAAAGCCCGCGAATGTAGACAAAGTTACGTTAAAACGATTATATGCCGCATTTACTACCATCGCAGCACACATTTAACGGCTGCGCAGTAAGAAAGCATAAGACATATGCGTAAGAGTATTTTTTATGAACTGTTTAAACGATGCTTACAGAAATAATACGTTATAGTACGGTAATCCAAGACCACTAGCAAATAATATATACCTGACTAGGAAACACAAATTAATAAATTGATCGTAAAATAATAACGTGAACTGTAGTAGGTACTCTAGCCAACTCAATTAAAATAGTATCATGTTGAGATTACATATAACTAGTGAAGCGTAAATAACTCCAAATGAAACGTAATAATCGAGTTGTATCTACGTCAGGCGATGACAACTGGATTATTGGTGAGGCAATGGCTACGACTAATCAATTTTAATTAATGAACCCAACAGCAGATTTCATACAGAATTTCGTTCAGAATTAAACATACAAGAAAGAGCACACCTTAAGTGTAAAAGAAAAGAAAGAAATATGAAGAGCTTTTTGCTAAACTTTCAATGTTGGAGTGGTACCTCAAGAAGAAGAATCTGTGATAAGCTTAGTCCATTTAGAGATCCTCCTATTGTTTTGCAATGTAAACCAGGAAAGACATTTTAATATTTGCAATAGACCCAGTCAAACCAGATGGAAATAGTCACCTTACCAGCTGTAAAATGTGATGGAAAAGAAATGCACAAAAAATTGGCGCACGGTTTTCCCATAAATGCTGTAAGCTCAACCATCATCACGATAACGCGAATCTGTTTTAATAACCTGACTAGTACATATGTCGAAGAAGATCAGTGGTAAGCTCACACGAACAAAGGATCATAGGCCCAAAAGTGACGGTAAATAGTAGATTGTACAACAAGACGAGAGACCGTAATATGGCTTGCAATGTAAAAAAGTTATCAGATCATACGAGGGGCGGCTGATAAGTAATCTCCTTGGTCAGAAATATATACAAAAATAATGCTAGCTGGTATGGATTTATATTCATTTGTTATTCTATTTTCAAAATGTATTACATTCATTTGTTTATTGCATCACGTTTATTTGTCTCCTACAATTGTTTCGAACATGTCGGTAGAAAAAGTGAAAATGGATAAAATCGAGCAGCGTGCGGTGATTAAGTTTCTGACTAAAGAAGGGAATACGCCTTCGGAGATCATACAGCGTATGTTACGTGTGTTTGGCAGTTCGTGTTCTTCCGAATTTGTTATAAAGTTTTGGTCAAAGCAGTTTAAGTTAGGTCCTGAGAGCCTGGAAGATGATCCTCGTAGCAGAAGACCAGTTTCGGCCGTCACCGATGAAAATGTAGCCAGGGTGAAAATATATATATTAGAGGACCGACGAGTGAAGCAGTGGGAGATAGCTAGAGATGTGGGCGTCAGTAAAGAGCGAGTCAATGAAATAATTCATGAGCATTTGAACATGTCCAAGGTTAGTGCAAGTTGGGTCCCCAGAATGTTGACTGCATTTGACATGGAGAGGTGTGTCAAATGTTGCGAAGAGTTTTTGGACATGAGTCGAGGGAAAGAGGAAGAAATAATTTCTAGAATTGTAACATGTGATGAGACTTGGATTCGACAATGGGACCCGGAAAATAAGCAAGAGTCGTTACAGTGGAAATTTAAGGATGAGAAGCCGCCTCGGAAATTCAAGGTCTGTCCATCGGCAGGTAAACTTACGAGGCGTGATCCAAAAGTAATGATAATCAGTATGAAAGACACATAAAATGTTTAATAAAATAATTTATTTTTCTACGTGATCTCCTTCCAAGTCTTGTGTAGACTTGGAAGGAGATTACGTAGAAAAATAAACAACTTAGACCATCGTTTCTACAGACCACGAATTCCTTTTAAAAAAAAAAAATTTTTCTTGACCCTCCAAAAATGCCTCCACAGCGGCCATTACCTCGCCATCATTTAAAAATTTGTTGCCTCTAAGATCTTCCTTCAGCCGTGGAAAGAGATAAAAGTCGCTGGGGGCTAGGTCTGGCGAATATGGGGGGTGTTCCAGCAATTCGAACCCTGAATCACGGATGGCAGCCATCGCAACGCCGGCCTTGTGGGGCGGTGCGTTGTCCTGGTGAAACAGGATGCCAGCTCGAAGTTTATCCCGCCGCTTTTCTTTGATTGCCTCTCTCAATCTGCGTATTTGGTCAGCGTAGTAGGAGCCCGTAATAGTGGTTCCCTTTTCCAGGTATTCGATCATTATGACTCCCTCAGCATCCCAAAACACTGAAGCCATGACTTTACAGCGGAGCTTGCTATCTTGAATTTTTTGATTGCTGTTTGGTCTCAGGATCGAAATGGTGGATCCAAGACTCGTCCATGGTTACAAACCGACGCAAAAATGTTTCGGGATCAGTTTGATATTTGTCAAGATTAGACTTCGAAATCTCACATCGTATTTTCTTTTGTTCAGCCGTTAACATTCTAGGCACCCAACGAGCAGAGACTTTTTTCATGTGTAGTTCATCAGTTAAGATTCTTTGAATGCTGCCATACGAGATGCCTGTGAGCTCAACTAGATGCCTGATAGTCATCCTTCTATCTGTTAAAACGAGATCATGAATTTTTTCGACGTTTTCTCCAGTAATGGCGTCAGATGGACGGCCTTCGCGATGTTCATCTTGAGTGGATGTTCTTCCCAAGTTAAACTCCTTTGACCACCGTGCCACTGTGGGATACGGTGGAGCGGACTCGCCCAGTGTTCCCATTAATTCAGCGTATATATCTTTAGTACACATTTTTTTCAAACAGAAGTATTTAATAACCGCTCTCACCACAGTTTTGTCCATTTTTGCGTTATTGTTCCGACTGCTCGTGAAAAAACAGCTGCAACTCTCTGACAGATACATATTATTATTATTATTATTTTATTTACTAAGGAGTCTTTATGGCCAGTAACGGCATACTTATTTATTTTAATCCGATTCAATAAGTATTCAGTTATCATTACTTTTGGATCACCCCTCGTATGGCTACAATCTTTTGGGACACAGAAGGGATTTTGCTCATAGATTATTTACCGAAGAAAACTACAATGAATGCTGATTATTACTCAAACTTACTGTATCAACTAAGAGAGACAATAAAAGAAAAACGGCGATTTTCTATTGACATCCTGAGAATTTTGTTTATTTGGCATAATCCAAACCCAAGTTATGAGGGTTCAAAAAAACGACGAAGCGCTTCGAGAAAAGATAGTAGTGCCCTTACGCCTTGCTTTGCTTTGCTCGTCTTGGCGAGGCCACTACCGTGGCCTCAGATATGAAGCTTAAAAGTGTATGTGGCTGTGTGCCCTCATCTCCTTAGTCTTAGACGAAGATTTAACTTTATGCTCTAGAGCCTAAAATTAAATTTTATGCAGCCTTCCGTCAGCCTAAAGTACAACTTTACGAGCAAGAGAAGTGAAAATTATATTGTACCGCTAATCGAGCCCTATCCATCAAAGTGCTTTAGGAAAAAAATAATCACTCTGTAGAAACGATTACACTCAAGTTGCTCTTTCAATGAGCATTCAATGGAGAAGATGAGCCTGTACCGATTTATGTAGGCAAAACCTTCGAAGGAATCTATTTACTTCTACGAAGTGCAGCACTAGACTACGAGTAAGTAAACAGACATGTATTAAACTTATAGCTACAATACCTACTTGCTTGGTTGTTATTTTCCATTGCATTGAAAGGTTTACATGAAGGTTAAGATTCTCGAAGAAATAACTTACCGCTGGACTGTAGTAGCGTGCCGTGTTCGTCAAGTCTACTACGCCTCCTAGGTTAGGTATTTTTTTAAGTAGATTTTGTATGTCCCATCTGAAAAACAGTATTTAATACTACCGTTACCTGGTCCATTTTTATTACAAGACGATAAAATGAACAAAAGATACACGGTGAAAAATTTGGCACAATGTTTCGTTTAAATTTCCGTTGAAGTGTAAATCGCACCCAATTTACAACAACATTCAATTTACTTCCCGTTCAACATGACTCAAGGGTCAGGTGTCATGACCGTTTCTCGGGGTTGATGGGTCCAATTTTAACAATCGTGGTAATAAATTTACAAGTAATAAAGTAATTGATTATTACGTCAGAAATTCACTTGTTGTTTCACGGAAAGATAAAGATCAAGAATATCTAGTTAAATAATTATAGCGACTTACATTTCCTTTATGGCATTATTGTGCTCCTGGACTCCCTGAAACAAAGGAAAAATTAACATAGCAAACACAAATACACACGGCGTGGTAAGAGTCAAGGTGTCATTAGCACATGCCTCCGTGGCCACGGACAATGCGTCTTTGAGCGGGCCGCGGCCAGGGGACAGGGCATTGATAAGGACGCAGATCAATCACTGGCCAGCCCTACCTGTCTGGTGTCAACGAACTCTACATGTGATGACGGCCTTACGACAAAAGTTCCGATCACCCTCTTTCAGATGCAACCAGTTCAAAGCTCATACCATAATAAAAGATAATTTGTTCGTAAAGCTACCAAACTTATTCCGATTAAAATATAATAACCACAGTTTACCTAAAAATACATTTAAAAATTCGACCAACGAATTCATTAAAAAATGAGAATTTGAAATAAGTGGTCCCCAAAATCGAAGATCATAAATTTCAAAAACCCATTTCTGTTGCACCGCAGGCCAAGAATTTTGTGTAAAATTTTCAATTTCGCCTAAAATTATCTTAAATAAAATGTCAGGTCCTATAATAATAGGTTGTTTAGAGTGCTCATAATTTATCGACGGTGTTGACAGAATGTAAAAAGATCAAGGGAAAAATGGGAACGCCAGGAGGTGTGTCTAAATGGGGTTAATTTTCAATTTTGTTTCGCCGGTGGCCTTTATAAATTAACAGTAAGTAATTTCAATAAATTGTAGATACTGGAAAAGAAGCATAAATATTGGCAGTTGCTACTTGATCAAGGCATCCATTAAGGTTTTATGCGATCGATTAAAAAGAAATTAAACGGTGATACGAGAAAGTTGCGAAATCAGTGTGCCAATGTCTTCTTCAGAGGATTCCGCGAAGGATTAATTAATTGTTTAACAAACTGACGCGAGCGTTGAATTGTAACGAAGTACTGTAAATTATTTGAGAAATGAGTCAAAAATTTATTGTAGTCGACGAATGAATAAGTTGTATTGTAAGCCATGTATCAGCCCTGATTAAATATGGAAATATGACCGCAAACAGCTCGTTAATTAAGGGCCTTATTCTGCTGTTATGTTATTGACCGTGGCACACTTCAAAACATCTTTATCATAGCGGCCACAAAAAGCAAAGTAGGTACGAACAGTTTCAATGTGACATCACAAAACTCCAGAACGTGAAGTTAAACATTCGCGACCTCTGCGGCTTCACGCCATTTCAAATTAACAAAGAGCCGGAACAAATAAAACTCAAAAGGAACACAGAAATTTATCGGAATCCCGGATTCTCAAAGCTGCAACATATCACACGACCAAGTGTTTTTACTCGCATTTCGAAAGGAAAACCTTCGTGTTTGACTTTTGGCATTAACATTGATGTTAGAGCCAATTTTACGAACGCACATGTACACAGATAATATATTTATACGTAAACGGAGTAGAATATTATTGTCGACTAGCTTTTCCCCGCAACTTCGTATGCGCAGAAATATTAAATGTAAAATCCCGTTTTTTTCCCGTTCCCGTGGGAATTTCGCAAAATCCTTTCTTAGCATATGCCTGCATGCCAAATTTCAGCTCGATCCGTCCAGTGGTTTGGGCTGTGCGTTGATAGATCACTATGCCAGTCAGTCAGTCACCTTTGAGTTTTATATATTTAGATTATTGTCGAAGTCATTGAAATCTCTTTAGAAGAAGGCGAAAGAGTAAGCTTGAAGATATAAAAAACTAAAAAGAAAAAAACAAGACTACTTAGTTCAGTGGTAGCTAGGATTATGTTAAGTTATATTTACCGTCGCCATCAGATATATGGTAGCGAACAATGTGATCATAAATATCTGGACACGATCTTACTGTCAAGACGTTAGACTACATGTTCAGATATTTCTGATCATTCTTGCTTGCTCATATTACGTCTAATGGCGATCGTAGGTACCTACTGAGAAATGACACCATGGAAATAATTTCATGTTCGACACTAACATAAATCAAATATTGATTGCTATTGAGGAATCTAAAGATGCCTACTATCGGGACCCATTATTTGTAACATTTTAACCTAGATTTTAAATGGGTCCCGACTGTAGGCATCTTTAGATTCCTCAATAGCAATCAATATTTGATTTATGTTAGTGTCGAACATGAAATTATTTCCATGGTGTCATTTCTCAGTAGGTACCTACGATCGCCATTAGACGTAATATGAGCAAGCAAGAATGATCAGAAATATCTGAACATGTAGTCTAACGTCTTGACAGTAAGATCGTGTCCAGATATTTATGATCACATTGTTCGCTACCATATATCTGATGGCGACGGTAAATATAACTTAACATAATCCTAGCTACCACTGAACTAAGTAGTCTTGTTTTTTTCTTTTTAGTTTTTTACGCAGTCGGGTTTTTTGTTTTTTTAAATTAACTTTTTTTATTTTACTATTTTTAGTTAGGGATTATAAGACCGTAAATTCCGCAATCTTGTCATTTCATGGAGAGAGTTGCTATCGTGGGGATTATTAAGTAGCTTGCGATGATCTAAATTACTGATTATTAATCCCTCTAGAGACCTAACCGGGCTCAAAACGCTACATAAGCCTGACCCTATTAAAATTCTTCAAGTCAACCGATAGATGGCGCTACTGGTACTTCATAAGAGTATTAGGTAGCTAGTTTATTTATTTACGAGCGCTGAGTACTGGACTAGTGTAATTGGTACCTATAATCAATTAGGTTATATTTTACTGTATTAAGTAGGTAAATAACACTATTGACACTTTAAATGTAACAACGAAACTAAAAGTCTTCAAGTCAACGGATAGATGACGCTACTGGTACACTACATTGCACATGCGTACGTACTTGATTGAAGTTTGAGATTTATGAAAAACATTATTATTATTTTATAGTCGTCGTGACCTGCTTGAAGACTCGTTGGTCTAGATTATTTCCTGTGTTGCTAATTCGAACGGATTTACTACTGGGTGGATAGGTACCTACTTTACGTTGTTAGTAAAGGAACTTTGAATCGTTATAAATCATAAACGGTTCTTTTGTCTGAAAAATGGTCAAAGAAACTTAATAATGATTTTTAAATACCTATTCAACGATACCTCACATGCCATAGTTGGTTGACTTTTATTTTTTTATTTTGTACAATATGGCGTCTGGTGGCCGCCATTTTGAATTTTGAATTTCATATCTTCAGTGACACTCGCGCGATTCAGACGAATCGATTGACGTATGATTCATTAAAATCGACCCACGCGTTTGATCTCTAGTGTGCCACAAAGGAACAAACATACATACATACATACATACATACATACATACATACATACATACATACATACATAGACAGGTAAACACATAACCCTCCTTTGCGGTGCGCAGTCGGGTAAAAAACAACAACATGCAGCTCAAAGATTGTGGATACGAAGAAAAAGACCGCGAACAGCAAACAATACAACAAATTGACGCTTTGTAATATCGAAGTGGTTTTGAGAGTTAATATATAGCGCGAGCGATGCAATAAAATCGTGAAGATGATTCGAGATCATAAATAGAAACCATTACAATATTAATGACAATCGTAACTCAGCAATCATAAGCTTGAATTTGCACGCACCGGCTCACCTACATGGGATAGGCAGCAAAGAAATATTAATGCTCTACAGCTATACAAATAATTATAAAAAGATAAAAACTTTTAAGTATCATATAACGTTTTTATTTTAGTCTATTTTATTTATGGATATAGTTAGAGCGATAAATTATACATGTAACCGAAAGTTTACTAAGTAAGATTCTTTCAGTTCCCTCTGGAACACAGCCAACTATTTCTAATCCATCACATAAAATACCACAACAATGTAAGAATTCGTAAGTTCAGTAAAGTTGCGCGTAAGTAACGAGATAACAGTAACGTCGGACGTGAAAGGGAAGTGAAACTACTCGTATAATTATATTCGGGGAAATAACAGTACATTATTGCAGAGGCCGCCAAGTAGCGCATTGCCGGACGAGTCAGTTATTCTATTAGTACGAGTCCGGCAATCGCAATTGCGGCCGAGGTATATATAATGCTTTTCTCAAACAGCGAGGAAATACGTAAGGTCAGTCGGGGCAAGTGCGCCAGGATGGGGTAAGTGCGCCTAACATAAATATATCGAAACCTATAAATATTACTCAACTAGTAGTTGGCTGTTTACAAGGCATAGGGGAGAAATAAATTTAGGCGCACTTACCCCACATCAGTATTTACTACTTCCATGATCGTGGATGATTTGGCCATGGAAGTTGTACTTATTACGTCCATGGATTTGTGAGTTTCTCTACAGAGATGTCTCAAATAGCAAGCGAATTCAAAAAAAAAAACACACGACAATAATGTTTTTGCTGGCCAAGGCCGGCAATGGACAGCCTCGCGTCTTCTTTTTTTGAAAGTAACACGAACATTTCCGAGCATGTTTGAGAAAAATTTATTTATTTTATAGCGGTGACTATATTTTACTAAGATACATTACAACCCTGAAGATAAAGTTTAATGTGAAAAGATATCTGTCGAAAAATAAATCACATAGACATTTGATTTTGCGATTTGGGTTTCTAGTAGATACAGTTCAGTGGTACCGAATCGATATTTGTTATAAGTTATAGTGCAGTAAATAATAGAACACATAATAATCTCTCAGAGAATAGAACTTAGTTTTGATTTAAGTATAGGATCTGTTTTAATTACGCGCGCCTTTTATCATTTCACCATCCAAGGGAGTATTTATTTATCTTCGTTACTGGTGGATTTTTGTATGTTGTAAACATATGTCCACGATCGATGCAAATGGTCGAGCAGTGACAACAATAATCGGAATATATACACGCATAAACCTTAATGTGACTGAAAAAATGTGTTTAATAAAATAATCAACAAGGCAGTTGAATAAATCGCCGATTGCCCGCTGACAAACCCATACGACGCGACACGACATTACTTACGTGACTGTGTCGCACACGGCAATAAATGTTACTTTGTCATTTTTACGACATACCACTTATAATGTATATTTGCAAACATGCAATGAACGGTACCACATGTAGAGATGTCAAGACATGGAGATACAATAGTTATAAGTTCAAAATCTGACTAAATATCAATAATTAAAGTCAAGCTATTGCTACAAATCAACAATGCAACAAATCAGCCCCAGGGCCAAATGAAATCAACACAAAAAGAAACTAAAAAGAGCGCAGACCTCCCATCACATTACAAGTGGCAAGCCCCTGGCTTATCGCGCCATCGATGTCGACAAAACGAACACCTTCGCATGCCTCGATCATATTTGACAAATGCGAGGATCAAATAATCGCGAATACTGCCAACAAATGCAGCCAAATAAAACTGAACTTAATGAACATTAACATAAGATAATGCTCATTACCATAAGTATTCTTGGACAACTTTATAAATACCGCTAATCATATAAATTATACTACACTACAACAGCCTATTTACAGCCCACTGCTGGGCACAGGCCTCCTCTCATCACGAGAGGGTTGGGCTATAGCCCCCACGCGGGCCCAGTGCGGATTGGGGACTTCACACACATCCTTGAATTACTTCGCATGATGCGTGCAGGTTTCCTCACGATGTTTTCCTTAACCGAAAAGCTCAGTGGTAAATTCAAATTGAATTTCGCACATAAATGATTTCATAAAAATAATAATAAAAAATAAATATATATATATAAATAATAATATAAATTTAATTATATGTTGCATTGAATTTATGTCCGATTGTCCAATAATAAGGAGGATTATTTCGCAAAATTGAAACGCAACGGTGAGTCAACATCATGTAGTGTTAAATTTCAAATTGAGCGGAGTTGAGGAAACAAATCTAGCCGAGATCAAACACAATTTACGAGGTTACAAGAAAGAGCTTGTAGCCGCTTATCGTGATCCAAACACCAAATAACTTTGGTTGCTTTCACCATGTGATACACAACCGTAATTCACTGATGTATGAAAATTATCAAGTTAATTACTTATTATGCAGATACATTGTACATTGTTAAGTGACAAAGTTTTAACGGCGCCGCAGTCTATAAATGATTTATAGAGTAACTGTTCTAACTTCTTAAAAATGCAAGATCATCATTCAGCTTATTGTTTGAAAGACAGTTTTATTTATTCCGTTATAAGATTGAATTTACATCGTTGGTGTGTGATACGCAGCTATGACAGCGTTGCTCGTGTCGTCATGTTGTTTTTCGACAATCATCTGATCCGTTACGCCATTTATTCGAATGGTAATGATGGCATAATTGACAGAGGGCAACTATTGTTCGTATTGTGTTCTATTGATATTAGGGTTTTGTCGCCTTGTATAATGGTGGAGTCGCTTGTATTGTTTTTTGAGTCGTTACTGGTTCTGTATATTTTGACGAGACTGCCGGCCGCGGTAGACTGTAAAAGGGAGGAGTTGTCCCTTGGAAGTATGCGACCGATGACCCTCTTTCCATTTCTATTTAGCACCAATCATAGACCGCTTTATTGAATAAGTAGTCAATTCGAATTCAAAGTAAGACATAGTGTTAAAGGGAATGTAATTGCTCGACCACTAAGTCAGCAAGTGTCACGATAATGTGGCCAGTTTTTTTTTATGTATGCGGGCATTGTCAGCAATCTAAGCCAATGTTTTACTAATTCGTAGGGCGCTCGTTACTTTCTCCATACGGGCATTAATATAATACAAGAAAAAAATTACAAAAAAATCACTTTGAGCATTTATTTTATTTGCAATGTTTAAGGACCTTACAAAGTGTTACATAAATAAAGAAAAGGAGCTCGTTAAAATCGAATTCCGTATTCGATTGGGAGATTAATCGAATGAAAAGCCACTGTATCGAGTGTCGGGGGCATTTATCGAGCCTAATTGCGCCGAAATTGTGGCCATCGAGTTGGGTGGCGCGATGGACGATACGCCATATGTGACGCGACAAAGTAAAGCCCTCTGAAAATGTGATGTTTTCAACAATTAACCTGTTTTTATGGAATATGCTTGTGGGTTCAATAAAATTATGTTTATTGTGTGGTCTGAGTTTATCATTCAAAACTATGCGAATAATAACCACGGTGAACGGATATCTGTAAGACGGATATTTGTAAGGCGTACTCAACGAATAAATGCTCGTAAGAAAAGTAGCGGTATCTTGAAATATGTTACTTAATTATCACGTGCAAGACAACGCTTTTCGGGTGGTGGCAAAATAAGAGTCAATTGATTTGCCTCTCGATAAATTTGAACTAAAACGTAGGTACTGATAAACGCAAAAAAAAACACGATAATTTGCGAGTTACATTAATGCCCAATAGCTCTTTACGAAAATTATAAACTCCTTTTGTTGAGAACCGCCAAAATTATTACACATGACAACTGGACGTGTTGAAAGAACGCAAAAACACGCACCTTTCAACACAACGATCCTTTGTGGCATACCATCATCCACGAATTAAATCTACGCTTCTGGAAGTGCCCATAATAGATTTTCCTAAATTTACATACATTCAATTTATTGTTCAAAAAATGACAACGTAACGTGTATATTATGCAGCTTGATAAACGGGGATTACTGTCCAGAGATTTGTTTACGGACGTTCCTTACATGAGGATCACATGCGATTTGTCTGACGTCTCATCCGTTGAGCGTATCTCCGTGGTGAGGAGTCAAAACAAGACGATCAAGAAAGCTGATTACACGGTGCTCCCACGATCTCATGCCCTGCCGTCTCGTGAAGTACGAAACTTGGCGCGTACGTGTCAAAAGATGTAATTATGAAGAAATCCAATCAGCGGTGCATCTCGCGCCGCGACGTTGATTGAGCGATAAAACCCCTCGAGATACATCGCTTTGTCGCGACAAATCGGAAACAAAACAACCCTTTCCGATGCAAGTTTAATTTCTATATCCCCAATCGGTATAACTCATAGATCAAGCCAGCAATCAAACGCAATCAAAATTATAGCCTTCAACAAACTTAAATCTCATTACAGTAGATTATAAAGAAAAATATGACCAATCAGAGATGGAGAATGATGGCGCCACGGCGCCGAGGCATTTTAGGTCACAATTTCTGATTCAGAATTTCAATCGTTACATGCATGACTGACCCTTATATGGTGACATAGTTGTTAAAGATGTTAATTTGTGCGCCATACATATGAGCCAGTGGAATTTTTGATGTGTGTGTTGTTATTGACGGCTAATAATATGCTTTCTAAAGAATAAGGAGAAAAATAAAGGACTTGCACTGTTTTGATAATATTAATTAGATGATTAAGGAAATTTAAGGAACATTATTTGGAATTATACCAAGCTATTCAACACAGATGATACTGAGAAGGCAATAAACATGGGAACATGCTCGCTCAGATATGAGCTCACAACGACATAATGGACAAAAAATATTATACAAAGAGGTTTAATGTCACTGGAGAATAAGCAAACCACTTTATGAATTGTTTCGACAGATAGATCTGACTACGACTCGTAAAATATATCCTTTCTACAAGCCAGACGTTTCAAGTAACTCAACTACATGACAGTCGATGGAGATAATATTTTGGCGCCAGGAACTAAACATGAAGGGATTTTCTAGCACATTTAGGATTATTAAAAAACTGTAGACGATATAGTTGAACATTATAACAAAGTCAATTTCAGATGAACATTTTCGAAGCATTGTATGCCTCAACGATTCCCATAATTTCACACTAGGTCGTAGTTAATGTTGGCCCGCGGCGGGTCTAGCACTAAACAGTCTGACTAATTAGACGCACTATGCAACAAAGGAGACTCTTGCATTCTGGTGGTCACGTAAATTGTGTAAAACGGACCTTAGCCGTTAGGTGATAAAGATTGTGGTGGTGGTATTTGAAGGTGGGTGAATACAACCAGCGAGACGTGCGATGGCGGCGTACGATAGGCCGCCCACGCGCAGGCGCCGCGAAATTCGTGAGAAGAGGTGCTCCGGCGCCGGTGATCTCCAAACACTAGGAAGCGCACAGATGGACATGCATAGAAAGTAATTCTTAGTTGGATTCAATTTCAAAGAAAAATGAGGGAGGCTGTTAGAGAAAAGACAAAGGGCTTTCAGTGTTTATCCAGTGTAAAATGTAAGTGGCATACTTCTACAAGTTTGAAACATTAAACCGTCTATGTAAAATCTATTTCATTAGCAACGAGGCTAGGAATAGGATAAAAGGCAGACGCGCCTTACAGTTAGGAAAGGCGCGTCTGCAACACCTAGCCCACGTCGCTACATAAGGCACCGCGATCAAACTTGTGTTCTTGGAACCCCGAGGTTAACCATATCTTACGTTGTCATAGCGCCCGCCCGGCGCACATACATTCCCATTTACCACTTTACGACAATAAACGACCCAACACCGCGTCACGCATTAACAATCCTCAAAAACCCCCCAAAATCAGGCCATCTGATTCATGAGCGTAAAAGTTATGAACGGAAAATACAATGCAGAATTCGCAATCGAAAAATCAAGAGCCATAAAGAACAACAATAGCACTACCATAACTCCGCAACCCAGACGCACCATATCGGTATTGCGGTACAATAAACTAATAGCCATATATAGAAACGAGTATTTTATAAGCATAATCTGTCGAATATTTGATGGCGATTCAAATGGTCAAATCTGAAACGGTACACTTTCTTGTGCTCCTTTTTGTCACCACAAATTTTTGCTGCAGTGTGAGCATGAATAGAGAAGAGACAAATTCTCAAATTTTTCACGATGTAACACTTGTACCGCATGAAAGACATTAAGGCTAGAATTCGCGGTTGTAAACGTTTTGATTTGACGGTGATTGAAACATTCACCTTTAGTTTGGTGTAATGTAACGCTAAAGCCGCGTACCTAAAGCGTATTGAAACAAAACGGGCTCGAGTTGCGGGCCTGTCGGCGGCACATCAGCGGGGCGTGCCGACACACCTCTCTATTACCGTTCAGCCCCCTGTCGCAGGTGCCAGCGCTATGTACACCTAACCTACCCAGACACTTCATTAAACTCGTTCCGCCAGCAAATTGTCTCGGGAAATTCAAGCATGCCGATGAAGCAAGCCGCGCAACAATTAATAAAGGAAAAACAAAAAAGTGGAGAGCGAAACAATTAGTCAAGGCGATGGGAAAAAAACGTCTAAGTATATGTTATCTAACAAACGTTCTTTAACATATGTCGAGAGAAGTACAACTGATAATAAAGAAATTAAGATCATTACAAGATAAACTCTGAATTATGGACGATAAATTACTAAACAACATGCTCGGTACGCGTGTAAATTGAATTAAAAGATAAGTGCCGAAGCAGAGGCTTTCGCGGGAACGATTAATAAGGCTGTTTGACCCCCGGAGTATCCAGAGCGGCGGTCGAGGGCGTCATAAAGATAGCGCCGGCCTGGTCGAGTTAACACCGTTCCACACATAAACTATACTAACCATATAGATTCAAAACCATTTGATATATCACCAAAACTATTTAGAACGAACACAACATGCATACTAAAAAATAAATTTCTAACATTTATCACAGGTCTCAGAACAAGTAATACTTCATTAGCCTTATTTAAATTATTAAGCAATAACAACTTCCTCGCAACATAACTTACGCTGGTATCTATGATAAATGTGGTGACTGTCTAAACGACTATGATCGTTTCCTAATTTACTAAATATGCACGCTTGAATGGAGCAGTAAAATGAAAAAGCCTTAAATTATATTGAGCATAATTAAGTATGCTTTAATTAATTGATTACGTGACGACGGTGTTCAATCAGCGCGAAGGTTAAAAATTAGCTGACAAACACGTAATTAATGTGTATAGTTCCTTGTTAGGTATGTTATATAGACACTATAGACAGAAAATAATTCCAAATACAGCAGAGGTATTTTTTACGACGTGGTATCCATAAAAAATGTGTAGTCTATAAATTACTAAAACAATAAAATATTCAGTGAACAAACTGATTTGAACATTCTGCAAAACAATATATAACCTTGTTTAGATCGTAAAATCAGATTAACACTGAACATCCGCATCACAAATTACGAAGTATAAAAATGAATTGTGAAGTCAGAAAAACAGAAGTACCTAACCTTCACGAAAGTCGTGGGTCGTATTACTAAGAAAGTAAGCCGTAAGGAATATAAATATATATCAGTGGTTAATTATATCACGCAATAATTTCTCTAATAGTGCCGCTAAATAATATCGTAAATCAAAAGAAAGATCCAGCGGAACATCTTAATTTGCATCACCCTGCGGCAGAGGCGACACTAACGATGCACTAACGAAAACAACTAAACGGAGTAATCAATTTGTGTGTCACAAGCATCATTTAAAAAGCGTTAGTAAGAATATCGAAATTTAAATTTCAATCAAGGAAACGAATAGAAGCAGATACGGAGTTCAAAATGTTGTAAAGGAGCTCGGAAAGGAACTGTAAAATTAATTTCTGTTGTATTTACATCGACGGTTATTAAGAACTTTACCGTTTAATGGTATTAATCGATGGGTTGTTTATTACCATTGGAATGTAATAAAATAATTACCGTGTGTTAGCAGTTAATCATCGGTGATGTCTTATTTAGAGGGAGCTAATGAGGCGCGTAGATCACATTCGGTAATGGTGACATGGGGGAATTTATCAAACACCTCCATAGCCATAACTTGTGGCAACTGATTATGGAATTCATGTTAGCATAATGACTGAACAAATGGAGTGAAATACGAATACGTTTTAGCTATCTAGTTGAGCCATAGGGCGAAGGTTGCCATTTATATAATGAATTTTGATATGGTTGACTATTAAAGATGCACATTTTTTTTCCAATTGGACAGTGAAGCATTGCGGGTTGCGAAATAGTAATTATTATCATTAATGTTAACTGATAGTCTATTTATACATAATCGTATATATTTTTCATGTTATGTTTACTATCTATTCCTCATAATTGAATACTAACATATATCGGAGACGAGTAAATAGGAATTATTTATCTCTCAAAATGACAACACAAATTAATCGGGCACGCAAAAAAAACATCAGTTCTTTAAGGAACCAAACAGAACTAGGTAATATTTTGTTACAATAGCGCGATAAAAAAGCAATGCACAGAAAATTTAATTTCGTCTGCAACCCCGCGAGTTCGCGCCGAATCTCATGAATAAAAGCCCTCGAATATCCGTAGCGGTAATTAATTCAGTGTTATTCACTTGTCGATGATGCAACGAAAGATAGCTGCAACCTCGGTATTAACTTGAGGAGATGCCCTTCACTATGTATAAACAAAGCCACAACACAGAAACAAACATAAATAATACAATAAAGATGTATTTTTTGCTGAAGCACAATTAACTTTAGAAAAGACATCTTCAAAAGGAAGTGAAAGAAAAAACTTAACTGAAACAGTCAAATCTAATGAGAAAGAATAACGACGGCCACTCAACACTGTCTAGCGAAACGGTGCACATTGTATGTTAAATGGTGCGCCATTAAAGGCAACGGCGCTTAATAAACACATTACGGCACGATATTAGGCGCGCGCGCAGTGATTAAGAGGCGAGAACGTGGGAACAGACCGAGGAACAGCTAACAAAGCCAATTCGTAATTAACAAATGCAGTGCGATTCAGACGCATGTCATTTGTTTGTTCATTGTCACTATTCAGAATTGCAATGGTGCATCTGTACGAGCATAAAAGGTTCCCATAAGCAACACAATGTCTAAAGTTAGTTAAATGTGTTATATGTATGAACCTGAATTAATTAACAAAAGGAAACAGAAAAATCATCAAACAATAACCAAATAAGTATATAAACATATATATATAATTTGGATTTTTAGGAAAACACACTAAAACCTGACACGTATTGATCGGCATCAGACAATAATGAATCACGTGAAAATATTAATAATAGGAGGGAGTATAGTTCAGTGCGCTATTAATGCACGGCGCGCTTGCAGACAAATTCAATTGACAGCAGCCTCCGATGGAGCCCCAGGCCATCTATCGTTTACATCGTCCCGTCTATCTATTTACGTTCCTATTGGAAATAGAATTGAGTGTTGAGAGAGATTGCATAGGTGTGATCGTGGCTTTATGATCCGATTTTATTGTTGTCATCATCGGCTCTGTCGCCGTCTTTATAGGCCGCAAATTGTCGTTCACTTTAAATTCACTGGAACTTTGAATTGTTTTACATTCCAGAACGCATTGATGTTGAACGTCGTTTCGTAATGGTAGCTAAAATCACGATTGAACGGCTTGTGTCAATTGATCTCCTTAACGTCGTTCAATGACTTTGTAATTGCATAATATTAAAGAGATGCATGGATGCGTACCATGCAACTATTGTCACATAGCTGGTCCAATTGGGCCAGTACGTTTACGAGATGCGCGCTAGTGGCGTTATCACAAAATATGATAGATGGTCGAACGACGCGCCACGCTCTCCCACGCGGTGCACCAGTGATTAATTATAATTCGAATTTTATTCAAAGTGAACAGCGGACAAACTACGATACCAATCAATAAACGGTTCCATACCGACGACGTTACCGACATGATACCACAATTTAATGCCCGCGATAGCGCCTATGAAGACGTCAAAGCTCCAGAATTACTTAACCAGATACTGGCGAGAAACAATAGTAGGTACATTTTCAGTGTGATACGAACCCCTTGTAGTACAATGTAAATCAGACACGGGACTATCTATCACAAACGCACCGTTGCACTTAGACGGAGGCTTTTAGACTTTTAGATTAGCTTTCGAGCCCAAATATCGACTTATATCACACGATTTAAATTCTTACGATGCGTTAAGCTCGAACGTTAAACTTGTATTTAAACCCCATTCAAGCATCCCTGATCACGATAATCTTTAGTAGTATTCGAATATTTTTACTGATTTTAATAAACACCGCAACGAAGATAAACTAAAATGTAAATTTCCCAATAAGACGGTCATAAGAGTTGGCTCACGAGGCTTACTCATACTGAGATTTGGAATTGCGCAACAGGCTTATTCAATAAACACAAACATTTGTACACATAATTCCTGAAGCCACGTGTTTCGTTCGATCATTAGCCTCTGATATTAAAGCCCGCGAGTACAATTTCAAGCTGCGTGAGAAATAGATGACTAGGTATTTGAATTATTTGACGATATCGTCGGTACAAATTTATTTCATATAACAGACCAATTAATACCTCCACTAGCAGTATGCATATCATGATGCTTGCATGTTTTAATAGAAACAGTAAATCGCGTTTATCCGTGATGCATATACAATGTGTCCAGATGAAAAGGCAACAATACCATTAACAGCGGCACACGATTCGTCGGCGTGTGACAGTGATCACGTCCTTATAACCGCATTAATCATATGGACGGGCTCACAAGCGCCACAAAGATAGAAGCGACACATCCCCGTCGCGGGGTAATAAATAACGAGCCAGTTCTCGCTTTCAAAGAGACGCCGGGGAGCAATAAGTCGCGGACGGGTCAGAGGTGAAGTGAATAAAAAACGGCCGACAATTAAATAGCGTTCTTGAAGGTTAATGAGCACAATAAATATGTTGTCGGCACCGCAGCTGCGGACAAACAAATGCAGTGCCGTGAGGCCGCGTCACACGTGAGGAGGGTCGAGTCCTGGCCAGGCCTCGGCTGACTGGCAAGTTCATTGTCGCGCCGAGACGCTTCCACGGCGCTTCGAACGTGACACATTTACCATAGAAGAGAATCTAGGTTAAATAAATATTGAGCCGGCCATAAAATATTAGATTAACACATTGAATAGTTTATTTGAATAACTACACAATTCGGTGTATCCAACTAAATGTCAAATGGGGCCTCGAATGTTTTAAGGGTATTTGTTAAGCTTATAATTTATGTTTGACTTCGTAACTTCGTAAGATTTTGAGGTAACTTAGTTATTAACGACGTGTTTATAAACATAAAATTCGTTACAGATCATTACGAAAACAATTTTAGTTTGTCAAGTTTTAATGCTAATAAGGCTGTATGAAATAGACTGGGAATCTATTACAAGTTGATAACCTATACATCAGTGTACACCGAAAGGATGAAAATCAAAGTATTGTTAAATAAATAACAATTGTTTATGACGCTCATGTTAATTTCCTCGGAAATCAGTGGCAGTATCGTCAACGTATAAATCACCCCCGCAATGGTTCACGGCGCTCAGACACTGCGCCAGACGGAGTCGTACCTGCGTTTGATTTATAATGAGGAGGGGACAAGGAAACCGCGGGTGTGAATTCAATCGGCGAGCTCTAACATCCTGGGGCTCACGGGCCAGGCGCAGAGACCTCCGCCGAACACCAGCCACATCCCTTCCGCTCTCGACCAATACGCAACGAGGGGATATCGGTATACCATGTTAAATTGGCGCTCGCAGGGAATCACAGCGGGTAGCAAAAATACTGGCGCCTCGGACAGTGCGTCTTCGTGACCAAAGACTATTATCAACACCGGCCTTTTATAGATTTTTTCTCCGTCGCCGTAACCTTTTTATTGGTCGAACGAACGTGACTTTACTGTTTAAAACACCGCCGACAGCTCAATATGAATCTGTGAATATAAAATCGATTTATTGTCTGACTAGTTTAATCATTCCATACGTGGAGCTCGAAACGTCTTCCCAGTCTGAGATATTGTTAAAAACTTGAACAAACCAGTTTTAAATTATAATGCGGAAGTGTGCAATGATAATTTGATTATCATCTGCAGTGCGGCGACCCTCTTTAAGTACACGAAAAAAAACGCATTACCACAGTCATCATTACATCTCTGTTGTGTTTCACGACGTTAAGCTAAATACATAGTGTGAATTAGGTTCGGCGTGCGGCCGTTCAATCGCTTCCTGAACACGGTTTTACAAACGTTTCTTTCCGAATAGAGGGTAATGTTGCTTGCATCGACGGAAAAGCACGTTTGGTGAAGGCACAAAATCAACAGGGCCGTATTAACACCAACAGGAAGGTGGACAACCGTGGGTGTTCCTAACCAGTCGTATTTCTCCAACACTAACCGCGGCAAGCACATTTGGTAATTGACTGAGAAAAGATAGAAACACGTAGTCTATAATTGTAGACCGAATCCTGCAATTTGATAACAATAAAGTTGATAACAGTAACGTTGTAACAATAAAGGATAACCATTCGAATTATTCGTAGAAGTTTCAGAAGAAAAACAAAACAATTCGTCACGAAAACCTCTCGAAGGAAATTAAAGGACTTGTTACAATGAACCATCGAATTGATAAATCAACAAGCGTATCCTAAGTAACACCCGTAAGTACACCCTCAGATATACGGCTTCCTAAAGTGATAGCCGAGTGTTTCGTTGGACTAACGGTCCCGCCATCCTTGGCTTCTTTTTTTAACGTTTTCGAACGTGAATTATAGACTCCCTTGGCGTTACTTCTTATTATACACGGATAGTGATTATAATGAATAGTACCTACCTGATATCCTTTAATGTGTATAGAAAGTAGCAATTCTATAACTTCGTTTTTTATTCAATTATTTATTTAAGTTAATTTAATTAGGGTAAGTAGATGACCTTTCTATATGGATAGTATAATAGTATGCCACAAAGTCAGAAGCGATATTACAGAACCAATTCCAAGTGTAACCCAAAACCGAGTTGCACTTAAAAAGGCACAAGCAAGCCGGTGGCAGCCGCCGTCCTCTGTTCTAGAGACGAGAGCAAACAATCCGAAGATAGTGGACAAACAAATGTAAATGAACGAAATGTGAACGTCATGTTTGGCATTCCCATAAAGCAACGTTAACACGTCATTAGAGGTAATGATGCCACATGATTACGGAGTGGGAGCGGGGTGAGCGATGGTCAGGTGATTGCCTGCTTACTGTGTGGTCTGGCAGAGCCTTTATAAACAAACACCGGCTACACCCATCTGCTTAGCGCTCGAGATGTGGCGCGACTTGGTTTCGTGGTGATTGAGAACTTATTAAGTGTGCTGCTTGATTCATTTTGGGAGTTTTGATGGATGAAGCGGTGGTGATGAAGGTTGTAGATTGGTTTGTGAATCTATAAACTTCATGAACAAATAAATAATTTGATGATAATTTGATGGGCCACGCAATTGCAACGTATTGTGTGATCTATGGAGGTACATTTACGGTAGCTCTATCAAATACCAACAAGTTCATAAAGAAACCAGAACGAATAGAGCTGCTATTAATACAACTTGATGTTTGCGTATCGAGACGTCATGTAACTAAAATATACCTAAGAAGCTTACCTACTAGAAACTAATAAAATTAATGAGTTGAAATTCGTCTAAACTGCGGTTTCACTTCTCCCATAAAGCAATTATGTTCGTAACCCAAAAGGTAATAAATTAATTAAGTCCACGAATTTGTCAGTGAAGAGACCAATTACTAATCCATTCAAATCTCATCCCTTATATCGATCAATGATAGAATCCTTCATGGCCCTTTACTAAATCATAAGCGAAGAAAAATACCAGCGGCTGGAGATCTTATCTATGTGTACAATTTATTGTCCGTTTATCACACGATCTGCGTAATTGATACGGGCTCTTGAAGCTAGGGATCTTCATCTTGATATTATCTGTGTTTCATTTTAAACAGAGCAAATTAGCCAATGACCAAAGCTAAGTAAAAAGAAAGTCTCTATTATTAATTTGGCCCGATGATATCGTCAACATAGTGTGAAGTCATATGTCCCCGGTGGTCTATTCCTATCTGCACAAAGGTTCTACGCGACAGTAGCGACAAATAGTGCCAATAACAATTCGCTGTGATGCCGCGCGTGCGCACAACGGCCGTCTGATTGAGCCGGGCATAAAGCCACCCACGGCTATTGCCCGCATTGTACTCACAAATCGAACATTTATTTTAATATGATACCAAGAAGGTGGCTGGTAAAACATTTTTCACAACAATAAAACATTTTCATACGCAACTGCTTATGTCGAATAAAAAAAGGTGCAACATCCATACTAATACTAATTTTATAAATGTGAAAGAGTGTGTGTTTGTTAGTTAGTTTGTTTGTTTGTTTCTTTGTTTGTTTGTCCTTCCTTCACGTCGCAACGAGTGGACCGATATGGATGAAATTTGGCATGGAGATAGTTTGAGACCCGGGCAATAACATAGGATACTTTTTATCACGATATTTCCACGGGAACGGGTTTTCCACGGGTCAAACCAAATTTTTAATATTTCTGTTAACTATAACTGTCTATATGTATATAGTATCATTGGGGTACGCAAATTCAAAGTGTACGCGGGACGAAGTCGCGGGCACACGGCTAGTAAGGACATATGGGTCTGGATACACTGGTGACATTCAATAAATTTTAACTAACTGAAATTGGTAGATGACAGCTAGTTGAACAATTACTATTATTCTAATTTATTTCATAGTTATGATCAGAAAATCGTTACAGTCAACCAATTTTCAAGATCGAATCACTCTCCCCTTGTTAGCTATTGGATATGAAATAACGAATTCAATTAAATGTCGGTCATTTGAGAAGATTACAAATCATTAATGGTCATCTATAAATGTAATAGTGTATATGATAGACAATCAAAAGCAGCGAATAGCGATATATCACAACGCAAAACAGCAATTAACGATTAGCCCGCGCCGCCGGGGTCCTGCGCCCGTAGGTGGCCCAGGCGCCATCCACTTATTCAAATTAATTAATCGCCATGCCTAATCATCATATATTCATTAACCCGAAACCATTTAATGTCAACCGTGGTCACCAATAACAATCATCAAAAATTAAAATACGATACGCAAATGAGCTCATAACTTATCACGGTAATGTAGCAGACAGGGCGTAACCATCACGATTATCGTGGTCGGAACCGTCACTGACATCACTGTGGTGACTCCATTACAGAAAAAAGAGATAACCCAACCAATAGAAATGAAACGATGACAACACTTCATCAACACTTAGGGCTTGACGCAATCGCGACGTCACTAGAACGGGCCGCTGTTTATTTTTTTCATTATCGCACCAAAAATGCATAGTTCACAAAAACACAATATTCCCAAACGTCTATTATAAGATCAAACAGTTGGCTAAATGGGCGGCCATTAACACTGCCCGCGCGATCGGCGCCTCAATCGATACGACGCTAATCGACTCCGCTGCGAACCCTATTTTAGCACGTCAATACTAATTACCAATTACCATCCACGCCGATGGAGACATTCGCCGGGACGAGGTACCTCGAGTACCTTCTACGCCCTTATAGACACTCGAGGCCGACTATCAACATATCTTGATCGATTCCTCATACATCCAATTGATCTGTCTGATTTGTTGTTTGATACACTGCAAACTAAAAGTGAACTTCTGTTGAAATTGTTTAAAAGCATATTCTTCCAAATGTACAGATGGCTTATCGAATCGACCCTTCAGAGCAACGTTTGACGCCACGCGGAAGCCAGACAGCGAATAAATTATTGCTCTCCCCCTGCCCAAATACAAAGGAGTCTGCGGTTTTTTCCAACGCTCTGCGTATAATTGAGGTGTAATATCGCGTACAATGCCAAACAATTGTGCGATCGCAGCACACCGTTGCAATGCGACCACCTAACGATAACTTACAAAGGTATAGAACTGAATTAGAAAGTCCTTTTGTCCAGCGCCTTGAGATAATCGTTATTTACGTCAATCTACACACCGGGTCCTCGTGCACATAAATTAAAACCATAATTGAATCCAGCGCTGTGCGCCAACCTCTTTGACGGTTCTAGGTAATTGAACAAAGGCGGTAGTTTGGGGAATGATGCGGAACTATGTGATGTTTCTAAAGAACCCGTTAGCAGGCGGCGGCGCGGGAGAAGGCGCCCGGGACGTCTTCGGCTTCGGCGTTACTGTCGCCTGATCGGTTTCTTTATTAATTACGGTATCCCTTACACGCTAATGAATATTCAACACGATGCGAGAACTAATTCGACCCGTCCTTAATACAGCCCATGTTGGACTAGTTTTAGAAGGGCATTTTACGAGCGTGTAATACTATATCATTACACTTTGATAAGCGATAAGTGCGATGTTTGGTCTTTCGCTGTTGTCGGTACCATAAAACCAGCGGTAGGGCCGACCGTGCCCACCCCGTGTTCCCAAGCGCGTCATCGTTTTATGACTTTTTTATTTGGCCTGATGGCTGGAGAAACGCAACACCACTCCCGATTCAGATTTCGATGGCGATATTGAAGCGTGATCTACTTAAAACTGTGTAAATGAACGGTTTCACCGATCACCAGGCTGTTAGATTCGGTCAACGAGGCGCCAGTCAGTGGCTGCGTTAACGGAAAATCAAAAAAATTGTAACATACCAACGGAATGGAATGTGTTAAACAGTAACCTAGATACATATTTACCATCTTAGTTATAATGTTGTAGATTAAAAACAAAATCACAGAAAACCGTGTATGTAACTGATACCTTGTAATAATCATGTCTTTGTTATGGCGTCCCGTCATAATAGTGTAAACAATAAAGTTGTTTTTCGGACAGAGTTCATGGAATTCATCGGACACCTCGTGGTGCCGCGCCAGACTCCGGGCTCAAGAATATTGAATTTATTCTTTCACACGATTAAAGGTATCGAGGACCACACGTTAGGCGTCAGACTTTTAAACCGGAGACGAGTCGATATCGATACGATTGCGTTTTGAAGATATCGACCACATACAGACACCACATTACATCGATTAACGACGTCAGATAACTAACAATCACATTAAATTTTGTTTTCTATTGCCGATTCACACCTGTTCAAGGGTAGTACAAACATCATCAACATCAAATAATTACCCAAGATCCGGCTGTGGGAACCCCGCGCACATTGCGACTACAAGCTGAGAAGAAATGGCGGGCACATTTGTCTCGGGCTTAACAGTGATACGGATGAAAATAAGAAAAGAACAATAAGGAATGCCTGTCGTTTATAACTTCATAAGACATCTTCGTGTGCGCGCATAATAAACACGTAAACATTTGTCGAAGTCGTTGCACCAATTGTGTGCGTCTGGGCTAGATGGAGTACTCGGGCGATAAGTTAATAAGTAATTCTTACTGTCGCGGGTGAGCTTGGAAGGAACATACCGCTGATTGACACAATGGCTACGGCCCCGTCTGGGCGATGCATCGCTTTCGCGCATCGAAAGTCAAAACATATCGTAAAAAAATATTGATCATCGTACTTTAGTTGAATAAACACGAGACCCTAATACGCGACATAATCGCACTTCACATGTGGTATGCTCACATTGTTATTCCAAGACGCAATATTGTATACCTACGCTGGTCCAAAAAAAAAAGCTGCAATTAGAATCGTCGAAAAAAAGACATTAAACATAAAGTGCCATGTGCCATCTGCTACCTGGATGAAAGGCACGCCCCGTGTCCTGTCACTATTAATCATAATTACAAAAAGTAAGAAAAAAGTGGAACTAAACTTCAATGAAACTAATAAGTTTCTAACAGATGCCGAGACTGTGAAAGGACTTCGGACTGAGCAATAACGCATATGAAAAAAAAACCCATTAGAAATTCCAAAATCATAACCGTAGAGCGGTGAGAAACTTAATATAAGGTAACAGATATATAGTCACGCGTTATATCAAATTACACCTACCGATTGCCATTAAGGTAATGCCCCTTTATAATTCAAAGTTGAACAAAACTATTACAATTTATGGCTAGATCCCGTTGAATAAAGAATCGGGAATCAAAGCGCCATGAAAACCGAATAAAAACATCGGAGAAAAAAGTCAGAAGAAGTTGAAAAAAAGAATCCACTATTCATAGGGTATATGGCACCCGCTGGTTTATCAAATGCGAGGATTAGCCGTTTGGAAGTCGGTTCCTTTTGGCGGGACAAATATTGTGACACGCCGTTGATCAAATAGAGGGTGGATATGTAACGGATTAAGGTAACCTCTTTACGCACAATTACGTTTATAGCCTTTTCACTTATTCAGATAAGTGAAAAGGCTATAAACGTAGGATTTAAACGTAGGAAAGAGAGGATTTACTTTTATTCTATGTGATGACTTTACTTGGGCGACTGTTGTGCAGGGTTATGTTGAACGGCAATTAATTTACTTAGTTGGTGATAAAAGTAATAATTAAATAAGTAGTAACGAATGATTCACTATTTAATCGAGTGAGGCATTCCCGAAACATTTAATTTACTTGGACGATATCTAGCGCAATTCACAGGCAAACTTCACAGTGGGCTCATGAATTCTTTCACTCTTGCACATATCGATCGTATTTTGTTTACTGGGACAATAAAGAGTGAAAACAAAACCCACAATTTCCACAAACACGGCACTGAGACACGTCGCTGCATTAATGTCTCGTGCCTTTAAGCATATAGCAATTAGTAGAAGTCATGAATAAAACGAGATGGAATCATACACTCTTTGACTTGGCCGTCGACGCTTGTAGCCATTTTGTTAAAGTAGGCAAAATAGGAGAGAGACGACAGAAGTTTCTAAATTAAATACATAATTACTAAACTTAACCGACGAGTCGCAGCAGCAAATTTAAAGTGGAATGGAACTTCGCTAAGTGACAGTCGGTACATATTCTTCATTCGCTATAAAAACAACGTAGAATCAAAATTTTGAAGAAAGTGTAACAAACACACCGTAGACTGCGAGCGTTTAAAAGTAGGTAAAACTTCGTGATTTTCATACGGATCGTCGCGGCTCTGCATCCAAACCACACGGCGGACACGGCCTATAAAAGCACGATTTCGAACACAATTCGAATAAAGTGTCAATGTTTGCGTTCGAGGACGTCTGTGTGCGTGTGAGGACGTATGTACACTTGTAAATGTGTGTGTACTACTACGCGGGCCAATGATCCACTCACCATCTCCGGATGAAACAAATAACAGTAAGGCGAGTTGGGCGCGAATTGCGCGCGGGCTAGATTCAGGCGGGTGATTCCGTGGCCATTCTGTTCTGTACGTAGTACTATTAAATATTCTGTGCCCAAACCCAACCGAAATCATAACATCGTTCCGACTCCGATCATGCCCATGATTCCGAGCAGAAAACCAAACACACTTCTGATATCTCCTCGATGCAAGTGCTATGCAGAACAAATTAACACAGATACAGGCCCATGTTTGCTATAACTGTGGTGTGGTCAAGTGAACGCCGAGGCGGGGACAGTTAAGCAAACAGACCGTGGTGGACCAATAATGCATTCGTTGTCGGCGAAGCCTTTGGCAGTGCACCTGCTGTTGCGGAGAGCGCGTGTATTGGTGCGTAATGGATGACTTATTCGAGATTTAGAACGCGAACGGTAGAAAAATATGGCCAAATTAAAAGCATCTTCAAAGGGCCAAAGGAAAGTTTGTGTTTAATTTTAAAAAGTTTAAATTAACTAACCAACTAAAGAACATTAGTTTCGCTTAATAGTCTCAGGCTAGCTGTTTGTTTTGCAAGCTACTTAGCCTCCTATCCTTCTACCCTGGCCATCTACGAACATACCTCTTAAACTTGTATCAGAATGATCACATTTTCATAATATTTTCCTAAGAGACAAATTATAATTAACTAGCCCTCTAAACGCGGTAGTTTCCAACTATTCCTTTCCCGTAGAATTACTTGGCTTTATTCCCCAGTAGTTCGCACGGGGATTTTTCTCCAATAGTCCGCAGTGCGAACAAATGGGAATAGTATGCTTTACAAATGCAAATTACCACTAATATCTAAGTCTGGTCTCCACCTTACACTTACCTACTGGTAATATTTTTCCCATTTATTCGCACTGTGCAATAATCCGGAATTCAGGGAAACCTGTCAGTGTTCCCCTAGTCCCCTACACTTCATAAGGAACCTGCAATGCCCTTCAGCTTTCTACTACCAGTAGTTTTGGCTGAGCGTTGTCTGTCGGTCACTCAGCAACGGAAGAGTTTTATATAGTACACTAGCTTCTGCCCGCGACTTCGTCCGCGTGGAATTTGTTAATAGCCTTCCCGTGAGAACTATGCATTTCCTCGGGATAAAAAGTAGCCTATATGTTGACCAGTGTTATAAACTACCCCCATACGAAATTTTGTTTCAATCCGTCCAGTAGTTTTCGAGTTAAATCCGGACATACATACATACATACAGTATTTTTTTCTTAAAATCGTTATTTTGTGTTCAGTATCGTTCATATAGTCCCTTTAACTTGATAGTTTCTTTTAATTTTTAATTTTCAGCCGCGACTTCTTCTACAGAATTATTATTTATATTATAAAAGTATAAATATAGATTTTTCCTTTTTTTCTCTGATTCATTAATCTCTTATGAATAAATAGTTTAGTGCCAAAATTCATTATTTAGGTAATAGCAGACTGGTTTAAAGAATGTTTTAGTGAACTCATCAATCATTTCCTTTTTACTGGACAATAGGCAGGTAATCTAACAGTAGGTAATCTGCATAACGTGTTTCTTGAAAGTGTTTGTAATCTAGGATTATAATTTAATTTTTCCCGTTCCCGTGGGAATATCGGGAAATCCTTTCTTAGTACTCCCCTACGCTCCCCAAGGAACCAGCATGCCAAATTTCAGATCCTTATGATGTTTCCCGCGACTTCGTACGCGCCTAAAAATTTAAATGTAAAAATCCCTTTTTTCCCCGTTCCCGTGGGAATATCGGGAAATCCTTTCATAGTGCTTCCCTACGGTCCCCATGGAACCTGCATGCCAAATTTCATCTCTCTACGATGATCCCCGCGACTTCGTACGCGTCTAAACATTAAAATGTAAAAATCCCTTTTTTTCCCGTTCCCGTGGGAATTTCGGAAAATCCTTTCTTAGTGCTCCCCTACGCTCCCCAAGGAACCTGCATGCCAAATTTCAGCTCTCTACGATGATCCCCGCGACTACGTACGCGCCTTAAAATGTAATAAACCCATTTTTTCCCGTTCCCGTAGGAATTTCGGGAAGTCCTTTCTTAGTGCTCCCCTACGCTCCCCAAGGAACCTGCATGCCAAATTTCAGCTCTCTACGATGATCCCCGCGACTACGTACGCGCCTTAAAATGTAAAAAAAACATTTTTTCCCGTTCCCGTGGGAATATCGGGAAATCCTTTCATAGTGCTCCCCTGCGCTCCTCAAGGAACCTGCATGCCAAATTTCATCTCTCTACGATGATCCCCGCGACTACGTACGCGCCTTAAAATGTAATAAACCCATTTTTTCCCGTTCCCGTAGGAATTTCGGGAAGTCCTTTCTTAGTGCTCCCCTACGCTCCCCAAGGAACCTGCATGCCAAATTTCAGCTCTCTACGATGATCCCCGCGACTACGTACGCGCCTAAACATTAAAATGTAAAAATCCCTTTTTTTCCCGTTCCCGTGGGAATTTTGCAAAATCCTTTCTTAGCGGATGCGTACGTCATAACATCTACCTGCATGCCAAATTTCAGCCCGATCCGTCCAGTGGTTTGGGCTGTGCGTTGATAGATCACTATATCAGTCAGTCAGTCAGTCACTCAGTCAGTCAGTCACCTTTGAGTTTTATATACTTAGATTAATTACTGTGAGTCCTTAATCAAAACTTTTAATTCCAAGTTAATGCAGATTAGTGCTAGCCGCGCCATCTTTTACGTTTCTGTTGAACTAAAGAAACGTGGTTTAGGGCAAGGCTGTATGTGTTGGTTATACGGGAACAATCATAGATGGCGCAGGTAACATTACCTTACCACAACAGAAACACCTAACCCTGTTCTACACATTGTTGGGGATTATTTTATGTCAAGAACTTCACCCCCACAACAGCATTTTTTCATCCCACTACTGGGTACATGCCTTCTCTCATCACGAGAGGGCTATAGTCCCCATACCCATATGGATTGGGGACTTCACACTGTTCACACACATCCTCAAATTACTTCAGATGCGTGCAGCTTTCCTCACAATATTTTTCTTCACTCCTCTAACAAGTAAACTCGGGTTATTAAGAAGCTAACCCGAGGTTAGCAGCTTCGTGCAAGTGGGCCTCAAAAGAGCATCAATAACACTTTTTAGGGTTCCGAAGTCCATAAGGAACCCTTATAGTTTCGCCATGTCCGTCCGTCTGTCCGCACTATTGCTCGGAGATGCTTAGGTCTAGAGAGCTGTAATTTGGCATGAATATGCATATTAGTTATGCTGACAAAGTGGTACAATAAAATTTTGAAATATATTTTTTTATAGGGTACCTCCCCTACTCGTAAAGTGGGGATGTAATTTTTTTTTCTTGCATACCCCATGGTGCGGCATATCGTTGAATAGGTCTCGAAAAAATATTGTGGGTTTGTTAAAACCATTTTTTGATTAAGTGATGCGTTTGTGAAATATTAAGCTTTAAAGTGCTATTTTTTGTTAGAGTCACGTGTCCCCCCCCCTGCCAGCTAAATGGTGGTATTTGGATGGCTGAAAAAAATCACGGTTGTGGCATATATAACGTAGTTGAAAGGAAAACTATCAGAGCTAAGTAGGCTGTACAAACTTACGAGTAATAGTCGACCAACTTATAATGATGATTTTTCTCGAGCGGCAGGGGAGTCGGGCGGGCACGTCATACCACAGGCTAGCTAGATGCTAATACGAGGGGCGTTCAAAATATTCTCGGTATTGGAATGAAAACAAACAAGTATGAACAGTTTGATATTTTTTATTTTTCAATATACTCCCCCCCTATGTTAATACACTTAAAAGATCGATCAATTATTTTTTTTAATCCCTCATAAAAATATTTTTTATCCTTGGTATAAAAGTGCTCCTCTACTGCCGCCTTCAACGCCTCATCGTCAAAAAATCGATTTCCACGCAGATCCTTTTTGAGATTGGGGAACAAAAAGAAGTCGCTGGGGGCTAAGTCCGGACTATACGGTGGATGAGTTATAGTTCCGAACCCACATTCAGCAATAGCTGCCTTGGCAATATGAGCAGTATGGACAGGGGCGTTGTCATGCAGAAGCAGAATACCTTTAGACAACTTTCCTCGCCTTTTTTCTTTTATTGCGTCCCTTAATTGATGTAGAATATTCGCGTAGTACTGTCCCGTGATATTTACACCTTTTTCTTTATAATCGATCAACAATACTCCTTCACAATCCCAAAATATTGTTGCCATGACCTTGCCAGCGGAAGGGACGACCTTGAACTTCTTGGGATGAGCTGAACCCTTAATGTGCCACTGCATGGACTCCTGTTTACTCTCTGGGTCATAATGATGAACCCAGGTTTCATCTCCAGTAACTATCTTTTGCAGCACCTCATCAGGATTTTCACCACACAGGTCAATAAAATCGGAACAGCAAGCTGCACGCACATCTTTTTGAAGTCGAGTCAGCATTCGCGGAACCCATCTTGCACTGACCTTTGACATATTAAGATGGTCATGGATAATGTCATGTACGGTACCAATAGAAAGATTGGTTACTTGAGCTATTGATTTTATCTTCACTCGACCATCTTCCAATATAAGGTTTTCCACCTGATCAATATTTTCTTGTGAAGTAGCTACTACAGGCCGGCCAGGTCTAGGGTCATCTTCAATACTCTCCCTGCCACGTTTGAATTCGCTTGACCACTTTTGAATTGTAGATAAAGAAGGAGCAGACTCACGGTAAACACAATCCATTTCCTCTTTTATGGTTTTTTGGTTTTTACCCTGTTTCGTCAAGAATTTTATTACGGAACGATGTTCTAATTTCGTTAACATTGTTAATTCACTCATTGTGTTCGTGTTTGTTCAGAAATTGCAGAAAAACAAAAGAACATCTCGGTTTGAATTATACTTTTTTTTAATGTCAAAGAATGAACCTTACCAGCCAGTAACAAAACAA
This sequence comes from Aethes cnicana, assembly GCA_963971205.1. NCBI lineage: Eukaryota > Metazoa > Arthropoda > Insecta > Lepidoptera > Tortricidae > Aethes > Aethes cnicana. Next base: position 10,926,065 of record OZ020277.1, read on the forward strand.
ATTCAAAAAGAGGTTATAAGATATCAATACCGAGAATATTTTGAACGCCCCTCGTAAGTCTTAGAAAGGTACTGTGGGCATCGTCAACTTCGGAACCCTATAATTTGCGCGTGGCCCGACACGCACTTGGCCGGTTTTTTTTATATGATGTTAAACACAGATTATACATGGTGGGTCGGATCCTATTGCAAATAATTAAACCACAGTATCAGCTATCGATTCTAAGCATATTTTATAGGTTTTTAATTTTTTTAGAGTTGGTAAAATACAAAAATTTTGTATGGGATTCAGGCGTCGCTCACACAACCAATCCCATATACATTTTTTTTTACCAACTCATAAAAAATTAAAGGCCTATACAATATACTTAGAATCGATAGCCGATACTGTGGGTTAATTATTTGCCATAGGATACGACCCACCATGTATATGCCATGCAATGTATCATTTCATTATCCTGAATATTGTAATGCTCTATCCCCTGCACATTGCCAAACTGGTCAGTAAAGGTGCTGATGAAACTTTTGTTGGGACAGAATCGAGACTGCCCATAGCACACAACATCACAGAAGGAGTTATATGGCGAAAAGCAATACAAGAAGTGAACCAAAGCTGGCAAGGTCTAGAGGGTCACAGACAATCAAAGATCTTCATCAAAAACATAGACAGGAAAAGCACGGCACAAGCCATAGGACACAGTAGGAATAACTTAAGATTAGAGATCGGAATAATCGCAGGATACTGCACACTGAACTCCAATGACCCAAATGCCCAGAATGTGGCGAAGAAGAAATAGGAATACATCTACTAGCAAGTCATATGCAATAGTGAGATGGGAGAGAACAGGAAGGGACACGCTAGATGAAGATAACCTAATAAGACCTAACGATAGGGAAGATAATAAGCTTCTGCAGCTACAGGAAGGTTCAATGGGGTGATGGCGATGGGAGTGGATAACCTGTAATCCCAGGGAGATTGATGAAATGTGTGGTTCCAAATAGAGGTTAAACAGGAGATTAAACGACTCAAACCAAGCAGTCGTCCCCTTTTGTAAATAATAATAATCCCCTGCAAGTTACACAAACCTTTGGCAGTGTTTCAATTTTAATTTCAGTGATGAATTTTATAGATCAAAGAAAAATTTGAAAAATTATGTCTCAAGAAGAAACATTAAAATATTCCAGTATCCTTTATTTTAGTTTTGTTACACATCACCTACTTGTAAATTCATTGTATGTCTTCTAGACATTATTCACTACCTACCCATTGAAAATAAACAGGCACTTTAAACTCACCTTCCTTAGAGGCACTTTGAAACAAACAATTCTTGTTCCTTCGATAACACTCCCACATGCCTTATACGGTATCCACCTGGAATCACATAAATAACACCATGTTAAACTAATTCTCAGGTCCTGGGCGACCGAGCTTTGAGCTAAAAATGAGTTTTCTCAGATATGCTACTTGGCTAGATCGATTTGTAGCCCCCGTAAACCCATATATTCCGAATTTCGACCAAATCGTTAGAGCCGTTTCTGAAATCGCTTGGATAAATAAATATACAACATTGGCACGTTTAAAGTATAAGATAATGCTATAAAAGATATCCCTATTTGTTTACGCACCTATCAGGAATGCTTTTAGCCATCTTGAATGTCGCAGCACCCCGATCAGTTTTAATGTTATGAAAAATCGGTCCTAAAAAATACGAAAGGCATTGAATTCGATGAATTTTGAATGAAATTAAATAAACAAATTTGTAAATATGGAAACCTAACCTATAAATTAAAATATTCGTTCGAGTGACGTATACATAAGACACATGTCAATGTCACAGAATCTTTACATCGAGCCGGTTGCTCTGAGTTGCACCAGGAAAGTTAACGTCCGTTAAATATGACGCAAAATCATTCCATTTTGTACGTCATTTTTTCCATAGTGAAAAAGGGACAGGTTAAGCGCCCTACAGACGGCCCTACTTGCAGGGCCTGCATGCAGTGCCTGCCGCAGGGGATGTTGCTTCACACAGCCTTGCAAGCAGGGCCTGCCGCAGTGGTGTTGGAGCAACTAAGAACTGGAACTACTCATTAGTGTGCCTGTATTGAACGTTGACCCGTGTTCTCAAGTGCCTTCGTAGTGTTTGACGTAGACAACCACACATTAAAATTTATCATTTCAAGCTACAAATACAAAAAAGCGACATAAGTAAATCGGCCCGACCGCGCTACAGACGACCCTGCTTGCAGGGTGAGGAGTGGGGAGATCTTGTGTTTCTCGCCTAATCTGTGGCCTGGGTTGATTCATGGTTGATTCAAGCAAAATTGATGTTGAGGGACTCATCTTATGGTCCGAATTGTCGTTCCATAGCGTCATTTTCATCTACAGTTTTCATCCCACGTTAAATTATGGTTATTGTTTGAATCAACTCTCGTCTATAATAGTTAGGTAACGTTAGTTACTTAGTTAGTGGGCGTTTGTGTTGTGCATACTGTTTTTCATAATGGCTAATAATTCATAAAGATTCAAGACAAAATAGAACAGGTTTCTGTGATGTAAGGAATGATGAAATGAAATGAAAGCTACGGCCACGATTAACGTTGATGAGTCCTTCAAATGTGGTTGATGCAAACCCAGTTTAGCGCCTATGTTATGGCGGCTATTTCATAGACTTGAACGTATCTAAATTAAAAAAAAGAAACTTCAAATCAAATATAGTAAAAAAAACTATTAAAAAAAGATAAGAAAAAGCTTTTAAAAAGCAAGCACATTGATTTGATCAATAAAATAAAGTAATTGATTTCTTTATTTACTGTGAAAGTAATGATAGGCACTATTCTTTTAGACTGGCTCACATAAACTTTGTTGAAGACGAAGAACTTTAAAAAAGGTTGTAACATTACATTAATAAGTACTAAATGGTTGCTATAGGAACAAAACAATGAAAAGGAAGCCGTGTTTGATCGAATCGGACGATAACCACGATTACAACAGTTTTGAAAAAAGACTGAAAGGTGCATTCAATCGTGTAGCTACTGAAAATAAGGCAAAGATGCACAAGAATACTATATGGTACAAGTCTTTGCTCGCTGCAGAAAAAAGTTGTTTAAAACAGGATAAGATTAAAAAGATTCATTACAAGTTTGAGGATGAAAAGGAGATGGTTGAAGAATATAACATGGACACTCAGGTATTGCTGAGAAGAGCCTGGAAGGTGAAGGGAAAGCTTGGTGGGGAAGGTAAATGGGATGTTGAGATTGGGGACCCGATACCTGATGCTACTCCTAACAATGAGGTTGCTGAAATTGTTGAGAGCAACGATCAGGTAAATTTGAATTTGATGGTTAATTATTTGGTCTATTTATTTTATTTGACAGTAGAATTCTGTACTTGTAACAAGTAAGATTTGTTTTGATATGCTTAATGTGGACAAACATGTATTCTTTTTAAGCCAATTGTTACGAGACGCAATACTAGGGTTAACCTAGAATGGCGCATCAGGAATCTGCCTTATCCCATAGAAACTTACTCTGTCAGTGCAAACAATGAGGACAAGTTTATTATAATTCGCACAACTAACAAGAAATACTACAAAAGGCTGCAAGTACCGGAGTTTATGAGGCTGAACTTACCATTAGACCAAGCTAACATACAGTTCACGCATCAATTCAACACACTTGTTATAGTGGTGAGTAGATTTACTTAAGACAAGCTTAATTCTTGGCCGACTGGAAGTGGTTTTCACTTGAAAAGTCTGCTACAATAATAATGAAGATCCAAAAAAACCATTTTCATCTAAGTCAGCAATTCTTAAACTTCTCCAGTCCATGAACCCCTAAGACCTAAGATATAAAGCAAAGATTCAAAGACCTCTTTTAAAAAAGTAATGTTCTTTGGAACTTTTGTTTTTCGTGAAAGTATGTTATTTGTGTAGGTTTGATGCAAATCACCCACTGAAGCCACCATGGCAAGCATTGCGATCACAACATTTTGTAGAATTTCTTTATTTCTGTTAAAATAATGAGACCATGGGTGGACCTCAAAATATATACTTCAAACAGGTTTATATTATAACTGATCCAAGTCCTGGAGAACAGGAGAATGTCCTTGGGATGGGTTAATTATATGAAGTAACCAAGTGATGTGCCTCACTCACCACATCTATATTTTTGCACATTCAAATAGGTTTATGCATGCTGATATTCCACAACTCATCCACATCTATTGTTCTTTATGAATGAATTAATTAATATAATTTGCTTTTCACATCTTTAGTATTTATTGAGGTATTTCCTTTTTCAGTACAAGAAACCTCAGCAGCTTCTAGATATGGACAAAGACTGGTATGAAGAGTTGAAAAAAGTTAAACCAGTCAAAGATATACCGAATGAGTGTCAAACGCAGTAATTTGAATGTACTATGTTTTAGGGAAAATGAAAGATTTAAGTTTAATGTAATTATTATATTTACAATACTTATGTCTATTCTTAATTACAACAAATAAGTGAGCCATTTCATTTTAATTAAATGAAATTAATAAACTACACCATCATAATAATTAAAGTTCAAGGTTTTTGAACATTATGAATCATAATTTATAATTCAAGTTCAACCATAAATGACCAGTTTTTAAAGGAGAGATGAATCCTTTACAGGAATTTCTTTCTCTCTTTTCACATATGAATTACTTTTCAGACTTTTCAGACTAATTCAGTCATCCATGATCAAAGCTTTAGCCTGTTTCTTCAATTCCTCTTCATCAATTTCTTCACCTAGTAAACCTCTAGCTTTCAAATATTCTCCATATTGTTTTGGAATGCCCATGAAGGTTTTTATTTTGGCTCGTATCTGCTTCCATGTTTCTTGAAACACATTCTTTTTATCCCTTGCCATTGCTTTGTAATCATGACCATATTTGTCTAATAAATATGAGAGGTATTCTACTTGACCTTTCGGTAACCTGAAAAAAAGAATATTTAAAGTTTATTTAACATCTTGGAAACCTCAAGAAACTCTACACTCAATGAGTAGTTTCTAAATTATAAAACCTCTATCCTTCCACTTCTTTGCACAGCACAAATATCTCATCAGAGGTGCCCAGGCCAAGGATCAAATCCAAGTTTAATTTTACCATAGAAAAAGCAAGGTAAACCTAAACATAGAATGACAACCTTCATACAAAGCAGCATACGCCCGAAAAAAGTGAAATGCAATAATGGATGTAGCTGCTATAAGTAGCCTGTATGAATATTTGATCTCCATGTGCAATATCCAGGGGCGGCTTAATTATCATACAGGTTACATATGATCACTTGGCGGACACGACCTATAAAAGCACGAATTCAAATGAAGTGTCAATGTGCAATGCGTGTGAGGACATCTGTGTGTGTGTGTGTGCGAGGACGTCTGTACACTTGTACATGTGTGTGTATCAATTACGCTAATGATCCACCCTCCATCTCTGGATGAAACAAATGACAGTAAGGGTGAATTGGGCGCGAGTTGCGCGCCGGCTAGATTCAGGCGGGTGATTCCGTGGCCATTCTGTATGTAGTACTATTAAATATTCTGTGGTATGATAGAGCTTTTCCATTGTACACCACAATGTAAGGAGATTGTCAGTCTATATAAATTCCTTGTTTCTGGTTTTACTTACATGAATCTTCGTTCTCTGGGTGCTCTGGCTTCTTTTTCTAATTTTTCAACAATTTCTTTCTTAGGAACAATTTTAACTTCCACCTCTTCTTCGGACTCCGAGGATTCTTGGTTAATGATCTTTTTAGCGCGTTTCAACTGTTCCTGTTTATAATTAGGGATTTTGACAGCCTTATTTGGATCACTTGCAAGGCCCATCTCTTTTAAATTGCGTAAAGTAGATTTTTTCATATCCCAAGCTTCTTTCAGAGTTTTACTGTAATAACAAATAACAATTATACCACAGCGGGAAAAGGCTTGAGTGAGTTAATATTATTAAGTTCATTTAAATGGAATTGATATGAATGAAATAATGGTAAGGTTACAAAAATTACATACCAATTCACTTCGCCGGTACTACGTTGTTTCAGGTGCATTCTCTTACGGTTTAATTTATGAAGATACTTCTTCTTACGGTGCTGCTTTTTGATCTTCATCGTGTTATAAAATCTTTCTTTCTAATCAAAGAAATAAACAAATAGCCTTGTAACAATTTACAACGCTATACCACGTGCTTTGGTTTTTGATAGCAGTCAGAATCAGAAGCTTGTCATTGTCATTTCAAATACATCACATGAACCAGAAATCTGATAGCAAGCCAACGATAATAATATGTACTCAAACGGCTTGAGTAAATTGTTGCTGTCAAGTTGTGATGGAAGTGTCAAAAAAGCGTGTGAAATTGGAGGTTATGCGTAGTATGAATGAAGCCTTGGAAGTGGAATTTATTGCAAAAAATAATTATATTGATAAACAGCATTGTTCTTAAAAATGCCGCAAACAGGCGCTACTAGATATCAAAAGTTCCTTAAGTCGGAGAAATCGAAAACAAAATTAAAAGCTAAGAAAGACTTGCCTAAGGGTACGAATGTAACAAAAACAAATTTTAAAGTAAAGCAGATTGTTATTAAGGAACAGTTAAAGAAGCATGGTGAGAAAGAAGCCTTATCAACTCGGAAACTCAATGCAAAGGAACTGTTGTCCAGACTGAATCATTTCAATACGCATTCTTGCAAAGATGCTTTGGAAGGAATAAAAGAACTGATCACTGGTCATGCCAGTGTGCTACAAGATAACCTGGGGCAACTGATAAATGGTGTTACTCCATTGGTTTTAAATGTGGAAGTAGTGGTAAGCAACTATTTGTTTATTTATACAGAAAAGTAGGCTACAGCTTGTTTCAGTTTCTGGACCCTTTGGCTATTACACAAACATTATCATCATCATATCAGCCGATAGACGTCAACTGCTGAACAGGCCTCTCCCAAGGCTCGCTACTCTGACTGGTCCTGTGCCGCTCGCATTCATTACACAAAATGTAGGAGTTATTTTTATGCATACTATGTACTCTCTGTGCAGTAACTTTTAATGTCTGTGGCAGACTGGGTGGTATCAAAATCTATACAGCTACTATAAACAGGTAATGAAAATTCAATATCAATAAAAGGTTCCATTTCCGATTTCAATAAGTATCAAGTTTTTGGACAGGGTAGACAACAAAAATAAAGTTCTAGAAATTTTGCGACTAATAATGATGTATGTAATGGTGTATGGAGTAGGGTAGACAGTTTCCTTTTGACTGTATGGAGTGCACACCACTGAGTATCAATAAAAGGCTGCATAACAGTGTCCATGAGCCGCAGTGACCTCTTACCATCAGGTGGCCTGTGTGATTGTAACATAACTTATTAACAATAACAAATAAACTTATTCAATAATATTCTTACAGGTTCGCCGTGAAGCTCTGAAAGTCATTCATTTAATGCTGACAAATGTTGCCGTTGAAAATACTGAACCTTTTTTTGACATACTGTCCACATATTTGAGGAGTGCTATGACACACATAGACAACAGAATTCAAGAAGACTCCCTCTTATTCTTAGATATTCTGCTCATGTGCTGTGCAGAAAATGTAGTGAAAGATTTCCATAGAATCATACCTAACTTCTTAGATATGATATCAAAGTTAAGAGTTGACTCCAAACCTGGAAGAACACTAACTGTAAATTTAAACAGTCAAATAACAAGTGTGAAGTGGAGAGTCAAAGTCTTGTACCGTTTGCAAGATTTCCTGAGAAAATATGTTGAACATAATAAGATCAACACTGATCAAAACATCCAAACTGAAAACACAAAGTTCTTTGATCCCACTAAATTGAATCACTATTCCTTGTTCAGCCCAAGTTACACATCAGTTTGCTATTTGTCTTTGTTTTCCTCTAAGAATACCCAAGATGCAACCATTGATGAAGCTGAAAAGTTTATTAAATACATAGAAACATTAATGCCATTGCTTTTTGAGGCATGGCTTGAAGTTTGTTCAAATGCAAACTCAGAGAAAAACATTGAGACTGTTGTCAGTGAGGACTCTGCAGGCTTACTCAAGCACATTTTGGAAGTGATTATATTACTATGGGATCTTGTTCAGCACTTGAATAAAAAAAGTCCCCATTCTATTATTGAACATCTTTTCAAGCAAAACTATCGTAAATCTTTCAGTCAGCACTTTGTACAAATATTTCCATTTGTCACTAACATTCGATCTAAACAACAGAGAATGAATAATGTTGAAGATATCATAACTGACCCTAAGTTGGTAACTGAGAACTTGTTGATATGCCAACTTTTTATTGGACTCAATCCTAATGTTCATGTCAAAAATCAGAATAAAGAAATAACATCAGTGCTTAATTACATGGAAAAGATATTTAATGAGAGTACACAGCCTGAAGTCAGTGATCTTCTCATTAAGATTTTAGACACCATGTTCTCAGATGAAGTTAATAATTGGACCAGAAACATGGCTGTAATGGATGCTCTGGTGCGGAAAGTAATATGGGCATATTTTAACAAAAATCTGCCTAATCAATTCAGACAGAAGATATTCTCATTGCTTTGCAAGATAGCATTGAATGAAAAGTTAGCTCACTTCCATACAACAGATGCATATGATATGTGGCTAAAGAACCTACCTGACATATTGTTGGAGGAGACTGTCACAATGCGGGTTATTGATATTCTACACAGATTTGCTATATGCAATAACAAAATATTCAATTCAGTCATCAAACCCAAATTATTCAAAATAATCGAAAATTTACCTAAAATAGCTATTTCAGATAGCGTCAATAAAACAAGCTATTATAAGTTTTTTTCATTATTGTATTGGATTAAGTCGTGGGATGATGACTCTTTGAATCTATTAGAAAGACAGTTGATTAACAATGCATATGATATGGACAAAGGAAAATTCATATTTGACACTCTAAAACACAGAAGTTCCAGCAATCAATAGAAATGTATTGAAATGTTTAACATATTGAAATAAAGAAATACATTATACTCATAGTCATTTATTTCAATAAACTCAAACAGGACTTGTAAAGTTGTGACTCAGTCAACTAGTCATAATAATATATGTACCTACTTAATATTGACAGGTAACAAAAATTATTAGGTAACTTCAAAATTAAACCAAAATGCAGATATACCGCATATCAGATAATCAAGTTAGTAAAAGAGTAAATAAATATATTGAATACAACACTGTCATTATTACATAAGAAAAGGAAGGATTAATTCAACGAACATACCTATGAGTTTAGGAACTTGACCATAAACTAAACACTGAATTTTGAATAACTCGTACAGGTTCAATTATGTTATGGCGAATTGCAATACACATTGTTATCTATCAACTATTATTATTAATATTGTGCACAATACCTGACGAATGAAATATTTTGCAGTTCAAAGGATATGAATTACATACATTTTTGTAAACTAACATCAGAACATGACAGATTCATGCCAAGTTCTTGGCCCGGTGCATGTAACATAAAGGCAGATTCAAGTTACATTACATTGATGGAGGTCACCCTAAGATTAACATTACATGAGTCTGAAGGCCTTGTTATAACTAATGATAGATGATTTATTGATTTCATAAAAACGTAATTGATAATGAACCTTGGGTCTTGTTCCTTTACAAATCGCCTCTCTCAGATGCAGAGGATATCCCAACTTCACAAACATTAACAGCTATCATATCACATAACTAATACAACCACTGTCCACATACTGATTTAGAAGAGCTGATATCGAGAATCACGCTCCACTTTCACTCCCCACATTGCATTACACTTGCGCCCAAGTGACACCGAGCCTCCTTTCGAGATCCTAGGAAGAAATACTCAATATCGGCCGACTAGTTCTTTCTTTGTATTTATCACTAATAAATAACTACAAGTAAGCAATCATTTCTAGTTGTCAAGTCGTTTATGTTCCACATTTGGCAAATTTTGGCTAAAACTATAATCGCCTAGCTCTATTGAGGCGAAAACATTTTTAGGAAATTCATTAGATGAAGTAATTAGAATTTAAACAACGGATATTATTGAGAATTATGTTCTCATAAACAAATTATTCAAAGTGCATTTCATGCAAGATACTAGTATGAATACTTGCATTACGATGAGCAATGAGCATTTATTAACATTAATACTAGATTTTTTGGTGCCAAATTAGACTAAAACTTGAGTTCTTCTCTCTAGAAATAAATGTAAAAATTAATCAAATGATGATCTAGGACTATTTCAGTAAGTGTTGGATATGTCAATAACATTCACTATTAAAATTGGAAGAACGTAACTAAATGAAAATTTGAAGCTTCGTCCATAAGCGTTTTGCTCATTTCATTACATAGGTAAATTTTCTAACAAATATTGTGAAGACTTAATAGAATACAATTCGTTACTGTATTCAAAGAGAGCGACGTTGCCCAACCAACCCTTGTATTCCACCGGGTTTATTTATATTCATTTTATATTTATTGCGTTTTCCTTTTATTTGGTTTTTTTGTGCGAGGCATGGTAGCAGAGGTTGTCAGCATTGCCTGGAAATAAGAATTAAACAAATTGAAAAATAATTATAACAAAGCGCAAGCGTTCTAAAGACTTTCTATTCGGTGTTTTAGAGAAAGAGGAACGTAAGGCTTGCACAGTAATATGCTGGCATATAGGCGACATAAGGGCAGCACACTTTTGTTAAGGCAGTCAGCTTATTACTAGAAATAATTTCCGATCGGCAGATTAAATTACACTTAATTAGTCGATCAAAAATATGGGTTTCAATGATATACAGTTAGCGTAGTAATTATTGCTAAAAACAACCATACCGGGGCTCTATTCGACGTTTTAAATAGGGAAAGAGACACTCACAATCCCTGCGCTCACGCGTCGCGGCGCACTTTAAGCAGCTACATTCAAAGTTCAATTTAGCACGTCGTGACGCGTGAGCCCTATTTAAAACTTCGAATAAAGCCCCTTACCTTATTCTAATTGGTTGTTTGCTAACAGTGCTAACACTACTAACACGAATGAAAATGTAATAAAAAACAGGCCTATTTCTATTTTCCAACACGTAATATTGCACGATCAAGCAACAGCCTCAAATCTACTGAATGCACAATCGGTACAATATTTTTCAACATCACTAATATAACAATACAATACAATACAAATACTCTTTATTGAACACCACACAATAAAGAAAAAAAGAACAGAACAAAAAAGATCAGGAAAACATGTTGTTTGGTATACAGCAGGCGGTCTTATCGCTAATAGAGCGATCTCTCCCAGACAACCTTAGACAATATAATAACTCGATTTTTGAAAAAATAATATACCCGACTGCAAACAAACTTTTGATGTCACATTATATATTTTTGTAATCCGTTCATTAAACTCTTTATCTTGATACCCCACTTTGACAACAAAAAAAAATTTGGAAACGTTTAAAATGCCTCCAAAGGTCAGCCATTTTATTTTCTACAATTTTGATAATTGTCCCAGTGTGACCCAGTGTCACTCTTACAATTAAGACGAATCTAACGCCACCTCCCATGTTAAAATCCATCAAGCCATTTAGGCTACAGATCGTGCCAAAGAAATATACATACATACATACCTACATACACACATACTTACATACATACCCTCGAAAAACTTAACCCTCCTTCTAGTGCAGTCGAGTAAAAACAAGGTATTTTTTGCTTTCACTTCGACTATGTCTAGTGGATTTGAGGCATGTGTGAGTAAATAATGTTAATAATTAGTAGAACAAAATAAAAATACACATCAAATAGGACAAACACAGACACTCCACGATAAATAAATACATAAACCTACACATTGTTAAATTGGTAATGACTTAGTATCAAAACTATCCGCATTTGTTTGTTTTACGGTCGCAAATCATGCAGAAAACGAAAACAAAACGAAAATTAAACATACGTGCCGCTCGGCGCTGCAATTAGAGAATGGAGTCGGGACATGGAAAGACCTCTTACACGTCTGTACTTTTCGAAGTAGTGGGAATTTCGTCGTGCAACGAGACAAACTTGTACTCAGGGTGGCTCTCTATTTTAGCTTCGATCAACTTTTGCAAAGCGTCACTCTTTTCCATTATGTCATGTGTTATAACTTCGTTTTCATAATCGGCCGCGTCTGCGAAACTCAACTGATCGTCAGCGATATCTGTGCGCGATTGCATTTGCATTTGTTCGATCGTGTTTTTAAACGACGCGCTAAAGTCTGCGCAACTCTGGAAGTCTTCTAGCTGGTCGTTCACTGACGACTTCCTGCTATGAGATGGGGATCGGGAGGAGGTCGACGTGGCATCTGCCTTTGATTTGTCATCACTTTTGTGCCAAAAAGCCAGCTTGCTCGGCAGTTGCAACAATTTTCCGATCCCCGAAGCATTTCCTTTGGGGATTCTGCCAGGGGACTTGGACTTATGACGTCTCTTTATCTCGGCTATAGGATTAACTACTTGCAGGCCTTGATAGGAACCTGTTTCTTTGAAAGGCGCATTTGGTAATGTATTTAAAATATCGTTCAAACTTTCCCGAGAAGTATCCTCAATTGTAGTATCCACAACATCAGTCGACATGGGATCAGTACTATCTTCAAATTTATCTACTTTAGTTGGTGGTGGAGGTGCTTTACCTTTCCCATATTTACCTTTGGGCGATTTGGATTTTCTTTTACTTCTAGGAGAGTTATCAGGTGTTCCAAAGGAGGCTTCGTCGTCACTTTCTGCAGAATCGTTATCGTAAGTTGATGTATCAAGACCTGCGACATGGCCCTTGTCATCTTTAGATATATTATCTGTTGCTTTCGATGTATCAGCTTCGTCTTTGGACGGCTCTGTGTCTTTGCCATCTTGTCCTACTATGGGATCTTTTTTATCAATATTTATTTCATATTCAACTGTTTTTGATATGGTATCTGTAACATTACTGTTATTTATAAATTCGTTGGGTTTGTTATTGTCCTTACTGTCAGACGGTACTTTACCAACTTCTGTATCTAAATCATCTTGTGCGTTTTCGAACACTTCTTGTGTGCTCTCTTTCTCTTTGAATTTATTATTATTGTTGTGATCTTGGTCCCTTTGATCTATATTAATCTGAGGGGAATGGGTACCTAGGGGATAATTTGTTAATACTTGAACTATTTTAATTTGATTTCCTACATATTGGTAAATGAACGGAGGGTCTGTGTCGGAGAGAAAAAGGTGCGAGGGGAGGACCAGGGGAGGCATATTCGCATATTCAATAGTATCGTCGTCTTGTAGCTCCTCGATGATTACTTCATTGTCCTTTAATTTAAATAAAAACTTATGTCTAAATCAAATATAAAGTAGAAAGGAAAAAATAATCTAGTAAATGCATAAACAGACTTCTATAGAATTTCATAGATAAATAAATGAAATGAATACCTAATATAAGAATAGAGTAAGAAAGAACACATGCACGCATCACACTAGAAAATTTCACGTTCTATCTAAATTACCAATATGAGACAAAAATGTTTCGATCTCCGATGTCTGATTAATTTACAAGACTAAGGGTGAGTTGATTCAAGCACAGTTAACGGACTTCTGGTCGTTAAATATGGCCGCCGAGCTGTCATTCCATAAAGAAACGTCATTTTCTTTTTCCATAGTAAAATATTTAACGTTAACTTTAACGGATGGTTTGAATCAACCCACCCTATGATATCTAGACTAAATGAATTTTATTGTTCAATTAACAAATACTTTTCTCCCTGCAGCCTAATGATTAGGATAACATTAAAAACATTGACTGATCATTACTTCTTTACATTTAGCAATTATATGTTGTTATTATTAAATGTTACACACATTTTGTGATATAAATCTTTAATCAGTTTAATAAACCTCTACCGTGTTAATCTTAACAACCAGCACCATTGCTACCCTGCTAAATTGTATTTGCAGGTCGTCTCTGCAACATACCTTCATATGCGATTTCTCGTAAGTAATCATGATATTTTGTTGAAGAGACAATCTAATACAACAATCTCCAAAGCTATTAACTTTCTCATAATTATTACCTAGTTACAAAGTATTAGCATTACTTTTGAGTTTTGGACTTCGTAAACCGTGCGTAGCCAAAACGAGGCGTTTTGTGGATATAGGAATCGGACCTTAGGTGTTTTTTTGCAAGTCTATGGTCTATTTTTGTCATGTTTAAGCGCGGCAAGAGTAGGAAGGTTACCAGACCTCGGCAGCGGGTGGTCGCTTGATGGCGGTGACAGCGGTGCGCGTCGTGCGCGCGCGCACGCGGGCGCCGACCGAGCCGGTGCGCGTGAGCGACGCGGAATTATCCGCGCTCGAGTACCCGGAGCTGATGTCCTCGGACGATTTAATGTGGCTGCGGAGTCAGAATGACAGTTTTTAGTTTTTTACCTGATATGATATTAAAGCAGCCAGGGTCTTTAACTTATGGACAAGAAATCTGCATAATTTGGCCACTAGGGGCGCTGCAATCGCTTGACCCAAATCAATTACATAGAGAAATATTTGTTGTTATTGGTTTTACTTAAATTGTTTAAAAATGCCGCGCTATGCAGTTCCAGGATGCAATGAGAACGGATGACACGTATTTCCGAAAGACTTGGTATGTATCTGGGGCCGATATAATTACATTGGGATGTCTTCATTTTCATCACAAATACCTGAACCAAAATTTAAATTGCGGTCAATATCTAACAATTTTAAACAAATCTACTTAAAATTTTCAACAAAAAAACCCGTAAAAATTTGACTGCTGCAGTATTTGGGTTTTGGTTTGTGTCAAGCGTTTGCAGCGCCATCTAAGTCGAGCTTTGCGTATTCTTGTCCATTGGAGGCCCTGGGTATATTAGATTGGGCCCAAACCCCAAAGACTTTAACAGAGCACTATTTTTTCGGTACTAGGTAAATATTGGTTATCGTTTGGTGATCTAACAGGAACATGGGGGCACGTTCCCAGAGTACCCAGTGGGAAATACGGAGCTGAAAGTCACAAGTGTCACAACCCCATAGCGGCGCACGGCCACGCTACGCCACGTGGGTACACATTCGCTTCGTATCAAAATATAGGCCGATGTTTCCACAGCAACGTACGGCCAAGCTACGCACGGACAATGAACCCATGATTAGTGTGCGCCGCTGTGGGTGGCCAGCTTAAAGTAGATAAGGAAACAATGCCTCGTCGTTTGGTTTGACATAGCACCTTTCACACATCAGACGAGTGTCGGGGGGTTCAAATCCGACTCGAAACGGGACTATAGGTACTTACGTGCGGAATTACTTTTTAAATTTATCACCGTGCTTAGTAAATACATAGTAAGATGTGTGCGAAATCCTCCATCCGGTGGGGTAGGGACTATGGCACAAACACTTTCGTGATGAGAACTAAGCTCTGTTGCTCAGCAGGCTAAGGTAAAGGTTGTTGTGGTGATAACAAAACACTACGCAATATGAGAAAAGAAATGGCAGTGACAGACGGACGGACAGACACACGAGTGATCCTATTTGGGTCCCGTTTTTACCTTGTGAGTTTCGGAACCCTAAAAACCGCGTTTAACTTGGAAACTCACCTAAAGTCAGGCTCGTCGGCCCGGGCCGTCCGTCCGCGGACTTCGACGTCGACTTCGGGGAAGTACATGGCAGACCGACTGTTGGACTCGGAGGCGCTGCGCCGGGTGTTGTAACCGCTGGAAAGAGATTATAACTTACATACACTGAATGTAATATTCCGGAAAATGTAGCAACTTTCCGGAATATTCCAAAGTTTACCAACTTTCCGGAATATTCCAAAAGTCCACCACATTAGGTAAATACTTGTCACCTTGCATCATGAAGGTATAAATATGATAGAAAAATAAACATCCAACGCGCCCAGGACCAATGTATGTTTCTAACTTAGGGTTTCCAAACTTTTACAGTTCGGAGCGCACTTACATCACAGAATATTTAATAGTACTACATACAGAATGGCCACGGAATCAGCCGCCTGAATCTAGCCGGCGCGCAACTCGCACCCAACTCGCCTTTACCGTCATTTGTTTCATCCGTCCAGAGTGAATCATTGGCCCGCGTAGTGGTACACACACACATTTACAAGTGTGCAGACGTCCTCGCACGCACACAGACGTCCTCGCACGCAAACATTGACGCTTCATTCGAATTATGGTCGAAATTGTGCTTTTATAGGCCGTGACCACCGTGTGATTTTGTGTCAGCGCCCTAGCTACTTTGTAACTAGAAATGCCCAAGTTTAGGTTACTGAGAAAGCCTCACAGCCTCTTTACACTTTACTGTTCTAACTTATAATACTGAGGGCCGTATTTTTGCTGATCGGGCGCCACGCTGGAGACTGCGTTCGAGGTGGTGATTGGAAGGATGTATATAGCCTTCAATCCAGCACGTCGTCGGCCTCGTCAGTGCCGCGTGTCTCTCGCGTCACTTCGTCAGTCAGTCTGTGGCCCCGGCAGGTCGTTGTTGGACACAGTGTTACCTCTTGGCGACGCGGCGCACTATCTTCGGCTCGCCCAGCACGTCGTCGGCCTCGTCAGTGCCGCGTGTCTCTCGCGCCACCCCGTCAGTCAGTCAGTGGCCCCGTCAGGTCGTTGTTGGACACAGTGTTACCTCTTAGCGACGCGGCGCACTATCTTCGGCTCGCCCAGCACGTCGTCGGCCTCGTCAGTGCCGCGTGTCTCTCGCGTCACTCCGTCAGTCAGTCTGTGGCCCCGTCAGGTCGTTGTCGGACACTGTGTTACCTCTTAGCGACGCGGCGCACTATCTTCGGCTCGCCCAGCACGTCGTCGGCCTCGTCAGTGCCGCGTGTCTCTCGCGCCACTCCGTCAGTCAGTCTGTGGCCCCGTCAGGTCGTTGTCGGACACTGTGTTACCTCTTGGCGACGCGGCGCACTATCTTCGGCTCGCCCAGCACGTCGTCGGCCTCGTCAGTGCCGCGTGTCTCTCGCGTCACTTCGTCAGTCAGTCTGTGGCCCCGGCAGGTCGTTGTTGGACACAGTGTTACCTCTTGGCGACGCGGCGCACTATCTTCGGCTCGCCCAGCACGTCGTCGGCCTCGTCAGTGCCGCGTGTCTCTCGCGCCACCCCGTCAGTCAGTCAGTGGCCCCGTCAGGTCGTTGTTGGACACAGTGTTACCTCTTAGCGACGCGGCGCACTATCTTCGGCTCGCCCAGCACGTCGTCGGCCTCGTCAGTGCCGCGTGTCTCTCGCGTCACTCCGTCAGTCAGTCTGTGGCCCCGTCAGGTCGTTGTCGGACACTGTGTTACCTCTTAGCGACGCGGCGCACTATCTTCGGCTCGCCCAGCACGTCGTCGGCCTCGTCAGTGCCGCGTGTCTCTCGCGCCACTCCGTCAGTCAGTCTGTGGCCCCGTCAGGTCGTTGTCGGACACTGTGTTACCTCTTGGCGACGCGGCGCACTATCTTCGGCTCGCCCAGCACGTCGTCGGCCTCGTCAGTGCCGCGTGTCTCTCGCGTCACTCCGTCAGTCAGTCTGTGGCCCCGTCAGGTCGTTGTTGGACACAGTGTTACCTCTTAGCGACGCGGCGCACTATCTTCGGCTCGCCCAGCACGTCGTCGGCCTCGTCAGTGCCGCGCTCCTCCCGCACGTCGCACTCCGTCAGGTCGGAGAGACTGTAGCTCTTGCGTATCTGTTGCACCAACCCGCCGCCGCCCTGTGAAGTTGTGTCGTTGAACAAGATTGTAACGTTGAACAAGGTTGTGATGTTGAAAAATGTAATTTTGAACAGGATAAGACAATTTGAACAAGATTGTATAGAATGGAATAAAATTGGTTAGGTTACCTTGACAGTACCAGAAAGAAAGGATTTTTGAATGCAATGTTTTGAGTTTGAGTCCACAAATAAAAACAATCAATGGGACAAATAGACGACTTATATACGTAATGTAATTTGATGTTATAAAAACTCTTAAATAGTTAATAAAAGAGAAGCAATACGAAAAATATAACTAAATTAGAAAAAGGAGAAAACCAGAACCAATATCAAACACAAAATTGTTAATTTTCAGTTCAATATGGGTTCTTGTTCTAGAAAAACAAATAAAAATCATACTTACATGTCATTTTCATTATTGTACAAGGTTTTTGGCAAAGCGCATGCAGCCATTGAGATATAACAACTACGACAACAAATGAAAGAAAGCAAAAAAATAATTCATTAAGTTTAATTTAACTAATTCAGTCACACAAGTCGAATCTAAGTGATGTATTACGTGTGTGCGTTCGAAAAGATACATGCACACTAGACGATTATAAAACTACCTAACTATAAAAGTAACGTCATGTGGTATAAAAAGTAAAAATCGACTAAAACAGATATTATGCGAGGTTTTTCAGGGATTTCATGTCTGGGTACTACTTAAACCGTAGGCATTTATGTGAATAATTGAATATGCATTGAAAACCTATGAAACATTCTGACTAAATTATTCTAAGTCTCACTTGACGTAGATATCATGTAAATTCAGCTTATAATTTAAAACTAAACATTACGGCAAACTCAATTTCATGGAACATAGCAACGTTGGTCTTTGATATGGCGATACGTTATTCACCAATACTGCCCTGATTTCATTGCGACCCGCGTTTTTTTACGAAATGGGCATGTGCTTTTAACAACTTCCAACTTTGGCATCGATATTTTATGAGATTTAGAACTTTAAACGAGCGAACTTGAAAATATTACGTCAAAATTTACAATCCACCGGATAGTTAACATTATATTACCCTAAACATAGCCTAGACATCGTTCTAAATCACAGTTGAGTCAATCGACCAGAACTTCTTTTTCGTTGGCAGTCTGGCTCCTAGTCCTGCGTCCCCGGGATTTGCTTCGCGGTCGTTTTTCTTTGACGACCTTGCGTTTCCTGATGACGTTACCGCGGCTGCGTGCTGACGACTGGGGTTCAAAGTCGGGGTCGTTTGTGTCGCCGTCGTCGCCCGGATAGTCTTGAGCGGAGTCGCTGTCGAGCTCAACAATTTCAACGATCCCTGGTAAGTTCCGGTCCCCCGCTGGTTGGTAATCGAGGTCGTCATACATCTCCTGGTACCCGTCGGTGGTGTCGCGAGCCTGGACTCTCCGCTCTTGCTCGGGACTCGGCAGATTGAGGTTCTGCGTGAAGCAGCAACGGATAGGATAGGATACGGTGGGAGGAGGATTAAAAAAAGCGTGTTAATAAAATTAAAAAGACAATGTGAAATCAAATTAGGCGACGTGGTCAAACAACATCAATGTGAGAGTGGGGGCATGCCTGATGACAGCATTGCGCCGATGACTGGCTTGCAGGGGTGCATTTGAAGCACTTATTTTTCTATATGATAAAAATGATTAATGACTACTCGTTTTATTTACCTCGATTGTAGGTATCTAAGTACCGGTTAACATAGCATGGTCTTAAAAGCCGCGTGGTTTAGCACCGTACATTGCAAAAGCTTGTATTTAAGTGCTTGTCAAACCAATTTGCGCGTTGTGATCAAACATGCCATTTCATTGTCTAAGTATATTGACATCTACGTGACAACATCTTAGCGGTACAGTTACTTGTTGCTAATAAAAAACAGGTTGTTAAGGGTTAAAGTTCACCGTAACCCTTGTGTCAAAAACGACTCTTATAAGAACTGTGATAAATTAAAATAACGTGCATACTTAGAACCCTTAAAAACATACTTTTAATAAGTGTTGTTATCACAAAATCTTATATCGTTGATATAGGTACCATAGGAAAATGGTCCAATTATTCAGACTTATTTAAATGAGGACTTATTGAAAATAAACACGATTTTTGAAGATTCATCTTAAACACGGTTCTTAAAAGAGTCGAATGTGTAATTAACTTGAAGCATGCCATTAAAATATTACAAGCTAAGTCCGTGTCAGTAGGGTTGTCACAACTCACCTTGATGGCTGTTTGCATGATGACGGTGGTAGCGTAGTTGACGCCCTTAGTGCCCAAATTGAGCACCGTGTGGTAGCCCTGGTCCTTAGCTTTCGCTATATACTCATCTATCTCCTGGAATTAAAACGGAACTTGCATCAGGTCTGGACTGCACATCCATACTAATAACACAGAAAAAGTAAAGTAAACTTAGAATGACAACCTTCATACAAATCAGCGTACCTAACGCCCGAAAAAGTGTTAAATGCGATAATAGGTGTCGCAGTCTAGGAATCCTGTATAAAAATTTGAACCCCAGCACTTCAAAATATTAAAAGGCTACATTTAAAAATTTTAAGTGTCCCTGGATATTGCTCCTATATGAGCTTTTCCGATGTAAGTACGCCGTATTGTAAGGAGATTGTCAGTCTATATACTTTCCTTGTTTCTGCTAATATACTTACTACATATTATAAATACGTGATTGCGTGTATATTTATACTAATCCATATTAATATTATAAATGCGAAAGTAACTCTTGTATGTCTGTCTGTTACCTCTTCACGCTTAAACCGCTAGACCGATTTAGATGAAATTTGGTATGGAGATACTTCCGCGACTTCGTCCGCGTGGAATTCGGTTATCGCGTTCCCGCGGGACCTATGCGTTTTTCCGGGATATAAAATAGCCTATGTCCTTTCACGGAACCCTAACTATCTCCATGCCCAATTTCATCCGAATCGGACCAGTGGTTGAAGCGTGAAGAGGTAACAGACAAGACAGACGAGTTACTTTCGCATTTATAATATTAAAATATGGATATGGATTTAAAAGATAAAGATGGGTGATTCCATAGCAGTAGCACGCAATATCTTCTCAAAATAGCCATGACCTGAATAGACAGGTGCAACAAGAGGAAGCGAGTTTACAGATGCAATGCAGCATATTGCATTACAATACGAGCATCAAACTACACCATTCCATATTGGATTGATGTTTATAATATCCTCACAATTATTGCTTTCCGCTGATCAGCAACATAATATCCTGTATGACTTTTCCGAGTACTATCCCTTTGATGATCTACCGGCTACTGGTAGATGATGACAGAACATGAATCTTCTTGGAAATGCAAAAAAAACACTGTTGTATGAGTCATCGCCCCTAAAGTTTGCGTTAAATATGGACTATTTAGCACCTATAAAACTCCCATAGCTTTAAAATATTTTTAAATAAAAATTTAAAAAAAACCGCCTTCAAACTCCGACAGACTGCGAAGTCAATGTCAAGTTCATTATATGATTATCATTTCTTTGGGTCGGTTCACTTGACACCGACTTCGCAGTCTGTCGGAGTTTGAAGGCAGTTTTAATTTTTTTTATTTAAAATTTTTTTTCGGCTACAATTTCTAAACATTACTATAGAAGTACATAAGTAACTCTGAAGTCATCGAAATTGACACCAAAATCATCTACGTGCTAGCAAATTTCGAGGAGTTTTTCTCATGGATCCCATCATCAGAACTGAACCAAATTAATATGGGACCAATTTGGAAGTACCACCTTTCGAACAAAAAAAGAATCATCGAAATCGGTTCACGTTTACTATTTATTTTTGGTGAACATACATAAAAAAAAATTAAAAAACGTAAAAAGAAAGATTCCGACGAATTGAGAACCTCCTCCTTTTTTTGAAGTCGGTTAAAAAGACTAATGATTAATTGTAGTCTCTATCTATTAACGGAAAAATAATACTTTTTCCCGCGGTCTGAGCGGCAAGACGTAAATCCATAGTAATAATATAAATACGAGAGTAACTGCCTTTATGTCTGTCTGTTACCACTTCACGCTTAAACCCCTGGACCGATTTAGATGAAGGGTATAAGGTTGGATTGGAGTCACTGGGAAGGACATATAATTAGAATCGCAAAGCATTATGTGGTACTGACACTTTTGTTATGTTGTTTGTTAAGAGTGTGAACCTAAGTTTTCAACTTCGAAAAACCGGCCAGGTGCGTGTCGGGCCACGCGCAAATTATAGGGTTCCGAAGTTGAGGATGCCCAGAGTACCTTTCTAAGACTTATTAGCATCTAGCTAGCCTGTGGTATGACGTGCCCGCCCGACGCCCCTGCCGCTCGAGAAAAATTATCATCGTTGGTCGACTATTACTCGTAAGTTTGTACAGCCTACTTAGCTCTGATAGTTTTCCTTTCAACTACGTTATATATGCCACAACCGTGATTTTTTTCAGCCATCCAAATACCACCATTTAGCTGGCAGGGGGGGGGGGACACGTGACTCTAACAAAAAATAGCACTTTAAAGCTTAATATTTCACAAACGCATCACTTAATCAAAAAATGGTTTTAACAAACCCACAATATTTTTTTAAGACCTATTCAACGATATGCCGCACCATGGGGTACGCAAGAAAAAAAAATTACATCCCCACTTTACGAGTAGGGGAGGTACCCTATAAAAAAATATATTTCAAAATTTTATTGTACCACTTTGTCAGCGTAACTAATATGCATATTCATGCCAAATTACAGCTCTCTAGACCTAATCATCTCCGAGCAATAGTGCGGACAGACGGACGGACGGACGGACGGACGGACGGACATGGCGAAACTATAAGGGTTCCTTGTGGACTTCGGAACCCTAAAAACGTGAGCTAGCTTTTAACTGTAGATTCTTGCCGGCCTATCTGTTGTGTCAAAAAATGTCTATAAGCAGCATCAAGGGAACTTATGTTGTGGACTGTCTGGGCTGTCAGTTTTAACAACCGTTAAAATGAAAGAATATGGAAAAATCTGTCCTTACCTGTTCCCGCCTGCATAGAGCCGGGTGTACAAACTTCCTGTACAGTATTGAGGAGCCTTTGGTGGCGGGCGACAGGAGCCACAGCACGAGCACTATCTTCACCTCGTAGTAGAACGGGAACCAGGATAGGAACACGTCCGTAAACGTTTCCGTGCACGTGAACAGTGCGAAAACTATCCAGTACATCATCCATTTTACCTGAAACATTTTGATTCATATAAAGTTCAGTACAAGGATTTTTGTGCGGAGTTGAAGCTATCTTGGGCTAGATTAGACCAAAGTGGCAAAATCAAAGGAAAGTCACTCCATTCTAGATGAAACGAAAATGCCGTATCTATACGTCGAATCGGGTTGCATATTTATTAGGACAAAGAAATACACATGAGTTATAGAAATTGACCAAATTGATCGTTTATTAGGCGACTTTCGTGTTCATTAAGGCCCGGTTCCTATATCCCCACGAAACGCCTCGTTTTGCCTACGGACGGTTGATTTTTGACATTTGTTCCATAGAGAATCTGTCAAATTTTAACCGTCCGTAGGCAAAACGAGGCGTTTCGTGGATATAGGAACCGGGCCTAAGAGCATTTACGGAACGGATACCGCCCACGCCGGCGGCTCGATTGGGACGGTGGTAAAAACTGACACAGTTTTATTTATGGCCTACAGTTTATGGATGTGATGTGCCATTTAACATAACTTGCTCGTGGCCTAAAGTTTAAACGAAGGCTCTCGACCACGATTTGCTTAGTATTACTGCCCATAAATGAAGCCTTGAATTGCTTGGGCATATTGCATTGTTCCTTTGTGTTTAGATTTATCAAATGTGACTATATTATTAGGTAGTGACACGCAACAGCTTATTAAAACTGCTTAAAATCTGAACGTAACTGCTGGAGTGTCCGTAACATAGGTACATAATGTAAACGGGTAAATATGAATGTAAAACAATGCTGTTTATTTCCTTGATATTAGCGTAAACAAAACCGCAAAGCATCTAATGAAGGCCCTTTTTATATTACTATTGTGAAGTTGCTTTGTTTCTTTTGAGAAAAAAAATGAAAAACACCGACACGGTGCGCTCATTTCCACACGTGGAAGTCAGGAACGAGGTAAAGGACACACCAGGAACTGAAGCGTTTCAAACAACTTGAGCGTGCACCCGTGACAAGGCCATTTGTTTGAACAGTTTAAAAAGTATTTATTGCACTTTTATTGTTATTGTACCCTGTCAATAATAAAGCTATAGAATAAAACTTACGTATTCTTTCAAGTTCTTCGTCCGCACAGCCTTATATGAAGCATAAGCCGGGTAGAGGGTCCCGAAAACCAATCTGCAAAACGGATACAGCACCAGGTAAGAGATCATCTTCGGAGCGAAGAACCCGGTCAACACGGCAACGATACTGAAGTTGCCAAACGTCACACTAGGGATGCATTTGCTGAGTGCAAGCCCCAAGTTCGCTAGGAGTCGACCGTGGACTCGATCTCTCGTGGGGTCGAGAGAGAAGTCATCATCGATTCCGACGTTCGGGTCGTATTTGACAAGTTCACGGTTTTCGAATGTATCAGAGGCGACACGAGCGTATTCTGACTCGAGCTTGTTGACAATGAGTCTAACGCTGGACAGCCCGAGGCTTAGTGTCGGCAAGCGACGTCTGTCGTCACGGTAACCGCGCGCGCGACCTGCCTCCATGGAGACGACCACCACGACATCGGAACTACGCACCAAATTGTTAGTATGCTCTGTCCGAGTGCACTCACTGTAATGGATCGTTCACAAAACAGATGCGCGCCCGCTTATTGTCTTATTGATACTGCGAGTTAGAGATCTCGTCTCCCGCCCTGATTGGCGTTCTGTGAAACTGAATGAAGGCCAAGTGTATGCGATTGCAATCACGAGCCATGTTTACCTGGATATAAGCTTACAGTCAGTGACTTGGGGAAAAAATTCGTCATGTTTCACCGAGCGACGGTAATTATTAGTTTTTTGAATGAAACTCTAATTACGGACTCACTCACTCGAGCTAGTCGATTTCTTAACCGTATTTCACCAAGACCACCAAGTTTGAAAAGAGTCATTGGCGATGGAAATTTTCAAAGCTAAAAATTAGTGAACGATTCTGATAAATGTGATATTACTTGAAAATGTTGTGAAACATTTCCAGAACCGTACTATAATCTTATGTCGGGCGATGGTGGAAATGAAATATATTCTAATGTACTTGTTTTTTTTTTCAAAAACTGACCAGTCTTCAGAAAAAGAGAGGAGACTTTTATTATAATAGGAATATTCGGTGTTTTAATAAATTATAATCTCAACAGTTACTGATGTCGGATTGGTCATTTATTCCACACGTTCACGGCACATGAAAAGCGCATGCATCCGTGACAATATAACGAGTGGATAGAACTGGGCAAACGGATATTGCACCTATAACAAGCATTATTACATTTATAACTGGAACTATAATCATACAAACATCAATCATATCAGGAAATCGTTGGTAAATAAGGATTGATTAGCCATGATCAATATTTGGTGCACCCACAGGAAATTATAAAATCTAAATCAAAGCCAGCGGACGGGAACAAAGCAATGCAATGGCAATTATTCGGAAAACGGTCCGTCACCGACAAGACATTTAAAGGAGGTCCAATTTAAAATGGTCTACCCCACAGTGTATTGCGTCCCAGTGAAGCTACGCAATAGCCTGAACTATAAGACTCCAATAAGACTGGCCGAGTTAAAAATAAACAAGGCAATTGCAAGACAGATTCGCTTATACTTGGTAAGTATAGTATATCCATAGGTAACAAACATGTATTGTACCATTGCGAACAATGTTAGATTTGTTTGTTTAAGTTTACAGACTGTTTGACGCGGACAAGAGAATGCAGTCTAGTTTGCTTTGTAGCAATGCTATTCAGATGATGCAGACTATCTCGAGACGGCTGGGAATACCACAGACACCATTATTCGGGCTCCTTATGTGGAGACGCGAAAATATATATATAAAATGAAAGTGTGATCGTCCTCATAAATTCATCCCACCTACACGTCACGAGTGATATCATCATAATAAGCTCATTTGCTTTCTAATAAAACGATATCAATAGAAAGGATAAGATAAGAATTGGAGCCAGTTTATCGGATAATTTTAATAAATATAAAAATAATTCCTGGTAGTCTTTTCAGAATAATAATATCTGATTGATAAATTAATCAGGGCCAGAAAAACAAAGACGTACTTAGTATCGTCGTACCGCCTAATAGTCGATTATCGATGCGGAATTAAAATTCAATGCGATCAGAACACGATACACGAACCGGTTTCTATTTCTAATGGTATTAAATCATTCGGTGTTCAACAGGCAGTTAACAAAGAATACGGGAAAAGAAATGAGAACAGATATTTTAAATATTTACCGTAGGTGTATGGTCAAATCAAACCGAAAATAAATGCGGAACAGAACAGCCCTTTGCCCCAATTTTACGCACGATCTAAATAACGAAGGAGTCGGGTGATATTTTGCAATATTAAACGATTAAAACGATAAACGAGGCAATGATGTAAACTGTCGGTCAAATGAGGCGTAAAACTCGATCGAGTATAAACTGTTTACTGTATTGATTTCAACGCCTTTAGAATCGGTGAAGCTGGCGAACCAATGGCAGACATACGAGTAATAATTTTAGAATACTTGAGATTTGAGAAATACTATAATACCGTAGCTACAACTTTTGAACGCAGCAAACCATAAAATGTATGACTAAGAATAGACAGATTAATAATATAGGAACAGAAATATATCTCCCCCACGATATAGGTCGCATAGCATACATATAGGTCAAGAACCTCCAGTCCGGTAGAAGTAAACGCATCTCACGCGATCCGGTTCAGCCTTTGTGCATGCAACGACCTGTTTATATTTTTTAGGGTTATCATTAAAAGTTAATTAAAAAAAGCAAAAAACCCGACTGCGTAAAAACTAAAAAGAAAAAAACAAGACTACTTAGTTCAGTAGTAGCTAGGATTATGTTAAGTAATTGATTGCTATTGAGGAATCTAAAGATGCCTACTATCGGGACCCATTATTTGTAACATTTTAACCTAGATTTTAAATGGGTCCCGACTGTAATAGGCATCTTTAGATTCCTCAATAGCAATCAATTACTTAACATAATCCTAGCTACTACTGAACTAAGTAGTCTTGTTTTTTTCTTTTTAGTTTTTACGCAGTCGGGTTTTTTGGTTTTTTTAATTAACTTTTTTTTTTTTTTTTAGTTAGGGATTAAAAGACCCTAAATTCCGCAATCTTGTCATTTCATGGAGAGAGTTGCTATCGTGGGGATTATTAAGTAGCTTGCGATGATCTAAATTACTGATTATTAATCCCTCTAGAGACCTAACCCGGCTCAAAACGCTACATAAGCCTGAACCTATTAAAATTCTTCAAGTCAACCGATAGATGGCGCTACTGGTACTACATAAGAGTATTAGGTAGATATTTTATTTATTTACGAGCGCTGAGTACTGACTAGTGTACCTAATTGGTACCTATAATCAATTAGGTTATATTTCACTGTATCACACACACTATTGACACTTTAAAAGTCTTCAAGTCAACGGATAGATGACGCTACTGGTACACTACATTGCACATGCGTACGTACTTGATTGAAGTTTGAGATTTATGAAAAACATTATTATTAAGTATTTTATAGTCGTCGTGACCTGCTTGAAGACTCGTTGGTCTAGATTATTTCCTGTGTTGCTAATTCGAACGGATGTACTACTGGGTGGATAGGTAGGTACCTACTTTACGTGGTTAGTAAAGGAACTTTGAATCGTTATAAATCATAAACGGTTCTTTTGTCTGAAAAATGGTCAAAGAAACCTAATAATGATTTTTAAATACCTATTCAACGATACCTCACATGCCATAGTTGGTTGACTTTTATTTTTTTATTTTGTACAATATGGCGTCTGGTAGCCGCCATTTTGAATTTTGATAAATTTCATATCTTCAGTGACACTCGCGCAATTCAGACGAATCGATTGACGTATGATTCATTAAAATCGACCCACGCGTTTGATCTCTAGTGTGCCACAAAGGAACAAACATACATACATACATACATACATACATACATACATACATAGACAGGTAAACACATAACCCTCCTTTGCGGTGCGCAGTCGGGTAAAAAGCAGCTTGCTTGGCCTAGAGCCGTGGAAGCCCTCAAAAGCATCAGTATGTTCGTTGCCTCAATGTGCATTGTGCATCGTGGAATAAATTATGCCCCGGTAAGTTCTTTGTTGAAAGTGACTCATAAAATTGCTGCGCAGTCCAAGCTTGAACTTAGACACAATGGAAATAACTCTCTACAGCAATTGGTATGATTTCTATAAATTATGCTTCGAAGAAAGTACGATACAAAAGCTTCGAAATCTATAAATATAATAAATGTGATTCTTAAACATATTTGGGAAATAGATCGTATTGTTGTATCTTCTAATGTATAAAAATGAATCGCCGCTGGCTGGTAGTCTGGCTAAGGCTTGAGAACTACTGCACCGATTTGGCTGATTCTTTTTAGGGTTCCGAAGTCCACAAGGAACCCTTATAGTTTCGCCATGTCCGTCCGTCTGTCCGCACTATTGCTCGGAGATGCTTAGGTCTAGAGAGCTGTAATTTGGCATGAATATGCATATTAGTTATGCTGACAAAGTGGTACAATAAAATTTTGAAATATATTTTTTTATAGGGTACCTCCCCTACTCGTAAAGTGGGGATGTAATTTTTTTTTCTTGTATACCCCATGGTGCGGCATATCGTTGAATAGGTCTCGAAAAAATATTGTGGGTTTGTTAAAACCATTTTTTGATTAAGTGATGCGTTTGTGAAATATTAAGCTTTAAAGTGCTATTTTTTGTTAGAGTCACGTGTCCCCCCCCTGCCAGCTAAATGGTGGTATTTGGATGGCTGAAAAAAATCACGGTTGTGGCATATATAACGTAGTTGAAAGGAAAACTATCAGAGCTAAGTAGGCTGTACAAACTTACGAGTAATAGTCGACCAACTTATAATGATGATTTTTCTCGAGCAGCAGGGGAGTCGGGCGGGCACGTCACACCACAGGCTAGCTAGATGCTAATAAGTCTTAGAAAGGTACTGTGGGCATCGTCAACTTCGGAACCCTATAATTTGCGCGTGGCCCGACACGCACTTGGCCGGTTTTTATTTTGATTAATTCCCTGTGATTCAGGGAAGGTTTAGAAAGAAATTAATTGGGAAAAATCTAAAGGACCAAATAAAAGAAAAACAACTTTGTATGGGAATCGCCTACGGGTGATACGAAGTTCACCGGGCCAACGAGTGCTTAATAATAATAAATAAATAAGATGCGAGAGGCATATGTACCTACGGTCTGTGCGGACAACCAGATGGTCTGACCAACTCCAAAATCCGGACACACCCGCATTTTACACTGTCGCTAGCATACCGATTGACAGGAGCCGATGGAGACAGTTCATCCGTTCCTGACTTTCATCCCGCCATGACCACGATCTTCAGACATGAAGGACCGACCAGGGAGAGAAGGAGAGAGTGTGGCCAACCTTGGGGGAGACCCATGTCTAACACTGGACGTGTTTCGGCAGAAACTATGACAACTAGGTATTGATAAAGAAGGAAGCTTGAAATTCCTAAGTTTTAAATCGCGTGCACAGCTAGTTTGTAATACATTTCTAAATCCATATTCGACTTCGAATACCCCCTGCAATAGTGTACAGCTATCGACGCACCAAATACGGCGTACGCACATCGCAACGGGGTCGATGTAACGTTCAGCGGTGCGTGAATTAACTAATAATCGTCTTTGTGTAACTGCACTCCGCAACTAAGGAATAAAATAGCAAAATATGGACAAAAAATCCTGCCGCAGTATTTTTTAATCGAGAAGAAGTACATAGGTATAATAGGGATGACGACAGGGTGAAGAAATCGAAATTCTATTTAGTCCGTCAGTCAGGTAATAAAAAACTTTAGACACGTTTTTTTCGTTTTATCAAATTAACAAAGGATGACTAAGTTAAAACGCATTAAAGTTGGAGAGTGGGGGCTAACTACGTCACCGTTAGGTATAAATCGTACCTAACCGTGACGTCACGCGACATTTCAACTCAATATATCTCCGTATAAGTTTGATTACGTGAAAAAAGAAAAAATACGTGTCCAATACTTTTCAATAATCTTCCTGATAGACTAAGGAAAAAAAAGTTGTCGTCATCCCTATTATTGTGGGTAAAGAGGGAAACTAACTTTCAGAGCCAGATGTAACTATGCAGCAGATTATTTCATAAAACAAAACGAACTCATTAACGTGTAGATTTCAGGGAACTTGAATTGAATTGAACTTGGTGGGCCTTTACACCAATAACAAAAATCGCATACCTACTTAAATTAAACACACTTAGTTTAGCCGACTGTATATGGCATAAATATTTAAATAAGCTTCTTTACACTGGCTTCAGGCCAGTGGTTTTCATTTGCAGACATTACCAAATACAACTCGAACTTTTAGATTATTGTTTGGGGTCCGTTTAGTACCTAGGATGATATCGCATTATAGGTACCATAACTTACCTGAGCAGCAAAATAGAGTTTTTCACCAAAAGTTAACGGAACGGCTTGTAACAAGATAAAGATCTTCAAAGTAACAAATTCTAAGACTGGTAGTCCACAAGGCCATTTGAAATGTGATTTCACTTAAGTATCCGAAAATGGCTAGAACCTTGAGAACTCGCCGATTGTTGTGTTGTAAAGCTCAAGGCAAAGGTTGAGAAGAACCCAAATATGTTCAAGTCAAGCACTGTGATGAGTAATACAGAAAATTAAAATCCTCTGTAAATAAGACGCGACTATATCTAAGCTTCATAGTATCTACAGGAGGGAAAGGGAAGATAATTTGTTAAGGACTGAATTCTAAATTATTATCTGTATGTACCTATATAAAAGTTTCAAAAGTGCAGTTTGCTAAAAAAATTGGAGGTCTTGGGGTAGAGACTTTTTATTACAAGAATCAGCCAAATCATAAACACCTAATTCTCAAGCCTACGTTGACGAATTCGCGGGCAACAGTTGTTACCTACATAATTTTACAAAATACAGGTGTCTAAATGATCCTATTTGAAATTGCAACACAATCATGACCGGACGTCGTATGCCAACGCGATAATTGACTATGCCATAGCTATTTTCGGGAGTGTAACCTACATAAAGGTACACGCTTATGACTCGTGAACTATTAAAATTTCATAGTGAGCCACTGGACCGTGATGAAACACAGCAACAAAGAGCGCTTTGTTGTCGTTTTCATTCAATTCTTTTGCATTTCATTTTTTCATATCAATAATAATATTATACTACATACCCACCCAATATGAGAAACGAATGACGAATGTGAAACCTTTACAAAAAGTTAACCCTTCTCTCTATTCTATGTTCGACAGACTAAATGATAGAAGTAGATAAGTTAAATAGTTCTTGATTAAAATAATGGGTTAAAAACTAAAAGAAAGACTGGTACTATGCTTTCATTTCATTTTGTATTTGATTGATACACACCGTGGTCAGATATAAATAACAACAACATGATCTTCGTAATAAATGGTAATTCTTATTTCGAGTTTCGTACGCGAAGACATTTCGATTTAGGTCAATATACGTCACCCGTAAACTGGACGAAGTAACTCCGGCGAGGTTAAACTTAAAAAGGTAAGACAGGGCGCAATAAGGCCATTATTGTGTCGGAGTCAAGGTGTACGACCTGGCAGTGGATACCGATTGAGCGCACTCGGAACAGACACTAATAACTCCTACGTTACATGAATCACTTGTACGGTTAGGTGTCAACGCACTTCACTTAAGTTGCATAGATTTGGTCGCCGCGTGAGCGCAAGCGGTGAGCGCTTGAGACTAAGCTCACAAGGCACAACAGCCCGGAGGCGAACGGCCGGGCTTACCGAAAATAGCACCCGGCAGTGCACCGGGATACCCCTATGACGAATTCCAATATCGTGACCGGAGCTGCCTGAACACGGAGTCACTGGAGCTAAACGATGTCCCAATTCTATTTCTGGGTGGCTCGAGCGTGCAACGACGAATTTCGGAGTGTGTTCAACTCTCAATGTTGAATTCAAACGAAGTGGCAGGAAAACACAGGTTAAAATGCAATTTTTTAACGACAATACTAGTCCCATGCGGAGCTGGTAAATGTCTGAAGGTTAAAACTGAAATGAAATGCTGCCAAATATCATTGTTGGTAGTAGATCTTGAAATTAAAAGTATGATTGGAGTGTTGCCAATGCGTGGCCGAACTGGATTTGTGTTGTTCGGATCGTATTAGTAATTCGGTAATGTCGGATTTGAAGCTTACAACTGTCTAGCTACATGGTCGTTTTCAACGATTTATCATACCAAACCTAGGACTAGGACCGATTCTTTTCAATTATATACTTGAATGACCTCAGTCACTACTAGATACGAATTTATGACGACGCCTACGCTTGACGATACTAACGCTAGTGTTCTCTCAAGATGATAAATACCAAATCTAGTTAAAAAGAAACACTAATGAAAATCAAAATATTGTGCATGAAAATGATCCTGTTGGTCTGTTTTACTGGCTCGTTGTGATGGGTATGATGTCAGAGAGAAAATAAACCTAGACGGATTTCACGTGAAAAAGTGGCAATGTTACTACTACTACTACTACTACTACAACAGCCTATTTACGGCCCACTGCTGGGCACAGGCCTCCTCTCATCACGAGAGGGTTTGGGCTATAGTCCCCACGCGGGCCCAGTGCGGATTGGGGACTTCACACACATCTTTGAATTACTTCGCAGGTGCGTGCAGGTTTCCTCACGATGTTTTCCTTCACCGAAAAGCTCAGTGGTAAATTCAAATTGAATTTCGCACATAAGTAAACTTAGAGGTGCGAGCCGGAATCGAACCCCCGACCCTCAGCATGAGAGGCGGTAGGTCGAACCACAAGGCCACCACGGCTTCAATGCAACGGCAATGTTAACCAGCACTATAACGTCCTAATATTATAAAAATATAACAAAAGAAATATTTATGGATGCAAGTTTACAACAAGCTATTACGTCCCACTGCTGGGTATAGGCCAATTCTCGTCACAAGCAAGAGAGTAGTTCCTCGGAGGAATTCTACGTAGAAATGTAAAGTTGCCAACTCCTAAAATGAAAAAGTTGGCCTACTCAGTATTTAGCCAATCATTTTACCCTAAAAGCCATCATCAAAGCTTTAGGCCATACAATACATAGCATTCAAACCTGCTATGAGCACTAACAAAAAGCCTGACAGAAGTACTAACAGGCCGGCAATGGCAAATAGACAAACATGGCCTGCTAAAGGCAACCCAAGTCCTCTATGGTCCACAGAGGGAAAGAACTAATGTACACAAGGCAGAGGTTAGAATAAAGCCGTCCATGTGTTGGGCCCTTACTTTGTTTGTGCACAAGCCTGCACACACTTGGGATTAATTTTTTTAATTATTTAAGGATTAAAGTTTTCACTTCAAGTTAAAGTTATTCATGTGCCTACTGGTTGAAATTGATCCAGAGCTTAGTCCGGTCCAGTATCACCATTAACCCAAAGCCTTTTCAAAGGCTGTTGAGCATTACGAGGTCATGGACGAGCACTTTTTTAAAGCGTAACAGCAACTGGGCAGTTGACACTATGGATACATATGAATAAATAACAAAATATTTATCAAAACACCTGTGTCAATACTGAGGACTCAAGCATGTGTTCTTTATGTTAAAGGACCTGGGTGACCGAGCTTTGCTCGGATGATAATAGCTAAAAGCGAGTTTTCAAAGATATGAGACCTAGCTAGATCAATTTGTCGCCCCCGTAAACCCCTATATACCAAATTTCGTTCAAACCAAGAATCTCAATAGACTTTTGCAGACATTGTAGAATTTGTAGACAGAGTATTCTTCTCCAGTAATTTTATTACATATTTTGGATTCGGAAGAGGCCTTTGCACACAATAAAAAAAATTATAACATGATCAATATTTAAGTTAACATGAATTTTATACGAAATAATTGACTTAAAGTTATCTTTGAAAATGAAAACTAAAGGCTACTGTTATTTTTCAAACAAAATGTAGAAATAATCTAATATTTTTTACTATAATATAAAACCACTTTATAATGGTTTATAATTACAAGTACCTATTACACATTAATTAACAAAATGTTTACAAAGAACCTCAGAGGAAAATCTGACAGAATGGGATAGCTATAGCATAGAATAGAATTAATGTTTGTTGGAGATACTTTAAATGCATTGTTACTCTTACAAAAATATTGAATGATTTTTACCATCATACGCAGCCGACTGCATTTCAATAGGAATTAAACAAAGGATAGACGAATGTGTACCTACATATAAATAAACTTTAAATACGTCACAACGAAAACGTAAAATAAAGTATAAAAGATAGGAAAATCATAAAAAGTACTTACATGACCAATCGGGATATAATAGACGATATCATATTAACGGCCACATATAAAATACACAATTAAAAAATGTATAATTTTACATGACAAACACAACCACTCAGCAGTAAGTCCAAGTCGCCATTTTGAATTGTGATGAAGTTTGTCTGTTTTGATCACGTGACCAATCAATATCGAAGAACACGTTCAAGGAGACCATTCTGACTAAAAGAAGTCCATTTTTTTTTTTTTTTTTCCATTTATCCCAGAGGGGAAAGGCAAAGGCCGTAGCCATGCAGCCATCGTCATATTTAAAAGAAGTCCATTTAAATCAATATTTTAATATGATGAGATTTATAAGGGCACTGTTGATCTTGAAGTACAGTATTATTCATTTATTAAACTTTTAACTATTATAAAGTTTTTATCATTTTAAAATATATAAAAAAGGAAATAGCTTTACAGCGCCATCTTATAAATGTACCCAAAACTACTCAATGTCAGTACACAGCGTCATCTCGTGGTAGTTGCACAAACTATGACGTAGAGCAATCTACGTTCTTGGTGAAACTGTTACTTAGATAAATTAAAAAGCACGTCATTGCATAATGAGCATGGGTCCGAAGTAGTATTTTTATTTTATATCATTATACAGCCGTTCATTATAAGGTGACCAAGTTAAAAAGCCGTTTTATACCCGCAAAAAATATACAATGAAACTGAACTAACATCAAGTCGGGTAATAATGTACGTTCCAGGCAGGCGCCTTTTTTTGTTTTCCACGTAGTTTCCCTTCGCTCAACGAGGAGAGTGTCGTGTAATGCGTTTGTGCGCTGTGTTTTTTGACGTTTGTGTAGTTTTAAAGTGAATAATGTGATTGTGTGGTTCGTTATGGCCTATAAATACCGTGAAGAATTAGTTGGCAAACGATTCCTGTCAGTGAGTGGTGTGACAAAAATTAATGTGAATAAAGTTTCCGAGTGGGGATGGAAAGCTGGTGTTATCAGGGCAGCAACGCACTCAGATATCGAGGATAAGGAGCTTCAGGTAGAACTTGGTGTTTTTAATTCGCATAATTCAATAAAAAAATATTGTATATTGCAATGTTAAGTCATGGTTTGATGCCATTCTGGGTCGTTCATTTATAATACACTACCAAACGCATACCTATCAACTGAACGTAACGTAACGTCTTGTATCACGTTCATCTATTCTATAGCAGTATGTCAGTACGGAGACAAGATTCTTCTCTTTCGTTCGTTCTTCTTCCGTGTGTTGTCGCCTACCTATCTGATCTGTCTCCCTTCCAAACCTCGTCGGTCTCGTAATTTATGGATAATCTGTGGTAAAAGTAGAGATCACACGTAGGTCTCCTTGAACCTTGTTTTTTTAAACCGTCCTACATACGTCCTACCCACAAGTGTGCTTAAACTGAATCAAGCTGTTGAATATTTCATCAAAAAAATCCATGTTGTTTTTTCTTTGATAAACCGGTTCATAAACTAGTATTGTAATTAAAGAATGCAATAAAAAATATACAATCGCTGTTCGTAGTTTCTTAGGCGAAAAATGGTTTTCCCGCTCAATAGCTATTACCCTAGATGTACCTATGCCCTACAACGACGGGGGGGAAGGGACGGAAAGGGAGGGACTGAGAAGTAAGCTCGGGCAGTTTGGAAAGGGCTCGGTCGTTGGAGCAAGGGACCTATTTACAAACCCCAGGATAATAAAGATATAGGTACCTACATGGATGAGTTAAGTAGCTATACCTACATACATCTACCTACAGGCACCCTACAGGCAATAGGTCGGAACCAAGAGAAAGATAACCTTTCACGCACACTATAGACGTTGTACTGATTCTATGATCTATTCCTTAATTTCTTGATAGGTACCTACCTACCTTTATTTCTTTGGTATAGTATAGTATAAATATGACGTAGTTCAAAAAATAAAGAAATATCCATGCAAGTTAGTATGGTACGGTTAGGTTCCTGCCTTGATCTAGGTACTTACCTGAATTAGAAAAATAATATGAATAACACTTGTTTCCAACTCATAATTTACCTTTTTTAACTCGTACCTATCATAAAATAAAAAGCACAATTCGGATTCCCGTGTTAAAAAAAGCAACCCGTTTATCTATGACAATTCAGTTCACCGAATGCACATGGAGCGGGTTCGTCGACCCCGCTCTCACCGCGTTCGATGCACCGGCCCGACACCGGCGACGCAGTTTCTGAACCGACCGAATCAACGTTCTCAAATCTAATTGAATTTGATAGAAGGAAAGTTTCGCAACATATTTTTTTATGTGCATGTTTTGAATTTTAATTAGCAATCTAATCGGTTTTCAATCACTGGTGATCGAGCGAGTGTTGCGTGAGTGTAGGGTAGGGTTTCCATCTATAAAACCGGCTTTAGCAGGACATGTTTTCATTTGAAATAATGTCCGGCCGAGCCAAATATTGGAGGGGGGGGTTGTTCCATTGATTTTTGAACAAGGACTAAGGACTTTGCATCCTACTACGTGACTACTCAGATATATTCAGGGATATAATTCTAGACAACAATTAATTACCTATTCCTTCTTCCCAGAAAATATCTCAATTCTCATAGGTAGCATAGCTAGCATAGTCAGAAGTGGTGGGAGTACTGAGCCCTGACGGACAATCTGGAGGCTATTTATTTACTTATGGGAATGTAGCAAAAACATTTAAATGTTGGTGTTCGATAGATTCCTTTTCTTCTAGTATGTTACTGTTTTGTACCTACTTACGATACCTATGCTGATATAACAGTATTTAAAATAATTAAACTCACAGAGATGTAATTTAGTGACTTGGCCGCAACGTTATCGAAATCAGACTTCTGTAAACAGTGGCCAGGCAATCAAGTAACGTATTAACGGAGTTGAATGTTGCGCCATGAGCCATAAAGACCGCGCAAGCAAAAAATTACGTGATGTGAGCTGATGTTGTCGGTAATGTTTGAAATTAACTCGTCAGAAAGAGCTACAAAGTTGCATTGCAGCTTGCACCTGCCTTGCATTCCCTTGAATGCCTTCTTGATCTTGCTTGGGTATTTTTCTGCGAACGCATTGGTACAAGTGAATCAAGTGACGAATTCCTTAGAGGGTTACAGTTAAGGCGCTGACAAAACCTAAATTGGCTTTCTTTAACCAGTATTTAAACGAAATTTATGTGATTTT
This sequence comes from Aethes cnicana, assembly GCA_963971205.1. NCBI lineage: Eukaryota > Metazoa > Arthropoda > Insecta > Lepidoptera > Tortricidae > Aethes > Aethes cnicana. The sequence continues at coordinate 10,963,617 of OZ020277.1, forward strand.
GTGAGGCGAGTAAAATTAATAATATTCATTATATTTAAATATACGGTAAGTTTATTTTTTTAACGCTGATTTCTATAATTAAATACACTATTCCGACACACTCAAACCAAAAAAATTGCTAATTTATATTGTTCATGCAATGTGGGATTTTTTTAATCTTCATTTTTCTGATTTTCTACTTATATCGCTTACATGCCGTTGTCGTGCATCTCGCTTCCTCCAATGCAAACAGATATTTTCCGCTGAGACAGTTGCCTGCCTCGATTGCTCAAGGTCATTAGGTCTTGTCAGCGTCTTGATAAATTGATTATGAAAATGAGGGGGGTAGGGTCATGGGGGGTCATGTTAAGATTTTGGAGGGGGTCACGCACGAGTCCCATGATTGGTAAAATGGCCATTTTTTCTAGGGACGTGTCCGGTTTTGGGAGGGTCATGACCCCCACGACCCCCCCTAGAACCGCCACTGATAATTTAACATTTTAGCGATTGAAGGTTGGGACTCCATCACACTCCCCTTCAACTACTTAGGTACTTTGTTATTGTAACGAGCAGTATTTGTAGACTTACACACATGTTATTAACTAACTCAACCGGTACTTTCTTGATTACAACAGCAATTACAATGTATATTTACCTCCCATCAAAAACAATTCAAGGCAACTCAAATAATTCAAGTAAACAATACTAAGGTGATCAAGCGTTATTATTTAATCAAGTACTTAGTTTAATAATAACATTATCTATTGAGTAGAATTATTGTTAGCTTTCTGCCGAAAAAAGTCGTGTTGGCCTACTGGATCGACCTACCGCCTCTCATGCAGAGGGTCTGGGGTTCGATTCCGGCTCGCTTACTACGGTAAGTTTACTTATGTGCGAAATTCAATTTGAATTAACCACTGCTTTTCGGTGAAGGAAAACATCGTGAGGAAACCTGCACGCATCTGCGAATTAATTCAAAAATGTGTGTGAAGTCCCCAATCCGCACTGGGCCTGCGTGGGGACTATATCCCGCACCCTCTCGTGATGACTGATGAGAGGAGGCCTGTGCCCAGCAGGGGGACGCAAATAGGCTGTAGTAGTAGTGGTACTCACCGTCTCCGGATGAAACAAATGACGGTAAGGGCGAGTTGCGCACCGGCTAGATTCAGGAGGGTGATTCCGTAGCCTGTACCTACTGAGAATCTAACACATATAGGCAACTGTGTAGGTGTACAGGTACACCACGGAACGTGATACCTGTGTAAATTCTGAATCTTTGCTTATTTTCTCTGATAACAATGCAGTCTGTGTTAATCTTATCATGCATGAGACGTAAACTTCCCGCCGTGGTGGCCTAGTGGTTCGACCTACCGCCTCTCATGCAGAGGGTCAGGGGTTCGATTCCGGCTCGCACCTCTAAGTTTACTTATGTGCGAAATTCAATTTGAATTAACCACTGAGCTTTTCGGTGAAGGGAAACATCGTGAAGAAACCTGCTCGCATCTGCGAAATTATTCAAAGACGTCTGTAAAGTCCCCAATCCGCACTGGGCCTGCGTGGGGACTATAGCTCTCGTGGTGAGAGACGGCCTGTGCCCAGCAGTGGGACGCAAATAGACTGTAGTAGTAGTAGTAGTAGTAACCTTCCTGAGTTTCAACCGCCATTTTCTAATGCAAATCATCTCAAACGAAGAGTGTACTATTCGAAGTCTTAAATAGGGACAGGGAGGTTCCCTATCGCTGCGCAGCTAGGTGTAAAGTTCAACTTGAGCGCCGTGACAGCGATAGGGAATCTCACTGTCCCTACTTAAGACTTCGAATAGTAATAGAAGCCCTGTAACTTGGTTACATCCACGTTTAAAATATGAGCTTTAGTAGTGCATTATTTTTATTTTGGAGAAGCTCTCGATATGATATAAGTACCAGGTACCAAGATCTCGTTATCTATTTGGTGAAATTTCTGGCACAGAGGCATTCCATCAGGCCTCAGGGTAGGCAACGCATTCGAGATCTTATGGTTTCTTAATGGGGGTTCATAGGATTTCGGTGTCCATGGGCCGCAGTGACCACTTACCATTGGTGGGCTGTGCGTACGTTTACCTATACCATTGGTATAAAAAAATAACTTAGGTATTCTATCGTGCAATCGGATAATTTCTGCTGCTGTGTATACATTACACACACAGTGAAGCATACCTACTCGTTTCGTGACAATGTCCATGAGAATGATGCCGATTTTGATTTGATTGAATGAGGTAGCGTACGAGACAATAGCACCCCACCGGATATCATCAACTTCACCAATCTGAATCTGGGCGTAGCGTATTCGAATTGTGACTTATCGATTGTCCTTTCTGTTTTATTTCGGTTGATTTTGATGGAATGGAACCGTTGGTCGAAAGCAAGATTAGTCAGGTAGCGTCTAGCATAATTCAAATGAAGTCACATGGCCACAAACTGGCCCATAGAGCAGAATTACATACAGCCCTGTAGTTCCGGAAAGGGAAGCCCATCAGAATTTTCTATTGCTGCTACACACGTTTTTAAGATACTCAGGGTGCGACTACACGACTACACTGAAGCAACTCCTCTCTGTGATTTCACCAATACATCCGTTATATATAAAGCGACTAGCGTTTCGTATGCGCAGAACTATTAAAATGTAAAATCCCGTTTTTTCCGTTCCCGTGGGAATTTCGGGAAATCTTCTCTTAGTGCTACGTTCCCTAAGGAACCTGCATGCCAAATTTCATTTTTACGACCAGTAGTTTCGGCTCTGCGTTGATCAGTCAGTCAGTTAGTTTCTTGTTTTATATATATAGAAGAAGAAGATAGACTATTCGTTCAACACGATCAGATATCATTACTATAGATAGTCTACTAGATAACCAATCACATAAATTGACTGGACTGGACGAATGGAATGTTGCTATTATAGGCAAATGCTGCATAAGCTGAAATACGCGTGAAATTATCAATTCATAGTAGTTATTTGAGAGATGCATTTGAGTGTTTTCGGGAGATAATGAATGGACGTGTACTAATTATTCAAAAAAGCTAACAAGCGCACAACCTTTTACAATTATTATGGTTAGTGGTACAGGTTTTCGTTAAAGGAAACCAAGCCTGCCAAGCATCTGCTAAAGAATTCGTCGGTTCATGTGCCAGCCAGCACCTGTGAAATGCTACGGCGATTTGACCTAGCTCTGATGACGTTTGTCGATCGACTGACGATTGCCACTTATCGAATAAGTTATGCCAAGTAAGATAAGAACACAGAAACCTGACATTGGTAATACAAGGAACAGCTACTGCATAAAACATTAAACACGAACAGCGTCAAAGCCAGCTCGAGATGCGTCCGCGCGCCTGCAGCGCTCTTCACTCATTCCTCGGTTATAAATAGAACTCGTATCTTTGTACCTTCGCTCTCCCGCCGTGAGTGAGAAACTCCAGATAAACTTCAGCTAACATACTGTCTATTCTATGCCTGGTTACTACCTCTATGTGGGAACTGAAATAATGATTATGTTAACGCCGCACCCGCACGGGAATTAAGGTTATGATTGAATGTGTGTGACACACCTGTTTTCGATTATCCCGTGTTGTATTGATGAAGCCATTCGATTTGGAAGCGAATGGAATTCTCATTGAACTCCGTATCAATGTACTATGTACTAAAAGATACCTTTACTTATGAAGAGGAAAATACTTTTTAGAAGATTTACAGTTGAATAGCAATCAAGTACAGCTTTGGTTGAGCCGGACAAAAACGAAGTTTTGAAAGTCCGGGTTGAAAGCACTGTGAATGGGTAAGGTGCGTGTAGTTATTACTTTCTTAATGTTAAAGACCTATGTTGGAGTTCAGTCACCCGTGCATAGCCTAAGTTTGACAATCTAGACTGTAGTCTGGGTACTACATGACAATGACCCGCGCAATGCTCGAACTTCGAACACTGAAAACATAAAACCTGCCTTTTGGGAAAGAAAATGGATCAGATGGAGCCATAATTGAAATGACATATCAACAAGCAGCAGACTAATAAGTAATGGTTAATCTAACCTCTTGAGGATAAATTGGTATAATAAAGCGGCTGGCAAGATCAACGTGTTGTTTAGGTACGCGGTTTATTGATCATGTAGATTCATGTATCCTGTGGTTTCATGTGCCTTGGCTAATAAACAAATTCAAATATTTTTCTGTTGTCACATAGCCAAAATAGACTTGCCCTTGGCAAGGCCGTGTACTGCCTGTCTGCCTGTCAACTAGCGTCATCGTTTATAATCGGCGGTGACAAAAAGTTACATTTGCGTGTATAACTTATCATTCCAGTGTAAAACGGATTCTCTGGTCAGAGAATGATGAGCGAAATAAAAGGCTATTTATTTAATCTAGCTATAATTTATTTAGTTCCATCTAGTGTCACAATCATCAAGACAATAATACCTAGGTACATAGAGGGCAACTAGGTACATGGATTTATTAATTACACTGAGCTTTGGTCATGTTCGTACAGCATTGACATACATTTTGCATACATTCTATTATTACTTATTTGGAACCTTGACTTCCATATGCGATTCTTCCAAAGGAGCGCCGATAAAAGTTTATCTAGTGGTCTAGTCTAGAAGCCTCAAAATGAAATAATGACAAACGGGCTATTGAAATCACGAGGTTTAATATAATAGCAACGTTGAAAAACAAAAGTTGTGCAAAAGAAAAGCATGATCACCAACTTTCTATACGATCGACCGCTATCGAGTTATCATTGAATCCAGCTGATATCACGCAAGAGTTGTGCAAGCGTGCACAAAGATCGGCGGGGGGAAGTAGGTCGGCGGGGCGCGGGGGGAGCCCTTAGGCCGCTGGGCCGCTTCTCTTGCGGCCCAGTTTTCCGACGGCAAATGAAAACTTTCATTGCGTTTTTTTGTTCGGTTTGAGTTTTGTTTTCAAAATGCAAGATGCCATTTGATTTTAAATTTGAACCAAGAAGTGCCTAAGTTTTTAAATTTTCATGATTTATTCTTGAACTGCGTAAAATAATCTTTCGGTTTGTTCCTGCCAATGCAATATGTGGTACTTCTAGAGGTTGAAATATCCGCTAACTATAATGATCAACTAGGTACTTAACCTAGGCAACAGGATACTAGGTTATTTCACTAAAGTTTCGTACTTATTGACTGGATGAAATTGATCCAGTGGCCAAAGCGAGTTGCAAGAGGAGCAAACACAACTTATTATGATGCGGATGCGGGGTCGCTCTACGCCACGCGGCGAAAGCGCTTCTTTCGAAAAACAAATGATACCTAGTCTCTGGTCAGAATTCCCATAGAAATTGTAGAAATTCCATGTTTAAAATATTCCGTTACTGCGTCAAGCAATCCTCGTCAAATAGATTTCTAATAGAAGATAGGAGAGGATTGATGGGAATTGATTGGTTTCTCTCTCTGGTTGTCTGGACTGGATGTAGCGGTAGGGATCTAAAATGATAGCTTCAACCTGTGTATCGAGTTTTATTGTATCGCAAGGCGGAGAAAGTGCACTTGCCACGCTTCGTCACGTATTTCCGCTTAGTGCCGTCTCATTCGACTAAAAATACATTTTCTTCATTAATTCATCACTTTACGGCCTACATTGTCACTCTAATTTAAACTTCCCTTTGTAGCTACCTCAGAATCGATAAATAAGCGAAAGCCATCAGTTTTACAATCATATCCATTTCCGCAAACACATCTTAACTTTCAAAAGAAATGGTAGAATGAACGTAACGGTTATTTAGTGAAGTGAAAACGGTTGCGTAGGCTTTCAAACTCCCATCTGCCCTGCGACCTGTTATAGAACCAGCCGGCGAACCAGTTGTACGGTTAATGTGTACCATCAGCTCAGCACGCCTACACTAGTTGGAATGTAAGTATGTATGTATATGAAATTGCAGGGAAATAACCGTTTGATACTACGTTCATTTTTAGGGTTCCGAAGTCCACAAGGAACCCTTATAGTTTCGCCATGTCCGTATCCGTCCGTCCGTCCGTCTGTCCGCACTATTGCTCGGAGATGCTGAGGTCTAGAAAGCTGTAATTTGGCATGAATATACACATTAGTTACGCTGACAAAGTGGTACAATAAAATTTTGAAACATATTTTTTTATAGGGTACCTCCCCTACTCGTAAAGTGGGGATTTAATTTTTTTTTCTTGCGTACCCCGTGGTGTGGCATATCGTTGATTAGGTCTTAAAGAAAGATTGAAGGTTTGTTAAAACCATTTTCCGATTAAGTGATGTGTTTGTGAAATATTAAGCTTTAAAGTGCTATTTTTTGTTAGAGTCGAGTGTCCCCCCCCCCCTGCCAGCTAAATGGTGGTATTTTGATGGCTGAAAAAAATCACGGTTGTGGCATATATAACGTAGTTGAAAGGAAAACTATCTCAGCTAAGAAGGCTGTACAAATTTACGAGTCATAGTCGACTTATGAAATGATTAAAAATCCATTGATTTTTCTCGAGCGGCAGGGGTGTCAGGCGGGCACGTCATACCACAGGCTAGCTAAGATGCTAAATAAGTCTTAGAAAGGTACTGTGGGCATCGTCAACTTCGCAACCCTATACTTTGCGCGTGGCCCGACACGCACTTGGCCGGTTTTTATTTCATTCTGTTTGTTTCTATACTATCAAAGAAGGTCAATTGATTTGGTTAAATACATTTCCGTCCTTTTTAGGGTTCCGAACCTAAAGAGGTAAAAACGGAACCCTTATAGGATCACTCGTGTGTCTGTCCGTCCGTCTGTCACAGTCGATTTTCTACGAAACTACTGGACCGATTTAGTTGAAATTTGGTTCGTATATGTAAGTTTGTGACCCAAAGACGGACGTGTAACGAAAATAAATGAATTTAAAACATAGACCCTATTTTTGGGAACTAAAATTGAAAAAATATTAATGAAGTTTTTCAAACTCTAATCGTGTGACATATCAAATGAAAGTAGGTACTTCTTATGAGGATCTCAAATGTATTTTTTTTATTCCTTTTTTGGTAAATACTTTCGAGTTATTGAAGAAAATAGGCGAAAAATGACCATCCCCCCCCCCCCCCCTTATCTCCGAAACTACTGGACCTAAAATTTTGGAAAAAATACGGAGCATAGTTATTGACCTATAAATTACAGGAATATTATAAAGAAGTCCACGGTATTTGAAATCTATCATATAAAAGAGCTTATCCCGTGAAACGGTTTGAAAATGACGGCATTGAAAATAATCAACGGTCGGAACCCTCTCCACGCGAGTTTAACTCGCTTCTTGGCCGGTTTTATTTTGGTAAAGTTCTTCTAAATTTTCAAACTACTTTTTGCGAAACCATAATAATCGACTTCGTGGGAGAGAATGAGAAGTTGACCTAATTTGTTGCCCTTTATAATTATGAATACTTGTATGCAAGTTACGTTAAATATATAGACAACTCACGGGTTACCTCAATATCTCTCACAATTGTAGGTAGCGAAAACCTCGGAATGTAATATTCACCTTTTTACCTCTCTAATCAGAATGGTACCTAAGTGATTTCACGTTTTTAATGAGCATTTTCTCTAGCCAAAGGCGAGAATTGAATACTTACTCTTTCAGTTTTTTTTCTTTCACATTATATTTTGTCTCTATAATTAAGGCGTCTTGTAACTAGTACCTACTTGTTGGTATTAATAACGTTCAAAGGTTCGTGAGTGGCCTCGCTCGGCCCTGCAACCTTCGCGGCCCCCGTGCCATCAACTCGTTCTCTGCTGTATTACCTCACGACTTGCAGTCGCTTGATAAACGTAAATAGGTCGTGTTATTGACTCAAATGTATCCTGAATAATTGTACATAAGTTGCTACGTCCTGAACCAACTGGAAATAAAAAAAACTGACGTCTAATATATCTGTTTAAGTTTTGGTCAATCTTTCTCTAGATAAGTACGCGCTCGCTTCTAGCTTGACAAAAGGCTTTGTAAAAACATACTACCTATATGATTATATTTTGTTGGTGTAAGTACCTTAATTAGTGATACCGATTACCACTTCACTGGTTTGAAGGGTCATTCTATAAAGTAGGTCATCACACATATCGGACAATCGATTTTCTGTGTAGTATACAGGAGATTCCGTAGAGAAATAAAATTTCATTTTACTGCAAGACTAGCTACTAGCTAGTTATTGTGTTACCATTTCTTTTTTATAGCAAGACGTATTTCAATGCAGGAACTTGCAGTAAAAGAGAGGTTGCAATAAAACCGAACCGAAAAGTTTCGGTTATTGCAGGATTGTAAAGTCTAGATGTACGTACTTTATGAATGTCTACAGCAATCAACTGAAATGTAATGTCATTGCCAACCTACCAATATTCCTGCAATACTTACTCGGCATGCTGCCCATACATGCCTCGGACAAAGAAGTCGAACCTCCGTTGTGTCATTCTCATTAATTTCTTTGTTATTGTTGCTTAGTAATAAAACGGATCGTTATGGTCTATGTCTGGAGTGGACTGGCTGGACACAATTGATCGATTTGTTAAGCTTTTAAATACTTTCTGTTACAACTGTCAACTACCTATAAAGTCTAGACGGCAATTATGTTCGGCTTTTGTTTAGAGAAAGGTGTATTCTAGAAAGATAATTTCAAACTCTAAGTGAAATGAAAATAATAGTTCCGTGACATCAAGAATCCCTGTAACAACCGCATGACATGGAATGTTCTTTCTTATTAGTCAACCTCCATCAAATCTTAGTTACCTCACTGCTCTGAGCTGGGGCTAATCCTGTAGTTCGTACCATACTTACTACATATATGCACTTTCCTCGTTCCGTTTTCTAATTCAACGGTTAGACTTGAGTTGAAGCCCTTTTAGTTTTTATGGTTCGTCGGAGTGGAGCATTACCGGAGGAGATTGGAAATAGCCACCCCCCGCTGCAGACGACCTGAATTCTGCGCGAGCGCGTAGTCAATCTCCTAAAATATCACCGAGAAGGCATTTACTTCTGTATTTAATCTGATTAATTAATGGATTCACCATCTGTTACGTTACGACAGTTACTCGATGCCATACTTGATCATCTTTCAAATGAACCTTGTCAAAATGTATGTCAGTAACTGAAACTATGATGGCCTTTATGTAATTGTGTAATGAGATTCATTAGTTCTGTTCTGCGTTTCCAGGAAACGTTAAACCCAAAAGAAGAAATGTATTTCGGTAGCTTTGTTTACAATTCATGCTCGAATGATTGGAATGCTGAGTTCTTGAGGACTTATTTTTGAATTAGAACTCGTGACTCACCGGCATGATGACGTGACTTTCTCAGTTTTTATACAATGACCACTTACTTTCTATAACTGGCTTCGGCCCGCGACTTTGTCTGCCTGGATAATGCTACTAAACTCAAACTCTCTTTTGCTTCTAAGCTCAGTTGCTTCTAAGCCCGTCAGATTTGACTAAGTAGATATCAATGACGACAATTATTGTCTATTTTTTGAGGCTTACTAATAAAACTAAACTAATCGGCGCACGCGTAGGCTGCAATAGAGGTTTTCACCGCCAAGAGAGCCTCGTGTATGTACTCCAATCAGGATTGTAACTTGTTCCTCGTCTTGTCCATAAGCGAAGCTTAGTAGGTGAGTACAAGCCGAGGACACGATGTCGCCGGTCACGCACCACGGTCTCTTCCGACCCAGTGTTGCTAGTGATGCGTGCCCGCTATCTGCAAAAACATTGCCTACAAAACACCCGCTAGGCAATCTACTGGACACATCCCAATATTGTTAATTTAATACTAACGGTACCCGCGACTCCATGAGCGGGAACAAATATCTTAAACTGACTGCCTAATTCCGAATTTTTCAAAAAAACCTGCGTTTGCTCCCGTGATATCTTGTCAACCTGTGACTACATGAAAGTGCGTCCAGTATTTTCAAAGATGCGCGCTAACAAAGAGTCAAAGACAAACACAAAAGAAAAGAAATCATTCATCTTTAGTCACCATCTTTTATTTTTTATTACTTGTTACCGCGAGCGAGACCTACTACTGAGTTCTGCTCTAATATTAGATTCAAGTCAATACCTACTTAAAAACAAATTTCTCTATATTGTATCATATCCAGGTTTAAATATCTGTCCTATCTTCAAGTTCCAGCATCATGGTTAGTGCTGGAACAAGAACTCGAAAGAAACGTTGTGAGTGTCGAATTCAAAGTGCAGTCAAGGGGATTGTGTTTCATGTCTGTCTGTTTACATTTCGCTTTCCCACGCTGTTAACTGAAACAAAGATTCTCGAATCTTCTTGTAGAGTTCGGTATTGTAGGTTTACTCGTAGAAAGCACCTACACTTGCTTGTAGTAGCTGTATGCGAAGAAGAAATCCAGTTGCAAGCAGGAAGCCAGTTCGGCACGCGACGCGAGGTAACGGACCGTGGGACGAGAAATTAACTGTTATTTATACACACAAACACGCAGAATGAACCTGTTACAACATAGACGAAAGTATTTCGACATCGATTTTCAATTAAGATGACGATACGCAAACAGAAACACGCCGCGCAGCTCAATCAGTGAAAACTATCTTATTTGAATTTCGGAGCTGTTTTGCTTTTAAGTTGTTTATTATTTCTGTAACGACGTTGATCGTTTTCTTCTAAAGAAAATCGCCCTTTGATCGTAGATTAGAAAAGTATCACTACCACTTTAAAATCGTCATTGAATTATTTGCCATCAATCTGCCGTGGTTATTCTAACCTTAAAAAAATTCCTTTTCATCAAATACCTACCGACCCTCATAATAATTAATAATAACAGTCAGCAACCTGCAACATCGACATATTCCTAGTCATAGAATCAGCACTAGGTACACTTTGGCCCAAGTAAATCTTCTCCTTTGATTCATCGGAGAGATTCCTAAATCGACATATGACAGCTGGAGACCCCCATAGAACCTAAAAACGTATTAATCATCTACATATAAATTAAACAATTTATGACATTTAGAAGACATATCACTACCTATATCCTTTATTGTTTAAAAGTTATGACGAGGCAAAATATTTTAATTCGATTTCATGACATTTTTGTAAGTCGATATACATCTAACATTTATATACCAGATAAATTCGATGCTCAGAACTACGATGCTCCTTAGCCCCATTACTATAAACATCAACTAGCAAACGTCATATGTCGATTTAGGAATCTCTATAGGTAGGTGTGTTGTTTATAGTAGGCTATAAACAACACACCTACCTATAGTACGTATCTGCTAGAATAATTAAATGTACTGCCAAAAAATTGTTGACTTTGTTTGTACATTGGGAGCGCTATCAGACACTTGGCCTAAGATGACATTGTTATTTATATACTTGCAATTCATGTAACGATTACGTATCTTTCAATTTCTAAGTATTAGTCATTGAGTAAGTAGATGAGGTTATTTATCGTACCATGGCCAGCCATGACCGGTGGCCTTGCGCGGTGAGTGGTTCAGGCAATTTCAAAGGCTTCGCAGCGGATTTCGCAACGGCGCCTGCACTTGTGTATAGGATTTCTAACCGGCCAGGTTTCTAGAAAGATTCAGATACAAATACATTTAGTATCTCCAATGAAATGATTATCCTTGGATCCGATGCCAATGCAAACAACGTCAAAGGCGTGGGCTACTTTTGTACAGACCTTGGCGTTGTATATCATAATATTTCAACGAAAATTGCTTCTCTAGATGTCTCTAAATTTTCCGCTTTGAAATTACGTCGTACGTAGTTCCCTATGTATCAATCAGTAGCCTGTGAAATTGATTGGTTTCATTAGAAAAATATTTTGCTGGTAGGGACGACAAAAAGGGTCGAAATTTAGCGCCTGCCTCTCTGCCACGGCGCACGTGTAGTTGATGACCGCAATTAGGTAACCAAAGTTCAACTGAATTCCACTTATTAAACCTAAAACTAATTATATATGCTCAATTATGCGCTGTGTGGTCGGTCATAGTCCTGTTCACGTCCTGCTATAGAAACGATTTTTTTGTGATGTTATTTCGCCCTTTGATTCATGTTCATCATATGACTTTACATAATTGAGTATTAAAAGAAAAGAAAGAATACACATGAGTAAACATATTTAAATGTATTCACTATGATATTTCACGCCTGTTGTTTATAATGTATCAGTTAGTACGATATGTCATCTAAATAATGTGGTGCCGGGAAACGAGGGAAATATACAACTTCAAAACTCATTTCTTTTTCCATTACACATCATGACGATACACTTCTCTGTCAACACTTCTACTTCAACAGTCTATATGTCCCTTAAATTATGAAACCGTCTTAAAAATCGTCGCTAAATTGACATCCCTATTTCTCTGTGCGCGGGTTCTTTATTTCTTATTGCCAGTCCGTTTGATGTCGGACTTCTGTTTAAAATCCGCTGCAGATAATTTCACTAGATTGGCATAGGGCCGGTTCCTATATCCAAACAACGCCTCGTTTTGCCTACGGACGGTTAAAATTTGACAGATTCTCTATGGAACAAATGTCAAAAATCAACCGTCCGTAGGCAAAACGAGGCGTTTCATGGATATAGGAACCGGGCCAGACGATTGGTTCCTACTCCTAGCGACATTTAATTTACTATATTATTTGGCTGCTCTATGATTACTTTCCTTACTGGTCTGGTTGTCAGCACTATTTGCCCTAATGTATTGTTCCATTAAGCTTAATACTACATCGGTTCTTTAATAACCACATACGCATTTATCCTTACTAATATCCTTACTAATATTATAAAGGCGAAAGTTTGTTTGGATGGATGTTTGTTCCTCTTTCACGCAAAAACTACTAAACGGATTTTAATGAAACTTTACAGTAATGTAGCTTATAGATCAGAATAACACATAGGCTACTTTTTATCCTGGAAAAACGTATAGTTCCCGCGGGAACGCGATAACCGAATTCCACGCGGGCGAAGTCGCGGGCAGAAGCTAGTTTTGGAAATATTTGTATCAAACAGTTTAGCTTATTCGAATTAATTTTCTATGCCAGTATTTAGATCATTGTTCCTTTCGACAGCATTTACACCGTGGTGTTAAAGTTACGTCAGATCTAAGTACAAAACAATGTGCGAAGTGTTCTATACAGCCCAGCTCTCAGCTCTCATAAATGTATTGTTTGCCAGCGATAACAGGTGCATGTTATCACGACTTTGCCTATAAATACGCGATCTATCCTACGGAACTGTGAACGAGTCGTTCAGAACGACAGATCTACCGTCATGACGCAATTATTTTGTTTATCAACCACAAACCTCTTTTAAACATAGTTGAGTCTTACTACAAGGTCCGACTTGCTTGCATTTAAAACACCCAATATTTCATTGGTCTTTCAGACACGTGAGTAAATAATTCCAGCAAGTTCCAACATTCCCTAAAACGGGTGGTCCAATTAGGTATTTTCCACATAATGACAGTATACGAAGAAAGGCCCAGGTGCTTTATATGGAAATGTCTCGTATTTAATATTCCCGACTCATCTCCCGTATCTTTCTGATCTTTGACGTTAATTCTAATTTGCCCTCAGAAGGTACACATTAATTATCTACTGAACAAAATAAACCGACTTACGTGTACTTTTTCTTGCAATTTTTTTGAATAACTGAATAACTGTCCCAACATCACACGTAAATATTCAAATATTTTGTGCTCATTTCTGCGAAGGGGTTATTTATCCACGTCTCAAGAACATGTTTGAAAAAATGGAATTTAAAAATTATAAAATATTAACAAACGTGGGAAATGTTTTCCAGTTAAAAGGGATCGAATAGTGTTCTGATTAACACCTAACATTGCCAGACTTCCTTCCTAAAATGGCCACAACGGAAAATTTCATTTATACAATAATAAACAAACTAGATAGGTACCGTAAGTAAATGGCCAGACGTTGCATAATAGACTACAATAAAGAACGGGTACGCCACGCTTTGTTCGGTGAAACCGGTTAAGGAGGTTGCGCTGTGGGATGCCTTATAGCTTTTCTTGCAAGAATTTACATCTAAAAGAACACAAATAGATATTTATATGGAGGAACTATGTCTTGAATGAGATACGAATTGTTTACGTTTTTCTTTAGAGTTTTTCATGACAGATATTTCCCGGTACCTCAATTGTTAGTATTTTCCTCATTGGCTTTAATCCCTTCATGGCGCACAAGGCCAGTTTCAAGGTGACGTTGTGATGTTTACTTCTGAACGTTTATCTTGATCGTGATTGTTATAAAAATGTGTCAATTACCTTCGCAAATCATTGCACAAGCGGCAATTTAAATGCTTGATAAAAATTGCATAATCTAATCATAATCATTGTAGATTGCTTCATTTAATATGGCTCTATGGAAAATAGATACTACAAAAATAGGAAAGATACTAAGTAATTACTAAACTTACAACTGTAACATGCCTAACTGGGATAATTAGTTGAACATTACAAATATGTATGGTTGTTGATAGAGTAATAGTTGATTTATGGGGAACTTCGAACCTTTGTGATTTAAGAGAAACTAGCCAGCACCCGTGGCTTCTGGCTTCCCTGGCTCCTAAAAAAAAGATACCTAACATGGACATAGTCCATCGTTTTGACAATTACCAGGTACGTATCATGTCTGTTTCATAATCGTTTGCCTTGCATTGAAATTGTGTCAAAGTTAATATTGCTAGCGTCACTTTTCTTTTTTAGGATTCCGAAGTCCACAAGGAACCCTTATAGTTTCGCCATGTCCGTCCGTCCGTCCGTCTGTCCGCACTATTGCTCGGAGGTGCATAGTTCTAGAAAGCTGTAATTTGACATGAATATACATATTAGTTACGCTGACAAAGTGGTACATTTTTTTTTTTTTTTTTATAGGGTACCTCCCCTACTCGTAAAGTGGGGATGTATTTTTTTTTCTTGCGTACCCCATTGTGCGGCGTATCGTTGAATAGGTCTTGAAAAAATATTGTGGGTTTGCTTAAACCATTTTTTGATTAAGTGATGCGTTTGTGAAATATTAAGCTTTATAGTGCTATTTTTTGTTAGAGTCACGTGTCCCCCCCCCCCCCCTGCCAGCTAAATGGTGGTATTTGGATGGCTGAAAAAAATCACGGTTGTGGCATATATAACGTAGTTGAAAGGAAAACTATCACAGCTAAGTAGGCTGTACAAACTTACGAGTCATAGTCGAAATGATTAAAAAACCAATGATTTTTCTCGAGCGGCAGGGGCGTCGGGCGGGCACGTCATACCATAGGCTATAGATGTTTATAAGTCTTAGAAAGGTACTGTGGGCATCGTCAACTTCGGAACCCTATACTTTGCGCGTGGCCCGACATGCACTTGGCCGGTTTGGATGCATAAAGAATTTGGATGTGGTTCATTTCATATTTCATCATCATCATCATCATTTCAGCCGATAGACGTCCACTGCTGGACATAGGCCTCCCCCAAGACGCGCCACTCAGACCGGTCCTGTGCCACTCGCATCTACCGCGTTCCCGCGACCTTTACAAGGTCGTCACTCCATCTTGTTGGAGGCCTACCGACAGCTCGTCTACCGGTTCGCGGACGCCACTCCAGGACTTTCTTGCCCCATCAGCCATCAGTCCTGCGAGCAATGTGCCCCGCCCACTGCCACTTAAGGCTCGCAATTCTTCGGGCTATGTCGGTGACCCTAGTTCTACTGCGGATATCCTCATTTCTGATTCTATCACGCAGAGAAACCCCGAGCATAGCCCTCTCCATTGCCCTCTGAGTGACTTTGAGCCTTCTTATGAGGCCCATCGTAAGCGCCCACGTCTCGGAACCATAAGTCATCACTGGCAACACACACTGGTCGAAGACTTTCGACTTGAGACACTGCGGTAATTTGGACGAAAAGACACTGCGAAGCTTCCCGAACGCTGCCCAGCCGAGTCGGATTCGACGATTGACCTCTTTCTCGAAGTTGGATCTACCTAACTGGACTGTTTGTCCCAGGTATACATAATGGTCAACAACTTCGAGCGCAGAGCCTCCGATTATTACGGGAGTTGGCACAACATGGACATTAGACATAATTTTCGTCTTGTCCATGTTCATTTTAAGACCAACTCGATCGGAAACTCTGCTGAGGTCAGCGAGCATAATACTGAGGTTCTCCATGGTCTCAGCCATGACTACAATATCGTCAGCAAATCGAAGGTGAGAGATGTAATCGCCATTAACATTGATGCCTCGACCTTTCCAGTCCAGCACCTTGAAAGCATCCTCCAATGCAGCGGTGAACAGCTTCGGAGAGATCACGTCTCCTTGTCTGACTCCCCGCTGCAGTGGAATAGGCTTCGTGGTCTGGTCCTGTAGTCGGACGGACATGGTGGCATTTTCGTACAAACACTTCAACACTTCGATGTACCGGTAGTCAACTTGGCACCTCTGGAGAGACTGCAGCATAGCCCAAGTCTCGCTCGAATCGAAGGCTTTCTCGTAGTCCACAAATGCAAGGCAAAGGGGGAGGTTATACTCTTCGGTCTTCTGTACAACCTGCCGCAACGCATGTATGTGGTCTACGGTACTATAGCCCTTTCGGCTTGTTCGGGAGGCTGGAATTCGTCAAACCTGCGCGCGAGACGGTTCGTAATGACTCTCGAAAACAGCTTGTAAACATGGCTCAGAAGTGAGATGGGTCTATAATTCTTCAACAAGGTGTTATCACCTTTTTTGAAGAAGAGCACCACCACACTTCTGTTCCATGCTCGCGGCGTTCTCCCTTCATTTCATATTTACAACATCTGAATAGCACTTGAAATCGTTTACAATTTTAGTTAGTTTCTTACTCTTACAAAGGAAGCAGCATATATAAGTCTCATTCGATTGGAAAGCATGTTCATAAATATCTCCAGACGTGTATATGCCAGTGTGTGTGTGTAGATTGTCTTCGATATTTTATTTCTCGGTGACCACCATCAGTAATTCATGTTTGCAGGTGTTCTCAACACTCCAGTCCATATTTCTGACTAGTCCGTGACAGTTTCAACAGGAGTACGAGTGAACCAGAACTAGTACCTACATATGTATAAATCACATAGGTAATTAATTACACATTATCTTGCTGAGATCACGTCTGCGCCTGATCTAAACAACCACACAAACGAGTTAGATATGCACGTTGCCAAGCAAGATTAGTAGGTAAGTAATTTTGGCTTATCGTTCATTCCCACATTAGTATTTATCATATTTTGTTGAACTTTTGCGTAAGTAGGTACTTATCGATCAAAATAAATTGGTTCTTGACTCGACAAGTACTTATGATAAAAATAAATTATAATTAGCGCGGCCTTCGAAATATTTTTTTACAAATATTATCCACTTGCGTAGGTACGCACGTTTTCTTTAAAATCTATTTCGAGCTCTGCGAAATTCGTCCTGATGAAACGAGCTCTGGTATTTATTTTATTAACATAAACCTGTTAACCTGAGCGTCCTTGCTAACACTTGCGGCGGTAAAGGCAAAAGCATACATTGTATACCTACATAGCGCGTAAACGCGGTCAACGACCCCTCGCGTGAGAGGACCTTGCCTGCGTCTGTCACTTTCGTATGATTTGAATAAGACGAAAATATTACGGAACACCAGTGATAATAAGTGCCTTGTTATGAGCACTCCATTAAGAATACATTCTACATATTCATTAGATAAATAATACCGACCTTTGTACCTTTCATAATAATTGAACTGCGAGAGCGAGCTGATAACGATATGCAAACGACATGAGTCCTTTTCTAAAACAATGACGTCAACCCCATCGGTAACAGACGCTGAAACAAATGTAAAATTCCAACCAAACATGTTTAATCAACTAATACCTACATCTCATTGGCACAAACATGAAATGATGACACGCTCCACGTGACTATCACAAAGTTTCGTTTATACGTTTGTAATATATTCCAAGCACTGATTTAAATGTTACACTAGATAGGTACCAACCTTGACAAAACGGTGACACTGAAAGTACGCCCCGGGGCGTACTCCTGAAGTTCCTCAAGTCAGTAGCCAATCAGACGCCGGCCGCGTGACAAGGCGCGAAATCCAAATTTTAGTCAGTAATAATGGGCAAATACGCAGTAAAATGTTGCAGCAATCGGTTCCATAATCAAAATAAGTCCATTGGGAACACGATTCACAGTAGAGTTTTAATTTCAATGTCATATTATTTTTATTAACACTAAATCAAAATTTCATTACGAAGGGTTTTCAATTGTTCACTTTTTAAGCCCAATGTTGCAAGGTAATCATGGTTCAAAATTAACCACATTTCAGGGAAATTGTTAGACAAACCGTATAATTTTCAGTGATCTAATAATATATTGATATTATTACATCACGGAAAACTATACGGTTATTTATATTGGTAAATGGTTTTGATATTATATATATATTGGATTAGATAATGATAATAAATAATAATTACAAGATATTTTATTACAGATATTTGGTGTAGGTACACGTAGTAAGAAATTAAAATTAACATTAGTCAAAATATGAACAAACTTCATTTCAATATTTACCATGGATAGGGCCTAATACTTAAAACAATTCATACTCTGAATGTTTCTCGTTTAAAATCTTGTTTAAATAAATTTTTGACGATATAAAAGCAAAATAAGATGTTGAACGGCCTTTAACATTAACTTATTGAAAAAAAAACTTTGGGGTAAATTTCCCAACACTGGTATCACTACCCGTTTGACATCCCTTTGACAGCCATGAATATTGCTATCTTTGTCTAGCGTCAATTCGGCGTATTCGTAGCATACGAGTAGGAATGAGATAGACACAGTTTTACTACAACTTTTCGTAGTTTTCAGAGTTACGACTCGATTTTCAAGTTTTGACACGTTTCTTCGAGATGTTTTATAGGAAGCTTCGTCTCTAGTAATGTACCTCAGTGATTCCAAGAGACTAAGTAGGTACTTATCTGCAAGGTTGGAGCCACGTAACGGCTATTTTTACTTTCAACTCCGCTGCTGCAGCCAAACCTGTCCCGTGTTCTTTAGTAGATTACATCTGATGCATACCTATTTTGTATGCTTTAGTTTTTCTAGTTTCTAGCAGCCAATCAGCTTCTGGACTCGACCACATTTATTCCGCCTTCGCTTTGTTACTGTATTTTATACCATTATGGGCAGAAATTCCTCAATGCAAACAAAGTGCTCACTGCCCGATACTACGTAATAAAATCATCCATATATGTATGTTCATTTGTAAAGCTATAGTTCCGATATATTTACGATGTTTAATATTTGCTTTCAACATTGAGAAGCCTTTGTAAGCTTCGTATATTTACTACCGAAAACATCTGCAACCATTACCAAAACAAACGCTCAAAAAGTCATCAACCGTGTCAATTACGACATTTGGGTCAGAGCATTCGCAGCACGAGATATAAAACGCTATAGAACAGAATCCCTCTGTTCGGGCAAGAAACCATTACCATGCAACCCCATTTTAAACCTAAGGTTGCAAATGAGCGGCTCTCAGAAGTAGGTCAAAACGTGCGGAGGGTAGAATTGGGACGTGCCTTCGGGGAAGCTCGGTCGCCGCGCTAGGGTCGAATTTGGTTCTGAATTTAATGCTTTAGGGTCTGCCAAATGTGTATTGATCGCAGGGTTTGCAGGAAACTAGGCGTTTGTTTCTGGCACAAAGGGAAAGAAAACAAATCTTCTTGTAATTTTTGTGTATCTTTTATGATTGAAACTTTGCGAGTCCAAATGGATTTTGTATTACTTTTCATACCTATATCCATACTCGTACATATTTCACATCCAGTGATGGTCTGGAAAGTGGCGACTTGTTTATTAGCTATTAGAAAGTCATAAAATACAGTGTATAGTGAAGTACTTCTTCGAAATTACATTTGTCGTTGTGCAAGGAGCTTACGCAACATCAGAACTCAGAAGCGATCTAGATCCGCATATTCGCATGGAATGCAACGATGACTCATTCAGTAATGGTTTTACTATTTTTCTCCGTACAATAAGGATTACATACTTATGAAAAGTTGTAAATCGCTATACTTTGGCAATAGCAGATTCTCATTCCCTTTCTACCGCTCCCTTTGTTTTTACCTGATTACAAAATGGATTTCTCTTACCGTCTGTCTGTATTTGTATATTATATTGATAGTTAACTCAAATTCACATTCATTACTCAAACAGCGTACTAATTATTAAGAGATTCGTTACTATCTACATTTGCTTCGACATAAATAACTCCGGCTTTTTACCATATGATCTGAATTCCACTCCATATTTCCCTTTCAAATTGGTATTCAAAATGTCGTGACGTGGCGCTACGTTGCTGAATCCTAAACTAGCAGAAGTCCGTTTCGAGTAGGATTTGATCATTCTAGCATTGAACTTGCCCATTCAAACACGTCCATACATACTTAACATTCAAGGCTAGCTATAGCCTCCACTAAATGGCTACGTTATGACTAATTTCGTCATTATTCTCGTCGTATTGTCCTATAGAACTGGTTATTATAAACCTTGTTTATCCTACTTCGAATGTCTACGGCTTCACTGTTTCTAGGGCATGAGGTCGGTGGAATTCCTACTTACTAATTACAAAGAAGCATGGTTTCCCTGAAACAAAATACTTAATCGTTCTGTCTGGCTGGTTTCCCAGTTCCTGTTGTTCTTCTTTTACTTATCCCTTATGTTAATATTTGTTTCAGTGATATTATTCCAAATTAAACATCAACATTACAAATTGAACGTCACGATGAAAATTTGCATAATTTAAGGAGGTTATTTCTCAAGCGTGTACCTACGAAGGATTTAATTATTGCCACTTGTCTTTGTGTTACTTATAAATCAGTCTCTTTACTACTACACATTTTATCAGTAGCGTGAATTAAACAATACACCTAGTAGGTTTCTGCTCAGTGAATATTGTTTACGATTACCTGCAGGGGTATTTATTCGACACGGTCGTTTCCGACCTGGCCGTGTTGAATTATTCATTACCGTAATGCAACTCTGCGTAACAATTGTTTAGCTTTTTTTTATGACATACTGCACGGGCCTTCCGTGGGTTTCCTCGGTATTATCGCTTGATTGCTTTGGCGATACTTTCACAAATTTGTTTGGAACTTTCCGTTCAATCAAAACCTCCAAATTCGGTCCAACATCAGTACCTAGTCGTCGTTATGCTGCTTGTTTATGCTATTATTTCGTGCTACTATGCACTTTTGGTCGATTTTTCCAGGTCAAATCAAACCTTTCTCATTTATAGACATACACTCATCGAAATATGCTATAAGCTAACAACGGATTTCACATGTCGGATCTCGATTTTTATATCACGGTTTATCATTATCATGATACTTCGAACTCAGATGAATCGTGGCCTAAAAACATGTACAAAAATAGTCTATCAATCAATCAGCACACGGTAGATTACGACCAGCGTTTTATCGCTCTACTAGAGGAATTTACTTACTATCGGCGGGTTACGTAATTCATTTCAAACGAACGAATTGCCTTGCTTTAATATTGACTTTCTAAATTAGTTCTTTATAATATTGACCAGACCTTTGATTTAGGTGGTGTCATCGACCGTTAGGGCTGGCAATTTTAGCGCTGCCTACTTTCTCTCTTCTAATTTTGGTGCACACTGGAGTCCGTGTGGATAACGTAGCTTTATTGTTTAACTATTTATCGATTAAGTTCGAGTGCTCTTTTTCACAGTCATGAATTTGTAAGAGCTAATGAATAGGTACATAGTGCAAAAGCGATTTTCAGCAAACAAAAAATGCTGAAAAGCATCTGCGCCACCGACAAATTTCCCGAGACACAAAGTATGTTTTACATTCATGTTTTATTTAATAAAATAGAGTCGATTTCATCATTTGATTAATACCGATGGTTGGTTAAAAAAATCCTCATCATCATCATCATTTCAGCCAAAATACGTCCACTGCTGGACATAGGCCTCCCCCAAGGCTCGCCACTCAGACCGGTCCTGTGCTACTTGCTTCCACCGGCTTCCCGCGACCTTCACGAGGTCGTCGCTCCATCTTGTTGGAGGCCTACCGACAGCTCGTCTCCCGGTTCGCAGGCGCCACTCGAGAACTTTCCGGCCCCATCGGCCATCAGTCCTGCGAGCAATGTGCCCCGCCCACTGCCATTTAAGGCTCGCAATTCTTCGGGCTATGTCGGTGACCCTAGTTCTACTGCGGATATCCTCATTTCTGATTCTATCACGCAGAGAAACCCCGAGCATAGCCCTCTCCATTGCCCTCTGAGTGATTTTGAGCCTTCTTATGAGGCCCATCGTAAGCGCCCACGTCTCGGAACCATAAGTCATCACTGGCAACACACACTGGTCGAAGACTTTCGACTTGAGACACTGCGGTAATTTGGACGAAAAGACACTGCGAAGCTTCCCGAACGCTGCCCAGCCGAGTCGGATTCGACGATTGACCTCTTTCTCGAAGTTGGACCTACCTAACTGGACTGTTTGTCCCAGGTATACATAGTGGTCAACAAAAAAATCCTCAACCTAAATAAAAATAAATAGAAGGCGCCTTCTTATATTTATATGCATAAAACGCATTACCACTAATGGCAGCGTTTCAGGCGCCATGAAATCGACCCAATAGGTACCTACAATAAAAAGTAATTGCACGCTGGAATCCAACAATAACAATAAACGCTTGTTTGTAATGTGTTGAAGTAAAACGCGAGCGTCCGTTGACCGCCTTGACCGGTATGCGCGCGCGCCGCATCTGTTCCCCCAGGCATGCGATAAATATCTGTCGAACACGAAAAGGGCATATCTGCTATGGGATCCATGATTGCAAACAAACTTATGACCTTTTACACCAAAGTAAAGTCGTAAAATTAATCACATAATTTACTGCTTGTTGTCTGATGATTATTTATTCCTTACTACTTATTGGTCCCCATATTAATGGTATAAAGGTCTTTAAAACTAAACATATCTTAAAGCACATACCTAGACCCTGGTAGGGTGTAGCAAATTACTCTTATTAAATACTAATAATAAATGTACGTTACTTCTGACTTGCACCAACGTTGATAACCTTCTAACTTGAGCTAAGTTAATACAACTAATGTTCAACTAATTGACAAGTGATTTCTTCCCATTGTTACTTGTACCTTGTTTGTTTGTTTGATTGTTTACCTCTAGCTATAATACTAATAGATCCTAGGATTTAGCCTGGGGCTCTATTAGAAGTGTTAAATATGGACAGGGAGATTTCCTATCACTGCGCTCACGCTTCGCGGTGTTGCAACGTAACTTTAAGCAGCTAGATGTAAAGTTCAACTTGAGCGCCAGGCTTACACCCAGAGTCTACTACACTACAACAGCCTATTTACGGCCCACTGCTGGCCACAGGCCTCCTCTAATCACGAGAGGGTCGGCCTTTAGTCCCCACGCGGGCCCAATGCGGATTGGTGACTTCACACACATCCTTGAATTACTTCGCAGATGCGTGTAGGTTTCCTCAAGATGTTTTCCTTCACCGAAAAGAGCTCAGTGGTAAATTCAAATTGAATTTCGCACATAAATAGTTTTAGAGGTGCGAGTCGGATTCGAACCCGCGACCCTCTGCATGAGAGGCGATAGGTCAAACCACTATGCCACCACGGCATTTCCAAATTTAGATTTTTTGGACACCCAGAGTCTGTCCGAGAGTAACCTAGCTCGAGCTAGGTTTCCACTTTTCTAGCTCTAAGGATGATTAATTAGTCTTCTAGTGGTCTGGAACGATACTTGCCTTGGTTGTACACACACATTGCCGACAGCCAGACGCGATCTATCAAAAGTTCCCCAAAAGTTAGCGCAGGGCCATCCATATTCCCAACACCGCACAATTCCTCTTGATTGATTGATCTACCTCCTAAAAGCCCAAAAGTTTTGGGAAGTGTCGATTTTTTTAATTCAACTTCTCTTTCATTGGTTTTGATATCTTATTCTTTTATCGTAAATATGTATAATATAGTGTAAAAGGTTACATACACTTTTTCTTTAACTTTACGAAACTTAAGCGGCGTCTAAGCAAAGCATACAGCTGAAACTAAGCTCATTCTCATGTTATTGAAGAACTTAATTCCGTATATATTTTAATAACGCTCTCAACTTCAGTGCGGCCCTCCCGTCGTCCCCTTATCCCTCAGGACTGAGGGTTTTATGAGCCACCGAGGCTGCGCACTTAGGTCCCGTCTTGCGCAGAAGCTCACAGCGAGTAATGGAATTGAAATGCGAAGAAAAGTCGGTTGAACGCTGTTACTAGAAAGTTCCCCGGGCATCAGACACTTTGGACAGCTGCTTCGTAGTAGTAGCTGGAAGTTAGGACTGCTTCGTTATAGCCTTATTTGTGTGGAATATCTATGGAGATAGAGAAATACGAGTATACCTAAATATTTATAATCTGAGCTTCACTTGTTTGTTATTTTTGCTATTATTGGTAAAAGTTTGTCAACAACCGTAGTGCACATCTTGGATCTGATCTGAGCCATCAGCATCGGACCATTCGTGTTCGATCTATACTCTGCTAACGTCATGACCGTTAAGTAGGTATAGTTTTTACCTCTCCTGGCGAGTGTCTGATCATCAGTTCACTTCAAGAATGTTTTAATGATAATGTTTATTAATAGCAAGTATAGCAACTTTACTCCTCGTTGTTTCGCTTGTCAGCCATTCGGGGGATATGCTAAGTACTTAATGCTAACCGGTAAGTAATTAGGTACTGCAGTAATTACTTACAGGCCAGTTAGAAATCCAAGTAACTGAGTAATAATTATAAATACATGTTGATATTACTATATTATACACCATTCAAGGAAATATCGGGAAGTACTGATTTATAATAGATTTTATAAAAATGTTACCCAAAACATCGAATTTTAATCATAAAGTTGCATGAATAATTTTATAATTACATTTATAAAATGTTGTTTTTTAATCTGTCCCAAAACGGTAGGCGCCACAAGAAACACTTCAACTCACGTATTTACACTTCTCACTTATCTTCACTTATTTACTATCCTAGTGACGTCAGAGACCAAGCAAAAATGGCGGCTAGCTTTTTAGCGCGAAAACTGAAAATTAAAATTTAAAAGTACATACTTACTTTTTAAGGTATTTATCCCATTCAGGAAATCGAAATAGAAAGTCTTGTGATTCAATCCGACATAAGGATCATTTTAAAGCACATTTCAAAAAATGGTATAATACCCTATTGTGTGGTTCATCTAATCTGGTAAACTAGCACATTTAACGCCTTGCTGATACTTGAAGATTAAATATTGCACATACCTATGCTTGCTAGCTTTCACGATAAAAATCAGTAAGTGATATCAACTGAAAATTCAGATGGAAGAATTGTACCTAATTGAAAGTAAAGTGAAATGTGATAATGCTCTTTCACTATCGAAATAAGTTTCGTAAACAATTTTTGTTAAAATCATTTCTTTTCTTATTTGGGAAGGTGTACAGGATAAACAAAGTCTCATAACAAACCGTGGGAAAATTCCGAAACCAACACAATACACAAGCGGCAATGACATAACGAGTGTGACCTTGGGCAGTCGGAATAGATTTCAGCTCGCATCCGTCCAAGTACTTGGTGGTACAGTCAGCAGCAGAAGTAGATAAGCTGTCCAGGTGTTCAAAATGACCTACACACGACCTTATTCTTAAGACGTTAAGGGCGTGTGTAGGTCATTTTGAACACCTGGACAGCTTATCTACTTCTGCTGCTGACTGTACTCCTGCTAATTTAAATATTTGTCATAGTTTCCCAATGCTGCACTATTTAGGGTTAAGTTACGATTAGCTATGATAAAGGAAAGATATGATGTCACCAACAAGGGCGAAAGAGGTGGCCTAATTACTTAAACAAGTATACCTATGTAGTAAATCCGCATCAAGACATTGAGCAATCGAGGCACCAGGCAGGCAACTGTCTCAGCGGAAGACATCGAGAAGCACGACCGCGACATGTGGGCGCGGGCGATATACGTAGAAAATCAGATAAATGAAGATTAAAAAAAAAACCGGCCAAGTGCGTGTCGGGCCACGCGCAAATTATAGGGTTCCGAAGTTGACGATGCCCACAGTACCTTTCTAAGACTTATTAGCATCTAGCTAGCCTGTGGTGTGACGTGCCCGCCCGACGCCCCTGCCGCTCGAGAAAAATCATCATTATAAGTTGGTCGACTATTACTCGTAAGTTTGTACAGCCTACTTAGCTCTGATAGTTTTCCTTTCAACTACGTTATATATGCCACAACCGTGATTTTTTTCAGCCATCCAAATACCACCACTTAGCTGGCAGGGGGGGGGGGACACGTGACTCTAACAAAAAATAGCACTTTAAAGCTTAATATTTCACAAACGCATCACTTAATCAAAAAATGGTTTTAACAAACCCACAATATTTTTTCGAGACCTATTCAACGATATGCCGCACCATGGGGTATGCAAGAAAAAAAAATTACATCCCCACTTTACGAGTAGGGGAGGTACCCTATAAAAAAATATATTTCAAAATTTTATTGTACCACTTTGTCAGCATAACTAATATGCATATTCATGCCAAATTACAGCTCTCTAGACCTAAGCATCTCCGAGCAATAGTGCGGACAGACGGACGGACATGGCGAAACTATAAGGGTTCCTTGTGGACTTCGGAACCCTAAAAAAACTAGAGTCTAGAACCCAAAATTGTAGCTGACTCGTAAACGAAATCATGTATATACAGCGGTGGCTCATAAACTGTTCGTTATAACACGAGAGCGTCAAATAGCTAGTGACCTTGCTGGCACTGACCGCCCTTCGAGCGTTCCATATTCAATGAGCCACCAAGACCGAAGCAACATTACGATGCTATCAAAACAAACACCGTTTGATACAGTTTCGATGTTCTGTTCTGTTCTCAAGCTGTAACAGGACTTGATCATTGGAAAATGATTACCGTTAACAGAAAATAAAGAGTTCTTGTATGATTTTTTTTGTATGTACCTATGTTCCTCGATTACTCCGTCAATTGTGAACCGATTTCGATGATTCTTTTTTTAATCGAAAGGTGTTAGTTACCCTCGGATTGGTCCCATTTTAGTTTGGTACAGATCTGATTATGTGATCCATGAGAAATTGAGGAAACTTCTCATAATTTGTTAGCATATGTATGATTTTGGCATCAATATCAAAGACTACAGTGAGGCTTACGTCCCTTTGTACCCATGTTTGGAAACTGTAGCCGAAAAATTTTTTTTTAATAAAACGCCCTCTTCTAAACTCCGTCAGCCTGCAAAGTCGGTGTCAAGTGAATCGATTGAGCTGATGACAATCTAAGGCCTCAGGGTAGGCAACGCATTCGAGATCTTATGGTTCATAGGATTTCGGTGTCCATGGGCCGCAGTGACCACTTACCATCAGGTGGGCGCGCTCGTTTCCCTATACCATTGATATAAAAAAAATCTAAGGCGGTGTGTAGGAATCCTTACTAATATCATAAATATGAAAGTCTGTTTGTTAGTTTGTCATTCCTTCACGTCGTTAACGGCTGGACCGATTTGGTATGGATGGAGATAGTTTGAGACCCAGGGAATAACATAGGCTAATTTTTATCCCGATATTTCCACGGAAAGTGGTTTTCCACGGGTCAAACCAATTTTTCAATACTTCTAACATAAGTACCTATAACTGTCTATGTATATGAATAGTATCATCGGGTACGCAAATTCAAAGTTTACGCGGGACGAAGTCGCGGGCAAACGGCTAGTAAGAAGTATAACTAATGACTTTGTAGTTCAATCAACAGAGTATCCACCAAAACCTCAATGGCTCGGTCAGCCAATTCATTCCTCTAAGGTATCTGTTTAGTGAGCGAGGCAGGTCCGCTCGTGCATTGACCCATTGAACGGAGCGAGACCGGATTCGGGTCCCCTCGGCCCGGGCCGAGGCGGCGACTGGCGAGTGATTCTGACTGGAAACACTCGCCTTTGATGAACCATCGTCAATATGACCCTTCGCCTGTACTTAGTTATAGATTGTGGCTAATTGGTTGGCAGTTAATGCCATGGAATTTTGATATTGCCTCTCATCATCATCATTTCAGCCGAAAGACGTCCACTGCTGGACATAGGCCTCCCCCAAGGCTCGCCACTGAGATCGGTCCTGTGCTACTTGCTTCCACCGGTTTCCCGCGATCTTCACGAGGTCGTCGCTCCATCTTGTTGGAGACCTACCGACAGCTCGTCTCCCGGTTCGCGGATATTGCCTCTGAGTGCTACATAATCTCCTTTAATTGTTACAACTTTCTCCTTCTTCATCTTCATCAGCATGTATTCGCCTACCGTTGGGCGTACGCCTCTCCAATCTCCCTCCATTTAGAGCGGTTGTCCGCTTCCCTTATCCAGACTAGTCCTGCTGTCGCTTTCAAGTCATCGGACCATCGGGCAGGTAGTCTGCCGACGCTTCTCCTATCCAGCCGGGGTTTCCACTCCAAAACGCGCTTGCTCCATCGGTCGTCGTGTCGTCGCCATACGTGGCCCGCCCAATAGCAATACCATGAGTTTACAGTGACCGTACTCGCTAATAAAAATTTTTTATTTGAGATTACACAATCTTGGAATGAAATACACATATTCGTCTCAAGAAAAGACGTCGTCTCAAGCTAAAACAAGCACTATCTTGAATCAAGCATATTTTGTCTCGTGTTAAGCAACAGTGTAGTCTTTCTTAAAAAAAACCATATTCTAAGCCCAAGAAAATAAATATTTTCTCACGAAGACACTGCGTTGTCTTGTTTTAAGTATTTCGTTTCTCGGATTAAGTCGAATTATCTTAGTTTAAATATATAAATTCAAAATTATTATTTACTACAGTCAAGAAAATATATTTGTACGTCTATAGGGAGAGAACCATATTTTTGGATTAAGTATATTTGTCTTCACTGAAGGAAATTTGTCTTATTTTAAGGAAGTCTTTTTTTCCGTGTACGTAAACGATTTGTATGAAGAATAGTACAGCGCGCCTGCCGGTCACTCGTTGAACTAAAATTCTTCCTACAAATCGTTTACGTAGTCGCTAGCGAGTACGGTCACTGTAAACTCATGGTAGTGCTACAAACCCACTTTAGCTTGGCGACTCTGTGACCCACGTTGACCACTTTGGTGCGTTGTTTGATGAGCTCGTTTCGGACTCGATCACGCGGCGTTAACCCGAGCATGGCTCGCTCCATGTTACGCCATGTTACAACTTTATCGTTATTTTATTATTAAGCCAAATTTATTTTAAGCCATGTGGAATACTGAGGACGAGAGTGGCATAAGGTTAGTCTGATCTGAGTGGCGAGGGTTGGGGGAGGCCTTGTCGTCGGTTGATATGACGATGATGATGAAATGCAATTTCATTGAGTCCTAGCCTAGAATGGAAATTGTAGTACGATGATCATTGCGTTTTTGATGAATTACTTAGGTATTTATGACTTGGATGCATGAAGCGTTGATTTATCCCAATTTGGTCTCAACAGTTCAAAATAGATAGATTCCCGCGTGTATATATATACATTTATATTACCGTTCCCGCCAACATTGAGACCGTCTCATCCATTCCGAATCCAGGATGGCCAAATGAATTATTCTCGCACAATCTCACAGGTGCATTGCCTAGTTGCATACGGCACGAGCAGAATAGTTCATTTGTTTTTGTTTACCTGACGACGCTCTATTTGTGAAGCTGACGTATGCTTCAGCGATTCGTGTATGTACGGGATAATTGTGGATGTACACGCTGCTCGGAAAATAAATGATGAATGGTCTGCTCAGTCAGCAGAGATATACAGACATGTTGTTTCGTTGGACATTATTAACACTCTAGGACATTAACATTTCATTGTCATTGTAAGGTACTAGGTACTCGTAGTCGTATAAGCGGTGACACATCATAGAATATTATAATACAACTAGCCGACCCCGCGGACTTCGTACCGCCTTAGAATTTTTTTTGGGTATGAAAAATAGCTTACGTCCTATTCTCAGACCTACTGAACACAACACACACTCCAAATTTCATAAGAATCGGTCGAGCCGTTTCGGAGGAGTTTGGTTACAAACACTCGTTTGGTGACACGATAATTTTATACATATACTAGCTGACCCCGCGGACTTCGTACCGCCTTGGGTATGAAAAAAAACTTACGTCCTATTCTCAGACTTCCTGAACATACACTTCAAATTTCATAAGAATCGGTCGAGCCGTTTCAGAGGAGTTTGGTTACAAACACTGTGACACAAGAATTTTATATAACAACAGATTAGAGTAGATATGAGAGTATTTCTTTTTTCAAAAATTAAATTTATCGGACACGCTTTTATTGCTGACTGTACTTTTCTTTGTAAATCCTTCATCTACCCTTCAAGACGAATCAAACGAGCCCAAATTCGATGGATTTAAGTAGTTTTATTACGGAGTTCCTCTGGCCACCTTTCAGCTCCATCATCAGGTCAGCTCCACGTCATCATAATATTGCATTGTCACGCGATTTACATATTCGTGCAAAATTTCAGCTCAATCGGAAATCGGAAAGTGGGTTAAATTTAACTTGCAAGATTCCATTACATAGTTACATACAGGTCGACCTAATAAAAGCGTGTTAAAAACCACTTATATCTTGTACTAGCTTCTGCCCGCGACTTCGCCCGCGTGGAATTCGGTTATCGCGTTCCCGCGGGAACTATGCGTTTTTCTCCTTAAATAAACCTTCTTTACGCACTTGAGTGAACTCTGGAGCTGCGCATTAGATTGTGTTTGTGTTTTCGAGAGATCTTGGTAGGTACTCTGATCTGCTGCAGATGCAGAAGATTTGTAGTTAATAGGTACAATCGAAAACAATAAGATTTGACTTTTGATCCCCATCGTATCGTATAACAAAGGAATAATGAATCTAAAATGATTTGTAAAGTGTTCAATACACGCGTCGTGTTTACAAATTCACTCGTGAACCTACCTATCTGCGCCGCAAACAGATGCACGGCAATGCAAGTGGGTACACGCTAACGCTACGGCCATAAATGACCGATCGGGTTTCCCTTGATTCGACCTTTCAATAAGAACAATTGTATTCTCTACTGCAGGACTGGCCCTAGTTCTCACGCCTATCGAGATTATCGAGATATCGTGGGTTACGAGCGAGTGAGGCATCCGATCCGATAAGAAAGTGTAGGCATTTTTCGCTATCGAGACTAGAATTGGAGGCATGACCTTATCCTTCATCATGTTGTTTACCTATCTGTAGCATTGCATATGCAATTTTAATGCACAATGAGTGTCTGTCTTATCTATTAAGTGTGCTGACAAGAACTGAATTGACTTTATTTAAACATTATTTAAAGGAAAACTATTTGATTTTGTAAGGCGAGTAAAATATATGTTAATAATATTCACGATATGCTTAAAAACTTGCTATTTCGTAAAAAGAATTTCTTGAAATTGGTTCGATGAAAAACAAACGTGAAGTTATGTCTTCTAATACTATTTAAACGGTTGTATAAGTTTATTTTTTTAACGCAGATTTCTATAGGTAAATACACTATTCCGTCATACTCATACAAAAAATATGCTAATTTATATTGTTCATGCAATGTGGGTTTTTTATTTAATCTTATTTTTTCTGATTTTCTACGTATATCGCATGTGTAGGTATATCGCCCACATGCCGCGGTCGTGCTTCTCGCTCCCTCCAATGCAAACAGACATTGTCCGCTGAGACAGTTGCCTGCCTCGATTGCCAAGGTCATTTGCTCTTGTCAGCGTCTTAAAATTACCCATTGCCTTTTCGTTGAGGGAAATAGGTACCTTTCTTAAAATAGGTAATAGGTAAATTTTCTTTCCGAGAAGCATTGTTTTTAAAAATCTTAACCACGTAACGTAGGTACCCACTTAAATACACCTAGGTACATACATAGAGTTGTAGCATTATCAGTAATCCAAAAATACATGAAACCTATTCATGATTGTCATTTAGGTATTATGAATTCGAAACACATTTTGAACAATATCCCTGTGACAATCATGAATAGGTTTCATGTATTTTTGGATTACTGATAATGCTATGCCTGCTATTAAGTAAATGTCTTGACTCTTGAGATACCTACTTCACACCGATAACAAGAAGTTCTGAGCTCATCATTGTAGGACTAATGATAATTGAAAACTGTTGGTAAAGATGCAATTTATGAATTGATTTAGGTATCTTTAGTGCGTTTATGTTCCAATTAAGTAATAATACTTATTAATTTTAAATACCGATTTAATTTTTGTTTGTTGTTATTGTTTTCTCTCTTCTCAATTTCATGTTCTCGCTCTGTAGCTGTGTCTGAACAGATGATGGGCGGGGTTTTGCGACTGCAGACTCTACTACTTGTGCTGCCATCTAGCGCTCTTAGGAAACAAGTAGCACCCGCGGCAGCGCGATAGTTGACTACGCGGCGTTCCCGTTGCGTTAGTTCAGCTACTCGACGCTAGATGTCGCTTGACGTACCTTTTTCGTTATAACATTAAAAAATATTCAATGTTTATTTGCAGCCATTTTGTGAATTTTTGTGTATAAAATAATAATATTATTTATTTACTTGTTTCAGGTGTTAGTGGAGTATGATGGAGTAGACTGGCAACGACGTGAATGGGTCGCTGTTCATTCCCGAAGGACGTTTCGTGTTTTTTTAGTGGAAAGAACTTTAGTGTGGGCCCCTAGAAACCTTAAGGACGATACAGTGAAATGGCCCGCATTGGTAAGTAAAAATAAATGAGTATGTTATTTAACTTACTTATGCACACCCAAAATCTACTCTGTGATCGTATTTGCGCACTTCTTGCTTTCGGTACCATGTTGTAGTTCCAACTTGTATGGGTAGATGGCGTTAAGAGTGTCAGATGATCGTTTCTATATTTTTATCAAAATTTAAAAGGTACTCCTTAGACGGTATAAAAATGTAGGTAGAATTATAAAATTATTATAAAAGGGTAGTTGTTGTTTTTTTCACAAATTACTCCATAATTTAAGATCGGTGCTAGGTTCTTGGCATGTGGCTGGTGCTAGTTATAAACATTTGTGTGCTTTTAAAATCGTTTATCTAAACAAAAGCATGATAATGATTTCGAGTGTGTGTCATTCAAAGGTAGCTATAAAATTGTGATTCTTATTTTCGGGATACGTCGAGTTTTAATTTTCGGGATTCCAACGTTCGCCTCGGTATTTGGGTCTTCGGGAAATCAAGGTACCGATCAAGTACTTTCGGGATTATAAAGTTTCGGGATAGTGAGCTTTCGGTATTTTCATATTCGGCCTTCAGTTCATCGGCGTTATGAAATTCCGTATTTTGTAATTCGGCATTGTAAAACGTAACGATTCGGTCGGTGTGTGCATAGTCGAATGGTGGGGTTAGCAAAACGATGGCAGCGTCATTCGCTGCCATCGTTTTGCTAACCCTAGCGAAATAGCGAATTTCAGACGGACTTCGGCGGGGTGCACCAAGAAGTTAAGGTCCGTTAAATACGGGCCGATCTGTCATTTCCCTGCCTATAAAGAAACATAGGTAATTTCGATTGTGAAAAATCTCTCGTTAAATTTGACAGAAGTTAAGTTTTTCGTGCAACCCAGGATCGACCGAACTGTCACTGTTGTGTAAAACGAATCTGTCTCCTGTAGAATCAAAGTTACTTAATTTTCCGAGGTCACGTGTAATTCCACAGAACTTTGTAATTCCCACGGAGCGCACGTTTGTCTCCCGTCACGACCGCCTGTTACCCCGAATCTCTTTGAGCGACCTTAATTTCCGATCCGAAGCAGAAATCCGGACTTGGGAAATGGGTTTGCATTTCATTCGCAGATTCTTGGCTTTGTCGTACCTATCTGAAATTCTGAAGTTACCTACTAATCACTGAATATTATTAAGTAGGTACTCGCTGCGTCGTTCTGTCTGGCTGTTCGCGATAAACTCAAAAAGTACTGAATGGATTCTCATGCGGTTTTAATAGATAGATAGAGGGGTTCAAGAGTTCGGTGTACGTAGGTATGTAATTGGTTGAATAAAATATTTCACGTTGCAGCTAGTTTTAATTATAAATGCGAATACCTTTGCTGCGTGATTTTCGTTGTAGAAGGCAATATGTTATATTTTAAGTTCTGTTGTAGATGACCATCTATGATGCAGCCGCATAGATAATCAGTCCACTAATCGGAACTACACTCAACAGCAATGAATTCGGGTCACTTTGTATGGAAAATGCTAGTCATAATCATAGTTCTTTATTTGCCATAAATTGTATGTGTACAATTGTACATTAGGTTTAATATATACAATGTTTAATAAGTTTCAATACAATTTTACCGTTTTGGTGTAGCAACTGGAGATTTCACAGTAAATCTTAAAGTATAAAATTCGATTCTGCGTAATAATATTCACTCAAGTTATACGGGCAAAGTTCAATGAGATACTTTTTTAGAGAAACCAATAATTTAGTATCCGGTTAAGACTCAATCGAAACCGGTAAAGCGTTGTATACGATATACGATAAGCGACATGTCGATAGCATCTCTGGAACATCGCTGTTCTACCGAAAGGAGCTGCCACGTCATTTGAAAATAAGTAATTTTGCTATACAAACTGACCCGAATTTATGGCTGTTGAGTGTATTTTGGCCACTTCCCTAATTTCCATTTAGGTTATGGCTTGGCATTGCTCAAATGGCTTCTCAATTTATAAAATTGGTAGTTACTTTATCGAGATACATACATTCCGTTGTTTTATTTCGATGCATTACATTGCATTGTCAAAGGAACAGAAGATCCAATGAGTAATTTCTTTTCAAACGAGCACACAAGCCACCAGATAGGTAGTAAGCGGTTACGCGGCTCATGGATATCGAAAATAAAAGCTAATAAGTTCCTTAGTTAAACTAGGACATAGAAGGTTAGTTGTCGAACACATTCTTCATACTTAACACCCATGTGACAGATACATAATCCCGACATAAAACCAACGTACCTATCAGATTAATTGCGAACGTCATCAACAGCCTTCGATGGAACCCGTAATTATATTTACATATAGACCCAGATACATTACCCATATCAGCTCCCAATACATACATAAGTTACATACGCATGTACCTATCTATTACGTCTATGCGCCGCGTGCCTCACGGTTTTTGCAAGATAAATGGCACCGAGTTGACAAGCAGGTGTTTATCTGTAACCCTGACCCGGATAACGTTATACTGATTCACGTGTGGTATTAAATCCTGCGTCTGTGATTTATAATAGATTGCCATCTATTCATTCCTTTGATGCAGTTGTAGACAGGTATAAAGTGTACTCTAGCGTTCGAATACAGCTGTGATATTGTTTGTGATCGCATGTTGTAGTTAAGTAGTTTATAAAGTATGTTCTCAAGGTTGGCTATATGAATGAAGACATCCAGTATGCTGAGTATGAAACTAGGCGAAACAGATTCGGTTTCTGATTGACCTAGTTTTTGCAATTTCTGAGGAAAGAACCTATCGCTTGAGCTGTATTATTTATTCCGCAGTACTTAGGTACTTAAATTTGAAAGACTAGGATAGGCTTACTTTCTACAAAGAAAATGTGTGCAGCTAAATAAATTATAATATTAGTATGGATAATACACTCAACAGCAATGAAATCGGATCACTATGCAAAGAAAATCCTAAACAAAATGACCCGATTTCATTGCTGTTGAGTGTAGATGATATTAGAACTCCATGATTTTTTTTTCGCAGACGTTCACGGCTATAACGGCAGACTTGACGCCGCCCACGGACGCTCAGCCTGTGGAGTTCCTGCACGACAGGCAGCTCAAGTTTCTCGACTACGCGACCCTCCAGCCCTTTCAGGTAACCTTACACTTACCCACGGTCACTAGCATAACATGTGTCGCCGACTGTAGGGATAAGTACTTTTGTACAAACATGAGGAATTTATACACCTACCTTATTAGTAGGTATCAAATATCTTTTTCAGCTCTTTACACGACTGTTTTGAATCTAATTACTTACGCTTAGCTACTCAATATAAGACTCAATATTGCTTGGAAGAATTTCAGCAATAAACTCAATAAAAAATAAAATTAATAAATGTAAGTTATATTAACAGAACATTGAAACTGAAGTATTTGCCAAATCGGAGAGTTCCCACGAAATCGAATTCTACTACTAAGTACTACTACTAGTAAGGATTGACAATCAGCCGAAGAAAAATGGCCCATCAAAATGCTTGGCGTTTGGCGTTCAGTAAATTTGACACTTAAGTCTTATAGTTTACTTTTGTATAAAATATTTATCTTGACACATATTATAAAGAGGCGTTATTAGCATATTGGAACGTATTTTCTAATAATGTCAGTTTGCTCCATATATTTTGACATATTCACTGTTACTGTTAGGCACTGTGCGTCCGTATGTTATTTATTTTTAATTTGTTCTACCCAATAATAATATTCCAAAATGAAGCCACTATTTGCGTGTAATATGCAAATAAATATTAACTTAAATATCGGATCAAGTATGGAAAACTATGTTTTAAATTGCGATCGGTGACATAAAATCACATC
Organism: Aethes cnicana; assembly: GCA_963971205.1. Lineage (NCBI taxonomy): Eukaryota > Metazoa > Arthropoda > Insecta > Lepidoptera > Tortricidae > Aethes > Aethes cnicana. The sequence goes on from OZ020277.1 coordinate 11,000,275, forward strand.
CTGAAGTTAAATGTTGGTAAATCCATTAATATACACGCATTAGTTAAATACCTGTGTTATAAAAACATCAAGGAAATATTGCAGCCTTTCCCTACAACTATGACTAACTAGCTGCTTCTGTCCGCGACTTCGTCCGCGTGGAATTCGGTTATCGCGTTCCCGCGGGAACTGAGTTTTTCCGGGATAAAAAGTAGCCTATGTCCTTTCCCGGGACCCAACTATCTCCATGCCAAATCATCTCAATCAGTCCAGCGGTTGAAGCGTGAAGAGGTAACAGACAGACAGACAGAGTTACTTTCGCATTTATATTATTAAATATGGATATGGATTAATATGGATTATTGAAACCTGCTTCTTGTACCTAACCGTCACACAATTTTAATTGCTTAACTAATCTAGTCCTCTACGATAAAATTGTTAGGCATCACCGATAACCTTTCCTAACTTTTACTTAGGCAGTATATTCGTGAAACAACATTTATTGCCTTATTTAAATGTTGAATTTATATTTTGCCATTCTTAGGACGTGACTTGAATGACTCACGGGATTTATTCGTGGTCTAGGCCGGCTGACTCATAGCAGACGTTTATTATTAGGTAACTAGCTTTTCCCCGCAACTTCGTATGCGCAGAAATATTAAAATGAAAAATCCCGTTTTTTCCTGTTCCCGTGGGAATTTCGGGAAATCCTTTCTTAGCGAATGCCTACGTCATAACATCTACCTGAATGCCAAATTTCAGCCCGAACCGTCCAGTGGTTTGGACTGTGCGTTGATAGATCACTATGTCAGTTACCTTTGAGTTATATATATTTCGATTGCTTTACAACAAAAATACTAATTTAATAGTGGCGCTTTATCACATATTCAATTCAAATAGAGTGAAAGACTTCTATGTAAGTATAAGTAATAAATTAAGTAACTTACAGTCGTTATTACTTATCCATGGTTGCCAGTATTATTTCATTGCAATCATGAGTCATGAAAGCATCTTCAACTGATTCAACCAATATTAATATTGGACGTAAGATGCCAGCTAACCTAACTACTCCACTAAAGTAGCGCTTACACGGCTAACGAAAGATACGAGTACGCCCTAACTGACAATATTCAACTTCCTCCTCTCTCATCTTGTTCACAAACTATCACAGTCATGCTCTCAGAACTTCGCAAACATGAAATTGGAATTCCTTAAGCTTCAAAGGTTCATTTATCATGCTCGTTAAGTAGCAATCATTACTTAATATTGCCTACGCTGTGAAAAATGTATAGTAACGTTCAACCTTGATTTATCACGACTGCAATTTATTGATCCAATAAAACAATACAAACACGACTCCGGCTTTGAACGGGTTTATCGTCCGTCCATTCATCTAGATTTTGCATTGTGTTTATCAGGAAATGTAGATTTATAGGTTGAAGGGGATGATAAAAAGCAAAACGCATAACCGACCCAATTTCGAGTAGACATTACGAGTGTTTATCCAAAGTTGCGCGCCCGGGCGGCCCAGGGAGATCAAGGACGGTGTCTGCCAAACAAGGGGGGGTTTTCCCGGGAGGCGGGGGTAGAGTGGGGAGCGGCGTGTTTTGATGCTCGCCCGCTTTATTGATTTTCCGCGCCGCCCCCACTGCCCCTTTATAATATCTGAGCCAGGTGGTATGTTCATGTCGTGTCATGCTATTTTCGGCGCCCGGGCCGCCTCCCGCACTCCCGCGCCATCATGATTGATGCCTCTAATCTCAATCAACTCTCGTTTGAAATCGTGCAGGATTCACAAAATATGACTATTGATCACATTGACCAAATAAGTAGTGCAGTGAAAATGAAATTTGCATGCAATGATCGTTTCATTCTTATCTTAGAAATGTATATTTTACCAGCGCCTAAACAATTTCTGGTTGGCATATCCATTTCCTTTGTCTGAAGTGCTAATTAATAATTAAGTAATAGTTATTATTCTTCCCAATCCGCACTGGGCCCGCGTGGGGACTATAGCCCAAACCCTCTTGTGATGAGAGGAGGTCTGTGCCCAGCAGTGGGATGCAAATAGGCTGTAGTAGTTATTATTCTTAAGTGAGGTACTTAACCTTTATCTTTATCTATCCTACCCACACTACAAAGTATTTTTATAACTAATGAAGAAACCCGTAATAAATAAATAACGTTAACGAGTAGGTACAAAACAAATATTCAGTAGAAATAATTCTTTCAAAAGAGACGAGGCGTATTTTTGATGTTCACCGCTCGCTCGCTGCCATTTATTTCCAACGAGACCTTCATTACCTATCCTTCCACGAATTTGTTCGGGATCAAGTGAAATTATTTTCCCTCTAATAAAGTAATAAATAAACGATGGGGTTGACTTACACGTGCCGTTTTCTAGATCGTTCGTTATATTCGGAGATGAGTTATATCAATAGTATGTAGGTACCTAAGTAACGTTATTTTTTCATTTTGTTGGATACGTTTCCTAAATCCGAAATTCATTATGTAAATACTCCAACAGCTAATGAAATGGATCGCCGAGTTCTTTTTAATTACTCGCGGCCGGTCTAATCGAAAAGTGACTTAGCATACAAATTACTTAGTTAAGTGCAGCTTTAACAGGTGGCACGTAGTCTCGATGTGTCACCCCCCGCAGTTACAACATGGATTGGAATTCCCGGGAACATGCGGGAATACAATTTGCAACAATTACGTTGCAAAATTACTTACTCGAAGTTATAATTACTTCAGCAAGCACATACTGTTAAAACCGGCCAAGTGCGTGTCGGGCCACGCGCAAATTATAGGGTTCCGAAGTTGACGATGCCCACAGTACCTTTCTAAGACTTATTAGCATCTAGCTAGCCTGTGGTATGACGTGCCCGCCCGACTCCCCTGCCGCTCGAGAAAAATCATCATTATAAGTTGGTCGACTATTACTCGTAAGTTTGTACAGCCTACCTACTTAGCTCTGATAGTTTTCCTTTCAACTACGTTATATATGCCACAACCGTGATTTTTTTCAGCCATCCAAATACCACCATTTAGCTGGCAGGGGGGGGGGACACGTGACTCTAACAAAAAATAGCACTTTAAAGCTTAATATTTCACAAACGCATCACTTAATCAAAAAATGGTTTTAACAAACCCACAATATTTTTTCGAGACCTATTCAACGATATGCCGCACCATGGGGTATGCAAGAAAAAAATTACATCCCCACTTTACGAGTAAGGGAGGTACCCTATAAAAAAATATATTTCAAAATTTTATTGTACCACTTTGTCAGCATAACTAATATGCATATTCATGCCAAATTACAGCTCTCTAGACCTAAGCATCTCCGAGCAATAGTGCGGACAGACGGACGGACATGGCGAAACTATAAGGGTTCCTTGTGGACTTCGGAACCCTAAAAAGGTATAGAAGTTGTACTTTCTTCTAATATGCACGCAACTCGACTGGCAAATTTTAAACGAGTAAAGTTTGTTATCCGGGTTTCCCCGCACTGTCCGTCGCCGGGCGACAGGGGGGAGGGTGTTGGAGTGATCGCTCCCTGTTTTATTAACTACGTCGAACGACACGATCCTTTATGTAGATTGGTAGGTATCAAGATATGAAACTTTATCTTACAGGATACTATGCTTCTGCCCGCGATTTCGCCCGCGTGGAATTCGGTTATTGCGCTCCCGCGGGAACTCTGCGTTTTTCCGGAATAAAAAGCCTATGTCCTTTCCCCGGACTCCAACTATCTCCATGCCAAATTTCATCTCAATCGGTCCAGCGGTTCAAGCGTGAAGAGGTAACAGACAGACAGACGGACAGAGTTACTTTCGCATTTATAATTTTAATATGGATTGTAATGTATCGTAAATGCTGATTGGTTCAGGTAAGATTAACTTCTTCGAATCCTTCGGCTAAACCTAGATAAAGATGTTTCAGATTGTTTGTTCATGTGGACGTATAAGCAGGTAGACACAACGCCGCCGATCTCTAAAGACATTTTGCAAACACCAGAGACGACACGATTACTATAATCGAGGTTGGTATCTTCGAGTATCGAGTTGGCTACTAGACCTGTGTAGCTGTGGGTTTGTGGGTTTAGCCACCTTACAAGATAACAGTAAACCATCATTAAATATGCAGAATCATTATAAAATAAAATAAAAATAAAAAAATAAATATCTTGGGACATTTCACACATATTGACCTAGCCCCAAACTAAGCAAAGCTTGTACTATGGATGCTAGACAACGATATAAATACTTATATAGAGAAATACATACATATATAAATACTAACATCCATGACCAGACATTCTCTTAATTACATAGAAAACATATACCATAGCCATATACCTATGGCACTTACATACATACATTCTAGTCATGTAATATAATATACACACACACCACACACACACACACAATTACATACATACATTTCGTTCACAAATTGTTCTCGTGGTTAGTTTGTTTTATAAGTATTTCCGTAATGTTTACCATGTAGTACGATAGTGCGGCTCAGTTCATTACCCGACTGCGCCATAGGGAGGGTTATGTTTTTTTATGATTGTTACTTACTTGGTTAACTGATGACACTCGGTTCCTCTTTTATTTTGTATAAAGTGTGGTAACCTATAATTCGCCATTTAGCATATATTTCACTTAAGAAATCTTTGTAATTAGATAAGATTGGTTGGTTTCCCAAATAAATAAATAAATAAATAAATAAAACATCTCAGTATCCTGCGTCAATAATTCCGTAAAAACCTTTGCATCGTTTCCTTAACCGATATGCCAATGGTAAACATAATACTTGCCCGAACTTTGCCAATGTTACGGGTACAATAGATAACGGAGTGGCCACAACACAAAGCTCCTATTTATAACGCGCGGGCCGCGACTTCTCCAACATTTCATTCCCCTTGATAGATTGACTACTGCATTGTCCACCCTTCCGCTCCGCCTTTTGTTTTTTGCATTGAAACGGTTCTTCTTTGAAATAGTCAATGAATCTCGGTGAATTAATTTCGTTCAAGAGTTAATGGTAAGAAGAGTAAAGTTAGAAAGAAAGCAGTTTTATCTGCCGTTGCAGTGAAACTAAGACTATAGTTTTACACGCTCACTATTTCGTCAGTCCATTCCGTCTATCTTGATCGACGTCAGAATGGTGGAAATGACGTATGCATATTAATATGTACTTAACTTTTTAGGGTTCCGAAGTCCACAAGGAACCCTTATAGTTTCGCCATCTCCGTCCGTCCGTCGGTCTGTCCGCACTATTGCTCGGAGATGCTTAGTTCTAGAAAGCTGTAATTTGGCATGAATATACATATTAGTTACGCTGACAAAGTGGTACAATAAAATTTTGAATTTTTTTTATAGGGTACCTCCTCTACTCGTAAAGTGGGGATGTAATTTTTTTTACATCACCCTTGGCCGTAAAGTGGGATTTTCTGCCCGCTACGCGGAGAGAAAATCTCACCCCCACCTTCGGTTCGATCTGGGACATTTACGAATTCACCACCCTAGGTCTGTAATGTAATATTTCTTGCGTACCCCATGGTGCGGCATATCGTTGAATATGTCTTAGAAAAATATTGTGGGTTTGATTAAGTGATGCGTTCAGCGTTTGTGAAATATTAAGCTTTAAAGTGCTATTTTTTTTTAGAGTCACGTGTCCCCCCCCCCACCCCTCCCAGCTAAATGGAGGTATTTGGATGGCTGAAAAAATCACGGTTATGGCATATATAACGTAGTTGAAAGAAAAACTATCACAGCTAAGTGGGCTGTACAAACTTACGAGTCATAGTCGACCAACTTATGAAATGATTAAAAAACCAATGATTTTTCTCGAGCGGCAGGGACGTCGGGCGGGCACGTCATACCAGTACCACAGGCTAGCTAGATGCTAATAAGTCTTAGAAAGGTACTGTGGGCATGGTCAACTTCGGAACCCTACACTTTGCGCGTGACCCGACACGCACTTGGCCGGTTTTTTAGGGTTCCGAAGTCCATAAGGAACCCTTATAGTTTCGCCATGTCCGTCCGTCTGTCCGCACTATTGCTCGGAGATGCTTAGGTCTAGAGAGCTGTAATTTGGCATGAATATGCATATTAGTTATGCTGACAAAGTGGTACAATAAAATTTTGAAATATATTTTTTTATAGGGTACCTCCCCTACTCGTAAAGTGGGGATGTAATTTTTTTTTCTTGCATACCCCATGGTGCGGCATATCGTTGAATAGGTCTCGAAAAAATATTGTGGGTTTGTTAAAACCATTTTTTGATTAAGTGATGCGTTTGTGAAATATTAAGCTTTAAAGTGCTATTTTTTGTTAGAGTCACGTGTCCCCCCCCCCCTGCCAGATAAATGGTGGTATTTGGATGGCTGAAAAAAATCACGGTTGTGGCATATATAACGTAGTTGAAAGGAAAACTATCAGAGCTAAGTAGGCTGTACAAACTTACGAGTAATAGTCGACCAACTTATAATGATGATTTTTCTCGAGCGGCAGGGGAGTCGGGCGGGCACGTCATACCACAGGCTAGCTAGATGCTAATAAGTCTTAGAAAGGTACTGTGGGCATCGTCAACTTCGGAACCCTATAATTTTCGCGTGGCCCGACACGCACTTGGCCGGTTTTTTTAAATAATCGTCCCTCTCATATAAGTGGGTGGGTTACTTACACGATCAATCTGGCGTTAATCTTATCAGACGGACAGAACTGTTGAAATACTGATCATCTAACCGTTGTCTAATATGTACGATTTTATGTATTTTTGGTTTTGCCAAGCCTAAGTATGTAATGAGCTCTCACCGATTTATTTTTAAAGAGGGTACCTACTTTCATTGACGTATATCATCATCATGTCAACAAAAGGCGTCTAATGCTGGAAATAGGGCCTTTCCAAAGTTCGGACCGGTCCTGATAAATTCGGTTATCTTAGTACATACATAATATCCTTATAAACATAGAGCTCCTGTAATAATAGATTACTTGTGATTAATCGAAGGTCGTGTTGAGGTGAACTGGGTTCGGATTATGCGGGCGGGACAGTGATCTATTACATTGTTACCTTTTCTTTAAAGCACATTCGATGCGACGGCTGCTTAGTTCCTTTTTGAAAACCAATTATTTTTCCGAATAAAACACTGGAGATAGTCGTGAATATAAATTAAGTATTTTTCCCAATAAAACTCTGGAGGTAGTCAATGTTAGGTGCTTTCGAGAAAGTCGATTCTTCTCATCGATGATCCTTCAGATTTCTCTTTTGATTACCTGTAGCTACGCCTGTACGCTAAGTATTATTCGATGACCAGGACACCTGCATCTCCTACCTACCTACTGTGACGTACTACGCAGGTGTAGCGTCTGCTGGTTGCAATGCGAATGCGAGTGGTACTATCTTGATTCTATACCAGTATTTAATTGTAATAAAAGAATTTGAAATAAACTTTGTATTTTTTTAGGGTTCCAAACCTCGAGATGTAAAAACGGAACCCTTATAGGGTCACTCGTGTGTCTGTCCGTGCGTCTGTCACAGAACTATATCGTGTGACATATCAAATGAAAGTACTTCTTATGAAGGTCTCAAATATATATATTTTTTCTTTTTTGGTTATTTAAGAAAATAGGCGAAAAATGATCACCCCCCCCCCCCCTCTTTAGCTCGGAAACTACTGGACCTAAAATTTTGGAAAAAATACGGAGGATAGTTATTGACCGGAAAATTATTAAGAAGTCCATGGTATTTGAAATCTATCAAATAAAAGAGCTTATCCCATAGACATAAATAATACTTCGTATGGACCCGGCCTAACGTAGATAGGTACATGTCATGTTTCCCCACTTCATTGGTGTCCAATCCAAAGGTAAACTTATATCGTGACACTAAAGCTGGGTCACATTTTTTTTACAACGAGAAGAGTTTTTAGATAGGTACTGAGAAACAGTTTCGAAAAAAGATTTTTTAAAAACGCTTATTGTCACGCACGCTCGGTGACAGAACTTTGGATTGGACACCGTGGAAGTGGGGACATATTACGTGTCCGGGTCTATATTATTTACGTCTATGGCTTATCCTGTGAAATGGTTTGAAAATGACGTCATTGAAAATAATCAAGGGTCGGAACCCTCTCCACGCGAGTTTAACTCTTTCTTTTTTTTTTTAATTTTCGAAACAATTTTCAAAACTTACCCCTAAAGAGTTCGTATAACGAGGGCTATTACCAAGTCTACACTACCCCTCTCTCTCTATGCCTACCTCGTGAAATTGGAAGAGATTCTATCTCCGCGGATTGACCAATTCACAGTTCTTTAATAAGTGATGGGCAATGTGAGCCCGACTTAGACCTTTTTTTTTATTTTTATTTTTATTTATTTATTGAGAACAAATACAATTGAATGAATAAAAATAGTCCCACAAAACTGGAGTACAGTTTGACTGCGGGATCACGAATATTAATCAATTATACATTAATATCTTAGCCATTAATTACTAGGCTATAGCTTCTACTACTACTACTACAACAACAGCCTATTTGCGTCCCACTGCTGGGCACAGGCCTCCCCTCATCATGAGAGGGTTACGGGGAGACTTAGACCTATCGGGTCATAATCATCCGGATAAGTACTCGTACGTAATATCCAATAACTCGATTTTTCGACTCGAAAAATATAAAACGCAACTGCAAACAAACTTTTGATTTCACTTTTTTTTTGTGATCCATTAATTCAACCCTTCATTTTGATACCCCACTCGATAAGCTTCGATAAAAAAATAAAAGTTTTTGGAAACGTTTATAATGGCACTAAAAGTCAGCTATTTTGTTTTTTTTTGCAGTTTTGATATACCCAGTGTCACTCTCACGATTAAGACGAATCTAACGAAACCTCGCAGGCTAAAATCCAGTCAGCAATTTAGGCTACACAGCGCGCCAAAGAAATATACATTACATACATACACTCGAAAAACATAACCCTTCTCCTCTGGCGCTGTCGGGTAAAAACTTAACTGCATATTAGGTACCTTCATTAAAAATACTACTCAATATTCATTAACTTGTGTAGTTTATTTACCACTGAAAAATAGAACACGTACAAAATGACCATTTAACAACTTTCATTTTGTGCTGCAGGTAAGCGGCGGCCTGAAACAAGATACTTTTGTTAAGATATTGAGTTCTAATAAGAAGAAATTGTTATTGTCTTGAATCATAATACTATTTAGGGAGATGGCGGGAAATGAGTTGGTGGGATAACCTAAACGTCTCGTCTTTGATAAAGATTAGTAAACAGTAAACACAGGCACTGAACAGGGACGACTGCTGGCGGAAAAAAGAGAAGGCATTTGCCCAGCAATGGGACAATCCAACAGGCCAAAAACATTCAGTGACGACTGTGATTTTATATTTAAGTCTTTTCCGCAACTTCGTATGCGCAGAAATATTAAAATGAAAAATCCCGTTTTTTTCCGTTCCCGTAGGAATTTCGGGAAATCCTCTCTTAGTGCTCCCCTACGTTCCCTAATGAAAATGAAAATGAAAATATTTATTCAGCAAATAGGCCACATCTGGGCACTTTTACACGTCACTTTTAAATGAATTTAACAGAAATGAATTTACCATTTACTAAGGAACCTGAATGCGAAATTTCAGCTCTCTACGAGTAGTAGTTTCGGCTCTACGTTAATCAGTCAGTCAGTTTCTTGTTTTATATATATAGATAGAAGATACAAGATATAGACGGGATAATAATTAATTACCTACCTTGTTTTCAATGTTTCCTTCAAATCTCTAATTTCTTCTACTAGTTGCTGCATTATTTCGTTACGGGCTCTATCGAGCTGAGTCCTTTGGTTCAAGGTCTCAATTAGTGTTTTAGAAGATTGTGGTATTGGCTTAACTCTTCGCCAAATCCTTCTTCTTTGTGTTTGTGCCTGTTTTGGGCTTATATTTATTCTTGAAGGTTGAGGGTTTGAGTTCTGATCGGAATTTTGTGATTGATAGGGTTGTGTTGCGAGATGCTGCCTTGAGGGACCAGGGCACGATGAAAAATTATCTGTAGTAAAAATTATCAGAGTTAATCAGGGTTATGAGATTAGTAAAACAAGAATGGCAATTAATTAAAACGGGTAAAGTATATGACTTAATAACATACTACAAACATGCTTTGAAAGAAAAATTGAGACGATTTTGGAATGATATTGGACTACGCAGTAGGTTATTCATGTTTGACTGGTAAAGGTAGTTTTGTTTGAGGTAAGAAATCATTATCTATTATTATTAATTTAACAAAAACCATCACTAATACTTGATCAGTATTGCAATCATAAATGTTTTTTTTTCTTTATTGTCTATGTATGTTGAGGTAGTATACCTAAATTTAAAATTATTATCTGAATTTGAATTATTGATAGTGAAATCGGTAGCTTTTGAAAGAAAATAGTACTTAATCATCAGTATCCCGTTTGTCAGCGATGGTTGCATCGCTGATCATGGAATAGTCGATGGTGCTACGTACTGTCTGTAGAAACGGCATTTATTATAGAATTATCCTGTGTACCAGTCATGGAATAGTCCTTAGGAGTTGGCGGTGCTACGTAAGTACCCAGAGAAGCGGCATTTATGTCAAAAGCCACATGCCGGCTTCCAGGTGTATCAAGATCTTCCATTTCAGCTTCCATTAAAGTTTCGGCTATTTTAAATTTAACAGATACTTGTTTCCGCTTAGAGAGCTTTTTGAAAGCATCGGCATATCCCAGAAACAACAAGTCAGTACCGTCGCATTTTACATCAACTCTTTCATCATTATCAACAGTTCGAGTTCTGTCTCTATTTTGCAAATACTGTATAATTCTATCTGTAGGATCTAAATTACTGGCTTCACTATTTTGACTCGTTTCTTCTTCAAATTTCATAACATTATCAGTAGAAAAAGTGTGAAGCGGATCCTCACTTGGCGGTGCCACACTAGTCACGCTACTCTCAGTCTCATTGAGGGAAACAGGAGGGTCAGTGAATGTCATGTGATCTGCCCAGGTCCAATTTTGGAGTCTTCTTACAAGTAGGGTACTAGTAGATCTTTTAGAATGCTTATATTTCTTATAAGTATCTTTTAAATTTTTCCACTTTGCTTTCAAAACTGGTACTGTAAAGGATATAAAATATGGAATTAGTAAGGTTCATCCAAGATGAGATGACGAAAATGCACTTAAATAAAACTTTCAGAAAGTGCATTTTCCTCATCTAATCTGGGATGAACTATTGTAAGTATAGGTATAAGCCTACATAATTATGACATTATAAATACGTTTGAGGTTACAATAGGCCACCTGCTGGTGGGAGGTCCTGATAAAAATTCAAAGATTACGAATGCATTGCCAACCTGAAAGGTTGAGGCCCGGTTCCTATATCCACAAAACGCCTCATTTTGGCTACAGACGGTTAAAATTTGACAGATTCTCTATGGAGCAAATGACAAATTTTAACCTGCGTAGCCAAACGAGGCGCTTTGTGTTGGATACAGAAACCGGGCCTAAGGTGGAAATGACTCTTTGCTTGTAATTTCACCGATTCGATTTAGATATTTCAGTTCGATTTAAAAAACAATTCACCAAAACCAGTTCATAATTGGTAGCGTAACGTAAACAGGTACTTAAACAAACACACAAAAGACACCGTCGAATTGGGTATGATATGGACGGCTCAGTAACAGCCAGCCATCACAAAAAAAAAATACGCGGAATCTAGGTACCTACGGCACGGAAGTCTGATTTTGCGTGATGCCTAAGGAATGTTACTCCTGTAACCATAAATACCTATGTCGAATAGGTTAATAATTTTTCATCCATACTCAATTGAAAACCTCCTCCTTTTTTCTGAAGTCAGTTAAACATAATAAAGAATTTAATTTTAGTACGTACCCTCTTCATCCAGGATGCGTTGAATTTCCCGCCAAGCTTGTAGCTTTTTTGTATTATTTTTATGATCTGGATGACTAGCTGAATATATGATCGGCCTGTTTCTGACCTCTTGGATAAGTTTTTCGGTAAAGTCAATGTCCATTTTGACTACAATCAATTGTTTCGCTATGAAGAAACTATTGACACACACAGATCGCTTGCGAATCACACGCGTAACTGAACAAAATGGCGATTCCGACGCGGAGATGTAAGCGGCGTCTAGAAAGAACGGCGATGTTCCGTGGGAGAGAGATAGAAGTATAGTCAACTCAACGCGTTAGAAGAGGCAGTCTCGCGAACGTTTCGACCGTCGTACAATGGACGGACAAACGATGGCGAAACTTCCAACGGTTTCGCTCGCTAGTCGCTTGTTCAATTTCGCAGCGCGGAACGTAGTAAGTATAAGTATGTAACTAGGTACCTATGATCTATACCGTGGCGTGGCGGTGGACTGTGCTATGCTAAATTGCTAACGCGCTAAACCTGCGGGCTGCGGTCGGTAACCTTTTACAGCCAAGGGCCACAATAGCAAAATACCTATATGGGTATAAAGTAAAAGGCGGGCTATGCCACCATTGAGTTAAGAGAAGAAAAGTTAAGAGGGCCCACGGAAACAATGAAAAAATACTTAGACCAGGTGCCTACCTATGAAGGTGATGTGTGGTGTCTGATTGGCATACCATTCCTACTTAGGTAAGTAGCTACCTACCTTAGCCGGCATGAGGGGATGCCTGAGTCGCGCGTAGGATATTATGTCTGTAGTGGTGATGGTGTATGAGTATTCATTCATATATAAATATGTGGGGATGCCTGGTCTTTAATGCTGATGCTGGTTTCCATATCCTGGCGATGGTGGTTATGTAACCTACTTTGGTACTGGCGGAATGCAAAGCATTGATGATATTCGAGTTTGGCCATAGATAGCTGTCAACCATCTAACGAACGTCACGATGTGGCTTGTGATTGGAAATTGAGAGAGAAATGTTCAGGACAAGATCCTAACTACAGGCTAACTCCAGTCCAGGCATCACGTGCTTTGCAGATCGCTCCATGAGTGCCACATAATCTCACAAGCCCGTTCCCAGGACGCCCATACAAGCTACGATGAAAGGCTCCTAAAGGTGCGGATCTCGGCCATGTGTCGAGTGTCGACAAATAGATAAGTTGGTACTCTGAGACTTGGTATAACACGGTTCCCCTTGTTTAAGCATTTTTTTTTTGGCAGAATTCCATTTTGTATAGTCATTATAGGCATAATAGTGTTTACGCCCAAACTAATCTCGCATAACGATTTTTCGTCAAATTCTATTACGCATATTCCATTTACGCCGAATGGTTTTCACGCATAATTTTCGAATTTCGAATATTGTTTCGGCAGAAAATTACTTTCGCCGAAATTCGTTACGCCGAAGACTACTTTCGCGGACCTTTATTCTCGTGGATTTAATTAAACGAGTATCCTGTCACACTACAACAACAACGATGATTCGAAAAATTTTACTCATAATTTCGTTTACTTACATAAAAAAATAACATAACCTATCCGAGTCGGCTTTGCTCCAAACTTTGGTGTTACAGCACACCATGAACGGCCGAACTCTACTATGTATGGCCTATCGAAATTCTGCTAAATTACTAGTATGCCAAGCAATATTATGCATAATAAAATTCGGCCAAGTCAACATTACCTACTACTACTACAGCCTATTTGCGTACCACTGCTGGGCACAGGCCTCCTCTCATCACGAGAGGGTTTGGGCTATAGTCCCCACGCGGGCCCAGTGCGGATTGGGGACTTCACACACATGTTTGAATTACTTCGCAGATGCGTGCTGGGTTCCTCACGATGTTTTCCTTCACCGAAAAGCTCAGTGGTAAATTCAAATTCAAATTGAGTGGTAAAGTGATAAGTCAACATTATGCCAAAACAATATTCGGGTAAACACCCATTCGGCGAATTAAGAATTATGCCAAATAATAATTCGGCAAAGTCAAGATTCGGCGTAAATAAATAATGCGAAACCTGTTATGTGTAAACAGTTTCGGACAAAAAAGATTATGCCAGATAGATGGCACCCGGTCCCGGTATAACACATATCTTATTATTAAATCATATACAATTTGATCAATCTTCTCAAAATTCCTCAGAGTAGGTTAGTAAAAATTAAATGTCAATAGTAGGTAAGGGCCTTATCACACTTGCGATTTGCGAGCGATTTGAAAGCGTTTTTCAATACAAAACTCGCTCGCGAATCGCAAGTGTGATAACGCTCTAATAATCAGGCAGCAGACTGTGATAAGTAAATTTAATTCATGACGACGAAGGCAACTGACGGCCCACTTCACTTCACAACATCTGTTCAAACACGTCTAAAAGTGACCCCTGAGATTGCACATATAATTAAATTTATAAACCGTTTTGCAGACATAATGTTGTTCTTTGTTCAAGCTGGATGTGTCTTATAAAAATATCTATCAAGTCCAAAAAAAGTTTAAAAAGATATCTGCATGTAAGTATATCATGTTTGTCCTAGAGGTATGTCTGGGCTACTTTTATCCCAGAAAAAACGCATAGTTCCCATGGGAGCGCTATTACCACACTCATACCGAATTTCACCCAAACGATGTCGCGAGCAGAGTAATATAATGTAGGCATTTGTTTATTTTTTTATCAGCCAGTAAGAAAGATTAACCCATCCAACCTCGGCCAAAAGTAGAAAATGGACTGGCAATCTACAACAACATCGCTGTTTACTTGATAATGAGAAAAAATAGACCGGCATTTGTTTATTTATATAATACACACGCCATAAAGGCCAGCACACTACGGTTGGACACGTACACTAGTCATTATTGGAGGGGGGAGTTCAACGCACCGGATACGCCTGTCGCCGGGCTGTGCAGAATGCAATCGTGTGAGTGCGCTGTCCGTGTGTGGGTGTAACATTGACATGAATTGAATAGACATGAGAGTGGTAGGTAAGACAATCGATCTTAATTTTAAGAAGGAACCTCGAACCTGTTGTTTGAAATTTGTTACAGATTGAAATGCTCTTTTCAAAAGTCTCTATGGGTGTGTGCCCTGTTCCACAAGCACCTTTCTGAGTTTCGGCCGATGTTGTAGATTCCCAGGAAGTATGATTTTGGCATCTTCCATTTTTACAGAAGGAACAGAATTATTTCCAAACTCTGAAAGGGACTCCGTCCGAAACAGTGATCAAACTCTTAGAGACATTTGATCAGATCAATTAGGGCACTCAACTCAATGAAACCCCATTTTTCGAACTACAACAGGTTTAAAGGGTCTTTCGATTCCAAAAGTTAGTAGGTATAATAGTGTATAAAATATACATTGTATGTAGGTACATATAAAGATGTAGAATTGTAGAAGATCTAAAGTAATCTAAACACATTAAACTGATGTGCAAAAATGATACGTGGGAAAGTTGATGGTATCTAAACAAGTGAGATTTCTAACTGGCCATGTTAGTTATGTTATGTCAGACTGCCATTTATAGCATAATGCGGGTTAAGCAATTTTAAACTCTATCTTATTCCGTCGCAGTATATTGTTATGTTGAAATGAAAACGTTGCGCGCTGCGGTGACTTATTGTGGTTTATAAGATAAACGTTTATTTGCTTGTGTGTGTGTGTGATAATGTAGGGCATGTTTACACGATGCGAGGTCGCAAACTCGTGCATAGTTTATACAAATAATTGTTTATGGACTGTTCAATTACTTACCTACTGTTCATATCGTGGAAAATGCATAGTTGCATTCCCACAATATCGAGTGATCGCTAATCAGGTCTGCTATGCAAGCTGCATTGCAAATATTTATGCTACGTCTGGGATGTGCGCTGTAATATTTACTAGATAAGGATTCCGTATTTAAATAAAACATGATAAAGGTATTTAATCAGAGTATTATCGTAGAAGTGTATAAAATAAACGTTTCGAATAGATGCTGGATTTTATTACAAAAGCTGTGCCTAACATATACTTAACGTCAGTTTTCGAAGTTGAATCATTATAAAAACCACGTTGTGCTCTCTGGCTTTAAGAACTTTATAAACTGCAATGCAATGCAACTGTATATTGGAAATAAATACCTATGTTTCCAGTAAACCTTGTGGTTGCTCACAATAAGGCAGTAAATTTCCACCGCGGCTGGGTTCACAAAGACACTTATGTAATATGATGCAACTCATGCAACGTGAAGTGACTCAGTGCGATTTGCCGCATACCTATTACCTCGAACGATTGCCAGCGTTTTAGCGGATACATTTATCAACAGGCAAATGACTTGGCATATTAATAACAAATGATAATGATCAACAAGGAAAAATTGCCATCATCATCGCTTAAAGATAATAGCGCCTTTTTACTGTTTGATCGTTTTGAGGTTTGAAAGAAGTGGAAGAGAGATAAATCGATAGATTTATAATATGGAGCACGTTTGTTAAATTTTAATACTTGTTAAAGATACACACGATTTTGCACATAAACTTGCTTATTTGTGAGAAAAACAACCACCATTCGATTTCATAAAGTTCCAAGAAACTATTAGTTTTTACAATCATTTCGGATTAGACGTGTGAGATAAACAGCTGTTTGTAATAGAAATTTCCACATTCTATGTCTATAAAGGTACTGACTAGATTTAGTTCGAACTTTCATTTTGACCACGTACTGTTTGTTACAGGAATGGGACGCCCGCCTGGCGGGCTCTGAGGCCGGCGTCGACGCGGACACACTGGCCGCCCTGTCTGCGGAGGTGGCGGAATGGCGGACCGAGCAGGACGGCCAGCGCATCCTCATGAACACGCCGTCGGTGCTGGTCGGCTGTCGCGCCATGGTGTACCGTGACGGCGGCGCCACGCAGTGGTACACCGCCGTCATCGTCGGCTACAACGAGCAGACTGGCGTGAGTACCATCCTCGTGAACACGCCGTCGGCTGTCGCGCCATGGTGTACCGAGACGGCGGCGTCACGCAGTGGTACAGGTACACCGCCGTCATCGTCGGCAACAACGAGCAGACTGGCGTGAGTACCATCCTCGTGAACACGCCGTCGGTGCTGGTCGGCTGTCGCGCCATGGTGTACCGAGACGGCGGCGCCACGCAGTGGTACACCGCCGTCATCGTCGGCTACAACGAGCAGACCGACTTGAGTACCATCCTCATGAACACTTTCTCTATCATCAAAAAAATCACATTTGGTATGCAATAAATGATTGAGTATTGAGTATCATCCCTCTATGGCCATGGATGGACATGCCAGCACTATTGGCGTCTATACGCCCCTGCATTGATTGAATGATGCATAAATTCAATTTCCTATCCTCTACATCTACAATGTTTTGATGCCATATTGGAAAAGTGCCTTGAATTTCAACACATATTTGAAGCATTTGACCTTTTCACAAATTTTACAATCCATTAACACGATAGAAAGTAACAAATGACATGCTCGCCATGAAAACTAACCGGACTAAACGATTATTATGAATAACATGTAAAGTTACATAAATGGCATTGATCAATTACGACTATTGATGTTCAGTTATTCTTAGTTTTAATTCGCCTATTTGGCCTATTATATATCAATTTACGTCATTCATGTTATTCAAATATAGCAGCTGTTTTTGTCAAGTTCATTAAAACTACAACCGTAACGAAAGTGAAAGCTGACAGTCGATACATATTTGATACTATGGCGGAGGAATTTCACTCAACAAATGAAACCTGCCTGATGCATGCAAACACGCGGGATTGAAGCAAACCTATCTAGTATGCAATCTTCCGGAGCAAAGGAAATTGAGTACATTTGTGCATCTAATAAACCTGCAATATGCAAAGGTGACCGAGGGAAATTGACTTTATGTTAGACGTGGATTGTGTCACATTTTCCGCAAGCTGTTCTACGAGAGCGTTGTTATGAAGAGAATCCTGACTAATCTAGAACATTACGGAGCTCTAAAAACTCGCGTTTACAAGTAACTGTAAAAACATTGTACAAGATAATTCCGTAGCGGGAAGTTCTAGGTGAAAACCAGTTCGGTTTATTGAACGCGGTGGCATCCGCCGATACGGTAAGCTGGATTTATAAGGACTTATTTAAGTGTCCAGCTCTCCCAGTATAGCCACCGAGTCCATGCAGCGTAAAAGGAAACCTGTCCGAATGCTGCATAAATCGACAAACCAAAATGGTATTCTGAACTTTCCACCTGCCTTCGATTTTATTAATTGCGTCCTAAAAAGGGTAATGGCCTAGCCAATTTACGGAGTTGTGTGGCCGCATTCGAGATCAAGTTTTTTTGTTGAATGCCTTTTGATCGTTTAATTGAACGATGCCTGTTTTATTGACATAGTGTCCGCTGATTGGTTAGTGATGTTGGATTGGTTGGGGCGAAACTTATTGAAGTTTAATTTTTTAGGGTTCCTTGTGGAATTCGGAACCCTTATAGTTTCGCCATGTCCGTCCGTCCGTCTGTCCGCACTATTGCTCAGAGATGCTTAGTTCTAGAAAGCTGTAATTTGGCATGAATATACATATTAGTTACGCTGACAAAGTGGTACAATAAAATTTTGAAATATATTTGTTTATAGGGTACCTCCCCTACTCGTAAAGTGGGGATGTAATTTTTTTTTCTTGCGTAACCCGTGGTGCGGCATATCGTTGAATAGGTCTTAAAAAAATATTAGGTTATTAGTATGTTTGTTAAAACCATTTTTTGATTAAGTGATGCGTTTGTGAAATATTAAGCTTTAACATGATATTTTTTGTTAGAGTCACGTGTCCCCCCCCCCCCCTGCCAGCTAAATGGTGGTATTTGGATGGCTGAAAAAAATCACGGTTATGGCAGTTGAAAGTTAGTTGAAAGGAAAACTATCACAGCTAAGTAGGCTATACAAACTTACGAGTCATAGTCGACCAACTTATGAAATGATAAAAAACCAATGATTTTTCTCGAGCGACAGGGGCGTCGGGCGGACACGTCATATCACAGGCTAGCTAGATGCTAATAAGTCTTAGAAAGGTACTGTGGGCATCGTCAACTTCGGAATCCTATACTTTGCGCGTGGCCCGACACGCACTTGGCCGGTTTTTCTTGTTTTTGTCTAATTAAGACAACTTGTTTTAACAAGTTGTCTTAATTAGAGTACGAAATAACTCTACTCGACGCCCTTCAAATTATTCATAAGATAACTCCGAGCTTCAACCCCCGCATACAAAATTAATATTGAATACAACAATGTATCAATAATCGCCAACTTCCCCCTCGAGCGGTGGCGCCTCCCTGCCCTAACCCTTCTTCGCCCTTTCGCTAACTTTGTACGCAGTTTGTTGTTTCATGTTATTGAAACAATTTGTTTTTCTTTTATTATCCTTTTGTTTGTCTGCTAAATATAAAAATATCTACATCTTTCACCTTTCAAACTATAGGTTCATTTACAAGTTTTCCGTTAGAAACTAGACCTAATCTATTGACATATTTTAGTATAGGGTGTTTTCGGTAATTCCCTTCAGTATTTACACGAAGTCTCGCGGGCAACGTTAATATTATAGATGCAGCAGTCTTTGTTAATATTTCATTATTGACTCGTCTGATGGCAGTGTGTGTGTTTGAGCCATGTTATTTCATATTTTCCATTAGGCACCCGTCAAACTCTTCAGCATCGTTGTCAGACTTTCGAAGTATGTACTTCAATCTATCTTGAACTTTCCTAAGTAATTACAGTTAAAAAGTTGAGACGTTAAACAAATTTATACTGCGAATTAGCGAGTGGAAAACTTGGCGAGGTTGGTATTACTGCCGCGACGTCAAAGTTTCGAGTAACCCCCCATTCGTCCCCCTTCCCTGGTTTCTTAAGTAACTTTCTCGAAGTTCCCTCTTTGTTTCTTAAAAGTTTATGCACCAACTTCAACTTTTGGCTCGATGATATTTTTAACGACATCATTATACTCTCTTATACTTTGTAAAACTATTACACCCTCTGTTTTCGTACTAATTTTACATTTGGTAGAGTTCAATATTTACTGCTCCTATTTCCTGCAGGTCTACACGTAAGTATTTCAAAATGGTTCAGATGAAGTTAATTTACATTGTTAGTTTTGACGGTAGCAATATAAAACAGACGCGTTTCAGTTTTATTTATAGTTTGTAGTAAACGAAGTTTGGCGTGGGAAAGTTTAGATGAGAATTTGAGGAATCTTGTGAACTGATAAATTACTCGTAGAAGCACCTGTTTGATTTGGAGTGTCCTTAGTAGTAAAATATACGACTGTAGATATATTTTAGTACTAGGACGCTCCTAAAAATTCATTTATGTCTTATGATGAAGTGTGGGTAACAAAATTTTGTTTTTCCAGGAGCTGACTGTCACTGACGATACGGTGTTAGAGGAGCACTGCGAATATCCAGGGCTAGTTCAGATGAGACTCCTTGGTGATGGAGGTAAGCCAAACCAAATACTATCTAGATCTAACTTGTTCCAAAACATAGTTCACGCGATCCACCAGATCTTCTAACTGATGGACTGATGCCTGTGGCTATGGATTATCATCATCATCATCATTTCAGCCGAAAGACGTCCACTGCTGGACATAGGCCTCCCCCAAGGCTCGCCACTCAGACCGGTCCTGTGCTACTTGCTTCCACCGGTTTCCCGCGATCTTCACGAGGTCGTCGCTCCATCTTGTTGGAGGCCTACCGACAGCTCGTCTCCTGGTTCGCGGACGCCACTCGAGGACTTTCCGGCCCCATCGGCCATCAGTCCTGCGAGCAATGTGCCCCGCCCACTGCCACTTAAGGCTCGCAATTCTTCGGGCTATGTCGGTGACCCTAGTTCTACTGCGGATCCCTATGGATGGCTATGGATGTATGATTTAAAAAGTCATGTACCTTTAAATAAGACTGTAGGTACCTAGGACATAAATTGATACGTACACGTCAGATACATCATGCTGGCGTCAGTCAAAACTGATGGACGGAACTGATGAAATACTGAGCGTACAATGGTTATATTACACGCGCACGCGAGTGCAAGTCATTGGTGCATGCTCGCGATGACTTTAATTTAGTGGGGTCATGTCGCAGATACAAACGCAGAACTCCAGTCGGTTGCGTAAGCCTCTCGCTGCAGTGAACAACGGAAGCAAATAAGAACGATAAGCTTTCACTGCCAAGACTTGATTTAACCTTTTGACCTTTCAGGCATTTTACATTTTTATTAAACGTTTCTCATATTTTAATTACTTAAACCTTTTAATTAAATGTCTAACCAGAATCCATTGTCGGTCTGTCCAATCCATTGAGTAATGGTATTCAAGCCATATCAGTTGGAGCCACCGTAATGTAATTCTAACTTCCATTCGAGAATCTATAACGACCATTGCCTACACGAGAACAATATTAAGTAACGGACGTGCATTATCCAGCTCATCTAAAATTCACAATGACTATAAAATTAAAAGTCCATATTGACGGGCTTGCATTGCAAATGTTCGACGGATGTAACGTGAACATGACACGCTTGTAATTGTAATGCATAATTGGATGCAAGAAGCCATAGTTGTGTGACTTGCGTGTGACGTAACGTAGATTATAGCGACGCGAGCAAGTCTATGCAATGCGGAGACTAATCACAAACAAATCGAGTTAGTAATCGAGTTGCTATGTCGTTTTTAGTAAATATAGGTTATTTCTTTAGCATTAACAATACACATTTTAAATCAGTAAATCACCTCACCGTTACTTATCCTTAGATTTAAAGTGCTATTTGATAGTTCCCTCATTTTCTATGCTATTACTCATTGTGGCGTTTATCTTCTGTTACAGTTATCGAATGTATAATGAGGGGAGAGGAGGTGGGCGTCACACCCCGTCGGTCTCGCTACTCGCGCGCGAGCGTTCAAGTAAGTCTAAATTAAGGAAAACTCGATTTTTAGTTAGTTTGGAAATTCCAACGTTTATATTAATGTGGTCCTCTTTGTAGAATTCTACTTCCACCTGAGAAAATAAGACCTTAATTGTCATTTAACTCAGTTTAACGACTTACTTTGTATTCTAATCAAGATCAAGCCTTCTTGTCTCTGCTGGAAATACTCCTCAACTTTTCGCATTACCCTGTGAATTTGATTAGTAGGATAACTGCAAGCCAGTACCCTTCTCACGTCTGTCTGTTGGTTATTTCTGTGTATCAAGTTGCGACAGGTCGGCGCCTGGCGCATGCGCAGTCTTTATATCCTACCCTACAGACTAATTTCAACCTAATTTAGGAAGCGTGACTAATTTATTGCTAGTTTGTATCCACGTATTATCCGATGCGATCTAAAATGGTATTTCCACTAATCCCACTATTGCTGCGACGATTTCATTTTCACGATTTCTGTTCCGATTTTAAGATCAGATGAGATAGAATGGAACGATTGTCGATTAGTCGAGCCTTAAATAATGTTCAATGCGCGCGATCGCTTCACATAGCGTCGGCTATCAACTCTGATATTGCCGATAAAAGCCGACATTAAGCTCTGCTTCAGTGAACCTTGTAAACTGCGCACTGAATAATTAATGAATAAATCATCTGTATTTCCATAAAAATGTTAATCGACTTGAACGCGTGCCTAAATATTAATGTCAAATTGATAATGGACTTAGTAAAAGTCCTGACAAGTTTGCAGTCTGGCCGAGTTAAGTACACGGCGTGAGGGAGTTTCTGCACCACTGAGCTCATTTGAATATTGGTCTAGGAGCACTATGAACTTGGTTTAATCCTGCCGGCATTGTTTTAAACTAATGTCATCGGGGGGTGTTTCGAGCTTGCATGGACGCAACTATGTTCCAAACACCCTTGTGTGCAACTAGCGTAGTTACGAAACTCATCTAATTCGAAAGTTGAAAATAATTGTAAAAACAAAGACTGCTTACTTTAATTCAAGACGTCTCAAGCCAAACACGTGTAAGTAATCGGATAATAGTCACTGTCTTGCTTGTTGAAGTAAATCCTTAATGAAACACGCTGTGAATCAGAAACGTGTCGGCTCGGCCGCCGCCTGTTAACGTGCTCGACCTTTTACTAAGTAAGTAATGACGATTTGTAAGAAGCAACTGTTTACATCAGGGACGTTTATTGCGCGATGAAATCTAAATGTGGATTTACATTCGCGAGATGGCAATTGGACTTGTTGTAGCGCACATTCTTGATATTATCAAAGATTTCTTTGGGTTCAAGTGTGTTTCTTGTGCCGTAGCTTTCAATTTATCCTGATTTCTAGTTCTCTTTGAGTGTCTCGTCTCCAGTGTTCTTGCAAGTCTCCAGCGAGCGTACCGTACATTAGTAACGTATGAATAGATATAGGATTTGTATAAAGTATAAGTATAACAAAGGATACAGATAGCTGCTGCTACTAGAAACGAGTGGGATGGCAGTTACTTTTGTACCGTATTCAAGGTCCCAAGGACCGAGACAAGGACTGGCCGACCTCGCTGAAGGACGACCTACCCACGTATGAAATGAAGACATCCTTGGAAATATGCTCCGATATTTAGCCATTTCCAGCTAAATTACCTACATGATTTACCTATCTCCCTTCAACTTGAAAGTCTCTTGGAACATTTATAATATATTTTCTTCAACATGTTGATTATGTTGCTAAACCTATTTACTTAGATTTATTTTGCTCATGTTGCTTAAGATTCCAGTAAGTAGGTACCTACCTACTTCATTCTAAGGAATGATACTTGCAGCATACCTGTGTAACGTTTACTTTAAATTAAAAACAAGGAACAGAGAACTGTCACTGTGAGCCTGCTACGACAGAAGTGAAGTGTTTTAAATCTACCACAGTTTAAATCCAGTGAATTTAATAGATTATTTCATAATAAAGAGCACTTAGAATACTTAGATCTTCAAAGAGTGCAACAAAGCTAAATAGTGAGTATTATTGCTCCATGAACTTGTTGTGTTATCGTTTATTTAGTAGTGAGTATTCAAACTTTTAACTTGGGATTTAGCAACTAGGCACATACCTAACCTATACAATTACATATATGAGTAGGTATGGTTAGTGGGTACGAGTACTATAATGAAGATTATCCAACTCTACAGGCAAGGCACTCCTTTACTTCCTCTCTTCTTAATTCGTCAACTTTACGAAATAATAAAGCAGATGTCCAGAACAGAGCAATTAAGAATGCTAGTAGGACTGTAAACAACAAACATTTCTTTTTTTAGGGTTCCGAAGTCCACAAGGAACCCTTATCGTTTCGCCATGTCCGTCCGTCCGTCCGTCCGTCTGTCCGCACTATTGCTCGGAGATGCTTAGTTCTAGAAAGCTGTGATTTGGCATGAATATGCATATTAGTTACGCTGACAAAGTGGTACAATAAAATGTTGAAATATATTTTTTTATAGGGTACCTCCCCTACTCGTAAAGTGGGGATGTAATTTTTTTTTCTTGCGTACCCCATGGTGCGGCATATCGTTGAATAGGTCTTGAAAAAATATTGTAGGTTTGTTAAAACCATTTTTTGATTAAGTGATGCGTTTGTGAAATATTAAGCTTTAAAGTGCTATTTTTTGTTAGGGTTACGTGTCCCCCCCCCCCCCCCCTGCCAGCTAAATGGTGGTATTTGGAAGACTGAAAAAAATCACGGTTGTGGCATATATAACGTAGTTGAAAGGAAAACTATCACAGCTAAGTAGGCTGTACAAACTTTCGAGTAATAGTCGACCAACTTATGATGATGATTTTTCTCGAGCGGCAGGGGCGTCGGGCGGGCACGTCATTCATACCACAGGCTAGCTAGATGCTAATAAGTCTTAGAAAGGTACTGTGGGCATCGTCAACTTCGGAACCCTATACTTTGCGCGTGGCCCGACACGCACTTGGCCGGTTTTTTCGCTATAAATCCTCGATTTTACAGCAGTCATAAATAAACCATGCGCTTTATTTCGTTTTAAGTTCTTCCCGTTGCTTTACAATTCCAATATTTATGTTGGAATTGAAGCGAAAATTGCTTTTCATTGGGTTTATGATTGTAGGAAAAACATCGGTTCTTTCTTTGTTTGTGTTACGGAGTTGTTATGAAAGGTCAGACGTCCAAGGGGGTTACAACTAATACCTATTCAAGGCGCAGAGACAAAGGAAACGGGAGTTTTCGTCGCTAAAGTATGTAAATACTTAATTCGATTCCGTCCGAAATAAGAGATAACGGCAATCGTTCTTGATTGCAGTAGTAGATGACCTAAAATGTACTTAATTAGGTAGAAACTATCAAAAAAACATTTGACCCGTATTTTTTCTTTCGTTACGTAAACCAAAAAGGACAAAGTTACGTCTTTTAAATTCACAATATACGTCACGCTTTATTATAAGTTTTACTCAGTGCTGACGTCAGGAGCCCCCACTTCCGAGTTTTGAATCGTTGGTCAATGTGTAACAAAGGTTAGATAACATTATAAAATTATATGATAAAAACTAAACCAATAGGCCTGGTTATACCCTTAGCTACACCCCAACCCTTGATATTCCTTATGAACTCCAATAAATCTAAGCATAGTTCTTTTGGAGTAGGTAGATGATCGATCGTCCTCTAATATAGGTAACTCGAATAACCTAGAACGTACATACAACTAAATACTCTAGAGAAATTACATGGTGCGTCACTAGGACTTGTCGATTCGCGCGTGCATGCGTGCTAAATATAAAGCCATTTACTCTAAGTAAGTATATGGCTAAAACGTGGTAAGTATTATTTTTACATAGCAATTTATTTTTAACCTACTGTAACAATAAAGCTACCTAATTCAAAGATTTCATATTATGAAAGTAAATACAATTGGAAGGCAACAAATCAACGGCACGGGAACTCTAAATAATTCACGTGGGTCGTTACATATGAAGTCTATTAATAAAACGAAGGAAACAGGAGGTGTAATTAGTTACGAGTAGCAGCGATATTGTATGTAGTAGGTATATTTAATGCTGAAAATGGATCCAATTAGACTTGTCCTTTTACAGGTATTTATTAAGAGGGAAGAATAGTACTCGGCCGGTACGGTACTCGTCCATACAAAAATTGCAAAAAGAGAAAACGTTTTTCTACTTCTAAATATTTTCCAATGTCCATGATTTTTTTGTATGTTATTGACACAATGAAATATTAGGTATATAGGTTTTCCTTTTTTTGCAAGAACTTTGAATCCATTGCAAATTTAAAAAAAAGGAAAATCTATATACCTAATATTTCACTATGTCAATAACATCCAAAACAATCATGGACATTGCAAAATATTTAGAAGTAGAATAACGTTTTCTCTTTTTGTGTGGACGCGTAGTAGGTATTCTTTCCTCTTAATATTATGTACTCGACAGTGTGAAGCCGACCTCGGAGCCCACGCGAGCTTTCCTATTCCTTTATGGGCTATACTTTCAAGCGATATACTTACATATAGGTACCTAATACAGTGTGTGAAGCCAGTGCGTGGGGTGGCATGTTGTGTAATGTCTTTCAAACAAAAAATATAGTCCAGCTATCGAAATGAACTTTTACCTATTTAACACTTTAGGACACATAAAATATGAGTTTTAAAACTAAGCATTAAAACCTAAAATATTCGTAAGCATTAAAATGAGCTTAAATAAGTTTGTTTGTTATCTATAGGCAATAACTTATTTGATTAGGTACAACACTACTACTACTACTACTACAACAGCCTATTTACGGCCCACTGCTGGGCACAGGCTCTTGTCACGAGAGGGTTGGGCTATAGTCCCCTCGCGGGCCCAGTGCGGATTGGCGACTTCACACACATCCTTGAATTTACTTCGCAGATGCGTGCAGGTTTCATCACGATGTTTTCCTTCACCGAAAAGCTCAGTGGTAAATTCAAATTGAATTTCGCACATAATAATTTCAGAGGTGCGAGCCGGATTTGAACCCGCGACCGCGACCGCGACGCGCATGAGAGGCGGTAGGTCAAACCACTAGGCCACCACGGCTTTTTACAAGGTACAACACAGACTGTTATAAATTACTTATCTATGTTTATTAGTGTAAGTTTAAGTAGACTACGCTAGCGTTATCAACACTTGATAGGTACTTACTTACTATGTTCTATTATAGGTACGCTAGCGTGCGCGACAAATGTACTTGCGTAATATCTCGATTTTTGCGAAAATTAAAAACCCGACTGCAAACAAACTTTTGACTTCACATATATTATATGTATATATTTGTAAACCGTTGATTAAACCCTTCATTTTGATACCACACTCTTATCTTCTTGGCTTTGACCAAAAATTTTTTTGGAGACGTTTAAAATTCCTACAAAAGTCAGCCATTTTGTTTTTTGTAATTTTGATATACCCAGTGTCACTTTTACGATTAAGACGAATCTAACGACACCTCGCAAGCTAAAATCCATCAAGCCATTTTGGCTACACAGCAAAGAAATATACATACATACATACATACACTCGAAAAACATAACCCTCCTTCTGGCGCTGTCGGGTAAAATTATTTTACCCGCCGCTGCATTTTTTATAAAAATGTAGCGTGTCGATTGTTATCGACTTTTGTGTGCGACGCACACAGCAATAGTGAACCCTGTGTACTCACTCGTGCGTCACACAGTCAGCGGCGTGGCCTTGTTCGTGCGCAGTGTGCGTGCGGCATTCGCCGTCGGCATTTCGTGCGGAGCGTGCGTTCGTTTGTTATTTGTTCTAGTTTATTCCGCGATGGAATTGAGCAAAGAAGAAATATTCCGCATGATCGCCGAATACAAAAAGCAGAGGGTGCTATGGGACTCGGAGCATAAAGGCTATTTCAACAAGGACATCAAGAAGAGGGCGTGGGAGCTCGTCGGTGAAGCCGTTGGAGTGAAGGACGAAGACGCTAAACGGAAAATGTCCAGTTTGCTGGGTTCCTTCAGACGTGAGCGGGCTAGAGGAAAAAAAATCAAAGCAGGTGGTGAGTTTTTTTTCATAATGGCGACAGCGGCGTTCTCGTACGGGGCGGGACGATTGGTGTAATCCGGTATTAGGTAATGCCGAGCATCTACAATAATCAGAACCCTTTTTAAAATGTTGAACCTTTCAGGGATGTTGATGAAGACAAAAAATGGTTGGTTTTTGTCGAAAATACCCACCGTTAGTTTATTGCCGAGTCGTATTTTGAGTTCAAAATGCGTTGGTACCAACTCTACTATCGGCTATGACTTTTTGTGTTGTTGATAAGTTATGAATTAAGACATTTGTAATCAAAAACTCCATTACGTAGGATCGTACCTCCAAATAAAGATTTAGTAGCTTTATCTTATCAGTTTATCACCATGATGAAGCGTAGGACCTACGTATTTATGGTAAAAAAAAACAAAGATACATTTTTTTCTTTTATAATTTCGTAAAAATATTCCCTCATTCCTTCGAATTAGCTTATAGTTAAGTGTTAACTTTTTTTATAACGAAATTGTCAATGTTTGTTTAAGAGAAAATTATAATAAAATCTCACTCATGTCATGTCATTATGTTTTTATCAATATTGTATCGTATTTTGTATTCATTCATTAAAACTATCTACTGATCGACCTAGCCTTTCCATTACAGTCCGCTCCTTAACAGTAAGTACTTATTAAGTACTATTTTTTCATAATTTCATCAATCAATTGGTTCCCTTCATGATTCCCCCGTTCGTTCACGCCCACTGATAGTTCAGAGTTTCTGACAAATACATATAGGTAGTAAACTTGTAATGACGTCCGACCGATTGTATTCCGAGTCTGGGCGCGAACCAAATTTTATACACTAGACAAGACATCCACTGACATGAGATGTCCACTTATTTACGATTCTATTCCGGTATCAGAAACCGTTTTTCATCATCGTGGGAAATCTGCTGGTTTGTCGATTCTTGATAACAACTTAGAACTTAGGTATAGTATGATCTCTTTTTTTTTTCAGATCCACACAGAACGTACGTGTCTGATTGGTTCGCGTTTAAGCATTTTAGTTTCTTATTAGACTCTGATGAACAAGATACATTATATCCCGAAGTTTCAATTGAAGAGGAGCAAATGAGTAATGTAAGCATTATTAAATATCTAACAAAATGAAAAATGAAAAAAATAACATAAGCAATTTTTTGAAATATGCCGTTATTTTCAGGATGAATTTTTTAACATTGAACAAATCATTGTTCCTAAAGTCGAGACTGTTACCTGTGATATCGTAGAAGAAACACATTCATTAGAAACGGTGGATTTGTACAGCCCTCAAGACTCAGTTTCTGAAGCCATTGCCAAACCTCCTAACACTAATCGAAAAAGATCCAGGTCTTCAATCGCCGAAACTGCCAGCGAAGACTCCCAGAATAAGTACGGATATGATTCTGCAGATCTACTTTCAATAGTAAACGAAAGAAAAGAGTCGACCGCTAAATTCGCTCGATACCTAGAGGCCAAGCTGAATCAATACAATCCGACTACTAACGCGATACTGATTCATAAAATCAATCAGCTGCTGTTTGAGGCGGACATGAATATGATATCTAAACCACACTCGTCTCATTCAATAGTATCGACTAGGTCCTGCATTACCCCCAGCCCGCCCCCCTTACACTTCCCAAGTGGTCATAAAAGGTATCCATGAATCTACGGAAAACCCAGTGTAAAGGACACGCAAAACTCACGACTACATAGTATTATTATGTTACAAGCGCTTTTATTTGATTATGTGTTGAACGAGTGTGATACACTTAAGAGTTGTTTAATAAATATTTGAAACAATTATTGTCATTTTCCTTTATTCCTCAATTATGCATCCAAGAGTAAGAAATCGTCGAGGCCCATTTGCACCAAGCCGCTAAGCTCGGGTTCGCCTCTTAAACCAAGTCAAGTTGTATCAACTTAACTCGAGTTAGAGTCTAAACCTGAGCTTAATCGGAATTGGTGCAAGCCGACCTAAGTACGTCGTCTAAAAACACTGCACTGTCTGAACTGTGCACTTGGTACAAGTTTATTATAATAAATTGGATTACATTTTACATGAAGAAAGAGTAATGAAGTTTAGATTCTCTATTGCATTGTCGTCTATCGCAGTAAACCTAAAACCTAAGCTTATTGTATTCATGTCTCGTCTCCCCGCGGTGGGGCCGTTAACGTCATCTCGCGAAGTATTAAAATGCTCTCGCGTGTTATCGATTGGCAAACCAAACACACTTCCAAGAAATCATCTACGTACACTTTCCACCCTCTACTGTCTCCACAATTGTCTCTCTTCTACACAGTGAATGGATTACTAAACTGTAATGATAACCTATCTCTATATATTCTTGAAAATCTAAATTAAATTTTATCAGGATCAGCTTAGAACCTTTGTTTGCTACCCAGGTGTTCCGTAATCACGAAGCTGTTATCACTAAAGCTTCTTTCTCTTTTGACTTTTCAAAGTTGAGTAGTCGAGCGAGGGCAGGTTTTATCGAAAAGTAGTTGGAATGGAATAGATGTTTTAGTTAAGATCTACATTCTCTGAAATGTTTCTTTTACGAACTTTTGAAATAACATTTTAGATGAGTACAACTGTTGAGTACGCCCAAAGAACAAAGAGATTTTTCTCCTTGACTTGACTCTAGTCTCGTCTAAAGTAGGATCAATTTGATTACCTATCAGTTCCAGGCATAATTTAAATATACAATCCGTTTTGTGATTCACCATGTCCGTCGAAAGATCTCCACTGCTGGACATAGGTCTCTCCCAAGACTCGCCACTAAGACCAGTCTTGTATATTATTGTAATTAATTAAACACAAAGCAGGAATATTGTTGGTGGATGAAAGTGGATCCACCGCACCGTATTGCTTTGTGTTTTATTTGTAAGTACGTAAATTACAGTGACTTACTTTAACGTGGAGTAGAACAATGACTTTACATGGACTTTGCAGTGTATATATAGTAATCTTTTTTTTTGGTCAACATCGAATAGCTTACGCATAAAAATTGTCAGCAGCCAAAAGTTTGTTGTACAAACATAATCGTACCTACTAGTTGATAATATTTACGTAACATTTCTTTGTATTCGCAAAATTAGGTAAATAATAAGATATTATGACCTTACTGTATCACCTCTTAACATGAAAAATGAAAAGCGAGGTCGTAGATAGAAATGCCCCGTTCTTC
This sequence comes from Aethes cnicana, assembly GCA_963971205.1. NCBI lineage: Eukaryota > Metazoa > Arthropoda > Insecta > Lepidoptera > Tortricidae > Aethes > Aethes cnicana. The sequence continues at coordinate 11,031,411 of OZ020277.1, forward strand.
TCCCAGATTTCCCTGATCTGAGATTACATTTTCCCTGGTCGCTATCACTTTGAAGTCGACGAGTTGGATTAATTTATTTAGTTAGTTTTATTACGAACTGACTAATTAAGTATGTTACCTTTGTTCCGTTGTGACTTGTAACCTTTGTCAGTCATGTCATGTCGGCATTTGGCATCTTACATGTTTATTTTTTATTGCTTTCTTAGGTATTCATTCATACTACTTACAAAAGTAATTATTTTTATTCACTTTTGTAATACATTCCTTTCACACGACAATGTTCATGCAGACGAGGAAATGTGCAAACATCCATCAATCACAATTTAAATAAAATTACGGGCATCTATCGTAGGAACAAACGATCGTTTGTCATGCGAATACACAGATTTATACCACAGTCCATAAATTATTCATCTCGTCTCGCGGATCACAGACGCCAGATAGGCACACGCACATAAGTCGCACATTTCACGGAAGCGTAGCGTTGCGCTGGCCGCGTGCCAGACACTACCCGCACCGTCGTTCATACTCACTGTTTATAAACAACTGCAACAGCACTAAGACACCGAATTAATTTGATCTGATTCAACATTTTGCACAGCCGGATTTTAACTTGGTCCAACCAAGCATCTCCAACTGATAATCCCTTACGGGCGAATTAACTAAACCAAACCCGTTTTCAACTTCAACCCGGTTCTGTCGAGAGTTTAGTCCATATTAATTGAAGTATTTAGGTTAAACCTTATCAGGCCACACACACCGTTTTAGAGGGTAGGTACTTACCTGCTGCTGGAACTGACGTATTTCGACGTGTACTTCAGTGAATTCTACCTTGATACCTGGTTAATTTTGTACAGGCAAATGGCTAACTGACATTAGCAAGATATTCAATTTGTAATTAACTGCAACCTCTTAAAAAGCTGTGCAAAAATCTTATCAATGTGTAAAGGTAATCATAATTATTACACACGTCTCTAAAGTTGTTGGTTTTACGATGGTCGTGCTGGAAATTGAGAATGAATAATTCAACCGACTGACACGCTAAATTCCCAGTGAACCGACTATTTTCAGTGCGACCCGTGCACACTCCGCAATGCAAACGGGAGCGTCACGGCGAGTGGATCGATTCAAACTTCTCCTACTCCCCTGGAAATTTGTAGAGAGTCTCATTTTACAAATCGTTCAACGCTGGAACCAATTCAGCTGACAAATATACTGATTTGAACTCTTCGATTCAATGTTCACTACGGAAAAATAGAATATGTTTCTCCGGAGCAGCAAGCGCCTAAAGTACCATCATTGGATGTACTTAAGTAGTTGCATATTGATAAAAATTTAGAAAGCATCATATTCATATATATTTTTGCAACCATGAGTTATAAAGATTTTATTAAGGCTATAGCAATGTCCAAGATGAACGATTACAGATTTCCCAGCATAATCCATCCCTGTCGTCCACAACGCAGATTGCGTGGGAAACCCTTTTTGCTCGACATCAGAACGGAATCAATCGGTGACAACATAATGAAGATTTATGCCAACAACGTATAATGTCATTATCATCATTACCATTGCTCGACACAAGTGCACGAGTGTTATACATTACATTACGCAGTGTTTGACGGAAGGCGCTCATCTGCAAATTACATGCCTCGACGTTCTGTAGTGTCTAATGGGCAATCATGTCAAGTATGCAGTGTCTGCTATTGTTATATAACAAATTATCACTGTCGTTAAGGAGGTGAAACCACTAGTCCTTTGTGCAATAAGAGGACCATTTCAAGATGGAAACAATACTTACTCAAGCGAGCTCAAAGTGAACATTTGAAGCTTCCTTATCAGATGTTACGTGAGCCATCAAAGAAGATAATTGGAACGAGATCAATTTCCTTTCTCTCCAAATCGTTATTACTTTATCTTTGTCTCCAAGGTCTGTATTTTTAACGTTATACGAGCCTTTGAATGCTCTTGAATATAGGTAAGAGCATTAAAAGAACGTTACAAACATATTTTTTATGAACAAAGGAAGTTTGTTTAGCATAATAGAATTACATGGTTCGTTAGCGGCATAGGGCGTGGAAGTTGCTGCTACAATTGTTGATTCATTTACAGGAGGGAGCCGGGAAGTTTGATCGGTAAAGTTTGGAACAACATCGGTCGACTTTCCACCTATATCGGGTAGTTAGCGAGTTCCCTTACAGCGGATACGGTATCGATCGCGACGAGCGGGATCCGTCTGGCACGCCGCGCCCCACCCCCGGCTCCCCCACCCCGCTACTTTGTTCTTGTTTCGTTTGAAGGTTAATATTCGTTTTGACCCGGATGACAGGTCTTTTGCTGTGTTTGAATAACTCTTCATAACCTGTTCCGGGTTTTGATTAGTTGAATATTTGTTTATGTAATATTTTCCTTTGCATATGAAGGTGTGCTGCACTGCGGGCTTAGGTATATTCGTTATATCACTTGTAGGTATCCAATCTAACGGCGGAGCATATAACTCGGTCGTTTAACGTGTGATTTAAAGGACTTTAAGTATTTATGTTCCTCGTCAGTGTCTAGAATAGAAATTTTAATGTAGATACATAATCTAAGTACCTAGATTTAAACAAAGAACAAAATCCTATCTCCTTCCAATTAATCATGCTCCTATTTACTCGTAGAGATCTTCTACTATCTAATGTAATGAAAAAAAAAATTGAAGCATTTTGAAACGTGAAGGCGCGGGACTTTAGGTAGTAGAAGATCTCTAATTCTCAAAACAGTCCGGACTATTTATTGAAAAATTACAGCAGGGCCGCTACATTTTTGTAAGATTAGCTTTATCCGAAAAACAAGTAGGTACTGCTTTAGAACGTATAGTGAAATAGAAACTCACCTAATCTTTGGAATTTCTTTCTTACGGTGTTAACAAACTGCGCTTTCGATCGAGCGATTGAGGGATTTAAGAACGTTCATAAAAAGTGACCTTGCGTGTCCGGAAGGTGTGTGAAATTCTTATTATGGTCGGGGGGTGAGGCGCGCGGGGCGAGGGGCGCTCCTCCCGGCGGCAGTGCGCTCCCGGCCCTCCGCTCGCGCCGCTCGTTCTGTTCGTTCTCCGAACACATTTTACCTTTCACCGCTCCTGCTTCTTCAATACGCGTGACGTGAAGTGTTGTGTTGTGAGCGTTACCGTCAGCCACATGTTTACTTAGTATGTACTGGTTGTTTACTCTTTTGTAGATAGCGCATGCTTCATTATTATTACTGTTCACTGATTCTCGAGGTTAATTAGTTTTCATTATCTTTTAATTACTTTCTTCGTTTCTTACATTGTTGTTGTAGCACCAGTTTTATTTATGTCTTCATTCATTCGTAGACGATGATTTCCACACGTTTTCTATCCCTATTTTTTTACATCTTATCATAGCTGCGGTTTGTTTAAAATGCTAGACCAAAGCTTAATCTGCGATGGGGTCATGCAGCGAAAAGCTAATTAGCATATAATAGCATGGGCACCACTTCCTGATACAGATAGAAACATACATTATACACATATATGCTGTGCTCGCGTGCAACTATGTACTTGCGCAGCATATAAAGTAGCTCGAGATAGCCACACCCCGTTCGCTGTCTCCCTCACACCTCCACCGCGGGAGTATCCCCATCTCTGTCCTTCCCAGATGCAGTTTAGTGCACCGTTAATTCTAAAGTCCTGTTTATTAGATACTTACGGACTTCAGTTAATTCGTGAGTTCGTTTCTCTTTTGTTATTAAAGCTAATTGTTTTAATACCTTCATCGTTGTAATGTTTGTCTTCTCATTCATAAACGTCCCACTTAAAAAATAATCCCTTTAAGTCCCGTCGCTTTCAAGGGACTCAGAATGAACCCTATTTATACCATCTGACACAATTTATCACGTTCAATCATACGTGCTTACATGGTCTGTCAAATAATTTATGACATCACATGTCGAAACTGGGTCGCGTAACGCTTTGTCTGTATTCTGTGAAAAAGTTAATTTTTCATAACCTCAAATAATTCAGGAATTTAATGATGCGTTTAATGCTTAACGATGTTTTTATTTCATTATCTTTACTATACCAAAACCATTGTTGGCGTTATCTACAAAAATGATTAGATGGGTTTATCTGGTGCATTTTTATCTTTAGATCATTTGATTGGAGCTGCGTTTGACATGCTCTTGAGGTATTCTGTTTAAATAAAAGATGAGTTGTATGAATATTCATTATTACATCTCGTTACGTTATCGTTCTTTATCAATATGAACAAACATTACCACCTAGAATACGCAACTCCCTCCCACATCGCCATTATCATTGCTTACTTTACTCTCTTCCACCCCGTTTCTTCCAGCATTGTTCCTTATACCCCTTTGTTCTGAAGAGAGGTTTTGTAAACACCGTGTGATCGTAGTTCCTTGGCTACGAAAAACGAAGGTCATTCTGAATCGGAAATCAAACTGGCCGGTAATTAAATTGGCGCAGTCGTTGCAGGTGCGCGCTAAACAATTCAACGTTCCAATTTTAAATTCATACAATTCATGTTACTTGTTTCAAACAGGTTTGCTGAACATTTGTCATGATCTCCATAAATTGAATTATCAATACCATTTGCATTGAGTATTCAACAGTATTATCTAATTGCAAGATAAGAAACGGATCGGTCTCTTGAAATGTCGTTATTGTAAATTTGGTCAATATTCATAGACTGAATGAGTGTTGTTTATAATGTTATAGTATCTACTACTACTACTTAGAGGTGCGAGCCGGAATCGAAACCCTGACCCTCTGCATGACAGGCGGTTGGTCGAACCACTAGGCCACCACGGCTTCCAATATCCGCAGGGTTTTAGTATCAAATATCCAATAATCGTATCGTGTCTTAGATAAAGTCCAGCAGTTGACGTCTTTTCTAATCCATCGGTTGCGTTTCACAGTCAACATCACATTTTGATGGTTTGTTTGAAGTACCTTTTTTGTATACAAGAATGCCTGACCTGCATAAATTTCTGATAATAGAGTAAAAAGGCCAAACACAGCAAAAAGACGATTCCACACGCGCCGTCGGCGTCCCGCGTTCGCCCACGCACGCGAGCGACGACGTGAATAAATCCAGCCTGACAACATCTGTCTAAACCTCCCTTTACAATTTACATATTTCGCTATGTATTCGGCGTACGTTATCTACGTTTCCAATTTTATTTAAATAGAACCATCAAACTCCTCTTAGATTTATTGTTAACATTTCTAGATAACGAATGAAGTATAATTTACTTTAATCATTTCTAAATAAACTTTATTAATTATTCCCTGTGTTTTTTTAACTCTGACCTAAATATCTGACAGCTTATTTTTCATCTAAAATGTGTTAACTCTCGTTTCAGTAGTTTATCTGTGTAATAAATGATAACTTTCGAAATCAGAATCAGAATGTTAAATTACACTTCTGAAACGACGTCTGCGAACAAGAACAAAGTAACTTCGGAGTTCTCCATCGCTCGCTCCCATGATTGCGTTCCGATTTACGATAATCCCATGTTGCGGTCGTGAATCTAATGCGGTATTATGCAAATCTCCTGTTTTGATTTAATACGTTCCGTTCGACATAATTTGTCATAATATCTACCAGCCAGCTACACGTAGAAATAGAAATCTCGTTGACTAGTCTTAGTGTAGCTAGTCCATTGTTTTAGTTTAAAATTGATGATATGATGTATTTAATTAAGCTGTCTTCTTAAGCACCTAGTAATTAATAATTGCTCTTAATCCGTAAAATAATTTTCTTTTACATTCGTTATTAAACAGAGTGATTAATGAGTCAATTAGTTATTTGAATACTAAGTTCGTTCCTGTCCTTCCTGAGATTTGAATAGGTACTCCCGCAGACTGGGATTATTGTAAAATCTCCAAAGCACTCAAATGATATAGATATAACTTATAGCTCCACTTACTCCTGACTAACTTATGAAGGAACTTTATCAAGGGATATTTGGTATTGAGTATTGATATAGGTAGCGGATCTAGGGGTATTAAAACGCAAGCATCTACTGTAAGTAATTAAACCAGTTGGCTTGATTACGCTTTAGTTAGAGCAAGAAGTTTTGCAAATTTAGTTTATCTTAATGAAGCGGAGGATTTATGGAATAAGGAGAATTAAGCATTAGGATTCGTTATAACAAGTATTTTAGCATATTCTACAAATGTGCTTGTCAAATTATTACTATGGATTTTAATAGAACAATGAGGCAAAATTCCGCTTAAAACTATAAAGTTAATTACGTCAGTTAATCGCGTCTCTATCGTATGGTACGACCCAGTTTTGTCCGTCCGTCCGTAGATTAATTACCGATTCCTTTTAGTTATAGCCACTGCATAGGACGTTAATAAAAGAAAGCCTGGACCGCTGCCAACTCGCTGTTTTACTACATAGTTACGCTTTATTGCTGGAACTGTGAAAGTAAGCTGTTTATAGTCCGCGGCGTGGTCTGCACTTCCTCTACTTTATACTTCGTGTTTAATTGTACCTTCTAAACGGCTCAATAAACGAGATTTAACTCGCTTGCTTTTTTCCACTGATCTGATGCGTAGACGAGACGTGCCGAAATCAATGAATAGCGGTGTTTGAGGATTACCTACCCTCATCTCTCTTATCGGCTTTGCATAAAAGACTCCTCACTATCTATTGCTCTCTTTCTTTTGCACGTTTCTTCGCTTCGCCTCAGTGTAATCGCAGGCTAATTTAGTTGCAACGATGTCACGTCACGATTTCAATGGACAATTAAAACGCTCAATGTTATTCATCATCATCATCATCATCATTTCAGCCGAAAGACGTCCACTGCTGGACATAGGCCTCCCCCAAGGCTCGCCACTCAGACCGGTCCTGTGCTACTTGCTTCCACCGGTTTCCCGCGACCTTCACGAGGTCGTCGCTCCATCTTGTTGGAGGCCTACCGACAGCTCGTCTCCCGGTTCGCGGGCGCCACTCGAGAACTTTCCGGCCCCATCGGCCATCAGTCCTGCGAGCAATGTGCCCCGCCCACTGCCACTTAAGGCTCGCAATTCTTCGGGCTATGTCGGTGACCCCAGTTCTACTGCGGATGTCCTCATTTCTGATTCTATCACGCAGAGAAACCCCGAGCATAGCCCTCTCCATTGCCCTCTGAGTGACTTTGAGCCTTCTTATGAGGCCCATCGTAAGCGCCCACGTCTCGGAACCATAAGTCATCACTGGCAACACACACTGGTCGAAGACTTTCGACTTGAGACACTGCGGGAAGCTTTGCAGTGTCTTTTCGTCCAAATTACCGCAATGTTATTGTAATCGATTAATTGGAAATTGGTAATAGAGATAATTGTGACAATGGCCAGGTCAAGGTCTGTAGACGTGACTATTCATATGCTAATATGTTGGCAACAGCTGAAGTAAAGCGGGCCATTTACATTTATAATGCAGGTCAATCAGCAGTAAAGTCGCCTTCCGTCTTCGACCATGTGAAATTGTAATGCGATATCGATTATCTCACTTTTAATGATCATTTTGTACTTTAAATTGGTAAGCGGGCTAACGTAATAAGCTATTAGCATTAGAATAATAGATGCTGCAATATTGCTAATGTAAAACATTATTTATTAAATATGAAAACACATATTAAATAAATGACCACTCTTACGTGAAATATATGATCTTTATTTGCAGTAAAGTATACAATTGAAGCAGTATGAGCTAGCAATAAAAGTGCTTGACTTCAGCTAGGCAGGCTGGCTTGCCGAGTTAAAACGTATGTCGTAGCACTATCTGCTCGGATATACTGACTCGCTGCCTGTTAGGGAGGGACACGAGGGCTTTATACCGGTTCTCGTTGCCCTCTTGGCCCGGGCACTCCTCCAGTTTTACGAGATTGAGAGATAAATATACCGGGAACGTATACGAGTACGAACATAGCATAAATTCTGCAGTAACTGCTCCTTTTTAATTGGTCTCGTGATCGTCTTGTGAAATTTGCTCTCGGCGATAAAAGACGATTTTGTTTTACTTTTTATTGAAACATGACTGGGAAGTCATCCGATTACTTAAACAAAATAACTTGGATAATTCATCCGACAGGACTCTATTATCCCACTATCTACTATTCCACGTGAAATTTCCATAAGTAGGAACACTATCTACGATTACCTAACCGAAATCATTTCATTTTTAGGGTTCCGAACCTCGAGAGGTAAAAACGGAACCCTTATAGGATCACTCGTGTGTCTGTCCGTCCGTCTGTCACAGTCGATTTTCTCCGAAACTACTAGACCGATTAAGTTGAAATTTCGTACGTATATGTAAGTTTGTGACCCAAAGACGGACGTGTAACGAAAATAAATGAATTCTCCCCCCTTATCTCCGAAACCACAAGACCTAAAATTTTGGAAAATAATACGGAGGATAGTGTTTGACCTATAGATTACAGAAAAAATATTAAGAAGTCCATGGTATTTGAAATATATCATATAAAAGAGCTTATCCTGTGAAACGGTTTGAAAATGAGGTCATTGAAAATAACCAACGGTCGTAACCCTCTCCACGCGAGTTTAACTCTCTTCTTGGCCGGTTTTTATTATTCTAGTGCGTATAAGCATCTAAGTATACGAGTATAAACATAATTTTACCAGTAAGATATGTATACATATAAATAAAGAGAAAAAGTATCACTATCATTAAGTATCGTTATTATCTTATTCAGTTGTGAAATAGTTATAGCAATTAATGATAACAATGGTATCACACGCAGTGTCCAACATGTTTTTAATGCGGACACGAACAAAGGGCGATTATTATTAAACTACGACAAAGGTCAGTTGCGTAACGGCAGATAATGAATGATTCAAGTTTTTGTAGGGCTCGTAACGGTACACGGAGCAGACGCGCAAGTAATGAATAAACCATTTTAAATACACAATAAGAATTTAAAACAAGCTTTTTAACTAGTCTGCCATGTCCATCTTTATTACTTACAACGTTAGAACGTTACTTATACATTCAATTACAGTGTAAGAGACGTTTACAAAGATTTACCTTCTTCAAAGTGATGTCTTTCTAACGAACCCAAGTACACCCGACGGACCGTTAACCTGCTATAAGCAAACCAATTAATCAAGATCCCGGTCTCCGGCAAAAACGCCTCTAATGCCAAAACGGGAGGAGGAAGGAGGGGTCATTTTATTACGGGTTCGTTGATATTGGCAAAGTAAATCCTGTAAGGGCGCGGCGGGCAGCAACCCTGACGGCCGCAAATAAATCACCATAGATCTCTTTGGCCGTTCACCTGCCATAAAAAACTTTATTAATAGAACCGATAAAATCCTTGTTATTTCTAATAATCGGCCATTTTACCAGCTGTCAACACAACGATTAAAAATTCTAGGAAAATGTTACGAACTGCTGAATTTGCGTCATAAGACTCAGTTGTCGTTGTCCACTACTCACTTTGTTGAATGGTGCCGACAATCATATCCGTTGCCTGAAATAATATTTTTAAGTTTACGAACGGGTTTTTAAATTATATTTACGTTATTATTACTATCAGAGACAAGGTAATTATTATATTGACTAACAATCTCCCTGCATTACGGCGTACAGGCGTATAGATCGGAAAAGCTCTGTAAGTGCGCGGAGATGTTCCTAATTTTCATACGGGCTACCTAGGCACAGACAGCGACATAACGCTTTTTTCGGGCCTAAAGTTTGTCCTTATAGGTACGTAACTTTCTCTATGCTACTTTTATCTCTTTATACTCTGAGGGATTAGATTATTCAGATCTAAGACTAGATACAATTATTCGTAGTCTTTGATAAGAAAATACGTCTATTTTTCTTTGGATACTACTTACGTAATACCCGGCTCTTTAGTCCGCACAGTTGCCAGGCACCGAGCTCAAAGGCTTCCCGGGCACACCTACCCTACACTCCAAATATAGCCGCTCTACTCCCTACAAATTCCAGGAAAATTGCTCTCAAGTCTCCACGCAACTGTTGAAAGGACTACGTAATACTCAAGATATTTTTGAAGAGGAAAAAAATCAAATTACTTATGTTCTGTGCCTGCTTACTGTAAGCATTACTCGGGGTAAAACCCTCGTGTTAAATTCTTGCGTGTTTCACGTATGTTAGTTTGTTTTTATTACGAAATTAGATTTACTGTTATTTCTTAACGATCAATATTAATGCTGATTTCATATCTACTAGTAAGTTAAAACAACAGTAGTAAGATGAAACATGGATTTCTTCGGTTTGAAAGTCGTTATCATTTACAAAATTCATAACTTTGTAAATGATAACGACTACTTCAATTTTAGGTATAAAATAGATTTTGAGTATTGTATTGTTTTTGTTGAACTCTTAGATAGATATTAGAATGTTCCTTTACGAAATGGCACCAGCTTGAACTGGATTGAGTTTAGACTCAATTTCATCAGTTAATGAGACTTAAAACTAGTAATTTAACGTCTTTTTATCAGAAATTCATCAGCTTATGACACTTAAGACTAGTTATTTGATGTCATCTCATCACAATTTCATCAGTTGATGAGACTTAAGACTGTAGTTATTTAACGTCATGTCATCACAAATTCATGTAGTCTACAGATGTTAGAGGGAGATAGACGCTTTATTCCTGCGATAAACACCGAATCTAGTACAAAGGACATGTAACGTAGTGCTCGGGGCGGGTCCAGGCACAGCTGGTATAGTATGTGATGTTGTGTATATTGTTTGAACTCTGTTAGAACTATGTGCTCTCAGCACACACGTCGCAGCATATGCTGCTTACGTATTTAGTGCAGTTCTCAATTGTGTAAGCTTAGTGTTGATTTTGTTGCTTTACAAACCACTATGATCTATTAAAACTACTCTGAATGGATCATAGGTTTTATAGATGTACCTATTGAATTAAGAATAAATATAGACTAAAAAGCTGAAACATCAGCCCAGCCAGTCAGTTCAAAGATGCTACTTACATATTAGATGTTATACATATATATACTACTACTACTACAACAGCCTATTTACGGCCCACTGCTGGGCACAGGCCTCCTCTCATCACGAGAGGGTTACATATATATAACCGATAGTAAATTTGCTCTTTGGAATCGATTAATCGGTCGCCGTGTTGCAACATCTCACTGACAACACAAATGTACCTAACTGATGATGAGTCCGATGAGAATAACTTCGCGATCTGATCAAGACTTATAGATAAGTTACGACGATGTCGTCGATGATTATCGAGCTATTTTCAGTTGTGAATTACCTAATCGATTAAGCTCCTCTTTTGTTGGCAGTAATTGTTACTACCAGAGCATGAATACTGGTTTTCGATATTATCGAATAACCGGAATATCGGACCACATTTCCGATATTTTCGATACCGATATTGAACTTATAATAATAATATTGACGTAGAGATAGAATTTTTTTAGATATTTAAGTAAAATATTGCAACCAAATCACTTGAAAAGTCACACAGAATCCTACGTTTCTTATTTAACAATATTATCAGGCTTGAAATGGCTTCAATTTTAAATTTAGATCTATTGCCTTGTCCTATGACCATTGATTGACCACTACCACAAACAGTCTATTACGTTTCAGCAATTTTCATAAAAGCTCAACATCATTGATGATTAGATTAGAACTAACTTAAAATTACCTATTTGAAGATTTGAAATGCAGCGACTAATTTCAAATAAACTAGTTTTACAAATATTAAACCAAATTAGGTACTAATTCAGATTTCACAGCAATAACAAAATAATAACAACTTGGTCATTGTAAATTCAGTCGTAAAACTAAAATTATGTAAAGTTGATTTACTGCAGCTATTGCCACGTGACGTTTATCGATTAGAATCGCAATCGATTGCAGCACTGCATTAGGAATAAAAGGGTTAAACGACCTCTCCCACGAGCCTAACGCAAAGGGGAAACGTGGAATAAAACGGATCATTCGCTTTTATGTCGAGCGAGAGGTGCGATTAAAATCGTGTTCACTACTAGTGATTTAATGATTGTGGTGAATCACTAGGATCACTCTTATTAAAAGTAATAAAAGGCGATTTATGGACTGTAATACTGAACCATCTTTTGCAATACCATTAATTTTTAATACACTATTTATCTAGTCCTTCACTGTAAGACAAATAATAGAAGTAACGTTTTACTTACACTTTTACTCCAACGAACAATTACTTAAAAGAAATCACACTGTCTAAAGTTCCTGGATAAACATGCTCGAAAATGATTTTCTGGCCCTTTCGAAGATCTATAAGTTGTATAGGTACTCACGTTTCAAATTTGTTTGTCAAAGAAATGGCTTCTATCTAGAAATGGAAAGATTCAACCAAGACATAGTATGAATTTCTTTAAACATTAAAATTTCTTTAGCTCTGCAGGTGCATGAACAATGTTAGTTAAAATGTAAAAAAAAGTCATCCATACTTTGTTAATTATCGACTCTTTGAAAACAATTCCTTATTGAAAGCAGAAAAAAAACAGAAATTTGAAGTAAGCATCAATAAATATAATGAGTCATAGCTTTCGCTGGGCTTGTGCAATACGAAGTTTTAATTAACGTTTTAAACTTTCTGTTCATGCAGAAGTTATAGCGGCGCGTGCTGTTTGTTTCAGTTTCGCTACTTAATTGATGTAATTTTGAGTTTTTCAGCAGTTCTACTATAACGAATCAACATGAAAGTCAATATATTCTGTCAATGTGTTCAAAATCTGGTTTTGTGACACCATTTAAACCAACACACCGAAGAATGCCTTACCGTGCAATTTTCGTGCTAACCTGGCGAAACAAACCCGTTCAGTGTAGGCAAAGCATGTTGTTTGTCAATTACCGATGACGCAGCGCGCTGTCAAAGCACGGCGCTCGCTGCACATATAAACAATTCAGCCGCGGACGCCCCCTAGCTCCCCGCTCTCCCCACGAGTTCCCCCGCCCCCGACTGCCCCATTTTTCACGAGTTCCCAGCGTGTCGCGTCGCGTGGCTGCCTCCGACCGATACCCACTATCCACAACCGAGTTACTGTCATGCCTTCCCTAACTAAAAGCATTTGTGACAACGGACGATCAGCTGACGCTTATATCTACATTTTATTCAAAATGACATAAATTATTTCGGTCTTGCACATAATAAACGCACGGCAACTAAGGTTAAATAAAAGACTATAACAAAGAATTAGTGGAAGCGTAAACTTGAAATTTAATATTCATCCGATATCTCTTTCTCTCTATTGATTTTGTCAAGTGTCTGCTCAGTAGGTAAGTGACAGCCTTTGTTTGAAAATCAAATTAGATATTTCAACACTTAGCAAATTAAAATAATTCTTCTGGAGCGGCTGCTTTTTATTAGACGCGCCATCGCCCTTGCCTCTGATTCTAAGATTTATCGGGGTCCTAAATTAGGTACTCGTGCCCAATTTACATTTCTCAATGAGATCCAAGATCTGGTTGAAAATCTTGGAATTGATTTAGAGAGACATTACGTCGCTAATGATAATAAATCTATCGGAGTTTATTAACAGTCTCGGCTTATCGTTATCGAATATCAATCAGTATTAGAGCATGGCGAGCGGTCTCGTTCCGCCGACTCACATCTATAAGCGAGGTGCGGCGCTGACTCGGCGGCATGAACGCTCTCGCTGAGTCCGGCATGAGTCAGCGTGAAACGGCAGAGTCCATGACTCAACAGAATTCGGACTGGGATCGCCGTCAGCCGAAATAAGTGGATTGCTCCTTCACGACTCAATGAATCCACTTTAAAGAGCCTCTGATGTCATTACTACAAACGATGTTAACGCTTCGACTGAATTACAAACGTTCTCCAAGTTCACATTGGGATAGGATTTGAGCATCATGTAAACTTCGTATACTTACTTAGATGATTGTATTGTTCCAGAAGGTAGAACGGGAGAGTGCAAAGAGTCCTGCGACCACGGGTGGCAGAAAGAAGGCAGCAGCAGTGCGCAGCAACGGCCAGATCGCCCCGGCGGAGCCACCGCCACAACCCTCAGGTAGGTACTTTACAAAATACACTATCAGCGATGTTAACTGCCTAATATATAAGGAATAGACAGTACATTACGATTGACAAAAGAGATGACGCAAAATTCGAATGAAAACTTAAAATAAATAAATATCTTGGAACATTTCACAAAAATTGACCTAGCCCCCAAACTAAGCAAAGCTTGTACTATGGGTGCTAGACAACGATATAAATACTTATATAGAGAAATACATACATATATAAATACTAAACATCCATGATTCAAGTACAAACATTTGTGCTCATCACACAAAGTTTGCCCCGAGCGGGATTCGAACCCGCGACAGTCGGAACAGTGGGCAGAGTCACTATCAACGGAGCCAAACCTGTCGTCATGTCAAAACTTACTTGGACAAAGACTAGAACATGGATTTCTAATTCTCAATTTTGAGACTACATATTTATACCGTAACGGCTTGTGTAGTAAATATGTTCACTAGTTTCCTTTGAGCATCGCACTCGTGGCACGTTTTACGGCAACGCGGTAGTTACTGGCTCCCCTGGGCACGATCCGCCTTCGGTTCTAATAGGATGGGATTCGAGGCATTCAGCCGTGCTGGCTTCACCCTACCTGTCTGCATTGCTAGATTGAATACGCTATTCACTAGGTTTTCGGTTAAATTGGCAGGATTTCTCTGTGCTATACGGCGGGCGTAGGTGTCCGTTAATCTCGTACGGCGACTTCACTGGAATACTTCATTCAATTGGAATAGAGAGTGGGTATTTTCTTCTTACTCTAATAACGGATTTTGTCTGTCGTCTTACCAAATCCGGAAAGAGATGACGGTCGTCCTATCGACAATTAACGGGCTCTCGAGGTCTTCATTATTAAAAGCATCCTTACAACTTTCCCCGAGCGAGATACAATACAAGAGGATTAAAGCAAGTAAAAAATCTCAAAGCATTTTTCTCGAGCGAAAACGATGCCATACTATTTCGAAATGAAATATCGTAGTTATACTTGCTTTTATGCGGTGAACTCGCCAGGAATTGGCACAGTTCCATGTCCAACGGGTTGCTTAAACATGCGAGTCATATTTTTAGAGAACTGTGGCTTATTTATTTGGCTTCGGTTAATATAGACTTTACGCTTAAGCATTTAAGTTTTGCATCACCTTATTAGTCATGAATTATGTGTTGTTTAAGCCTCAGCTGTGTAATTACTAATGCCGTGAATTATATTAGGCAAGCCACGAAACATCCGACGAAGTTAATTGAATTCAGCTCGAGTAAGATGATGAAGCTCGCTCATCTGATTATTCCCAAGGCGATCCAAGTAATCACAAGTCAGCGGAATATCGTATTTGCACCTATGATTCTATCCCTATAATATGATCTGTTTGCTTATAACATTTCAAGTCTTGCAAATTTCCAATCAACATACCTATACGGATTAGGAAACAGTTTCGGATAAAGATCGTTTAACAACGTTTCAACAGTGATTGTCAATTCAAAGCCGTTTGCTATGAAATTAGGAAATAAAGTCGTCTTTGTGACAAGCCACGTAGAAGTAGAAAGTTGTCATTTCACGAAACATGTTCGCTATAGACTCCGACATAATGTTTTCATTTTGTACAACGCTGCTTCTAGTGACAGCATTCAGATCTGGGAAAAGTGGTGCGCCGGCTGACGGCCAAAAAGATTTACGTTTTATTTATTTTCCTTGCGTGTTCTGCACGAAGATGAGATTCTATACTATTTTACTATTTACGAAAAATTACGAATTATATTAAAACGCGTAATAGTCAAGTGCCAAACAATTCCTCTATTGAATCCATGACTCATGGTAACCTGACGCCTCTTAAGTTTATAGAAAAATTATTTGATTGTTTATTGAATTATTGTTATTGCATATTACTTGCCTCTCTTTGTATAACTCAAGTATTAATGAAGTCTGTCGCCGTGGCTACTGCATTTACATAATAAAGGACCGCCATTTGGCATCCTTTTTGAGTGGAAACGGTTGGTATAATATTCTGAAACGACGGGCTACGGTTTTGTGCTCCATCCCATACTCGAATCTGCATATACAAATGAGAAAGTAAATGTGTATGTCTTTCTGTTACTCTTTTTAGGTTGACCACATGACCACTGAAACGATTTTTAATCTTTGATCCAGAATATGCTTAATGATCGGGATGAGAATATGCAGATATCTAGTTGTTACTAAATGTTATGTACGTATCATCGTTATCCTATAAGTCTACAAGGGTTGTTAATGTGTTCAGAGAATAACAAAACTTCATATTGGCTGCGAAGTTGCTAGCAAAGCGTGGATTCGGAACAAATATAGCCTAGATCGCTCCAACTTTGTTCACATTGTTGTTCATCGTTGGAAGTTTGCTCACTTTTGTGAACATTCGCGTTCGCGACCTAGCGGGTGGACCAACTTTTGAATGTGAAACTGAACTAGCCAAGTTCCCAAGGTTGTCAGCTTCACTCGGCAGCGGCTTGGTAAACAATACCGTTTTACATAATTGGAAATGTTTTGTGTGTACTGAGCTTTCGTTCAAATTGCTTTTATAAACATTAAAGAGAAAAGTTTTGATTCCCTTGTAATGACCAAATTCTTGACCGTGGTTTAACAATGGAGCCACGTGACTCATTCAACACTAGGCTTCCTTGGCTGCTTCGGTTCATTTGAATTTTGCAGCTCCTTTCAAAGCTACTTTAATGTCAAAAGAAACTTGGCCATGCTTTAAAAGAACGATGGAATAACAAACTGCTCTAACGATTTTGAAATTTGGAATGTAGGGGGCGAATCGATCTAGCTAGATGTAATATCTGGGAAAAATCATTTTAACTATTTTACCCGAGCTAAAACCTGGTCACCCGGTTACTAAAGAGAGAACCAACAGTGTACGTTGGTCTCTTTCTATGAAATAGTCCCCTAAATGCATTTTCCACGGCAAACGTTGTTAACGGGAATTGTACGAGCACAAACACGTGTCGTTCAATCCTTTGTGTAGCGGTATTCGGAATATTCAATAATTCCGTGCCCGGCTTGTTTATTGAGCAATTTCATTTTGATTTTAATTGCTTTTGTAATGTCGCTAACTATGCGCAATCGACTGTGTGTGCACAGCAGTCAGCTTTGGGAACGAATAGCGGGTTGACGTAGATGTTTATTTTGTAACGAGCTTTTCCCCGCAACTTCGTATGCGCAGAAATATTAAAATGAAAAATCCCGTTTTTTCCCGTTCCCGTGGGAATTTCGGGAAATCCTTTCTTAGCGGATGCCTACGTCATAACATCTACCTGCATGCCAAATTTCAGCCCGATCCGTCCAGTGGTTTGGGCTGTGCGTTGATAGATCACTATGTCAGTCACCTTTGAGTTTTATATATATAGATTTATGTTTCATGTTTCTATTTTAGTCCTATTAAGCCGACCTACATTTACTTATTTCGTGCTTTAGCTACTTGACCGAGATCGCTGTCTGAAATCACTATAACTAACTTATATGCAACCGACAAGCCACCATGAAGCTGTGATGTCACCCCTACAATATTATTTCAATTCCTTTTACAACCATAAATATTTCCCCAGAACCAGAGTAGTTTGTAAAAGATTGATGTAGTCACTATCTTGATGCCCTGTAACGAAGTAATCTGCATTCTGGAACAGGCGCGTCACAAATTTTGCGTACATGCCAGCACGGAGTGGTTTGCATAACTTTGCATGTTCGCTGAACGCACCGCATATACCGCTCATGTCGCATTTATAGGTAGTTTAGGTAACAGTAGGTGCGAAAGAAAAAATTTGGTACTTACAGGCATGGTAACATACTGGCCGTGCTTGTGGAACTTAAGACAATCGTTTGCACACAGACGGACAGGTGGAGAAGACTAGCTGTATAAAAAGCGTACCTACAAGCGAATTTTCTTGAAACTGATGGTCGACCGCCTATGCATGTGACTGTCCATAATCGATTTAGAAAGACATTATACTTATACTAGTTATTAACGAGGCAATATTATTTGAGGCATCATAAAACATAAAGAAGCCGTTATTATAAATGCGCTACGTGTTGAGGAAACAGGGTGCCCATTAAGTCACATTATGCCCCTTTATCATACCATACTCCACCGCCCCCACTGCCCTTGTAAAGTTGGAATAAAAATAACACTATTAAATTTGCATGGCGGCACGCGAGGGAGGGCCAGCGACACGTTGAGCACGTTCCGGGCGCTTTTTATTCGGGAAATGCATTTTCGTGTCTTTAAAAAGAGTCATGATCATGAACGATCAATAACAGCGAAAGAGCGCATAAACACATTTAGAAGCAATAAAGTAGGTAAACACAATTTAGATAGCGCGAACACTCAAACTAACATTTATCGGCGACGGCGAACCTTGAGCGCCAGTTGAGTTGAATTGAAACACGCGTCCAATTCAATTCAACGCTAAACATTTTCCATTACGATAAATAATGTAGCAAGTTGTATGAGTCAGCCATCTTTGTTTTGTTCATACAAAGGCTGTGTGAAACGGAACCGCGATGGAGAGCCCGCGGACGACGCATCCGCCGCCATTACGCGAAGGTCACTGACATGCCACGTGATTCACCATCAACTAACTTAATTAGAAAACTTGTGTTATGTGTGTGGCCATTGTTTGTTGTGGCTTGATTAATGACGTTGTACTTGGCTTTACCAGTTAGTAATTTACCTACACCATAGGTATACTTCATCAGTCTTGTGTGTGTCCGGTGCAAAGGTGCTACAAAAGTAACGAGAAGCTGCCAGAATTTTCTCTTCTGTATCCTACTCATCTATATCGCGGATACGCTTCTATCTAGCAAATGGGGCCCTTTTGTTTAATTGTATCCTACTTAGTTCAGTTAAATTTCCGTAGATATGTGTATAATATTTTGGTATATTCGTCATTTCTATGATCAATGAACTTCCCCGGGTGAAGGAATCACTGCGATCTAAAAGCGGGTTAAGCACATGAATAGGCTCGACGATGCCCTTTTGATGTTGAATCGATTGTTATAGAAGACATTCGTTATGGGGGCGATTAAAAAAAATTAGGAAGATACTCTATTTTATGGCCCGTAAATCAATTATTCTTTGAACTCCTACTCTTCGTCTCCCTTAAGTAATACCATTTTATATGAGTAATGTGAACTAAATAAGTGTACTGTGCAAGTTAAGTATCATTTATATTATTCAGTTATTAATTATAGGCTTTGTTAAGTCACCCGTTAAGCCTCTTTGATGTCGTCTTCAAGTTTTGTGTAGTCATTCATTGTTTTCATTACATTCTCGGAAACTACCTAGGTGGTCATTTCTAGCCAAGAATCCACTCTCACTGCAGTTACTGATTATTACTTCCTCCATATTCTCGGAAATTACACTCGCAAAATTCAGATTAGGAAATATTGAACATGCGAAAAAAGTCAGGTTAGGTATAGTACCTAGAGATGAAGATGATAGCTATAGTGATTGCCCTAGTTTACTAAACAGCGTAATTACTCTGGTGCATTGTGTGCCGATGACTGACACTGCTCGCCAGTTTAATGCACATTAGCGGCGTAGGATTACGAACAATGGGCGACGGAAATCGACACCACGGAACGTGAGCACGGCACCTTCATATGCCCGGGTCACACCGACCGCGGCGCGGCGCAGCGACTGCACGCACATTCTTCCGTTGTATAGCTCTGGAGTACCTATTCTATTAGATATACTGTGGCTCTGATGAGACTTAATTCTCAATTTCGACTTGCGAGAAGTCACGCAACAAACACTTACTTTGAAACGTGCACGAGCTGCACACGCGTCCGTTGTGAACCGGGCTAATGTAATAAATCGCGCGTCACGTCGTTACGTAAAGAACAATGGCCGGCTGGGAACGCGGCCGTGAACGCCGCCAGAATACGCTTGAGTCTATTATATTTACTTATTCATAGCGCTGCGCCGCGTCTCCATTTTATACAATATCGTTGTGGAATTGCAAATGGCCGGCAGCACCGTTTCCGTCCCCCGGCTGCATAAACAACGATTTGCATATTTTCATTTGCGTGTGAAAGAAAAGCACATCTCTGGATCTATAGTATGAAACGATATAGTCGTTTTCGTTAATTACTTAGGTTTTTTTATTATTCAGATAAATATGTGAACCTAACCTAATATGTAACTAATCGATTTACATAATTTATGGAATAACACTATGTATATATTAATATTCTTGTCGGTTGTCGACGTTTGGGTACACACACAAGCGCGTTGCAGTTGTTATTACGTTGTTGGCCAAGTACTTTCACCTCGTGTTCCGTTACTTTGCCTTGTAACTCCACAATGTTGTGTCTCTCTCAGTCACTCTTAAGTTGACAGTCTTATCTCAAGGATAACTTGATAACACACAGCAGAAACTACTTAACTCTAATTTTTTTTACTACAACCAACCAATACGCCCCTTGTAATCGTTATCTAATCTCAAGTAGGTATACTAAAGTACAATTGTCATCAGTATGAAAGAACGTTTCCGATTAACTGATAAAGGATTATGGGCTGAACTGAATATGCACCAAACATTATTCTTAACATGGGACAAATCTCCGGTTTTACTCCACTTTGAAATGTGTTTTGTCAAACGAGTAAGTTTTTTACCTCTCAATGAGTTTCCCTTTTACATTTGTATTCCTAAAGAGCACGCGGTGGTACAATGATAGCCACATACTGACACACGAATCCATTATGACACCAATTACGCAATTGAGGTCTGTTTGATATTAAGAATTAGCGGCCACACAATCCTCGGATCACGATCGTCCACATTTTCTCACTCGACGCGAATGCATTCTTCAGACAATTATCGCTCTGCTGTCAATGGCAGCGACAGGCCCCGCTCCGTTACGACTTTTATTTGCCCTCCAGTTGCATATCTCCGGACCGGTTTGAAGCAGTTCCATAAAATACGGGTGGGGTGTCCAGGCGTATCAACCCGATCGTCGCACACGCGCCCGTAATCGCCGTACGCGGACAGATTCATGGCGCCCTTAAAGGGAATTTCGCTGTCGAATCTTAATCGTTTTCCGAAGGAATTTATCACAACCCTTTCGTGGAACCTGTTCCGCCGCTTTGTGCTATGTTAACGACCTATGTAAATACAGCTCGCAGTTGTGTTTGAGAGCGCTCTGGGACTCTCGTAGAAGTGGGAGATTTTATAGCGACGACGACGTTAGTCGTTTTGTTGCAAGCAGATGCTCCGCTGTCTAATATCGTCTCTACTACATACATATACATATATAGGTTACAAAGATACATTTACAAGTAATGTCAACTATTCATAATTAATTGTAGTGAATTTATTCGTTCCTATTTATGCAATTGAGTTTTCTATACGTCACGCACTGTTTTAATTTTACTCGTATCATCCAAATAGAATCCGAATCCTTGCAGTACGAGTATTACGTTATGACCCATTATTGCCAATTGTCCGAGTTTGCGATCATCCTTACGGGTCAACGGGGTTATCCAAGATGGCGGCGCGGTTACGTCACGCTGCGCGAGCGCTGATTGGCTCACGGCCCCTCGAGTACACCACATCGGAATGAGGAGATGAGGAGTTCTAGTTTTATGATTTCCTAGATAGGTATTGTTAAGTTCAGTACGAGAATCAACCATTCAATAATTTAAGGACCAGTATTATAGGTAACTTGCTTGACTCGTAAAATGTCGGGAATTAAAAAATATCACTAAATTATTAACTTATTATCTTTAGCAGTACTCTCTCACTCTGTTAACTTTTGAATGGCAACAAAGATAGCGTTCATAATTCATTCTTGTAACGTGTTATTGGTAGATCTTATAACTTGGTTATTGTGTTGGTATATCACCAGACACACATATTATGCCTGTCATTTCAACAGACACGATGAAACGCGTATTATGCAAAGTACTTACTACAAGCGCGTCGAATCAACTTGCTCATAGTACTTAGGTAACCCGTTAACAATAATTTGAAGATATTTCACGGTTAAACCGCCGAGTACGTATTGACCAAGCATTTGTCACGGTAAATGCAACGAACGACCTACTAAAACATCATTGTTATTCATTTCTACTAAATTAGGTACATTTGTACGTATCCAATTCACACAATGACGGTATTACAATCTGTTAGCATTCTAATTTAGTTTGATGATGCAAAAAATTCAACGTGTTTCACTATTGACAGCAGCGCAGCGAGCGTATAGAACTTAAAGCATAAATTTCAAATGATATGACTGACTAATGAAAAAATACCAATACTTTGAAATTGATTGTCTTTTTTTTTATTGTGGTGAACAATTATGACATCGTACACAACTATAATTACAATCTAGCCAGTAAGGCTAATGATTGATTGCCTTAACGTCAAAGAGGAAAACATAAAACACTTCAACGGTATATGTACTTAAGTATAGATGCGATTGTGAATAGCAATCTAGCAAGACGATGAACAATAACAGATTACGAGCAGGTATCACGCGATGCTTTATCACGAGAGGCTTCGGGAATGTAGACAAGGCAACGCTAATCAAATCTGATTACGTTAAGTATGATTTGGAATGTACGAAGCAAGTGAGAAAAGTTACTATCTAAGTTTTTTTTATATTCTGACATTCGAAGCAAATAATAAATGATTTGGTACCTTCGTGTTGAAAGAAACTTCATGTGTGTCAGTCAGTATCGCTATCGATGATCCTGATTCTAAGTTATTTAACATTAATTACTTAGGTCCCGTCAAAAGGAATGTCATATCATTATTATCCTTGCTTCCCATTTATTTTCATTCCAGAAATGTCGACCTCAATACTATTGTGATAGTTATTTGTCAATGTGATAGAATACGAGTTGTTAATATTATTTCCAGAAATTACAACATCATCGTCTGAGCTTTGCTTTTGTATACTTATACGTATTTATAAATGTTACATCATGCGGTTTGCCATTAGACTGAGAATAGTCGTAGGTACCTATGAATTAAATTCACAAAGTTAAGAATTCAAATTAAATTATCATATTCCTTACTCGGAGTCGTTTGTAGCTTCAAAACGATTGCTTGGATACGAATTTTAATGTAAAAAACATCAAGTTCCCATTTAATTGTAATTGCAGTTTGAGATTGTAAACTAGTATCTAATCAAAGCCTATTGACACAGATAACTAAACTTGATGACCTATAGGTACCTAACTATAAATAAATAACTGTTGCTATTTTGAAATAAAAGAAACTGACAGATCATCTTAATTGGGTTGTTAATTACAATGGATAGAAACAGGAAGGGGACGAAAAAGTAGGTCAAAGAGAATAAATAGGCAGATAGAGGCATTAGGCGATGCACGCACCACAAAATGGCCGCCACACGAGGCAGCAATGGCAGCCGGCCTTGGGCTGAGCTCGCAGTCAATTTATTATTCAATCTCATGTCGCAAATTGGTCCGAGGTCCGACGGCCGTTGACCCCTCCGTTCCATTCCACTCGTTAGCGATCTGCGGGTTCTCCTATAGATTGTATTACGCAATAAGTACCACCCTACCCATGTTATTTATTTTGATCATTTTATTCCTAATGATATTTATTCTGAATTAAATTTGAAAATACCCATTTACAAGCTATAGCTGTAAATGGGTTCTTTTGAGCTTGGAATTGATGAAAGCTTCTGGAAAAATATCGCACAAAAGGTCGCGGTAATTGAAAATGGAACACTTGCGCGACTTGCGCGAGCAACATTCTGATTCCGCGGGCGCGCGGGCCGCGGCTACATAAATCCAACACAGCCCGTTATGTCCTCTCAGAACAATGGGCGGTTCGCGCTACTCGCCTAATGAGAAATTGTTTGTTTTTCAACTTCACACAATGGTAACTGCCGCTTTCATTATTACCTCTTCACCATGCCCGATTTAAATTGTGATAATAATCTTCGACGTCGTCTTCAACTCTTCATTGTTCTTCTTCTTTGTCGCTAACGGGTTTGTTGTTCAGACTTCCTTGTGATTCGTCATGCAGATTTGCTAGTTTTACTGACTTGTTGCTACCTACTAAAGATGAGAAAATAAAATATTTGCTTACCTAAGAGATTCAAATAATTTCAACTATCGTTTCGTAATAAAAACGGACAAGTACCTAACTATATTTCGTACCGTGTGTTGAGATCAGACTGAATAAATAAGTAATAAACCGGTATGCAAATCACTCACATGATCTGCAGAAAAAACACGTTCTATAAAATACCTACATAACATAATGAAATCCATCGCCCAAACATAACATTTTAATGTTATAACATCAAAAAAGTTTGATGAAGGGTTATAAATAAGAACAGGTTTACTTATAAATAACAAAATTGATCCGGCCGCGCCGACCTTGATTGAAGGCTCATCAGGCGCGCCTCGCGAGTCGAGACGAAAGACGCTCGCCATCAGACCGGTCGCGGCTCCGCACGATGATATATGCTGCTACAAAGTTTTTCTCCCCCGACCGGTTGCAACTTTTTGTAGCGCTACCTGGATCCCGCTTAAAAAATATAGTGTCAGCTTTTTGTAAGAATAATATTGAGCATTCCTTTTGTGGCGCATGCGGACGTGGGCTGTGCCTAGGAACGTGACGGGCTAGCTCCGTGGCTTCATTATATTAATGGACCCGACCGGATGAATACAAAGCCGGGGCCTTTAAACTCCGTGTAGGAGACGTGTTCGTTCACGGCATACGTGGCGTGAAATTGGATTTGACGATATGGCGTCCGGGTATTGCTCATTTATTAGTGGAACGTTCGTTATCTTTTATTATTGAAGTGTAGAGTTTAAGAATATTTAGGTACGTTGTTTTTAAGAATTTATCAAAAGTTCTATAATTGACATTGTTATATGTTTTTAATATCAATTCATTGCTAAGACAAGAAGATGTACAAACATTTAACCTCTAGACAGAACTGCTAAAGCAGGTTATATTTCTTACCAACGCATTAGGTACCGTAACCAAACCGGTACCGTAAACAATAGATAATAATAAATAACTTGACTGATATGCTAACGATTTATTAATGAGTAATAACAAGTTTTCCTCATCATTGTTTACTCCGCCCGCCGCGGCCGTGCGACCTTACTTGACATTGAATCGCGCTAGTTCGCCCCAACCAGTTTTTGTTGCACTTTTTTTGGCTAAATTTATTTACCATCCAACTTAATGCTCCATAGCATATTGTATACACCGCCTGCCGCGCCCGCTTAGAAAAACTCCCCTCGCAACAAGAAATCGACTAAGTTATTCTTATTATTTTAATTACGGGCCACAAAGCATTTCGGGCAATGGCATGGCTTTTTGTTGTTATACAAAAAATTGCCTGTTTCTTTGAGTAGGCATTCTTCGGCTTACACGGCCCCTATGTGTACCTGTGTTTTTTCCCTAGTAGAGAAAAAAATGTAAACAATTCCTTCCTTCGGATGACAGGGTCGTTCGGGCGGAGACTGATAGGTATGTATTGTCGGGCTTTGCCGGAACAGGGTTTAACTCAATGGGCGATAATGGTACTGACAGTCCTATACCTAACTGCCAAGCTTTTCTTTCCATCTCCTTTGGAAATCCAATGGGGGCTATTGACCTTAATAGTCAATTGCCCTGTATTCACGTAAATGATATTATTGTTTCTTTGTTCTAATTAATTACTATTATGCTATCTACTACGAGTGCACTCACATTTAGATAAGTAATCAGTCTAGCTCTATATACATTATCTTCATTTGACTGAGCGCTATCTATTCGCATTTATCGTTGGCAAAGGAATGTTACGGCAAAGGTCGCAAAATCTTATGCCAAGTTGCCAAACGGCACGCTAAATGTTTACGTTCCGAGAATGCTGAAGTCATTAGCAAAACAACACACGTCCCACGTTGAGGTAAACTCATTCAATGGGAATATTACCGTATACATTCCAAGGAATTTGGACATTGTTTATCAAGAGTAGGAACGCTTTAATAGAGCGTGAATACTAATTGCCGTTCAGGTTTTGGGTTACTGCGTAGATACAAATGCAGCACCAGATTGTGGTAATTAAATGCTTTAGAAATAAAGCCATATGAATGAGTGTTTGTTTAGCCAAGGGCTCGATGCAGCTGGTTTGCGGTTCCCAGAACGTCCTGAGTACAGCTAAGACGTGTCAAGTGTCGTGGTCGGTGTCGTCGCTAATGGGCCGGAAGTGTTCGGAGTCGATATGTGTCACATTGGAACTAGTCTGACTTGTTCATTACGGAAAAGGTTTCTCGTTTGTTTGTTCTTTCTCATAAAAAATCATATGCGTTGTTGTACAGAAACATGGTCTGTCGTCGCTGCTTTTGCTTCCTTTGTTCCTGTATTGTTAGAGATTGGTAATTAATTAGATATACTCCGTTATTTCATTCATTGGGAATAAAGGGAGTATGGAAATTTGTCAAAGTTGACATTTCATCATAAACTTGAACAAATACTTAATTCAAAAACATTTTTAATAATAACAGATACAAAGTGGTGACGTTATTACCAAGTACATCAGCACCGAGTCAATGTTTGCTGACTGATCCACCAAGGCTTAGCTAAGGTCTAAGCATCGACGGTT
Organism: Aethes cnicana; assembly: GCA_963971205.1. NCBI lineage: Eukaryota > Metazoa > Arthropoda > Insecta > Lepidoptera > Tortricidae > Aethes > Aethes cnicana. Next base: position 11,058,088 of record OZ020277.1, read on the forward strand.
CATGGAAGCTATCAGTTTGCGTTCAAGGGAGGATGTTGAAGAATAGTGAGCGCAAACCTCCACGGTTCTATTGTGGTTTACTCGTTTTATATGACACTGTAACCGTCAAGTCACTTAGCCAATATATGTCTTACTATCAACACGTATTCGTTCATTTCCTAGATCTATTTCTATTGGGAATTCCTACTTTACAGTTATTAATTTTCCTAACAATCAAAGCCCTTCAAAGAAAAACTTTCTCAATCACGTGAAATATAACAGGCGGTTGTCAAAGAAGTTGTAAGCGGAGATAAATCTCAGTTTAGTTAGATATTGCTCACAACTCCGCCGAAGTGCGCAAACTTCGTGAAGGAATGCCAAAGTTTTAATGCCCTTTTCTCCGTCGATTCTCATATCAGGCGTAACAGAACTTCCCCCGCTAACGGTGTCGATGGAACAACGTTGAAACTCTTTTGTTCAGTGGAATCAAGTATTTTTAGTATCCTTTGCAGAAGCGGTTTTTTTTATTTATATACCTACGATCGAGATCGCTTGCCGTTCCACTTAAATCGCTGAGTTGTTTTGACTCAGCATGACCTTTGCTTTATCAGGAATGTTGATACATGACACGACACCCGTACAGCTGGACAAACGACTTCTTTATAACCAGACGAAAAACGTTTTGACTATAAATATATTAATTGCCTCTTTATTTTCCTTTAAAACATCAAGGACCGGCAGGTTGTTAATGTTGTTATGATGAATTTTGATCGATTGTGCTACCAAATTTGTTTTGATAGCAACAAAATTGTTGTCTAAAATATCGTCATGTGTTCCTTATTGTGGTTAATGGCTTAATGCTAATTAATCTAATTGTTTATCATCTTAGTTTGATGATAAATCGGTTCTATCTTGGCTTTTTTTTCGACGCACATAATAATATTGCGTCTGTCATTACAGCTACTATTAATAGCCTGCAAGATAATCGTGTCAATATAAGCTAGCGACGTATTTATTCTGGCAACGAGCAAGCCTACACATAATGCGTGACATCCGGATGATAGTGATAACTGATAGGAGACACATGAATTGGAAACGTTACAAATTATATAACTAGGTCCCACATGGATATGGACTTCACAAAATGTTCGCGACTTCGCATAGATTAATGATGTCTGACGATGGCGACACAACAATAATGGTCTGATACTTTCACTAATTTGAATATGAACGGCGTCGTAAATCGTCTGTCAACGTTTTAATGAGACCGGCACTCCCGGGTCATTCCACCCAGCTTAGCCATTGCACTAATTAATTGCCTGTTAAACTTCAGTTCCTTGTTATTAGTTGGTTCAACTAATCGTTCAACCCGCCCGCTTTGATCCGGACTTGAATATGGCTTTCGAAACTACTTTTGTTCTTGTACTTAACCTTACAATAGCATTTGAAATAAATGAAAAAAAACACGCTCCAATAAACTTGAAGGTTGTTTGCATCAAACAAACGATAGGGTATTCAGCTCTCGTGAATTTGTTATTATCAGGTTTATTTGCCATATATATGGCGCCGTGTACGAGTAGAAAGCGAGTCTCGTATGCTTTCTTCGTTATTACGCTATCAATCTCCGTGGTTGCAACAATAGGCCCATCTATCATATTCAATTGCGACTGGGCCTGGGGCCCGCCGACAGCGCGGTACGCTCCCAGCTAATAAGGATGGATTTATTTATCAGTTTTTACCATGACCCCTTAATGGAACGGACATGCTCTACTCGAGGAAGATGACTGTTTCGTAACAGTCAGTTAGCCTTTAATAAAACTGCAAAGTTAATTTGACCTTTAACTGACATTAAATACATCCATTCGCAGTAATCAGCAGTAAGTGTTGAATTTATTTTCGTCGATGAATATACCTCAGATAGGTAGGTAAAGGCACTCGAAAATATTCTTATCACGTTTGATAGTGATATGGTTAATCAGACTCTTAGAGATCAGATAACACCCTACAGTACTGAGGAGTTTATTACTAAACATTACAATGCAGATGTTTACGTGAAACACGCTTCACATCGACAGCTGAATGATTTAGCGCCTGGTTAGATAGATTCAGGTGATTTATACTTTTATGGTTTACTATTGATGATATGACGCCCTGCGATCACTCGATACAGCAATGAAAAATATCAAATGAGTATTTTTTTTGAAATAATAACTTCGCTTCGTGAAAAAGTTCGTTATTAAGGTTAAACGAATAGCAAGAGCATTATTTATAGATAGCCTTTTATCTCTGGACATAAATCAACTCAATACATATTGCGTTACGTCAACTCATACGTTGTTTATTGTAACCAAACACTGACCGATACCCTCTGACCTTTGGTATTATACCTTCTTTCAACCGTTATTCATAGATTTTTATGAATTCCTGTTAAAATTTTATCAGAAAAATGTCCACTGGTTTGATCAGACCTATAATTGTCATGTCTGCCCATGGCATGGATGGACTTCATTGAATACCTTTTCTTTTGTAGAGATATACTTATAGCCGTTGAAAAATTTGTCTCAACAAGTGCATATGTAAAATAAACCGTTTGGGCAAAGATAAATTTAGAATAATGTATTTAAAATCCAAGCTTAACAGTAAGTTACCCTGGTATTAATTTAAGCATGGTTTTAACTTTGGTGTTTATTGTTCACAGGTACGAGATTATTACGGACAGACGTTGAATGTTATCACTAAACAAACAGAGGTAACCTAGCTTTGTTTGCGTTTAGAAGTTCAAGTGGATTTGGGACAAAATGCTTATTAACGTTTCAAAATTTATCTTAAGTTATTTTAGTGTTGCTGTTATGTTATGTAGATTACAGATAAACATCATAGGTATACCTACACTGTGATTGTATACCTAATATTACGTTGAATAATACAAGTGCATTGTGAATATATTGTGAAGAAGAAAACCGCACATTAAGATAAACGAAATTACTTAATAAGAAAAATTAGATTTCAGAGGTACAGACGAAAATAAAATTATCAACACCTGTGGTTTTGCGTTGCGTTGATGCAAAAAGTCGTAACGCAAAAGAATTTTTGAATTTTTGGTGAAAGTGAGGCAGAATCTGAAACGTAGTAAAATGAGCGACGTAACAGAAAAATCACGATTTAGTAGTAAACTAAGGCTTTGGACATGAAACTAAATTACAATACTATGCTTAACGTTAATTTCATACTTATCGAATTAAAAATGGAAACTGAGAACCAACGGGCTAAAACGGATTTTGATTCAGGTTTCGTTCAGCAATAACAAGCAACAGATTCATGAATCAAAATCTCAGGTAATTTACCTATAATTATACTTAAATAGATTCATAAGTGGAATAACGTTAAGAAATCTTATAAGCGAGAGAGTTATGTAGAAATCGTAGCACATGGAAGGAAGTGGTCTCCGCCTACCCCTATGCGAAAAAGGTGTGATATTGTGTATGTATACAATAACGTAAAAATGAATCATAATTGCATTAAGCGTTAGGTAGAATTTAACTGTGGTTGTCTTATGACAGCTCTAGAATACACTGAACTGCCAATGAATTATGAATAATATAGTTGAAGTGTACGCAGGACGGTAATTGAGCCTCTTGAATAATGAAATGAATCAGTTGAGCGCATTAGTTGGTATATACTCATACCTACCCACCACCACCACTCGCGCTTTCATGCAAATCCTGAAGACAGTGTAACATTTTGTATTAAACACCAACTGAATTATTAGATATAATTATTAGTAACGGCAAAATTTCATTAATAACAAAATCACTTGTGTTTTTGATTCTTGGCCGAAGTCACAGAGAAATGTAAACAAACTGGCTTCTGCCCACGACTTCGTCTAGTCCGCGTGGAATTCGGTAATATCGTTCCTTCGTTTTTCCGGGATTAATAGTAGGTATAGATATGATTGTGTAGACAAAAATATACGTTAGTTCTTTGTTAAGTATGTAGACGACTTTGCTAATGATCTCATATACAAACACGCTGGTAAGAATGAATTATAAACATGAACACGTCAAAATAAATTGTTTTTCACTTCCACTTAGCATACTTACTCCTGACTCATATCTCATATCATACCTATCACAAGATCAAAAATTTGTTCAAAACAACTTGCAGGCATCCATTTCTAATCCTATAAATCGTTGTGTGTTTCGATAAGTTGAATATTCTTAAAGAAAAATGGCTTGCAACGATGCGGTCGGCAAAGTGCCCCGCGGGCACAATGCCAAAATGTCTGCTTCATCTGAGACGATCTGTCCTATCAGGTAATTTTAAACTTTCATGAAATTCATAAATATGTAAAAATCCTTTTCCTTGAGCATTTACACTACTGCAACTATCTCGCCTTTTATATCATTCATGAAATCTATTCGAGAATTTTCCAGAACATTAGATATCATTCCAAGAGACCTATTACTACACAGATACATTATTATTGCTATCACGGTATGTAGAAATTAATTCCTCAAGAGCTGATAAGAGTTAAATCCTCGCTTATAAAATTACAACTCGGAGATAACATTATGAACTGATAGTGAATTAGGTCGTTGGTAGATAAATGTTCCTTCCTGTCGTTCGTAAAGTAAACACTATTTATACTATAGGAGGACAACAAAGGCACTTGGCGTTAATTCTCGTAATAAATAGAACAGATGTTTCAATGATCCGCTGCGAACGTCCGTGATGTCATGCTCGCTCTAATTTTGCAAGAACCGCTTTAATTTAAATAAATATTGCATTGGTCCAGGTTTCCAACTCGACCGAAGGTTACTTTATGACATTATGGCAAATGTATGTAAATAACTATGTAACTCGATAATTAATATGCACATACAAGCAGAAGCAGACGGACATCTCCGGGTCGAACTTGGTCAAGGCGAGGCCGACGACCGTGGCGGCACGCCAAACGTACACTGTAATGTAATGGATGCCATTTGTCTTTGTTTTTGTATTGGAAAAAATCAGAAGATATTTTAATGATTCGCGGCGAGAATGGCGATTCTATTGTTACGGAGGAATTAAATCTTCTTACCTATACGTTATTATTTGAAATTCTGACTTCAATCTAATCGTCGAGATTAGGCGTAATTACATTGCAGTTCATGATTCTTTTTTTCAATAAAGCGTAAATATAAAATCCACGTTCAGTAAGGGAAGTAATGCGATGACGCGAATTACTTGGCTTCACTCCAATGTAGATGCTTATGGCAAATTACTAACTCAAGGGCACACTCTTTACGACCGTTAAGTTTTTATTAGCTGATTGGGGACGTGCGATCTGGCTTTCCGAAAGTTGACTGAATGACGTCATTCCGTGTCACTTGTCAAGACCGCACGCCCGCCACCAATAAGGCTATTATCATTCATTTGTTTAAATAAATGGCCGCGTAAAGGTCAGACCACTCAAAATAGGAAGTTATAAATTTGGCCGTGGAGTGCCTTTTACAAGCTCAGAGGGTGAAACCAGGCGAAGGTGAAATATGACAGAATTTATGACGTTCATATCTCAAACCAAATAATTGTTTCATTTTTATCTTTAGATGTACTTACTTTAAAATAATGTACTGTTTGTCTACGTATTCATTTAATACAATGGAATATTTTATTACATTGCGAGTTGCTTATTGGCAGAATTTACCGGTAGAGTTGGACTCGGTCCAGCTATCTTGAGAATTGTATTCCCTGTGTGCTTGTATAGGTACATATTTTAAAATTGACCTTTCGAGTCAAAACATCAAAGCTGTACGTCCAGTGATAATGAAATGACCTATGATTAGAATTCGTGGAAAACTTTGTCATCTTTATTTCTTGTATTCTGGTTCATCTTTTCTCTGATTTCATATTATTGAGATGTGTGATGTAGTTTCAGTTTCAATACTGTGATTGTGTGTCACTTCACACGAACAGAATTTGTTCCCATTCCTATCCATCAGCTTTCACTTATATTTATTTCATCACATGTCAGTGCAGTTTAACAGATGGTGGTCATTCGCACCGCACAGTGACATATTTCGAACATTCGGCTTTCTGGCGGAGAGCCAGACTTTTTGACCGCTATGTCGATCTCGACAAATGACGAGAATCATATGGACGAACATTGAATGTTTTCACTCCTTTACACTTTCGGAGACGGTGGTTATTATTTTATTTAAAATCTGTAGTAAGTATTGCAATACTTATTTAAAATAAAATAGCAACGTAGGTTGTGCACAACTGTCAAAGACATTCAGAAGTTTGCTTAACCAAAATATTTTGAATTAGAAGTACCTAAGTTCAAAATATTTTATTTAGTGAACTTCCTTGACTGTTTGTTCATTTTCGATTCCCGTCCAACAACTCTTGAGTAAAATCCTTAACTCATTCATTCTCACAAGAACAAGATCTCGTACATTCAGTTCATGATATATTAACAGAGCGTAAGTTCCGTTTTGCCAATTAAACTTCGATCGTGTTAAACACTCTCAACCCTAATAAACGAGTGCCCCCCACACTCCCCCATTCAGGCTTTTAATGAGTTTCCAGCTTAATTTACAGTTATTGTTTTGTTTTACCCTCGCGGCTGCGGAGCCCGAAACGATGTTGCCCGTTACCTAAGCCTGTCCTAAATTCTGACTAATATTTGACTGATAAATGAACTTAGGGACAGGGTGTTTTCGTACAATTTGTAAATAGTCATGTGTAGGTAATCATTTACTTCCTTTAAGCTAATGCCACTGAACTGAATCAATCACTATAACCTACATATATTGAGTAATATTGAGAAATTAATAAAAACAGCGAAATATGTGACAGCTATATGCGACGTTGCCAATTTTCAGAATAAACTCTTGGTTCACTGCAGCTTGTACTTTATAGTCCGTTTAAGCAGTGTATTGGCCTTCTGTCTTCCGTTGAGTTCAGGACTTCGCCAAACTTAATTCCCATTAGTCGTAAACTAACAAACTAACTTCTCACGATGTTCGTTCAATCTAAACTAAGTTATCGGTTTCAATGGCTCAAGTTAATGGCAATTTAAGTTGTTGTTTTTAATATGATTAATGATTCTGAACTCTGTATTATAATTGGAGTTGTTGTTTGTAAAAAATACGGTTCAATATCAAGTTTCCGAGAGTTTATTTCTGGAAGTGTAATTGCTCAAAACAATTTTGAAGGTCTTCTTGCCTTAGAATTCAGCTAAAATTGTATGTATCGAGTAATCTTACCGCATTTCCTTAAGGGAATTCTGGAAGTGCAATTGCTCAAAACAATTTTGAAGGTCTTCTTGCCTTAGAATTTAGCCAAAATTGTATGAATCGAGTAATCTTACCGCATTTCCTTAAGGGAACTCCTGTAAACCTTATTACATATACCTAAGTACCCTCCTGTGACGGCTGCCGTTAGTTGAAACTGTCAGCGTGCCAGCGTAACAGCCTCTTACAGTAGTAAGACTAAAGAGACAGTGCAGTGGCAAACGTATAATTACGAATCGCATTACTGAAGTTGGCTTATGCGACAAACTTGAAGATTATCTCCCTCTATCCATTATTATAGTTGTGAACGGGCAAAGTTTCATCCGGTTAAAGTTAGGAACTTGGCAACTTTGCGCAAGTAGCCGACTCCGGCAAACTCCGTCGTCGCTCCCGACTTCCTGAACCTTTCTGCTTTCAAATAGCGTCTTTATTTGCTTTAGATTAACTTAGTGCTTTGTTTTGTGCAGGAGTTGCTGAGTGGACTTTATTCTACTGTTATTGCTATATTCAGGAGACTCATTCGTACTTAAATAATACCACCTTCAATTACTTACGTCAATATTTGCGCCTATCTCGTGAACTGGTTTGTGGAAAATCCCATCATCTGGTAACAATGTGTACGTTTAACATAATTTAATTAAGTTTCCAATTCACCGGGCGCCACTCAACAAGTACCTAAATGCTAAATATTCGTAGAAAATGGTTTGATGGGAGAGAGGTTCCGTTTTTATTTCAATAATTGTTTAGCTTTGTTTAAAAAGTCCGTTAAGCACGAAAGAATTGTGATATTATCGGATGGCGATGCGGTACAACTTTGTCAATTTCACCCCTGCCGCAAGTTTGAACCTGTTCCGAGGGGTGTGGAGTAGGGGGACTCCTCTTTGGTGTTCGCGAATACCGCTTGAAGTTCCCAACGTAATTGCTGTCTGGCTGCGAATAAACTTTGTATTACATTACCCGAGTTAATTTATAGTATCTTCTTATTCATTGCTCTTAGTTTTGTTTCAAACGACCATTGCCACTGCACCGAGTGCAAATTTTGTGTATTTTATGGCAAGTTGTTCAAACTTTTCTAGTTAGCTTTGAAGTTTTTCTTCGCACTTGGTCAAACACTCATGATGTAGGTAGGTGTCATGTGTGGTGTGGTGTTCTCAGTTCTGGTCTTCAATAAAGAATATTGTATTGTGCATTGTATTCAAGTGTTTTTCATTAGTCAATTGAATATTTTGTACTTGACTTTTTATATGATACATATATGTAAACTGTACAGTGTTACGTATGTTAATATGGATGCAAATAATGTGCTGGGCTTAAAGTGATGTTTAATCTAATCAGCAAAGAATATTCGCTGACACGACTTACAGCTCGTGATGTTAGCCCGGCGTGCCTCTGCCGACCTTGACTCACCTCGGAAATTTTTGAATTCTTTGAATCCAATATATTTCTACTGTAATTCAATCAAGCCCTAACGGAAATCATCGTACTATATGAGCTTCAATGAACTAAATGTCTTTATTAAGGCTGGCAACCTCGAAACTCGGCCAATTGCGCCTCGTTTGCACACATCTGTTAAAACTATCGGCGTGCTAATTGACTCTGAACCTTACTATTGGAGGGGTTAAGTGGGTCGTAGTTTATAACGCGCCTACGAGTAGGTATAGTCACAACAACGCGGCAACGTCTATTATGAGCATTAATCCATAAAGCAGAGCCAGAACTAAATTAATTGACGACAGAGCAGTGTACGGTACGAGTACGCTATAACGCTGTGCCTTGCGCGTATGCAAATAAATTGGACGGACTGCGGGCGAAGGTTATCTTTGTTATTACGCCCGCGTCGAGCGCCGGCGCATTCCGCGCCGAGTGAAATCCATTATTAGAGCCGTGTGATAACGATAAAGCAACGAGGTCAGCCGCGAACGCGCAAAAAATAGAAACCCTGCTTTACTGCGCGTGACTAAAGACTCGATGCAGGCAAGATGGCGTGCACAGCCGTCTCTCTCCAACATTCGTACGTCGCTACATCCGTCCCGCTTAAGATTTGGCTGCCGTTAAATTTTTTGCCAATGTTTTTTTCATCCACTTTTTTCGATCGCCGAGTTTCACGAATTACATGACGCGGTACGTTTTAGAGTTAATTATCTTTTCTCAAACATGCTCGGAAATGTTCGTGTTACTTTCAAAAAAAGAAGACGCGAGGCTGTCCATTGCCGGCCTTGGCCAGCAAAAACATTATTGTCGTGTGTGTTTTTTTTAATTCGCTTGCTATTTGAGACCCCTCTAGAAACTGACAAATCCATGGAAGTAATATGTACAACTTCCATGGCCAAATCATCCACGATCATGGAAGTAGTAAATACTGATGTGGGGTAAGTGCGCCTAAATTTATTTCGCCCCTATGCCTTGTAAACAGCCAACTACTAGTTGAGTAATATTTATAGGTTTCGATATATTTATGTTAGGCGCACTTACCCCACCCTGGCGCACTTGCCCCGAAACTGACAAATCCATGGAGGTAATAAGTACAACTGCCATGCCCAAATCATCCACGATCATGGAAGTAGTAAATACTGATGTGGGGTAAGTGCGCCTAAATTTATTTCGCCCCTATGCCTTGTAAACAGCCAACTACTAGTTGAGTAATATTTATAGGTTTCGATATATTTATGTTAGGCGCACTTACCCCACCCTGGCGCACTTGCCCCGAAACTGACAAATCCATGGAGGTAATAAGTACAACTGCCATGCCCAAATCATCCACGATCATGGAAGTAGTAAATACTGATGTGGGGTAAGTGCGCCTAAATTTATTTCGCCCCTATGCCTTGTAAACAGCCAACTACTAGTTGAGTAATATTTATAGGTTTCGATATATTTATGTTAGGCGCACTTACCACATCCTGGCGCACTTGCCCCGATTGACCTTTCGTATTTCCTCGCTGTTTGAGAAAAGCATTATATATACCTCGGCCGCAATTGCGATTGCCGGATTCGTACTAATAGAAGGCTTCGCTTCGCTCAGCCTTCTAACTGACTCGTCCGGCAATGCGCTACTTGGCGGCCTCTGCAATAATGTACTATTTTTGCGTCCGTTTTAGGGTTATGTTATGTAATCCGACCGTGCCAGGAATCGCTTGTCGGTATTTGCATTAGCTTACGTGTGACCGGTTGAATTTAGAACAGGTTGAGATTTATGTTTAACGGTCACCCTTTAGCGTTCTCCTGAACTCATTAACCGCATTTGCATGCAAGGCTAAACAGGACCGGCGTGCCAGGCGGGAGCCCAGGGCGGCCGAGATAAAAACTCTTTGCATAATGTATGCACTGGAGGAGCTGTTTGCGTTGGCTAGAGGGGTTTTTAACGGAACCCCGAGATTTCCAGTGAAGGTGCAGTCTCTGTTCGATATTTGTTAGCCTCAGTTTAATTACAAAAATATTAAAATACACAACCTATTCTTGGAATCATAACCGCTGATTTCAGGCAACAAGGTCAAGATAACATTTACACTAATAATAAGAGAATTTCAGAGCGACAAAGAATAATATTTGATGAACAATAAGGAAGGATCTGTATCGGTAACAATGTGAACGATTGTTATCATGTGAGCAGGTAGATGTAGCGTAACAAAAGGACATAAAAAGCGAGGCAAAGTTGAAAAAGTGTGTCGAGCTGACAACGTCGCTACGTAAGTAATAATAATAACTAAACAGCTGTAACGCAGTAATGTGAGTCACGCATGGAGCGACGGGTCGCCGAGGAAACGACCGTCGTAAATATAAATATACCCATAACATAACAACGCAATAACTAACACAACCTGTGCTATGCCAATTGCCATCCTGTGCTCACTACAAAAACACAAGCTAAGTACATAAATATGCCATAAACGCCGTCGTTACCGCTAAAGAACAACCTGTTGTTTAAGTCCAATTAAGAGTTATTTATGCAGTATATGTATTTGCGATAACTACTTATTTATTTATGGCACCAGATTGTACCTATGTTATTATGTATCATTTCAAATCATTCGACTGACTCTGGCAGTAAAAAAGTAGTAAATCTTTTGTAGTAACATTGTCATAGTCATTAATGCTTTCATTTCTAAATTCCAAATCCTTTCCAGGATTTACAATTGTTTGTTCCGAGTCTTTACTGACGGAATGCAATTTACTGCAGTGGTTAAACTGCAATAGAGGATGCCTTCATGTAGCTCCCGTCGTTTTCTTTGCTTCAATTTATTACTCCTTTTATTAATGTAACCAGAATGACGGTCATCTTGGAATTTATGAAGGAAGGCGAAAATAGAGAAACTGAATCCTAGAGTCCGGATGTAGGAGACCTTAGGAGGTCGCACTAGGTAACTTTGCAGAGGTTACGTGAATTGTTCTGGCGTGGGCGTCAGTGGAGATTTAAGTAAATGGGATTCTCATTGCACAATGCACAGGATGGTTTATGTCCTTTTATATCTCACGTAGTCATGATCTCTATTATCTTTCTTAGAACGTCGCTCATGTGGTACCTCTGTTAATAATTCTAGTGAAAATTAAGGACAATCTACTTATTACTTCAGTTTATTTAGTTTTCAGGCAGACTTCCTACTTAAATCGTGAATTCGTCATCCATAAAACACTATGCAAATATTTAAATGTTTTTGTATTACAACATTTTAGGTATTTCGTTTAATTGCCTTTGAGCACATGTCCAATTACTTTGTTTTGTACACCGCGACACGCAGTTTTTTTATAGCCAAGGCCAAAGGGTTCGCCAATCAATACCGGTCGGGGAGAGGAATGAATGTTGCAACAAAAAAGCACGTGGTGTGCACGAATTGTTCCGCTCCGTTTAGCGGCTGCTCGGTGTTGCCAGGCGGACGCGTGTGGCCATGCGATGCTCGCTCGAAGTCGAACCCAACTACAAGATGGCCGCCGGTGCCGCCATTCGCTTTCCCACGTCTACCGTACGCACACAGCGAGATCGTGTGCCTGCTTCAGTCTCGTTTCCACTAAAGCCATCAATCAGACGTGTAAAAGAGAACATTTTTATGGTCTATAAAATGATTGGACGCTTCCCCACTGCGCTTAGTGATTCGCTACGCGATTACGTTATCGGTTTTTGCCTCGATTGCGACTATTTGATGTCGAAAACGTGTCCGAGCACGGATACTCGCGTGTATTACGATATTCTATGTAAACATTCAATGTACATATTTATTTTTGTAAGTGCGTAGCTGGCGTGAACACGCGGCGGACGAACCGGGGGCCACGTGTAAACTCCAGCCCGGCAGATGTGGATAGCGCGGCGACCAATCAATGACCGGATAACACATGTTTCAATGAATCATTTACTCAGTTTACTAATTTCGTGCCTGTAAAGAAAATTAAAACATGTGAAATATGCAGATTTATTCACAAGCTTTCCAATCGTTATTTATCTCTAAGTAAGGAAACGTCAAATCTTTTGGCATTCGCAACTAGTGAATCAAAAGTAGCCAGGCAGTTTCCATAAATGATGTCTTTGTAGCAAGTTGCGGTGTTCTTGCTTGTTTATCGTTATCTATGGCACATTTAATTTACATTTGTATTGTCTGAGCTATTGCCCCGAGAGCCATTAACACTACCGTGTCGCATTGTTCCTCGCCACGCAGCATGATGTCATGCGCTTCATTCTCGGAACAATTTACTTTTTACATTATTTAGCTAGGTGTAACATCAGCTACTCCACTTCTGTACGTACAGCAAATCCCACACCTAATCAAATATTTATTATGCCTACACTACAACATGTTGAGGTTTTATGAGACATAAAATGCTCTACGAAATGAGGCCATTGCCTCCGTCGCAGCAATCAATGTTAGAGGACAATAGTGAGCGGAAATTACAAACAAGCCTACATAACTACAGGTTATTATAGCTAGGGATAACACGTATTTATTGTAAGTAGTCTATGCTTATCTAATCAATAGTGAATAACACTGCACTGACGATATCTAGAAGTGTTATCTTCAGCATATTTGCAGAACTTAGCCCATCTTTTTTACCAAGAACAGAATGGTATTCAGGAACTAAAAGTGAGGTATTTTTGTATAATTAAACCAAACAGTTCTTGAGTATTTAATTTATGGGCCTACTTCAGATGAAATGGTGCGAGTATCACGCGATCATCTAATTGAGAAGAATTAGTTAAATCTGTTGTGAGGATGTGTGTCACGGCTAAAGTGTTGCGTGTCTGTGTTCAAGTGCTCGCTCATACATATTCAGCAGGCAGCGGACTGCGCCGATCACTCACCAACGGCCGCAAAACTCGTTGAATACTAAACGGCCACCTTCGCCAGATCTGTATTGAAATTATTTACAGATTCAGTCTCCTGGTTCGAATCACCAATCCGCTCAGCAGGAAACCGCCGAGACAATGTATTTCTTACACGTTAATATAATTGCGACAGATTCTATCAAAACAACTTCGCGCTATCTCTGGCAGTATTATTGTTAGTATCAATTCATTTAGCTTGAGTTTGACCCAGTTGCTATAGATAAGCGTTATCAATTTGTTACGAGTGTGATATATTAGTTGTGCAATTTTGTTATCGCCTAGTAGCCTGCTAGAGCTGTTGATATTTCAAGTTCATCAACGTCCTTTGTTCGCGCTCCCGCTGTGCAAACACTCATTGTTGCCCGATTTTTGTTTAGGATCGAACCCTGTTTGCATTGATAATGACGCAAATTCTCTTCTGTATCATGTTTAAAGACTAGAATTACTCTTGTTTGCCTTATAAGATGTTTATTTACACATTTGTAGGCAAACTGCTTTGTATTGTGCAACCAAGCGTTACATAACATGTTTCCTTTTAAATTAGCATTGAATATCGCGAAGACATGTGATTACGTAAAGCAGCAATTATTATAGTAATCTGTTGCATAAGATTATTAAGTGGTTATGCTTAAATCGAATAAAAACAAGGTCTTTCCGGTTTTTTTTTTCAGAGACTAGTTGTGTCCTTACTGTTTGAAGCCTTTTACAAAAACTTTATAACGTGGTTCCGTTGCTAAGTTGAGCCATATTCTGCAAGCCAATCCGCTGTTGGTCAAGGTGACCTTCCCCGCTGCCCTGTCACGCCGTGACTTAGTCGGCGCAGCACCCTATTCAATGTAAATTTCTCGAAAGGCCTTGCATAACTTCTAGGTATGTTTAGATATTTACACGACGGTATTTTATCTACATGCACTAGTAGATAATATTTAACCTTTACTCTCATTAACAGCCACAGTGCTTTCATTTCATATTGGTTTTATAGGTAAGTAGTCCAAACATTTCGCAGAATTCCTCTTTCCACAATAAAGACATTAAAAACTCGTTCTACGTTTAGAAAATCGGTTCGGCTTCGGAATGCAGTGCAGTAACTCTGGTTCTCGAAATAACAAAAGAAAGAGGAGCACGTGGAGCGCGCAGTCGGCCATTTTGCAAATATAAATAGCAAGATGGCGTCGGGCGGGCCGGTGGTTGGCGAAAGTACTCGGTAATTATAAGCGGCGGGAAGGCGAGCGCGCATAAACGTGAGGATCTATGCCCGGCCGGTGCACGCAATGCTTAGCTTGATTTATATCGCTGCCTTGTTTCCACTCGACCGATTGTTCTCGGCTTAAGTGCTGCTCTGTTATTGTTTCCGACGGCCATGGGAACTTGGAGAACATTGAATTCAATTATATTGACCTTTGTTACGATTGTCGACGCCCCCAAATTACTTTTGATCATATTGTTAGTCGATATCGGGGATGGATATGTTAATAACTTTCGTACATTTTAAGTAACAAACGGATGGTTTCATAAATCCTGATCGGTAAGTACATCTGATGTCTACATAACCGAGTAAGTACCTACCTAGTTGACTTTCTAAGTTAACATTATTCACGCCATATAGCTGCATTGAATAAGAAGTATGCCCTCTCGTCTCGATGACGTCAATGGCGCAAATTTATCCTGTCGCCGGCGACGTGATTGAATTAATAGTAATGAGATGTCCTCCACCTTGATTCGATTCTATTTTATGTTTTCATTGTTTTATATCACTTTATAAATAAAACCAACTACCTAACAACAACACATGAAACGGCACGAACTGAAACGAAGGCCTGACAAAAATATCTTTGACATAAACAGAGATACATTATGTATGTGGCTGTCTGGCTGTATCGAACATGTGTTAGGTACACTTGATAAGTTTTTTGGTCCGAAACAAAGCATTTATGCATGTTCTTTTATCGGTTTCAGTTCATTTTTCACACAGGAAATGTCTGTGACATTAAAGGCGCTGAATGTCATATGCTGTTTTTAAGCATTACGGTTTAAATATTACCACAATACTGAGGTATGTTTGTTCTCTATGTTGAGAAAAGACCACCATTTTTGTTTAATTATGATGATGGATATTATACGCTCATTCGTTTAATTGAACATAGGGTTAATACATTGAAAGTGAGACATGGGCAAGTGGAGCAGAGCCGGGTAGTGCAGTGAGTCAGTGACGCCGCTACAAATAGACTAATGATGATTTACTTCCAAGAACCGCGACAGCGAGCGTCCGCGCCGGCTAATCAATATTTAATGCCCCATTTCCGCTTTTAGATTCTTTCCATCTAACCGTCTGCTATTAGGCAACTTATAAATTTATTCCTATAATATCCGAACTGGTAACCATTAATTTGCAACTTATTTGAATCCATTAGAATCCGTGGATAACCCAAAATTAGTATTTATTTATTTTACCTGACCATTGAATTTACTGTTTTGCAACAATGGAGGTTTTGTACGGTTATGCTATTACGCATATTTATAGTCTGTCATTACAGTGCAAAAAGTGAGTGGATGGCATTAAGATCTAAATTCGTAGGCGGCGCATCACTATTCCCCGCGCGGAATGACCTCGTTACTGCGTTTTTTATTCAGTCCGCATTATCGCTGTGCTTGTTTTTGCGCAATCGATTAAAGTATCTTGTTGTTCCACAACAAATGGCAGGCCGTGAATCTAATTAGATCGGGTTTCCTCGTAGCCACGAGCCGTGAAGCTGAAGGTTCTGGCGACGCGGAAAATGAACGTTCGCTGTAAAAGCAAATGTCTGGAATGTCTATGACGTGCTTTTCGCTAATTAGACAGGCACCTTAAAAAAAAAAATATTAATTAATTTTTATTATTTACTTACATTCTAGTTACCATTATCAGCTTTATTGGAATAGTTGCTTTTTATTAAGGATGACATGGTTTTTCTTTTAGAAAATCCAAATTATAACAGTGCGAACTTGAGAAAGGTCATATTATACCGAGGGCATCAATCAGAGATACTTTTATCGTCCTAGAAACCTTCTCATGCATTTTTTTAACAACAGCTACCTTTTTGCAAGCTTATTTCTATCTCTTTGTAAGTAAAGTTTTGACCATTTTTACCATAGCAAGATGCGCTTTGGAGCATGCTTGCTTACCCTACCCACATAGGTAGTATCTATTCGCTGTTCTAGGAGGATCTAATTCAAGAGATGTCACGTCTGAGACAAGTGGCAGTCGATTTGCCAGCGTCTACCAACTCGTTCAGTTAATTACTAGTTTCTGCGGCGGGTGAACGGACGTTGTTGATAGCTGATATGATAACACGCTGTGTGGTATCGAGTGTCGATTGCACTCTGGTAGATAACTCTGCTGCAGCTGATTACTTGTCAGAATAGCAAACCTTACACAATAGACAGTTACGTCAGGCCGTATTGTTTATACATATGATGCTTTAGATGTTGTAATTAAACAGGAGTTATACTTATTTACTGGTTGATGTATTTTATACTGCTGTATTTTATTGTATCTTATATAATTCTCAAAATGATTTACAATGTCAAACAATTAAATCGACTATTAAATAAGAAATATTACACGATCCAAAACCTAGCGGAAGTCCCGAAATACTGGGGCGCATTTTTGTAAAACTGCCAAGAGTATTCAACTCCACGCTCGTAAGTAGGTAGGTACATAGGTATTATATAGGTATGTATAAGTAAATACACACAATATAGGTACGAAATAATTACATATTCAAAATGCTATTTAACTAACCACATAATGAGGAAACAATTTGTTTACTCCCTCATTAAATTGCACATATGTGAGTAATCAAATCATACATATTACAAGGAGGAAATGGTAACATGTTTCTATGTATAATCCTATGTACCAATTTCCGTTATTTGATTTATAGATAGTTCAACATTTTTCATGTTCATCATAAGTCGCTATCGATCGCGCAGCATATTTGAAATGTCAGCAGTCGCTAAAAATGCAGTTGGCAGCGCGCTCAACCCCAAAATAGCCCCAAACCATTAATAGCCCGCCCATAAAATGTGAGCTCGGCTTAAAAAAAACATAATCCGGTTATAAAACAGTACCTACGCGACGCGACGCTTCTAAATTTAAACACTTTGAAGTGTTTGTATAATTGAATATGCATTGTTGATTAGCGAGCATTAGTCGCACATTTCATGTTTCAACACTCGCATCGCAACAGGAGGCGTGACCTGATTCACGGGACTAGCGTAAACTCTCATATCGGGTTTAGGAAAACAAAACTATTTTTAGCCTTTACGAAGCCCAGACCGCTTCTGCTTATTATTTATTTGTTTTACAACACGTTTGCCAAGTGCGAGCGTAAATTACAGCGGCTTAATTTATCACGATGCTGAGAGAGACTACGCGTTTGTCGATGATGAGATATAGAATAGAACAGGCTATAATGTCGTGTGAAGTTCCTTCGTGTTCTAAAAACGAATAATCCACTGAAATAACATAATAAGTTATTTAGGAAGACTTACTTCTTATTCGAAACGAAAACACCGAGTAACTTTGCCCTTTCATCGACCACCACAACAGCCTATTTAGGGCCCACTGCTGGGCACAAGCCTCCTCTCATCATGAGAGGGTTTGGGCTATAGTCCCGACGCGGGCCCAGTGCGGCTGAAGACTTCACAATACATCCTTGAATTACTTCGCAGATGCGTGCAGGTTGCATCACGATGTTTTCCTTCCCCGAAAAGCTCAGTGGTAAATTCAAATTGGATTTCGTACATAAATAATTTCAGAGGTGCGAGCCGGATTCGAACTCCCGACCCTTTGCATGAGAGGCAGGTCAAACCACTAGGCTACCACGACTTCTTTCATCTACATCTCAATATACCTAATTCTCATCAAGATCACAGATCAAGATTAAAACTGTCTCGTAGCCTAGGGCCGGTCTGGGGCTACTCGAAACAGTACATATGGATAAGGAGCGTCCTACTGTTTCGAATAGAGCCCCTGTGTTTGCCCCAGACGCCCACGCGATGACTAAAGCATTCAATAAAACAGAGGAACGATTCTATTTAAAGCCTTGTTCTCAGAAAACAATACGCTATAAGTAACTCACACCAGATTAAATTAAAAGGTCGTAATGCGAGTAACGAACGAAACGACTGCGGACCAATTCGGATCGGATCGTATTTAATTGTACACGTAATTTCAATGAGTCCGTCCGGTCGAGATAGACAAGTGGACAGGCCGCTAATGGACCAGCTCCCAACCCGTTCTTATACGACTTATCTCACAATTAGAAAGCAGAGAAAGATTCTGATAACACCAGGCAGGCGGCATGATCGATGAAGACAAATAACTATGCGTAAAATATTTCCCATTTGACACCTTTCGGAGAGGTATCGCTTATCGGGCTTGATGTAAATTGACTCCATATCGGAGTGGTGATGGATTTACGTTATGTTATTTTGTAATCAATGTTATCAAAGATTAGAAAATTTGTATTAATTATGAGATTGTATCGCTATATCGACCGCTCCTTTCGCGTTTTATCGTCCATCAAATGCAACATTGCTGAAATTTATCCGCTGGGCGCCGATGTCCCTAAGCTGCAGCGATAAATTTTATGTGGTACCTATGTGGTGTAATTATTCGCTTTCTTATCCCGTCGGTCTGGATTGAGGCAGCGGTGCGCCCGCGCCGGCCGTCGGCTCCTTCTCACGGCGGACCGCGGACCCGTCCGGACCAGTCCGGCCGCATGCCGATCAAGAAAGGCTTGCGGTCCCTTAAAAGGAGAAACAGATATTTTTTGCTCAGACATACTGGTTATCGACCATTAGACCGCATCAACTAAACGGCTTTAAAAAAATAAAATATTTCCCCGGCCATGTAACATGTTCTACTTTTACACAAAGTCAGATTGAAGGAAAAATACTGCAATTTGTTTGATTTAATAATTCAGTGTTTTCGAATACATTAGATACATTTAGTTATCTAGGCCACCGTCAATGGGGTTCTTTAAGCGTTGTTTATCGTCGATGGGGCGAGTGGCTGCTTTTTGAAGTGCGTCATGTGTTGTGGTCGCTTGCTAATGCACACATCTCACACACACACATTATCTCGGTTCTAAGTGAACTGTATAGTTTTTAACCTTTAGTAATAACACCTACTCGTAGGTACTCTCTTTTGAAATGATAATAGAAAAATGTTACACCCTAAAACTTTCTTATCATGTGATATGTAACACGATGTAAAATGATTGTGATCTTAATTACAATTATCATTATTCATAAGTTCTTTGGCTTTCCAAAGACTAAATCAATATGTTCATTTACAAAATGTATATAGGTGGTTATACAGTTGAGAGTTTATTGAGTACTAGCCGTTTTCCCCGTTCCCGCGGGAATTTCGGGAAATCCTCTCTTAGTGCTTGCTCCCCTACGCTCCCCAAGAAACCTACATGCCAAATTTCAGCTCACAACGACCAGTTGTTTCAACTCTGCGTTTATCAATCATTCAGTCAGTTTCTTGTTTTGTAGATAAGTACCTATAGATAGATAGATCGCATCCGCCCACGCCCTTAGTAAATGAAACGAGTGATCACTCATAATTTGTCCGGGCTAATGGCAGCGAAGGCATACCTGGTTTATGCCGGTAATTTAACGTCCAGCCGGCCACCTGCTAGCCTGGTCTAACTGGATCACTATCAGGCGTCCCGCCCTACTACTAGTTGTGATGCCAAAGTCTCATAAAAACTAGACTCACTTGTAGTCGGGTTCTTGGCTCTGGACACGTTATTTTTTTATTATTGCGTCAAATCTGTCTAAGTCCTGATCATATAGGTATGTTGTAGTTTTATCCTAGATAGCTTTTGCCCCCGACTTCGCTTGCTCTTTTTTCCCGTTCCGTGGGAATTTCGGGAAAACCTCACTTGTGCTCCGCTACACTCCCCAATGAACCTACATGTTTTCGAACAGTAGTTTCGGCTCTGCGTCGTCATCATTCACTCAATCAATCTGATTGAATCTATCGCGCTCCACCAAGATGTGGAGCTGTAGAGTATTTAATGTACGTAAGTATTCGCAAGAGCTCTTTGTCCCCTCTCATCTAACTGCGTAAAATCACCACACTAAACTGCGACATTAAACAATACACTTGCGCGTAGGCTCTCTTAACAAAACAAACTAGCCCATAGATACGTATTTCACTACAATTGATAGTCAATTACGCTAAATGGCCTCTGCTCTGGCCGACTACTTACTGCATACCAACTTATATATCCACTGGAATTGCATAACTTATAAACAGGTTTCCATAAAATGCCAGAGTCATGCGCGCAATACATACCTACACAGCTGTTTCACTTTATACATCCATTAAATGGTGGCGGGCAGGTTTTCAATGAATTAATTACGTGTACTAATTTGGAATGGCTTTCTTCATTATACTTTACATAATATACCTTGATAATAAACCTTGATTAGAAGAGATTAGGAATCTTTTTAAACGTAACCCTAATTCTAAAGATACCTGATCTCTCTCCGGTGTATAATCGATGAACGGGATTGATGAAAAAAATACAAGGTTCGTGTAGGTAGGTAAAAAATTGGTCTGACTCATCTGAAATTTCGGGAGGTCTCAGTTTCAAAGCCGACAAAATATTCTTAAGGCTTTTATCATTCATAGATTATTATTTATTTATCACAACGGTTTTCTATAACCGTATAGTCCATTCATATACATGCACCTGTAGACCAATTAAAAAGATTACGCGTCCATATCAAATTACTTAGGGATAATGGTGAGAAGAATTCAGAGACGATTTGCATTGAAACCTATACTCGCATCCGTGACAAATGCCTCTTAATCAAACTGTTGTCACTGGTAGTTAAGAAAGTAAATTAAGTGTCCGAGCATATAAAGAATTTATGGGGTATAGGTCCATTAGTCTGGGTGAGTGACCCTCCACCAGCTGCCCCGATGCGGGCGACCATCTTCACCGACGTCACCTGCCGACGCCACATCCAATCAGCCTGCCCAGATTGCAAGTCTTGTAACCCTTTTTTTTTTTTTTTTTGCGCTGGGGAAATGCGTTTACGCATACCACCGGCCCGGGGGGAGGGCAGGGTAGTTATGTGGGACTCGCCGTCTATAGCGGACGGAATACCCACTAAAACCCCAGCGAATCTCCTCCACGTTGTACGTGTGAGAGCTGCGGGTTCGCTTTGGAGCATTCTACCGCAGAAGTCTTGTAACCCTGCACGACTCTACTCGTATTTATTATTACCAACGATTAAAATCTTCGAGAGTGTTTCTGTTTATTGAGTTAGGTTTCTGCAAGTTCTTATGTAAATGTCACTTAAAATATAACATTTAAAAGTGTATAAACACACTTGCCTTTTACGCGAACATTGGAAATCATCCACACAAATAAATTTACGATTCTCGTATTGGCTTGGCGGACAGCAAAATGAACGTAGACCAAAAACTTTTATCCGTCAATATTTCTTGCTAAGTGCATTTACTTATGAAATGTCTCATATAAAACAGGTACACACTATCGTGATTAAATATCAACAACATTTTGTAAATCATGCTAGCTACTCATAAGCAGCCGGTTTGCTGATACACCTTTAGCTCGGCAACTGGTTCCACCGGTCGTACCTATAATTGGCTTTACAAATTATTCACTTAATTATACTTAACCTTTCAATCGAAGCTTCCTTTTATGATGAAATTTCACTTCAAGTTTTTCCTGTTCTTTTAATGCTTATAAAACTATATTTCTCTTACAGGTTCCTCTCCGGAACGTGACACCAGCGAAATTAGTAAGAAAGGTAAGTGCTCTTAAACGTAATCATTAATAGTACATTACAGACCTAGGGTGGTGAATTCGTACATGTCCCAGATCGCAGGTTTCTGTGGCCCGAACCGAAGGTGAGGGCCATAAATATGCGATCTGGGGCTTTACGAATTACCGCCCGTGGTTTGTCAAAAGTTTTACATCTTGCCTTGGCCAAGAAGTGAGATTTTCTCTCAGCGTAGCGGGCAGAAAATCCCACTTTACGGCCAAGGGTGATGTAAAGATATTTTTCTTTATTATAAGTACCTAAAAGCAGACAAATTAAAAGTAAAATGTATTCTTCGCCCTAAAAATTAAAGAGTGAGGCAAATAACAAACCTGGTCTGCAGATGGTGTTTTTAATGGACACATGAACGTCCCAGATGATTTAAATACCAAATAACCAGAGCTGCGTTAACATTGTAATGCCTTGCCTAGTGTTTTGTAATGGAGAGGCATAAAGCCGCTGGCAAACTTGAGATTTGGGGTGCATAATAAAATAAAGTAATCAATAATTCATCACATGGTCGGGAAAATAATAACCTGCGGACGACTGATATTTTTTCGATTGCTCGCTTATATTAATGAAAATAGATGTCAAGTTTTGCTGACGGTTTGAAGCCACCTCCATTTGTCTTAATAAAGTTTTAAAGATATACGACCTGAGACTCTTTTGTTATACCTAATAAAAATTAATATGATTTTGTTTCAACGTCGGATGTGAGTGTGACACCTGCTTGTTTTGACGTTAACTGCGTTATAAACTGTTTTTATTGAAAGTGGAAATCGCGTCCATAATTTAGCATATGAAATTATATCTTTGTTTGTCCAACCCCGATCTGCATACCTATGTATGGATGGACCACTTATACTTCACACAGGTAAAATGAAAAAAAAAAAACCTGAGGTCAGAGCTTACGACGATACATTTGTTACCTATTATCATTCGAAGAATCTAAATTTCAATTGGGCGTCCGAGTAACGGGGTCACGTCGATTTCGACAGATAGTTCTACATAATTCTTTATGCGTGCGTCTGTCTGATATGTTAAAATATTAATGTATACCTAGATTGCCTAGTGTGCAACGGTACTAGTTATTTATTTTATTCGTAGGTGCCCGAAACAATGTTTGTGCGCATATTGAGTTTCAACTGAGTGTTTAGTTTGCGGAATCGCGTTTAAGAAGTGCTCGGGGGACTGCGGTGGAACAACAAGCCGCGTCGGTGCCGGCTCCGCCACACACCAAGCCACCCTCGCCGTGACTTGTTTTCTTTACCCGCCTAACCTAACCTACACCGCACATTCCCTTTTCATGCTTCCACATCGTAAAATGAAGAGGCCCTACTAGGTCAATTAACAGTGTGTTATTTTAATAATAACAAACATAACATAAGTATTTCCATTTTTCGCAGCATTACGTCATCATTTAAAAGTAGTTTGATAATTACCATTAGGCACAGCCCGTTAATAGAAATAATATAATTAACATTTTATTGATCAACGTTATAAATAAAGCAAAAACGAAGAGATTACCAAACGATTTTGCTCCGGTTTTGTGCGTCATGCCTGAATCCCATCTACCTATATGTGAGTATAATTAAATGAATATTCATGAGTCGGAACGCCCCGAAACCATTTTATTGGCCGCCGAGAAGCCCGAGAAGAAACCGGTCTCGCGTTTTTTGTAACGTGTTGTTTCTCGACGATCGTGCCTTGAACCGATTATCGTTGGTTAGACGCTGTTCCATACATCTCACACACACACACACACACGCTCACACACACCTGTAACTACATGCAACTTAACAGCGCAGGTTCATGCATTAGTGTATGTAAGTACCTAAGTAACCGAGTCGCTATTAGCGATCGATTAATATGGATACTTGATAATGCAAATATTAATCTCTTAACCATGTAAATATGTAGGTTATGAAAGAAGAACAAATAAGTATTATTATTATAATGGTAATGATAAATGGAATTATAATGTTACGAACACGCAAATTATAGCAATTAACGGCATCGAGAACTTATACTAATACAAACAGGTTATTATTTCTATTGATTTCCTTGCACCGCTTCGAAATCGAAACATGGATCAAAGAAAACCTTACCCGTATTATTATTATTTCTGCCGTGCGTGAGTGAGAGAGATCATAAAAGCGTAAACAGATTGACGGGCAACACAAAGGCGTCTGTGAACAATACGCGTACCATCTCGTCACGACACGACTCGGGTCAAGAGAACATGACCGACCAGTATTTCGTGTCTGTATCGTGTGCGAGCAAGAAAGTCGCCGGTGAAAGTCCGCGTCTAATTCTCGACCGATCAATTTTAAATCAGTTTCATAACATAACATGTAACCGGTCACCGGTCCGACTTGATATATGAGCTTTTTAATGCTCCGCTTTTATAATAAAGTGATTTCATGACAAAAGCACGCTAATGTATGTGAGATTTGTGAGGCGAACCTGCGTTACTATTGTTCGCCTGGCGGTAACGACCAGGGTCGGCTATTGTTGTGCTCAATAGAATTTACTGCCTTTACGCCTCCGAAGTATTTCTCACAGCTTCTGTTTAATCTATCTCGATCACGCAGTTTTTAATAATATTAAAGGTGAATTTTGCTTCATCTTCATAATTAAAACCTAAAGATTTGTTTATAAACCATATAGAAACTGAGAATTTTAACAATGTTAAACAGCATGTCGTCAAGGTAAACGCAGCGTCGGCAGTAAGTAACCGTTATAAATTATAATCGGTCGGGTGTTCCTGCGCAGCCGATAGGTGCCTTTATAGCAGCGGGTGCATTAATGAGCCCGCATGCAGGGTTCATCGTCCTAACCGGATCTAATAGCCATTTGCCAGTGCTGGCTGAATCGCCAGACAATTCTGCAATGAACCGTAAAACCATCAAGAGCCTAAGCACGTTTCACCAGTGTAATAAGTGCAGCAAAGTTGAGTACTTAAAAAATGTCTGCTAGTTTTTAGGACAAATAATATGTCTCACCTGTAGAGCGTATTGTGAAAGTTTTCGTTAGCTGCCGCACATTGATCGCGTATTGTCCGCGGAGGCACTAGGCAGGCAGTTGGTATTTACGGCGGGTAATGGCCGGGGTCGCGCGACCGGTTCCGACCGCACCGTGTAATTCGCACTACTTTCTATCAAAAGCTTACGCTCGACCACCTTCGCATGCGTCAATTATACACGTGTGTTCTTGTATCGAATTCATTCGCCTCAAGGCACGACAGCTACTCACGACCTTAAGGATTTCAAGTTAATTATAGAATGCCAAATGCGGTTGTATCATTGTGTATAAATACCTATGTTATTATTGGTAATAAATTGTAATAACATAACAATTTAGGTAGGTACCTACTTAGTTTGTTTTCTTGTTCATTTTGTACCTACTTTTCATTCAATTGCATCCCTCGTGATCACACACAACGCTTCTTAATCTAATATTTTGATGAAATCATTTATAAGGTACGCTTCACACTGAGTGCATTCAGGGTCGCGTCGGCTGCAAGCCACCTGCGCCGCCGACCGGTCGAGCGGGTCTCGTCTAGTCTCGATTATGAAA
Source organism: Aethes cnicana (assembly GCA_963971205.1). NCBI lineage: Eukaryota > Metazoa > Arthropoda > Insecta > Lepidoptera > Tortricidae > Aethes > Aethes cnicana. The sequence goes on from OZ020277.1 coordinate 11,084,089, forward strand.
CGTTATTTACCGCCCTAGCATTTTATTTCACAGCTTGCGCAATAATTGCCAAGATGTGGAGACAATCTTCACCAATTACTGATCTGGCCGTCTAGAAATGTAATACAGTCAGAAACACAAAGAGAATTTTCTACACTCAACAATATTCTTTTCAGTGAGAAAAGAGAGAGTGGTTCGGAACCGACCGATTTCGCGATGCCACTGAAGTTTTTGCGATTAGCCAAACAATGTCACGTAGACTGGTTGCGAACCGCCATCGTGCGTCTGCAAAAAAGTTATTGAACTTGAAAGTTAGCTCGTGCGTGTTGTGCGTTGTGCTCCATCAGATTATTGTGTCAACTGTAAAGTGGTCATATTAGGCATCGATAAAATCGAGGCAAGATGGCCGCCTGCCGCACGATCCTTCGCCCCAGAGTGTAGGCGGCTACTTTCTCCTAACGGGACTTCGCTCCGCGCTCCGTTCGTCTGTTCACGTCTATTACGACATCCATTTTGTATTTAACTATCTGCGAGATCACGATGATGGTAATAAGATTATAACACGTTTTGAAATAGTTTGTAGGTTGTTAAGAACTTTGTATGTTTCTTTTTTGTTGCTCTCGGCGAATATGGTGTACCTACACTGTACATATATTTAAACGCTGTGTATTGGCATCGTTGGGCTTATTCAAAGAACCAGTTAGAGCAATTGCGGTTAACGAAAGAACATGTCATTATTGGTGGAGTAAAAATGTTATCTTTTCGCGAAATTCCCACACGGCATAAGTCGTGAGAGAGTGTTCTTCTAACTGCGTTCCTGTGTGTTTCTGTTTAAATTGAGCGCATGGGAACGTTATGGAGGAGTCACGCCTCAGAAGTCTCATAACGTTCGATTCGAACGAGCTCGTTTCCCCGGGGGCCCACGAGTCAGATAGATCAGAGGCCACGGCTCACGATCTCTGCTGCCTTCGGCATCTACCTGCACCTTTAATCCCTACAAGTTGATTATCATGACATGCTCCTGCATGCTCAGCTTTTACGGGCGCCTTTCAACTTTGTACTTCTTTACATTACAACTTAAATTTATATTAATTTCATTCATTCTGAGAAACCTGGAGAACCCAGTGACCATTATCACAAGAGCAAGTACCGGTCGTAGTAGGTATTATCAATAGTAAATAGTAAGTTTTAGTAAAGAACATACAAAAATTATTGAGTAAATAAACCGCTACTGTAGTACATTCAGTTTCGAAAGATATTGAAATCAGTAAACTTGCAAATGATTTAGCATCTCAGGTGAGACCGCCTGCTGTACGCCATACCTTTTTGTGTAATTACATAATGTCTACTGTTCCTTGATTGTGTGGTGTTCAATAAAGTATATTGTATTGTATTGTATTGTGTCTTCAGTAACTGAACGAACGACACTCATTTCCCATTCGTATCGTCTCATAATACTGTTAGCTAAACATTTTGCAACTTGGAGCGTAGAAGTTATAAGTGCTACTTTTCCCTGTTCCGTTCCGACCGCTCTCGAGCCAAAGAAAGTGTCTGGCGGCGATCCAAGCGAGTGATCTTCCGCGGACTGCATCGATTTGCAATCCACTTCCAACTTTCCGAGCCAACTTCTTAATTACAGCACTCGCCAGCTAGTTTTTATTATTCCGTTGACGTCATCTCAACCGTGAAAGATGACGGCGGCCTTTCCTATCGTCAAGGTTTACCCTCGTGTGAGGCTAATCCGATTTTTACACGATGCTGGAAGCAGGTTCACTAGGCAACAAACCATAAATAAGACTCCTTTCCAATACGCCTAAATTGTTCGCTTTAAACGTCACAACTGTATTGATTTCCTTTCTAATAAAGAGAGGCATTGTCCGTTTGAAAGCTCGCGAGCACAAAGCGTGAAGACAACAAAAAACTACTGTACAAAAAGCTCAGTCGTATCGGTGCGGTTGCGCGCACGACTTGCATTATTCCACTGCAACTGCAGCGGTGCGAGTACGCACATGTGCGGCAGATGTTCGGGGCAGTTTTTCCAATGTATTATTACACCCTCCGCCCTCGCTGCCAGCCCGTCCCGCCTGCAGTCACTGACCCCTTTCTACAGCCCTACGACTTTGTTACCTGTTACGCTGCTCTTTTCTGGTAGGTATGGCGCAATGACTTTCAATTTAATAATTCGTTTAAGTACTTTAAGTGAAGTAAAACTTCCATTTCCCCCGTCTGTTTTAATAGCAAAGCAATATCGTTCCGTAATTGGTTACCGTGTATACGTTAGCATTGCTGCAGCTTGACTGTGATTTAATGTGTAATCAAATACGAAGCTATAAATGTGGCTCTGCGTGAGTGAACACGTGTTCCGTCCCGTGGATCTTAGGGGAGGTAGGGCGCCGAGCGACCGGGGCAAAAGACAGGTTCCAAGGTTAAATAAATCAAACAGCTGTTCATTATTATTACACGGCAAGTTAGTCTCTGCTAGTGTGCGTCCGTTCATGCGCCGTCGTTTCACAGGAATATAATTTGATTAGGCTATCGAATTCGTGCGCAGTTATTATACATATAAACGTGTAGGTAGGTAATAATAATGTCGACTGCCAAGTTCAATGCTCCAAAACCGCTCCGAGAGGAACAATCATGAGCCGACTCAATAAACGCAAATAACAAAGCGCTCGCGGCGAAAATGACGAAATATTTACGACATTGCAGACTTTTTGTTCTTGGCTATATTTAGCAGAGAAGCGTACAAAGTTTTGCAAACCAATTCAAACTTTATGAGTCGTTTTTACACTCCATTCTAAGTTTGTGTTGGAGTACCTAGGTTGTTCATGTTCTGTATCTAGTAGCTACTTGGTGTGACCGTTCGACCGTGCCTATGTCGTGGAACGTAAGTATATTTGCCAAAGGCACTAGTAAAACTTGTGTTATTGGTGTGCGCTTCCTTTATTTTTTGCGTGTTTAAAATCGACAACGACGTTGACTTCGTTATTTTCTTTGGTATTCATTTTTCACTTGTCCTCAGCGTACCCGCCCTGATTTCGAATTACCACACATATCATATGTATAAGAACTTCAGAGCAATGAATTAATAAAGAATGCCTTTTCAGCTATTTGATGGTTCTCATTTCTCAAGTCTGCTGCTATTGGTGACTAACACAACACCGTGGCTAACAACAGTTAAATGTTCGAAAGTATTTTCAAGCATTAATCGAATTCGATCTTATTAGTAATCCCCAGAAGTTGTCCGACGGATTCCTCCGCGAGGTATTTTTATTAACAATCTGAAGGGCATTCCGAGAACCTGCTCGGGACAGTCGAAGCCGGCTCAAAGGGCCCGGCGCAGGTAGACGGAAGATCATGTTTTTGCCCATCCATCCCATTCGATACTGTATAATTTATTCCTTTCTTCATCACCAGTAAATGCCTCTCAGTTATCTGCCAGAGGCTTGCGTTGCCAGGCGTTTTATACAGTCCTTCGCTCCCACGAGTCCACGGCGAGCCTCAACCGGTCCGCTCGCATCCCGGCTCCCGTTTCAGCATTTCTCCTTCCGCGCCGGACGACGACTACCTACGCCGATTTATCAATTATTTATACTACTATTACAGCCTATTTGCGTCCCACTGCTGGGCACAGGCCTCATCTCATCATGAGAGGGTTTGGGTTAGAGTCCCCACGCGGGCCCAGTGCGGATTGGGGACTTCACACATCTTTGAATTACTTCGCAGATGCGTGCAGCTTTCCTCACGATGTTTTCCTTCACCGAAAAGCACAGTGGTTAATTCAAATTGAATTTTGCACATAAGTAAACTTAGAGGTGCGAGCCGGAATCGAACCCCCGACCCTCTGCATGAGAGGCGGCAGGTCGAGTCGAACCACTAGACCACCACGGCTACGGCTATTATTTATACTAGCTTGACTTTTTAAAAGATACTCGTTTACCCTACCTACTGCTAACATGGCGCCGTTACATCACGGTTAACATTTAAATGCACAATCTACACGTATTGCGTCCATACAGCATGTGTTTAGTATTGAGAATAATATAGTTCTACTATGGATAGCTAGCTTCAAAAAAAACCATAAATACTTTTAGTCATTTTCCTGTTACTTAACAAAAGAGCGCAGTCATGACGGTTGTATCATAATATCATGAATTATTGAGAGTAGGGGCGTAGGAAAATGTAACGGCCACTATTCCAGACATTTCGCGCCAATCTCTTTTGGCACAGTGTTTATAAAATGTGGAATCGAACCGAGTGCGCGCTAGCTAGTATTTGTAAACAGGGCGGCGCAGCGGGAGCGTGCGTGGCTCCGAAAATACTTTAAACAGGAATTGAGCATACGCCAACTGTGTGCGTAGACTGCGGCTCGCGAGCCCTCATAAACTTCTCACTATACGACATCTCATTTTATTCTCGTTCATCCTTTATTCTCTGTTAATTTATGCCACGACGCCGACGAAAATTGTGTCACCAATAAATAAAACGCCATTTTTGTCGTCAATTAACGAATTTGGTTATGGTGTTACTATAACGAATTTGTCTTAACGAACTTTTTAATCAGCTTAGTAACAACTCTGTTCAGAGTTATAAATGACTGCCTGATTGTTACCTTGTTTATTTAGGTAAGCGGTTAAAGACACATTATACCTTTTGCTATTCTCTTACCTTAACTAAACAGCCACTTATAAATTGATAAGTACTTGATATTCTCACGTATATTTTAGCTTATAACAGGCTCGGTGCTAGTAAAGGAACCTTTAATTAGTTAAATTATGTGCATACTGATCGTACAAGTATCTTTAACGACCTACTATCGAACAAGCGAATCGAGGGCCGGCATGCTTTACCTTACAGGCATAATAAACTGTAAACCAGTTCTCAAGGTGCGAATACTGGCGAGTAGGCAAGGCACCAACCCACTCACTATTTACCAACACATCGACATCTTCGAGATATATCCTCATTATCACTACAGATCGGGGAACATGTGTATTCTGCATTGCCAGGAATGCCAGGTTTAACCTTGCTGGTATGACATGAGCTTTCCAACAACCGGCAATTGTTGTGTGATTTATTGTTACATAACATTTTGTTACCGGTGGGGTAGGACGTCGCATATTCGTCATTGCCAACAGTTTTTGATAACTCATCGCTCAGTTGACAAATATTGGCATAGGCTTGTTTCGCTCTGTCGTTATCGCGGTTGAAAATCGGTTTGTCTATTCAGTTGCGTAGTCTTAAAAGTCTGCTTATGGATAAGCTATTTTATTCACATTTACACAGTCTTTGGATGTAAATTTTTAATCATGTGCGTTCAACAAGTGACTACCTAATTATACGTCATTTATTTATACATATTCTGAATTAATGATAGTAGCAGTCAAGCGTGTTTTTCCCGATCGCTTGTTCACCTTCATGTGCCTTTCAAATTGTAAGTATTTCATATTTACACTGCAGGTACTAAATTTATGCTGTACGTATTTGTAAGTCTGAACGTGTCAGTAATTTGAACCTTCAAGCTTCGTCATTCACACCGCGTCTGCCTTTGATATTTTATATGTTTATTGTCACTTGCATTCATCTGTGGCATTTTCTTTCATTTCTTAGCCAAGTTTTTGCCCTTTTTATAATGCCTTTTTGTAATATAATGCTTATATAGATTTAAATAATACTGTTTCTAATACTCTTTTGCGATTTTTCGAGTCACACTGAAACCCTATTCAAAAGTGTTATGTGAAACTAAGTGAGCACTTACCAACGAACAATTCTCCTATAAGCTTTAGCTTTATCAGTTTACTATCATAAGGTAGATTAGATATCTACGCCTGATTATGCATATTACCTTGTCTCTGATGTTACGAAGCTATCATACCAAGTGACAGCTCTCAGCGTACCTCACGCCGCGTGTTCCAGTTTAATGTGTTTCTGTTATCGAAACCCGCATTGTACTCCAATATCAACTGTGTAAACACGGTTTGTTTGTCTTTATTCCAGCATACCGGCGTGGTTCTTAGACTTGCAAGGTTTCATAAACACAAACACGAGTCCAAATTAACGAGAGGCAAAATGCATTGTTTCTGCTCGGTGTCGTGTGACGTTCCCGGTTCGTCACGCGCGCCGCGTTCGCGGAAACCAACAGTTGTTACTTGTTTCCATCGGCATTCTTCGCACGGTGTCACCAACAAACGCTTCGTCTCCACTCTATTGTCTAGGGCATTGTGTGACGCCCCCCAACGCAGTGAAACGGCACGCTAATTGGCTTTCGCGTAGCTCCTAACCTCGACCATCACTTTCCTTTATTGCACAAGCGATCAAAAACACACCAGAAGCGCACCATATCCAAGGCTCGGGCCCATCTGCGCCACATCACAGATCAGAGCGTATAATTTATTTATTTGTACAGCGGATTTACGTAATCGTATGGGTACGTTACACAAAGAAAGAGTTAATGGAATGGCGTTAATCAACGCTGTCGGTAACCGTAACCGTCTCCGGGGGATAAGCCGGCGAGATATTCTATTCTCTGGTCGTAATTAATAGCCTTTGGCAAGTGAGCGACAACGGGCGGTTACAAATGGGTGCCGTGACGCGCTTGCGTAATTGGATAATTAATACACACAAAACAATGACTGAAACGTAATATGTATTATATGTAACAGTACATGAAGGTAATGCAAGCGCACAGTGCGACCCACGCGGCGCAGGCCAACGGCCTCTCGACGGCGTCTAGCGATCGAGCGGCATATTCGGTGATCCGAGCTATGATCCGGTACGTTGCCGAACAACAATAGTTACGTATAATAGGTGCTTGAGTTGCGGCGTGGGCTTTGTCGACGGATATTGAAAGCCGATACAAATAATGCTTTGTATTCTAGGTCGCAACAAGGAATTAAATGTAGTGTACCTTTCCTATCGAGTGTAGATTCAGAATCAAGAAACTCGACGTTAAACACATGATAATTATGAACGCCTTAGGTTGAGGCAATGACTTCTGGCTCTTGATTCATTAGCATCGACTGTAACGTCGAGATGTTGTGTTCTAGACGATGGATCCAGCTTGATTACATAAAATACTTGCTACATTCATAATACACATAAAATCCATTGGCGAATGCATCAACTGCTCAAGGAAAAACCCAGTTATGGTTTTTCACTGAATTCTAAGAATGTTTTATGTTTCCTAACAAATAAATGTTTAGTAATAAATTAAGTAGGACGTTTTTAAAGACATTTGTTGTAACTTGTCATAAAGAAAGACTAAAGGTCGGTTGATTCAAACCGTCCGTTAAAGTTAACGTTAAATATTTTACTATTGGACAAAATGACGTTTCTGTATGGAATGACAGCTCGGCGGCCATATTTAACGACCAGGAGCCCGTCAACTGTGCTTGAATCCACCCAGGCTAAGTAAATGAATTCTAAAGTTTTGAATAATCGAACGGTAGTCGGTAATTTAATCGGTGAACTCGTTTCACATCACGATTCGCCGGCGAGCGGCGGTACCGGTCCGGCCAGTAACTTTTATCGTAAATTAAACAAGGACTGCCTCCGTAACGACCGGATTTTCGGCCAAACACGAGTAACTACCTATATAAGATTTCTCACGCCACCTCCGAATATAGAGCCGGTTCTACCTCACATTTCCTGTTATTGAACTAAATCTGTATACCTACCTATAGATAGTTATTTCAACTGCCTTATTTAGTTACATAAACATAATTTAGCCATGTTTCCGGGAACTTTAGTTTTCCTTAAAAATATTTGCGTTATGTTATGTCACATATTAACAAAATCCTAATGCAAATTGGTGCCTATTTTGTATGAGTGGGAGTATTATTCAGTGCTCCTTTGACGTCACAATCACAAACCGCAGAAAAATCAGGGATTCTTAGTAAACGTGATGACTGATGAACAAACTAAGTACAACATTTATAGGGAAAGTTCAGAATTAGACTCAACTTTATGTGTTTGCTGCCTGTTGGTTAGTTGCAAACTTAAATATTAAGGATAAAAAGAAGTGATTCAGTTTGGTTACTCAAGTGTTTATCATCATATTTATTATAAAAGATGGCATCAATTTATGCCACAATTAATAACCCTGTAGTTTTTTCTGTAGGCAGCAAACTTTCCGCGGTCTTGTCTGCTGAATCTAGCAAATAAATGCTGTCCGTTTAGTTTCCAAATTCAGTGTAACAGTTGTGTTGTATTTGACCGGCTTTCATACTGGGAGCAATCCAAGCTAGTGCTCTACAGAGTACTTTTCCTGCCTTTTCAGTAATAGGTACAGTCACATGTAGTGGCGATCGACCAGTTTCAATATTTTTCGCATGCACTGTGCAGCGAATCGTCTACGCCTGTCCGCCTTCGAACGAGAGACTCGTGCAAGCGATTATGGCCCTTAAGGTGGTACAGAACAGAAAATTACTCCTTTATTATAGTATATATATTATTATAGCATATATATATATATATATATATATATATATATATATATGAACGCCCCATAACCCTAAATGTACCGTCTCAAATAGAGCCTCTGAAATCGATAACAATGCTGTGGGCGTGCAATGTGCAAAGTAATACAGCAATATACCACTATATGTATAAATAGCCTTCCTAAACTAATCGATATGAGTACCTACTCAAATGACCTTTATATTACAAATCATCTTTAAATAAAAAATAGCCAAGCAACGGAAATAAATTTCCTCATAAAAAAAAGAGGTAAGTAAAATGTCTATCTTAACATGAGGATGCATGAAACGCGAGGATACCTTTTTCCCGGAGAGAAGCGGCCATAAAATAAAAATACCTGTGATGAAAGGGCTGACTTTGTGTAGTTCTTAGCAACACTGTCTCATTGTTCAAACTGCTTTATTATGTTCGTCTGACTCTGCCGTTATATTAGATAGTAACTCACTGTGATCTACGATAACCGCAAGATGTTAGATTGTGTGCTGCTTTAGAAGACTGAATGAGAACGCATCATAAAATACTGAATGGATAATAAGCACAGCACTACGGCAGCATTATTTACTGAAACGCCTACCTAACCAAAACGACAACTTACATCCTAGCAATCTATTGACCATATGTAAACATTTTATACTCAAACGTGTGACATTCTTTAGCAGAATCGTGAAAGCCGTGGGAGTCACAATTTCATAGAAACACGTCCCCCGAGTTATAAACTGGCGTTAAATCTCTGAAATATGGATCTATAAAGCTTTCAAAGAGCAAAGGAATTATTACCGCTGCGGGGAGCGCAGTTATATATCGACCTTTATCGTGTATCGGAGTTCGGAGATCTGTGTCAAGGCAATTTCCTTATAATTAATATAAAAAATAATTCTACCAAATTAAACAGTAGGTACCGCTTACTTGAGTTGATTACATGAAGGATGTGAAATAATTTGAAATAACATGTTAGGTTATGTTAATTACGCTATTATTTACTGATTGACTGATATTATGAACGTAGAGCTGCTGACTGAACGCAACGCAAAAAGGCAACAACCAAAGCAGGTCTGTGTAAGTATAAACTTGAATATTTAATAACAAGGCGTAAGTGTATTGTGACACTAATGGCAGTTGAGAAAGTAAAAGAACGTCGTGTCTATTGAATAACAAGGTGTTGTAGAGTCAATGTTGCGCAAGCGGGCTTCTTGGGCTCGAACTCGACTCGTCACGCGCCGCTACTCGCCGCGAATAAAGCGTGACCCTGCCCCGCGCGCCCCTGCCAAAACAATCCACCCACGCAACCCACTTAACCCATCGGGGATCTATCAGAAATGGTCACGGCATGACCAACGACAAACAACGGGCCCGTTCGAACGTGAAAACGAAACTATCGCGGCAGTAAATCGCGCTACCGTAAATGCGAAGGAATGCTATCTTGCCGGCCCACATCGAGTTAAACCAAATAAACGTGTCGATTTCCAGTTGATAACGCCGGCCTTGCATTAACTGAATGGACGTTTAAATTGTACGATTCGTGATCGTATTCAAGCTGCAATTTATACGATGTAACCGGCTCGAGTGATTGATTTAAAATTCATTACTCGTTTACCGGTATCTATGTCGATATGCACCTATAATGAGTCATGATCACGAGGACGCCATATAATATACGACTAGATGCTCCTGTTATTTATAAAACTCCTCGCCGGGTTGTGCGATTTCTCGGCGTAAACTAATAACAAGGTGATCTCAACGCTCGCATACCAATCCCCTTATCACGAAACTCAAATCATCGCTGACACAGCCTTTATAAAGATGGCGTGGGTCGGAGCGGCTGTTGAGAAAATAGAAATCTAATATGGCAGTAGGTGAATACGCGTCGTGAGTAGATAATGGGCCCAAACACGATGTCAACATGGAAACGTGAATATACAATCCTTATGTGCTTGCTCGTCGCTACCCACCCGTCCTATTTGCTCGCTCTTATTCTGTGCTTGTATGCTTTAATCCAAAGATTAACAAAACTCTTTCATAAAACGACTGAATATGACAGTTATATCTACGATTGTTATTATTAACGGAGCCGTTGTTTAATTGCGAGTCAGGTCGCTCCGAACAAAGGGGGCCGGCGATTCGCTCTTTCATAAGAAGAATAATTCGGCTCGCCCTATGAAATGTCTGCCTTATATCTAACATCAATGTTTTCTTTTATACGTGAATAAAAGCTGGGAGGGTGAGGAGGGAGTCGAGAGTTCTTTGTGGTCCCTCAGGGCTCGGAAAAGGGTTGACGCCGTTGACGGGCCTCTGCACAGCGGCTTCCTATATTTAGTACACGTGGATGTCTAAACACAATGTAATTAGTGACTCACTGATATTTAATCATAACGTTAATACACACACAATGCCTGTTTAATATCCATATCATTTCGCTACGAGTATTGTGTTAGTTAATGTTACCTACACGTATTACATACATATATTATATCCAAGCTATTATTTGCTGTTTATCGGAAACGATGTAGGGTTACAGTATTTTAGTTATTTTTATCGACAATCATTGAAACTTGAATTGCAATTATGTTTGTCATTTTTACCAGAATGAAATGGTGGAGACCATTTCATTTTGCTAAAAATGTCTCCTTGAGCCTTTTATAGCTGCGCCCTCAAAAGCAAACAAATTATTCTCTCTATGAATGAAATCAGCTGCGCCAGGGGTGCTCCGTGGAATAAAGCGAGGGATGTTTGGCTCAGTGGGTTGCGACGTCGTCATGGCAACCGTCCGGGACCGGAAGCTCTTACAGTCAAATGGGAGCCTAAAACACGTAAACAACGAACAACACGCGCCTAAATACGTGATGTTTATAAAGAATATGAGATCGATAAGTTAACCGTCACAATACCCTGATACTGCACGAATTAGTCATTCACGACGGTAGAAATGTGATAACAGAACAGTTACTCTTTCAAGTATTTATGATAATAAGAGTCATGACAATTACCACCACCACCGCCACAACAGCCCATTTATTTACCCCGCTGCTGGGTACAGGCCTCCTCTCATCACGAGAGGGATTGGGCTATGGTCTCCACGCGCTCCCGATGTGGATCGGGGACTTCTCACTGTCTGCGAAGTAATTCAAGGATGACAATTACGGAACCAGGAAATTACGCCTAAGTTGGGGCCAAGTACGCCTACGAGACCCACTTTTCCAATAACCGGCCTCTCGACGCCGTTAATAATAGGATAACTAATCAAAGTTCTGCCCCTGGATTTACCTCGATTCATGGGTGACAACGTAAACAGGCTGCGAGCGCGGTTAGTGGGCGACATTCCACCTCGCCACCCCACCCTCCGTGTCGGCGCCTAAATTGTGACATTTTCCCCTCGGCACCCCTACACAGTTCAATAATCTTTCAACGACACGAAATTCGCAAATTAAATGCTCTTTGTTATAAATTTCTTGGATTCTATCAATTGTCCTGCTGAAACTTAGATTACCAAATTCGTACTCTCGCCGCTGATGACAACGGTTACTCTGGGACACCGGACAGGCTGAACTTGTTACTTCACTTTAGTAGATCTTTTATTACAATCTAGACCTCTTCGGTCGTCTAGAGGTTACCCAACCACGCCGTTTTATCTTCAAAAACACGACTAACAAAGGAGCTGCCTAATTGAGTAACAAGATGACAGTCTGTCTTTGCCAAGTGTAATTACTATCTGGAAACGTTATCCAGGTTCATTATTTCTGCACTTTCCTGGCACGAGCCCGGCGAACTGGAGCGTATTTTAAAACGGCTGCGGCTACATGCATGTACGCTTTCTAGACAGTCTACGGTGGCCACTTGGCCAGTATAACGTGTCGAAACATTATTTGGCTCGTAACCAAATCGCCAAATAGTTCACTCGGCTGCAGTTTCTCAAAGGAAACCCTTGATAACCTGCAGCAGTTAGCCTTTAATGGCGGAGGGCTTAATGCCTGTTTTGAATAAGCCGGGGTGGCGGGCGGGCGCCCCCTCCGCATATATCACGGTGGAGGATTTGGCCAGTCCGCTACAGTGATATACGGCCATGTCTCGTCGACACCCAGCCATTACGTTTTGTTTGATATTGATATATTATTGGGCCGTAGTAAACGGATATAAAAGGTAGAGTTAAATCGAACACGTGATTGAATTGAGACCCTTTTGATGTAATTGCTTTTTCGAAATACTTTATAACAGATCTTGTGAACTCATTTGACCCGCGTTTCTTCAGGAAGTCTTTGTGGGTAGACTGAAAAGAATATAGCAACAATGGAAGCATTGTGTGCTATTTGATTAGTGAATTAAGCCGCATGAGGGCGTCGTGGCGACCGATCACGACTTTCTGATCTCACGGCAGCCGCAGTTCCCAGCGCTTCGATACAAATTGTTTGGACATCATAATAAGCAAAATCAGAAAATACACAGTTCTGTAATCTCTAAAAAAGTCCAATTACCTACCAATCGTATTTATTTGCTGTTAACGATTTGCAAATTGTTGCTAGTAAAAGCAAACCAGAAATACAAGTTTGACTGGAATGACTGGCTGAACCAAACGGAAATTGTACAGTCGAGTCTGGCTGTACATTTGAAAGTCTAATGAGACATCAGTCTTTGTAGGAGGTATCTACCTATGTAGAGTTTTCTGGAATAATCGAGTAAATCGGATGGTGTTTATCTCATCTCATCCATATTATTCATTGAAAATCTGTATCATTCGTCGAGAAGCACATTTCCTTACATTACTTTTCGATTAAATATGAGAATCAGTCCTAACGGTATCAAGTTGATTCATTCAAATAAGAGAAAAGAAAACAGTCAATGCACACTCATAAAAGCTATCAATTCCCACGCGGTAATGTATCTGTCTGTCACATCGATATCGCCAGCATATAGGTACACAGGCTGCCTGAGCACAAGTGCCGACGCCGTGCCATTCTTAATAATGCGGCATAAAAAGTATGTATTACTGTAACAATGGGTCGTTCGACGGCAGGAAGCACGGCTGCACCATTCGCAGCTGTTTAACATGACGTGAATACACATATACGACTTTCTACAAAACGAGCATTTACAAACACGGCTCGTTCCACTGTCTCGCTTCAAAGGCGTCTAAATTCATTCCATCATCATCAGGAACACTTTGTTTATTGCCATGCACATACCTACTCGTAAACTGTAATTCGTTCTCCGTCTCCGTTGCAGCATAGATAGACGGCGAAGCTAGACAGTGTTCTGCTCGACGTAATATACGTAGTTCACGGTTACGCATTCACTCTGTGTTATGTGCAGGTCGGTCGTGTTGGAGCAGCGCTGCGGTTGAAGAGCAGACGAGCTCGGTATTTCATTTCACGTTATTACAAGTCGGTGCTCGGGCGGTACTTTCATCCGTCATGCGAGTGCCACGCCGCAGGGTACTCCTCCACCGCAAAGCACCAGAGCAAAATGAACGAAACGAACCAAGGAAGCAACCTCTGTAATTGAACCGCAAATTGAATAGACATGAAGCGCATCTAATTTAACTCTGGCTTCAGATCGCATGACGTTACAGTAGGATTATCTAAGCAACAGATAATGCCAACGATAAAACAAAAGACCTTTCGCGCTCGTTGTGAAATGTGTTCATTGACGTCGTCAAGATGCTCGATCCAAGAGAAAAGGCTTTGATTACAATTACACGGCACAATGGGCGTGCGTGAGACTTCTCGTGTATTGTGCCATTAAATTTATTGTTACACCGCACCATGCTCTATTTACTCGGGCACTTCGGGCAGCAACAATAGAAACTAATAACGATCGTTTTGTATTAATTGCGTCTTGCGTGCGGAGACCGAGAACCGAGACTGTTTGCTATGTTGTACGAGGCGAGTATCATGTTTAAAATCGTTACGTGTGGCTGATCGAGCTCGGCGGAAGTGAAACAACCGAGAAAAAATGCATTTGTCTTTAATTAAGGTTATTATCTGAAATTGTGAACATGGTGCTCTTGTGTAGTGGGCATATTTACGTATCGTAAGCGGTAAGGTCGGATTAATATGCGGGATGCGGCGCTTGGCGCAGGCAGCGTTCCGCCCGGGGCGAGTGCTCGAGCGGGTTCCACAAAATGGCTGCCGGAGGCGGCGTACGTTTCGGCGGAGTTGGGAGTCGTGACCGCGAGGAATCCATGCGCTCGTTTCGAACCCTCATCAATTATGCATGAATGCGGCCGAACGCCGATGTTTGCTCTCCACGACACAATTTATTGCGTCGTGCGGTTTTTGACATTCGATCGCGAACAGCCCGCGGCTCGCTTATTCGGTGACACGCTGACGAAACCGCGTTTGATTTACATCTTAAATAACCATTCGTAATAAGTCAACGAATAACATCAACAGTCTTCACCTTCGAGTATTTTAATTTATCGCAAGCCGCGAGCCAAATTCGTTTCCGTTCGTAAATATAGTGATTCACGGTTATTTCATCAGGAGGGCGTTGAATTAATTTAATAGCACCACTATCGCGTTGGCTTCGCAGCTGTGTAAGCTATCGATAACGATAATAAGTAAGTCATTGTTCCGAGCGAGATAGGCACGTTTGTTAATGTATTCGTTTTGAGGCGAGGAAGGAATTTGATTGTTACGTTGTAAATTCTCCCACGCGCCTGACTCATGGCATAGTCCGGAAATCGGGAACGAGTGATATTTCCAGACTTCCAGAGCAAACATCTCTGAAAGAGCGTTATTGCAATCTAAGTAGTCTAGACCATCTCTTGTCTATGGCCCTGCGCCTTGGCGGTAGATAGATAACGCACGCTCACAGCACTGCACTAATAAGTGTCTCTGCTCTGCCACAGATGCACTACTACCGGAGAAAGCTGCATTTTCATAATAAATACAGCCATCCTAAACTCGTCGCTGGAAAGATACCTGTTAGATATACTTGTGCAGCCTTATAATATAGCATAATTCAATGAAGTTTTAATTGTCTTATAACGACTATAAACATCGTCCGGATTAAGTTTCTTCTAGAATGTCTAATGATCTTTATCAGTGGGTTACCTTTCCAATTATAACTTACCTTTCATGTTACGATTTATATAATAATAGTTTCCTGTTTACATTATACTATAACCAATTTCACTTGCATAATGTTCTCTAAAGCATGTTTTGTTTCACGGAACCGAGCTTATCTGTATTTGCACAGTTTCAAACAAATACATAGTATCCACCTACGGAAAGCGGTTATCAGCGGCCTGGTTATCGACCGCTATGTTTGTCTTGCTTATCTATCAAATTCCCTTCTCACTATCTATCTAACTTATCCAAACAATCAGATGAAGCACATTGCGTGATATAGGGTAAGCGGTTATTTTTGACTTACATACCTACTCGTATTTCACTGCAATCGTATCTCTTATTTTAAACACTTATTTTAGAAAATTACAAATGAATGATACCTAAGTACGTGTATTTATTTTAAAACAAAATGCTTAACTTTCGGTGGTTATAGGAACGCTACAACAATATGTCAATCTAATTGTTATACCTATTAAAGTGGAAATACATACATGGCAAAATGTTTAAATTCCATCAAATATTATCATGCTCACTCACGCAGTGGTGCTATTTCTCACCTCACCCGTGTTTTTCATTGTGTTTTTGTGCAAATTACATAGCATTCAGCTATTCGCGTGTAGTTTCTAATTTTATTAGCACGAAGGCCACAGATAAACACAATCAATGCGACCTCATTGCGTTTCTGAAAAACTGTAGACCGGTTTTCCACAATAAATGACGTCTCAACCCGCATGGAGCTTCAATGATAAGAAAAGGCATTTATTTCGATATACGCTTGTTACGCGTAAAACTAGGTAATTAAAAAAATCCTCGATTACATTTCATGAATTCTGTTTATTTATTTTTTTGTTATTTTCTTCCGCGCTCAGCAAATTCGTATGAATCTGATACGCCGGGTTTCTATATCCAGAAAACGCCTCGTTTTGACTAAGGATGGTCAAAATTTGAAAGATTTTCTATGGTAAATGGTTGGTACCTACTTATACCTACCTTGGTACCTACCTATAGTACCTACTTATATCCAACAAACTTCCTCGTAGGTACGATAAGTGACGTTGACGTGGTGATAGTACATTTTCTGTATCTAATTATCTTAAGATTAATTTGATCTGGTAGTAGAAATAACGGTGGCATCATCAATATCTTTGCGTTATTTATAACTGAAATGCAGAATAGGCGGTTGTCACATCGCACAATAGGCAGTTGGCTGGTCGCCAAATCGTTAACGCGATGTACCTAACGCCAGTAGATATGTTGGTCAACGGTCGCAATTTGTTTACTTTTTCTTGTTATTTTTTGCTGTTAACATAACCTAAAAGTTTTAGCTGTCACGATATTTATTAAATAGGTAGGTACTTTTATGTTAAAGATATACATATATGCTGCGTCGTCTGCGTCGATGTCGTGGTACCTACCTATGTCATTACGGAATCGATTTCTTTTTGTGGATGCCTCATTGCTAATCAAATAGTGGTACCTACCTCCTACCTACTTAGGTACAATTTACAATAATTTAAATTATGCACGAAACAGTTAAGACATTCAAATTGACAGGTAATCAGGTGTACCTATTTTTTTTTTTTTTTACTAGCCTATTTGAATGTCCCACTGCTGGGCAAAGACATCTCCCGTGACCTTCCAACTCCCCCTATCCTCGGCCATTGTAGGCCAGTTGTTGTTGAACGTGTCCAGGTCGTCCCGCCACCTCCGCCTGGGCCTGCCGCGCCGTCGCTGAGCATTCTGTGGCACCCACTGCGTAGCAATATGAGCCCACCTTTCTGGGTGCATACGACAAACGTGTCCGGCCCAGTCCCACTTGAGCTTGGCGGTTTTGTGGCCTATGTCGGCTATTTGTGTTTGGGAGCGCAGCGTGGTGTTCCGAACACGATCTGTTCTTCTAACACCTAGAATGCTACGCTCCATAGCCCTTTGGCAAACCTTCAACTTGGAGTTTTGAGACTCGGTAAGGGACCATGTTTGAGCACCGTAGGTTAGGATGGGTAGTATACACATGTCGACGAGTTTTCGCTTGAGTGTCAGCGGGAGGTTGCCCTTCATTAGTTCTTTCATGGACCAGAAGCTCTTCCAGGCGTTATTGATCCGTCTCTGGATCTCTTTGTTGTCTTGCCTATTTACCTATTTATTTGCAAAAGAGAAATATTGATCAGAAAAGAATAAGTAAAAAAATTAAAAATAAACTACAAATAGCATTTAAAAAGGTAATTAGGTTAATTAATGTTTTATTTCTTACACTGATAGTGTCTCTTCCATACCTAAACCAGTAAATATCTACCTCTTCTTGTATTAACAATTTAACATTCAATTAAGTATAGGTAGGTAACTAAATTATTCGATGTTATTATTTATGAGATAAACTAGGTACGATATTGATGTTATTGAGCCGAAGGTAACCGAGCTGAAGCATCTAGTAACGATTATTCGGAGCGCACAATAACGATTATCATCGACATGTGCGTGCCCTTCCCTCGCTATCAGTTCGGCGTAGCTGACTGCATTGCATCCGTCAGGTGCGCTTCGCGCGGGGGGCGCCCCTCTACCCGTCTTCACCCCCGCGGCGCCCTTCACTTGTTGCTACGTTGCCGTCGGCGCGAGACTGCCGCACTCCGCGCCCCGCGCCCCCCGCCCTCCAACCGCCACTTCCCCGCCCGCGTTTCAGTTCTTTGTGCTACGTCGAGGTTCTCACACGTCCTTTCTAACGCGACGTTCAATCCAATCGTGATTCATACATAGCCGTCTAGAGTGCTGTGAGTGTGTGCAGGTGAACGCTATCCTGACCGCTTTCAAGGACGCCACGACTGAAGGATTACCACTCCAGGATCTACGTGATTTGGAGATATTTGTGATTGTGACTCGGAGATTAGTTGAAGAAGTGATTGTTGGAAGTGATTTTGATAAAACATTACGAAGATTTATTTATTACCTCATAACGGAAGTTACTATTACACACTTGACAAACGTGAGTAGATCTATTCTTTATGTATTTCATAGTATTAGTAACATGTAGTGTTGCCTTTTGTTGTATTTAGTAGTGCAAAAATTGCATTTGCCAAAAAAAGCTTTTTCTACTTTCAAATTTGTTCTAATAACTTTAATAATGAAACAACTTCATTAATGACCTGCATTATCACCTATATGTGAACTGACACGCACGCGGTCACTTGGCTTTAAAAAGTTAGGTAGCAAGTTTGTTGTGCTCTATGACCTCGTGATCCAGAGATCCACGTTGAACCTATTCAACGTGGATCTACCATGGTACCTATACCTACTAGAATGATAATAGCTCATTATCGTCGTGTTTTTTAGTTTCTTTGTCTATTTGTTCATGATAAGTGCTGCCACGGTGGAATAATAAGTGACGGCACCTTTGAATCGACCCGGTTGCCAGGCAGCGTCGGCTATTATTAATGCTATTAGACTTTCCTTTAACCTAGTTTAATCGAATACTTAGAAAAAATAAGCATCTCTAGTGGCCTTCGTTAACAGGTCACCTTTAATCCTACCTAGGTACACTATATTTCTGAAAAGGTATTAAATTAATGTAATCTAGTTAGTTGCCATTACTCTGTTATGTAGCTACGTTACGAGCAATATAATTATTTTTTTCCTTGACCGACACTAAAAAAGTCAGTAGGAAGTCGGTGCGCGCTACCTAATCATTATTCTTCTTACATTTTTTATTAAACGTGCAAACCTTGAGTTAAATTAAACGATACGGCATTAGCATTCAGTTCAGTAACAGGAAAACCGGATAGGACCCACGAGATTGTTGTGTGGTGTGGTTAAATTACAATAGCGACAGTTTCTTTGTAACATGTAGGTACCTGCGTCAGTGGGTTCTGCTTCTGTTTAAAGCAGAGGGCGAGAATGTGGAATAGGGTGGGTGGTGCGGCGGGGGGTCGGAGCGGAGAGAATCGGGATTCGAGTCACGAGCGACCGGGACGCGTCGTGAGATGCGCGCGAGATTGGCGCGCCCCGGGCACCGCCATGCGCTTTCAATACCACATTGCGCAATTTACTGCACGCGCCTTCCCGAGTCGTGCCGCGGAGCTACACCATACCTTCAAGGTGGTATTGCATTTGCAGTCACGATCCGCCGTATAAGGCCACAACCGGTCCGTAATTGCCGGTCACTAACTACACCGGCTAACGAGCGAAAAACTGGGTTGACATTTCAAAAGCGAACATCTCGATTCGTGCGCTAGGTATATTACTTAGAAAGTGACCATAAAAAGTGCAAACTGCGGTTTTTCGGCACACTTAGTCGAACGTCAGCCAAGATCTATGGTTCGGGTTACATAAACTCACGTAGGTACCTACCTAGTTAATTGCTTCATGTCTGCAGAGAAAGCTTTGTCGTTCGAATGTCCTTTTAACGGTTATTGGCCCAGTGGAAGTGTTCCATTACACGCTAGGCGGGTGGAGTCGACACGACACGCTCTACTGGATGTAACTAAACGATTTCAGTGGACTAATCATTGTTGTGTTGTCGTTTTGTAGGTACCTACCTACCTTGACCACGAGATGAGTTTTGTAATTAAAGCGTGACATAAAAAGAGTAATTTCTATCTCCAAGGCAATTGCTATCTTTGCAAGGCAAACTCACACACGCATAGCACGAGACTTATTGCCTTCCCCTTTATTAGTTTAGGTGGCGAAATATTCAAATTACCTATCTGAATCATTCCGAATTGATCGTTTCAAGTCACGCGCACAAGCCCGACATCCTCTCTGGATCGTTGTGCGACTACAAAATAGCTTTGATGATTTCGACCTCTTGACCCCGCCGTCTCCGCACACTGGAGGAACTGAACGCGTTCTTGTTTGGATGCAGTCGATCCTAGGTACCTTGTTAGTTACGTGGCTGCGGTTATTCTAGGAAGACCCAGTTAGCTAATGACGTGGCGATCGGTATTGCACTCAAATGACTAAGTAATGGACACGTTTGTGGGGAAAAAATAATGACTGTTTTAAATATTACACCTATACCTATGGTCGTCTTTAGAAATGTGGCGCCATTTTTTAACTGGCAGGGACGCTGGGAGCCATGATTCAGGCTGCTCACTGGACGAGGCGCTCTCGTGTCGGCTTTTTGCCCTCCGCGTAATGAAACGCTCTCACCGGTTCCGCCTCGGCGTTTGTCTTGTCAATCAGCCGGCGTCGTCGCTTCCCCGAGTTGTTTGTTGCCCCATTGTCCCGCCTCTGATCAATGTCGCATTGTCTCCACTTTTGTTTACGGCGCATCAATAGACACTTGTTTACAATGATGTTATTGTTTTCTCCTGTAACCAGACACTTTATTACAATGTTCTGATTACCGTTGTTTCGTTTCTTATTGACAATCGTTTCATGTTTTATTGAGGATAAACCAATGTTTTTACTCTGCTATGTCGTAGGTATACCTATCTCTCGTGACAGATTAGATAGATAGGTAGGTACGTGATGATTACATTCCAATTTTTATCGGGATTATTTCTCCTTTAATATCTACTACTTATTTATTAACAAGCTAGGTACCTACCTATTTTGGATTAAATAAATTCTAAGGCGGACGGAAAACACTTGAAGTTAATTTGCAGTTTGTTTTATTCATCAGCCTTCATCAGGATGAGAACCGAACGCATTGTGTAGCGTCGCGCCCGCCGACCGGTTTCCCTTGCCCGTGAGTAATGGCCGCGTGCGCCCGCGCCGTATCGTACCTATCGCGGCATCATCATGCCATTATGCTATGCAGAGATGAGATCGCCCGCACAACGTTTCTTGCGGTGTTTATTATGAATAATTATTTACGCGATTATGTAAATGTGGATCCTCGTTAACAGCTCCCTCATTAAAATTCCATTGTGGCGCGCTCGACGCGCGGTCGCTCTTTTGTTGTCGAATTCTGTTATGTTAGATAGGTCTCATTGTTCATTCAGTTATGATCGGCTGTGAATTATTCCATTTAATTAACTCGCACTTGTTTGTAAAGAAATAAAATTATGATTGCATTATTCTTCCACGGTGTACCTACCTATCTATTTGCACTGTAAATATAATCCATCATTGTACATTTTATGGCGTATCTCGCATTCTAGACCGTTCGCCAAATACCATATCGTCAACAGTTCGACCATTGGCGGCCTGGCACGGCGCCAGCCACTCACGTTCGGCACGCCACCGCCGGCATACCTATCTTCATTCTATCCTATCCCTTGTTCCGGCCCCAGCTCGTAACAAACTTGGCGTAACGAAACGTGACTCTGGCCAAGCAATAACTAATTCCCGTCACGGTAGCCAGCCAAGGCCGGTGTAGGTTCTCTGTGAAAGTGTGTGATGCAATTGGTAATAAACTTTATCAATTAAGGCTGAGAATTAAATAGGTAGTACCTTTTACTCGTGCCGCTTTACTCAGGATGTGGCTAAAAATAAATTATCAATTTAAGATTACCGAGACAAAATTCCGACTACGTAAAATGTTTGTTTACTCTATTGGAAACGGCAAGTCACGATGCATTTCAATTCTCTGCGGGAGACACATCTGTACCTAAACAATGTCGTGTGATATATTGAGCCGCGTGTTTCCCTGCTGCGGCGGTGGGCGTAATGTGAATGGGCTGCGTTGGCGGCCGCCCAAACGTGCCTGACGTCAACGATAGCGGGAATGACACTAACAGATGATAGGATATCAACTTCTCACGCCCGACAGCTCCACACACAAAATGACCTACATAATTTGACATCTACACATTGTAATTTCAATTCTAGAACTGATGAATAGATAATCAAGGCATCATGTCTCGGGGGTTACCATAACTATTGGATATGCTGCCCTTCTGGTGTGTAGTGCTGTAGTCTTTCCGGCGCTGTCCAGATGTTGGAATTTATCTATGTGTTTCTAACCGATGGTTTGTCATTGTTCCAGGTGCCACCGAAAGTGCAAGTGCGAGTGGTGATGTGGTTCAAGTGAGTCAAGAGAGCGAGAAGTGCGCGAAGCCGGAGGCCGAGCCCGAGTGCAGTGCAGTGAGTGAAGTGAGTGGAGGTGCGAGCGCGGATGGTGTGGCTAGCGCCGTGGCCTCCGAGGAGGACGACTGTGTGATAGTTAGTGCGCGCGATGCGGACGAGAGGTCCGACTCGGGCGTGAGCGGGGTCCGCTCGGGCGGCTCCGCCAGCTCGGTGGAGGAGCGCGAGTGGCGCGCCATGGCGCACGGCTACGGCGGCGGGCACCCCCCGCCCCCGCTGCTGCACTTGCCCCCGCCGCCGCCCTCGCTGTACGCCAGCGAGCTCCTGTGGAAGCAGCGCTACCAGCCCCCGCTGCACGCGCCGCTCCACCATGCCATCGCCGAGGACTACCTCGCCGCGGCCACCTACGATAGAGAGAGACATGAAAGACTGTTACGGTGAGTTGATCTCCACATCACGCTTTAAGATAGAATGCCGAGCATCGCGGCAGACGAGACGGCTACGACAGCAGATGACACAAACTGATATTGCTCCCTGCCGCGATGCTCAGAATTCTACATTTACATTAAACGCTTAGAACCACACCATGTAGGAGCTTTATGCGCAATTAGAATGCGTAATTGATTAGATATCCTATCTAAACATATCACATACATAGGTACCATGCCATTTTTAGTTAGGTTATTTATTCGTTCTTCATCGCCAATGCCCATGTTATGAATAAAATGACGTTTTTGGTCCAATTTCTAATGAATAAGTAGGATTTCTGCTTAACTCACTTAACTGACCTTAATTGAACATTATGGGAAACGTTTCTTCATAATTAACGAGTAAACAGCCGAGTTGCCCTTGCGCGCCATTAATCTAAACACGATAATTAGTTTGTAATCCAAAGCAAAGCGGGCGGGTAATTAGACCCGCTGTTGCATCGGAATGCATTACGATGCGATGATTAACGATTACATGCTAGAACCAGTTAAATTGCGGCAATCCATCAACAGACCGGTTTGTAACAGTTAGTTCTTGATTTAGCATCACGTTGCGTGAAGAATCTGTTGTCAACCGGTTATTTTGCGGGAAGCTCTCATTAACACTCCATTGTCAAATTTGTTAAAGGTCAGCAATGACGCCACCAGGAGAGTTGGTGTAGGTCAAGGTCCGCTTATGAGCGAGGCCTTTTGCGTTCTAATTATTCCAAACCAGCAGGTTGATGACTTTGGCTGACCTGCTGGCTGCGTAAAAATAAAATTATTCGTGAATTTTTATCGAGGCCACTGTACGGGTTAATGGGATGACTTGTTGTAGTTGTTGTATGTTGTATTCCGACAAGTTTACTTAAAATAAGTCTGGATATTGAAATAAAACAATGCGATTCACAATATTAACCAGCGTAGGTATATTATGTCCACACGAAGGAATAATACGATTAAGATGAAATTAACTTCTATTAAATTACACCGTGTTTTCAAATCTAATAAGTGATCTGATATGATATTAGACGCATACGGATATATCGTGAAGTTTCACTGCGGTGCGGTCCGGTATTGCATTAATACACTTACGGCTTACTTCACTGTTACGGTTGCCTTTCTTCCGCGCCCCAGATTCCATGGCATGCGGTGCGCTCGAGTCGCAACTCGCATCACTTTCACCATTGTGTGCATCTCTCCGTTTTAATTCCTCTGTTGCTTTGGATGGACCTACAATCGCTGCAGCATCTTTAATTTATTATTTGATTAGTTTCCTGTCTCAAACTCTTATCAAACGTGAACTGGTTGTAGAATTTAATAATATAATATTGCTAAGTGAGATATTGTAATGACTGGAGACAAAATTAGATAACTTTTGGACGGCGTTGAAGAACCTACCTATACTGATACAGATAAGAACTGATTTAATTTATCTCATTTTATTGTCACTAAGGATGGTTTAATTAAAGGTTAAGAGGGTTTATTCCGAAAGTTGGCAACGTCGCAAATGTGTCAATTACATCATAATTTCTGAATATTACTGAATGAAAACATGAATTATCGCTCTGTCATTGAATAAACATTAGTTATGGATTGCAACAATTATCATCGCAACACGAAATTTTTAGCATTCTAGAAGTAATATCGTTTGAAAACTTTCCATCGCATTTTCTATGCATGTTAATGTCATTTTATCATTTTAATGCCTAACCAACAAATCATTAATTTATTAATTCAGTAATATGGAGAAGTTAATGAAAACAGCGAATTATTTGACAGCTATTTACGACGTTGTCAACTTTCGGAATAAACCCTCTTAACATTACTATAAATCTGACAGTCACAAGAGGATTTCCAAACTACTCCGATATATTCGACGATATTGTTTCGTATTGTCCTTGTTAGAGGAATATTTATTTAGGACTAGCTTTTGCCCACGACTTCGTCCGCGTGGAATTCGGTTATAGTGTTCCCGCAGGATCTAAACGTTCTTCCAGGATAAACACTGAACCCGTTGTTTAAACCGAACTTAATATGTATGTAGCCGGGTTAGAAGTTACATACAAACTTTCAACCCCCGTTTTACCCTCTTAAGGGGGGAATTTCCAAAAATCCTTTATTAACGCTCACTTACGTTATAAAAGTACCTCCCTGCCAAGTTGCATGTTTTTAAACCTAGCGGTTTAGAAGTTTCATCATATAAACTTTAAACCGCCGTTTTACCCCCTTAAGGAGGGGGGGGGGGGATTTCTAAAGATCCTTTCCTAGTGCTCACATACGTCATAAAATAAACCTTTTTGCCAAAGTTCATGTTTCTAGGTCTAGCTGTTTAGAAATTACATATAAATTGTCAACCCCATTTTTACTCCTTAAGGGGGGAATTTCCGTAAATCCTTTATTAACGTTCACTTACGTTATAAAAGTAACCTCCCTGCCAAGTTTCACGTTTTTAAGCTTATCGGTTTAGTAGTTTCATACAAACTTTCAAACCCCGTTTTACCCCTTCAGGGGGGTAATTTCCAAAAATCCTTTCTTAGTGCTCACATACGTAGTAAAATAACCCTTTTTGCCAAATTTCATGTTTGTAGGTCTAGCGCTTTAGAAGTTTCATACAAAATTTCAACCCCCTTTTTACACCCTTAAAGGGGGAATTTCTAAAAAAACCTCTCTTAGTGCTCCCCTACGTTCCCCAAGGAACCTACATGCCAAATTTCAGCTCTGTACGACTAGTAGTTTCGGCTCTGCGTTGATCGATCAGTCAGTCAGTCAGTCAGTCAGTAAGTTAGTCAGTTTCTTGTTTTATATATATAGATATAGATAGATAGATGATGTACAGATGTCCTGTGAAAAATACTACCCATGTTCTTCGGATGAAAAGTGTCCATTCCACAGAAATACTGCCTAGCGTTCTACAGCAAATGTTTATTGTATTATTTATTTATTTTATTTTTTCCTAGCTTATCTGATCCCATTGCTGGACATGGGCTCCTTTCCTATCTCAGAAAAAAAGAACTCAATTTACTTTTACTGCTTTTTTGTTGCCTGTGATTCAGGGAAGGGAAGGTTTAGAAAGAAAGAAAAATCTGGAAAACCTAAAGGAACAGCTAAAAAAAGAAACATCTAAATATATAAAACTCAAATGTGACTGACTGACTGACATAGTGATCTATCAACGCACAGCCCAAACCACTGAACGGATCGGCATGAAATTTGGCATGCAGGTAGATGTTATAACGTAGGCATCCGCTAAGAAAGGATTTCCCGAAATTCCCACGGGAACGGAAATTAAAAACGGGATTTTTTATTTTAATATTTCTGCGCATACGAAGTTGCGGGGAAAAGCTAGTTACTTTATATGGGAATCGTCTTCGGGAGATAGGTACGAAGTTCGCTGAGCCAACTAGTATTCATTAAAATTGAGTAAAGGGGCCCTATTGTTTTAATTTTGACAAAAATCCAGATAAATCTAGGTTTTGTGTTGTTAACACTTCTTTATCTTATTTGAGTTATTTATTTGTAATATGAATTATGTAGACAATTAAATTGCCAAATATTTACTTATTTATTACATTTCATTTCCATTATAAAGCACTGGGGCTTCATTAAACATTTACATTTATTTGACTGCAGAGCTCACTGAGAATCAAATGAATTCGTAAAATAGGTATGAATCCATTTAAATCTCTCCCGCTGCTCATATTTGTCTGAATGATTTCCAAATTAATAATGCCTTCGACATTCCATTTACGAACACATTTTATAATGGGCCTTCTGCTTGAGTTTGTTGCGGCGCTTCTTCTCAAGCAATGGGTCTAGGAAGCGCGCTAGGAATAACAAAGAACACACATTATTGTTATTATTATTTGTGTGAAGAACACGTACTGACGCTTATTGAAATCAGGAATTATTTCTTCTACAAGTAAAGAAATATCGTGCAAGTTTTAATTCGAATAAATTCAGATTTAGGTTCATTTATTTCTCCAATAAACAATGTCACTTTACAGTTAATGTCAAATTCAATTTTTTTGTGATCGTCAAATATTGGATAATCAAGATAATGATAATACAGACATAGATAATTATAATTATAATTTTTCTCGAAGGATTGTCGATACACGTTTAGATTAATAATATGATGTCAAATGATATATAAATAGGTAGCTATAAAAAACCGGCCAAGTGCGTGTCGGGCCACGCGCAAATTATAGGGTTCCGAAGTTGAGGATGCCCACAGTACCTTTCTAAGACTTATTAGCATCTAGCTAGCCTGTGGTATGACGTGCCCGCCCGACGCCCCTGCCGCTCGAGAAAAAACATCATTATAAGTTGGTCGACTATTACTCGTAAGTTTGTACAGCCTACTTAGCTCTGATAGTTTTCCTTTCAACTACGTTATATATGCCACAACCGTGATTTTTTTCAGCCATCCAAATACCACCATTTAGCTGGCAGGGGGGGGGGGGACACGTGACTCTAACAAAAAATAGCACTTTAAAGCTTAATATTTCACAAACGCATCACTTAATCAAAAAATGGTTTTAACAAACCCACAATATTTTTTCAAGACCTATTCAACGATATGCCGCACCATGGGGTACGCAAGAAAAAAAAATTACATCCCCACTTTACGAGTAGGGGAGGTACCCTATAAAAAAATATATTTCAAAATTTTATTGTACCACTTTGTCAGCGTAACTAATATGCATATTCATGCCAAATTACAGCTCTCTAGACCTAAGCATCTCCGAGCAATAGTGCGGACAGACGGACGGACGGACGGACATGGCGAAACTATAAGGGTTCCTTGTGGACTTCGGAACCCTAAAAATTAGTAATCTCTTTAAGCTGTATTATAAGTATTAAGGACCTGGGCGACCGAGCACGGATGAAAATAGCTGAAACCGACTTTTTTCAGGTATGAGAACCTAGCTAGATCGATTTGTCACACCCGTAAACCCCTATATTCCAAATTTCGTTCAAATCGTTAGAGAAGTTTCTGAGATTGCTTGGATAAATAAACAGAGAAATATACAAGATAGCTTTTGCCCGCGACTTCGTCTGCGTGGAATTCGGAAATAGCGTTCCCGCGGGAAATATGCGTTTTTCCGGGATAAAAAGCCTATATGTTGACCAGTGGTATAAACTACCCCGGTACCAAATTTTGTTGCAATCCGTTCAGTAGTTTTCGAGTTAAATCCCAACATACATATAGATTTTTTTTCTAAAAATCGTTATTTTGTGTTCAGTATCGTTTATATAGTCCCCTCGATTTGTTTTTTTTTTTTTTAAATTTTCAAGTTCCAGTCGCGACTTAACGCGCGACAGCGCGTTTAAAGTACAAGATAATACACAAATTTTCTAATGATAGATTTGGCATAGAAATTATATACGATACTGTTTCGTGAACTTATTACCTGGAAAAAGTATTTTTCTCTCGTATTAAGCTGCACCATGTTCAGATTAAGCATGCACTAAATAATGCATTTTAAATGTATTGTGTAATCTTGCCCTAGAGGTTTGTGTGTGCTTGCACAATAAGAAGTAGTGCTTATTAATTTTGGTCGAGGTGTTGTCATTACCCATACATATTTACTGTGTATTTAACGAAACGCAATTCAGCTGTTAATCGGATCTCCTTGCTATGTGCTCAGTTTTGCAGGATGTGGTGAAGGGTGTAGGTATGCTGCTATGCAATTTATTGAAGACTAGCTTTTACCCGCGATATCGCCCGCGTGGAATTCGGTTATAGCGTTCCCGAGGTAACAAAGCGTTCTTCCAGGATAAACACTGATGTACTGGCTCCCAGAGGCGTATTTAAAAAAATTGCGCCCTGGGCCACTGGGTTTTGCCGCCCCTTACAAAGCGGCAAACTTATTTATTTTTTTCAAAAATAAAAGTGAAAAACAATAGGTACAAATAATTAGTTTAAAAATATACTTACACCAGCTGACCCCGCGGACTTCGTACCGCCTTAAACCTCACGGAGCCCGAGACCTTTCCAACGAATGCAAAACCGTGGAAATCGGTTCGTGCGTTCTGGAGTTATAGCGTCAGGGAGGAAAACCCGACTTATTTTTATATAGTAGATAAAAGGATTTTTTTAAAGAATGCAGATCACCTGCAAGATCTATTGGGTAAATGCTTTGCAAGTTTATGGCTTTCTGTTTTAGCCATTGTCGATAATTTGCCTAAAAACGCAAAATTCGCGGTCACTGCGTCTAAAGCTCGGTCCACACTTGTATCATTTCAGCGTATCGTATCTCCGTCGCGTAGCACCGACGCGTATCATGATCGTTAGTGACTGTGGACGCAAAAAAATCGCGATCATGCTACGCGCCCGCATCTGATCGCTTGCTGGATCGCATGTTGATACGTGTTTATTAAAGTCCCCACACACTCGCGATCGGATACGCGTATCAAGATCGGTAAGTATGGACTTGTTTTCACGATACGCAGTTACGATTTGAGGCTGTTTTCACACCTCCGCCGCGAATTGGAAATAGCGGTAACGCTGAACATCCGCGATCGTTTGTCCGTTGTACGACGAACGAATTATTCGCGGAAATGCCTGTTCATGGCCTGCACTAACGCGTTGAGTCGACAATGGTTCTATCTCTCTCGCACGGAATACCGCCGCGGTGCCGCCGCT
This sequence comes from Aethes cnicana, assembly GCA_963971205.1. Classification (NCBI taxonomy): domain Eukaryota; kingdom Metazoa; phylum Arthropoda; class Insecta; order Lepidoptera; family Tortricidae; genus Aethes; species Aethes cnicana. Next base: position 11,113,689 of record OZ020277.1, read on the forward strand.
GTTTCTAGACGCCGTGCACATCTCCGCGTAGGATCCACCAGTCCGCCACTGTACCGCAGTACCGCGGCGGACGATCTGTGGCTGTCGACAGCTTTTTCTTAGCGGAATAGTTAATTTTAGTAAAAAATGGGCATTGAATTTACAGAAAACTTATTAAAGAGGTCAGGAATAGGCCGATTATATATTTAGTTAGTCATCCAGACCACAACAATACAAAAAAAATACGAAACAAAAAACCCGTCTACGTAAAATATTAAAAAAATTAGGCTAAAGTCAGTTTGCTTATTTAAGATCAAAACGGGTTGCCAATAAAATAAATTTAATTTTACATATGTAGGTATATTTCTATTTTAAAAATCACACCCTGGGATTATTTATTTTTTGGTTGTTTTAAAACTACGTTTTAAATAAGCAATTTGATTAAACTTTCATTATTTTCGCCAAAAAACTGCATAAAATCTTCATGAGACTAGCTCTTTCTATTAATTTCTTTTCGTCTAGGTTTTTCATCTTTTAACTTATGTCGTGCACCCAGATTCGAGGGTTTTTTTTAATGCTAAAGAGCACAATATTTTCTGCCCTGCTCGGACTCCGAAAGAGACTATATTTTGCTTCGATTGCAACAACTGGCCGCTACAAGCACGCACCGCTTCCGCTACTCGATCTGCGGCGTGTGTGGAAGCAGTCCGCCGCGGCATTAGTGTAGCGGTTCAACGCTGCTGCTTCCGCGGCGGAGGTGTGAAAATGCCGCGATCCACCTCGAGTCGGTTTTTCCCTGATCATCAAAAGGTATACGGACACGTTGACAAGAGTACGTATACCCGATCTGAGCACCGATCCGATCAGTGTGGTGTGGTGTGAACATTGGCGTCCAAAGTTGTTACAGCAACAAGTGTTTATTTGTGTGTATGTTTGAAATCATGAATGACGGGCGTAGGGTACTATTTAGGTACTATTTTTTGAGCTATAAATCATTCCTGAGAACCAAAGCCGTTTCAGAGATCCACGCAGTGTACGCGAGCTTGATGCTCGGTAGCGTACACCGTGAACAAGCCTTATATTTCGGGAAATTCAAGGGTACTATTTTTTAACCTAGATATTCCGTAGGTACTATTTGGGTACTATTTATTGGCATAATCAGATCCTGGATAACGTTGCGGTGTACGCTATCTTGACGGTCACCAGATCGCGAGTGTGTGGGGACTTTAATAAACGCGTATCAACATGGATCGCAAGCGATCAGATACGGCGCGTAGCATGATCGCGATCTTTTTGCGTCCACACTCACTAACGATCATGATACGCGTCGGTGCTACGCGACGGAGATACGATACGCTGATATGATACAAGTGTAGAACGAGCTTAACAAATTTTAATGTTAAAAAGTTCAGTAATATTTTAATGTACAAAATACTCGTAGTTTTGTTTGATTTATAAAAATCATACAAAAAAGTTGAAAAATTTGTACAAAATTCGACCGAGGCCGGCTTTGAGGGGCGGCTGGCGCCGCCCCTCGGAGCCTGCCGCCCCGGGCCATGGCCCCCTTGGCCCTAGGGTAAATACGCCTCTGCTGGCTCCCCATTCGGCAATGTATCCCTTCGAATTCAATACACCTTTTTCTCAATCCTCTTCGACCCCTCTACCACTTACTACTACTACTACAGCCTATTGCGTCCCACTGCTGGGCACAGGCCTCCTCTCATCACGAGAGGGTTTGGGCTATAGTCCCCACGCGGGCCCAGTGCGGATTGAGGACTTCACACACCACCACCACCACTTATTCTCAAAATTCCATCTGCTATAACCCACGTTATTTGTTTTATATTAGTAACTATGTAGTTGGCTTGGTGAACTTCGTTTCGCCCGGAGGTGATTCCCATACAAAGTTATGTTTCTTTTTTAGGCATTCCTGTACATGTTTCTCAATTTTTGTTCTTTCTCAACCTTCCCTGGACCCAAGGGAATAAAACAAAAAAGAATGAGCTAAATCGGCCCAGCAGTTCTCAAGCGTTAGCCAGACTAACACACGGTAATTCATTTTGATGTATAAGAAGATTATGTATTTATCACCACCCCCCAACACAACAGCCTATTTACGGCCCACTGCTGGGCACAGCAGCCTCCTCTCATCACGCCCTCTCGTGTTTAGGGGGTTTTGTATTTAGTATGTATGTATTTATGTAACATTATCCATATTAATATTATAAATGCGAAAGTAACTCTGTCTGTCTGTCTGTTGTCTGTTATCTCTTCACACTTCAACTGCTTGACCGATCTGGATGAAATTTGGCATGGAGATAGTTGGAGTCCCGGGAAAGGACATAGGCTACTTTTCATCCCGGAAAAACGCGTAGTTCCCGCGGGACCGCGATAACCGATTTCCACGCGGGCGAAGTCGCGGGCACAAGCTAGTATAATATAATTATACTTGTACATATTATTTCTGCCAGAAGTCTGCCATTTTGTTTTTTGTAATTTTGATATACCCAGTGTCGCTCACAATTAAGAAGAATCTAACGAACCCCTCGCATGATAAAATCCATCAAGCCATTTAGGCTACAGAGCGTGCCAAAGAAATATACATACACACATACGCTCGAAAAACATAACCCTCTCTCTAGCGCAGTTGGGTAAAAAGGGTAAAAACGAAAGTTTGTCTGATCCGTGATACAATAATATACTTCGCCAGGTATGCCAGTCCGGTATAGTACTTAAGTGAAATGTAACATCTTGTAAACACCATGGCATAGCAATAAATGAGTATGAGTATGAGTATGGGTATTCTGTAGTAGTGTGGGTGTCACCCTTACGTCATTCGCACTACTGTGCGTTGCAAGTGGTCTATTAAATGGTCAGATCGCAACGTGGAATAAGGTTTTATTATTTGCAAAAAGTATTCAAAATCGTCTATGGATTCTGGATCAGATTTCTTTTGACAGCTAGTTAAATTTGTCATACGTTACGTCATTTGCAGGCAGGCTTGATCTGAGTATGTATATTGGACAGGGTAAAGTGTACAATTTATTAAGAATTTATGTGAATATAGTCACTGAGTTAAAGTGTAATACGTACATTGTTATATTATATATTAATGTGAATAGCGAGATAAGATTACGTGACCGGAGTCTCGTAAATTGATTGCGAAATGAACGTGTAACGGAAATGTGCTATTTTTATCACAACTTTATCACGTAACGATTACACTATAATCATTAGCATAATGGCGTTAGGTATTATGCCCGGCTTAATTGCTAGGCGGGCCGTGCATACATTAACCTCACATTTATTTTTATTTTACTTGTAAGAAATGTTAATGAGACTATTGGTGGATTTTCCTGTTTAATGCTAATGTAATGTGACTAATGTGTTTTGCTAATAACAAGCTTTTTTTACAACTTTAAAAACATTGTTATTGCTTTTTGTAGGTATACTGTTTAATTCTCAATTTTATGAATTTATGCTATAGAATACCTACAAGATTCTTTACATACTTTTTCATCTACCATTGTTCCGGAAAACGTTATGGTTCTTTGTTTCAAGTTTCTGTCAGAGTAATGATATTTATGGATCTGAAACATACATTCAAGGATAGCAAATTTATGAAGTGTAATTAGGATCTTAAAAAATCTAGATAGTTACCGGATTTGGAATCGTAACGAAGTCATTTCTTGCTTTTTAAGCTTTAAAATCAAGCAATCTGAGAAAATCAAGTGTTTCTACAGTTGTTAAATGCATTTCACCATGATGATAAAAGGATGAAGTAATAGATAAGTGCTCTACTCTTGAAATTTAGCTTTTAGAAGTCGAAAGTCTTGATAAGTACACCAGCTAGGAATGTTTATAGAAGTTTTGTAGGTAAATGGTATAGCCATGATTTCGAAAGAAACTTCGTCATTTTAAATCAGTTTGACCTTGACCTACTTTGCGGCACAGGCGACGCCCGAGCCAAGTGGCTCGAGTCATTGTCGTCGTAATAAGTATCGATAACAATCAGCATTCATCACTGTTATACTTGTTTATGTTCGATATTAATACAATTTGCATTCTTCCGACAGTTGAAGGGCAAACCAGTTTTTACAAATACCATACTGTAAATACTCACATTATAAAACGTTTTTTTGAACGACGCGTGTAAGTCGGAACAACATCCACGTTAAACAAACCGTGACTTCATTGTAGCATTACTGTTCTGTTTGAAATGCAATTTACGGTTACATGCACACGATATACCGTGTATAATTACACCTTTGCTCACTCATGTTGCCAGTTATTGTAACTAAAATGTATGGCACCATATCTAATACATACTTCTTTGGTTACAGGGAACGAAGGGATCAGGAGCAACGAGAACTGCACGATAAGCAGCAGAAAGACAAGGAGAGAGAACGAATGGAGCGCGAGAGAGAGCGGGAGAGAGAAAAGCAGGAGAGGGAAGAGAAGGAAAGGAGAGACCAAGAGAATGCGGCGTCCAAACTAGTCTCAAGGCATTTCGAGGAATCTCTAAGGCTGGCGAATCAGAAGGTTTTTATCATTCCTTATCGTCGTTTTATCGGCTACTATTTTACACGCTCGTCGTATTTGTTTTACGTTCTCGGTTCGCAGTAATGGGAAAACGTAATCTCATATGACACAAT